>CM060922.1:357274455-358524455 GCA_030737875.1 Allium sativum | reverse complement strand
TGAGTAGATCTGGTCGCAATTCTAGGACCTTCAAAGCATAGCTTCAAACTACTCTAGCATATAATTTGAGTCAGATCCATCTTGTTAATACGATTGACACACTTTATCACCACATTCATCCAAACTAAACCACTTCAGAACTGGTAAAAAGATGATCAACTTCATGTTTTCACGTTATATCATAAACGGGTACACTGATATCCACAAAAAAAAGACAAATGAAAATAATCATCAAATACCAATTCCAACCTTCCAAACAAATCTGGATATAACAAATCTGTATATAACAACATATATGCGAAAGAAATGAAGGCCAAAATTTGTAATATGTAAATCTACCAAATCCACAGTGTTGATTGGGGGTAGAAATGCTAGAAGAGGCTAACTACTTCATAAAATTATATCGAATATTATCTGAAGAACGTCAACTGCAATGAATTAATATTAAAACCATATTCTCTATCCCACTTCAAACGCAGATAAATCTTTCTCCGCAATCAACCAAAACCTAGCATATATACCCAAATCTAACGCACACTTCTATATAATCAAATACACATACATACTAAAAGCACGAAGAAGTTGGAGCATAGACAGATCGGTTATGAGGACCCGAAAATGATTCAACACTTACGCTGGCAATGCTAGATCCCAGCTCCCCCAATGGCTTGATCTCCTGATTTCGAACAACTTCGCATCGGATATATAGTGACTGCAGTTCAATACAATGATGCTTAGATCTGAAACTAGGCCCGATGATAATCGAACGCTTGAAAGAGAAATCAAATCTGATTTTAGTTGTGAAAATCAAATAAAAACAATTGTTTTATCAATGAAAAAATCGTTGAAAGTTGTTGTCGCTTGCTTCAAATCGGAACCATGAAAGCTCTAGGTCTGAGTTTTAGTATGTAAAAAGAAAATCATCTGTCTTATCAATAGATTACAAACTGGCAAAACATTAAAGGTTATCAGAAAGAAAATGAAATAGGAAAGAAGATGAAATTAGATAAAAAGGAATACTCACGCATAGCGAAATCAAGGGAAAATAATGTTATGGTTTGTGACATTTATCACATGGATATTGAAGATGGAGAAATTGGAAGTTGCGAAATTTAAGGATCTTCTGCGGATTTTATGGATCTATTGATGTAACACCCCACCTCCGCCAGGGTGACTCTTGCAAGCACTCTGACTTTGGAGGGGCGTTTGAATCAGGTAAACATGCATAATGATATATCAAGGCAGAACAAGAACATATGTATATATGTAAACAGAGTAAATAACATAGATAAAACAGCGGAAGATTTTCAAACTATTTCAAAACAAGTCTGGTACAACATAATGTTAACTTTCCAAATAAACAAGTCTAGATAAAACAACATCAACTGACAAACTGAAATACATAAGTGCTATCCCCAAAATAAGTGAGAACCATAGCTAGCTTCATGTCGAAAACGTACATGAGCTGAAATCCCACAAGCAAGCAATCCAAAATCCAAGCTAGACTCCAGTATTCCCTCCCTGAGAACCTGGGGGGGGGGGGGAACGGAAGAAAAGAGGCGAAAGAAAACAGGTCAGTCAAAAAGACTGAGTAAGCCCTACTACAATCAATGTAAACTGATAAAGTTAACTGGCATGAGCAGCAGGGATGAACATAAGGATAACAACATACTAGCATGATGATTAACTAACAAGTTAGATAAAGGTGTCATCGCATAATCAGGATTAAGGTTCTGCACCACAGGTGTACTAGCAAACTAACATGACTTGAATAAACAAGTATTGATCCCTTGGCCCAAGCTTTGGCCCAATAACATGAAGTGACCCTCGTACGAGGTCCAATAACATGAAGTGACCCTAACACAAGGTCCAACCCAACGGTCTAGTCGATCGGCTCCCTATAAGCCTAACTCGTCACGTGTTGGTGTCAATACGACCCAAACATGATTGTAGTCGAACTGT
This sequence comes from Allium sativum, assembly GCA_030737875.1. Lineage (NCBI taxonomy): Eukaryota > Viridiplantae > Streptophyta > Magnoliopsida > Asparagales > Amaryllidaceae > Allium > Allium sativum. The sequence continues at coordinate 358,522,493 of CM060922.1, read as the reverse complement.
GCCGGGTCCACCCTTCGGGTGTATCAAGCCCTAGGGTGTCAACCCCTGGACACCATGAACATGAGTGCACAGTCTCGATCTACTGGTACCCGTGCATGTTTTCTCCGGCTACGGACTATGTGCACGACCAGTCCGCCCGGAACTACACCGGCGTACCACCCTGCCGTCGTTTATTGGTCGCTTACCTCCAGCCCAGTAATCGTGCCCCCACCCTAGCCTAGTCCCTAGGGTCATGATGATACGAACTAGGGATTACTGCTGGAGTGGACCCCCATTGCTAGGATTTTTCTAGTGGGTTAAGTACGGTTTAACCCCTTTACTAATCATGGATTAACTTGGTTAAGTGTAACGATGAGTTCACGACTTAACCCCGATTAATCTACCAAGCCCAAATTGGTTAAGTATTAAATGGACCATGACTTAACCCTAATCATGAGGCATTAATTAATTAATGCGCCTTAACCTCTCACATTAGACTTTGTTGTGGTTACTAGTTAAGCCGGGCGGTTCCGGGTAGCTTTACACCACAACTTGGTCTAACCTCGGGTCCAAGGTACCACATGACCAACTTCTCACATTGGGTCCTATTGTTTGTAGCAACTAGTTAAGCCGGTCGGTTCCGGGTAGGTTTACGCTACAAACTCAACCCAATCTCGAGTTGGCCACACTTATATTTTCTAAGTGTCATGTCCATCGTGTTTCCAAAACACATTACAAGTTTTCAAGCAATTGGGTAGACCTAACTTAATAGGTAAATTCCCAATGGGTAGACCTAACTTAATAGGTAAATTCCCAAGCTTATGTTTTTATGTCTTTTAAGTTTACCCAACCCCAAACGCAATCCCATCGCTTACATATCGCAATAGCGCATAAAGGATAGAAAGAGAGAACTTGGCATAATCATGACATAAAAGTGTTGAAGCCACAAGTTCAACATGGTGGCATATGAAATGTTCATATGTTCATACACTTGCATATTACATTTTTAGGCCTCAAAAGCATGCATAAAACCAAACTTGGCATATTGGTGATACATGGTGCTAAATGACATGTAGAAATGGCCATAAGTTCGCATTTGGCCTCACATGCAAGTTATCATAAGGGATATGATAACTTACATGTTGCCAAAATGCAACCTTTAGCATAAAGCTTGAAGCTTTATGTTCATAAGCCCAAGATAAGTTTGCATAACATGATAACATGAGCCAAATGATCAACCCAAACTTGCATAACATAACTTGCATATCATATGACAAACTTGCATATCAAACTTGCATAACATAACTTGCATATCATATGACAACTTGCATATCAAACTTGCATAACATAACTTGATGAACTTGCATATCACATCATAGTAAACTTGCATAACACATCATAGTAAACTTGCATATCATGGCAAACTTGCATATCATACATTTAACTTTAGAGTTTAAGTATGAAAGTAGAATAGGGCTTACAATGCTTATGAGGACTCAAATGAGTATAGCAAATATAAGAAAGCCCTTATGCAACCAAATAAACCCAAAATGCAAGCAAAACCCTTGAGCCAAAATGATCAAAACTCTTTCTTTATGATGCAAATATAGAAACTTGACTTGAATGCAAGCTAATGATGCTCATACAAGTTTGAAAACACTTGTATGCATGGAAAATCTCTCATAAAAATTGATTTAGGAATTTTATGAAGAGAGTGGAGGCCATGAGAGGTAAAATTTTGCCATAGTTTAGTTGTAGGATTGATTAATAATGATTTAGGGTTAGGTTAGGGCCTTATTTATAGAGATTAGGACTAGTTTCAACCTTAGGATTAAACCCTAGTTCCAATCTCAGCCCTCAAAACCGAATCTGGCCCCCAAGCTCAACACAATCTCTAAATGGTGCACCAGGCTAAACAGCCCGGCTGGACCAAGTCGACAGCCAAGTCGACAGGGCTGTCGACTTGGGTCCAACCAAGTCGACTCCCAAGTCGACAGGGCTGTCGACTTGGGTGTTCTGGCGGGATTTTTCCCGCCTGGCCCAATCTGTCCAAATTTTCAATTTCAAACTTGAATTTGAAATCTGTTTTTACTTTGGAATTTTCTGAAAACTTCGTTGGGCCTTAATCGGGTCATACGGACTTCGATTTTCGAAAACTCGGACTCTATTTCGCGTATTTTTCCGAGACGAACGCAATGGCATAGCCCGTTTCCCTTGATTCAGATTTATAAATTAAATTCTGCCTCGATTTACGTTATAACAGATTATTGAAAATACGGGTTGTTACATTCTCCCCTCCTTAAAGGATTTCGTCCCCGAAATCTTCAAGTTGGGAAGAACGTATCCTACCATCCAATCATCCATCTTTGTTGCCTCAGATTCAGATCCTTCTGAGAAAAGAGATACTTTAATGACTTGTGATCGGTATAAAGCTCAAATCTTTCTCCCAGAAGATAATGGCGCCAAGCCTTGAGTGCATATACTATTGCTGCCAACTCTAAGTCATGAGTGGGATAATTCTTCTCATGCACTTTGAGTTGTCTACCGCCAAAGCATATCACTCTTCCTTCTTGCATCAGAACAGCTCCTAACCCCGTGCCACATGCATCGGTGTATACTGTAAATAACTTCCCTCCATCGGGCAAAGCTAGAGCAGGTGCTGATGTGAGAGCTCTCTTGAGCTTCTGAAAAGCAAGCTCGCATTCTATGCTCCAAGCAAAAACTAAATTCTTCTTCGTCAATTTAGTGAGAGGAGCGGAAATCTTCGCGAAGTCCTTGATGAACTTCCGGTAAAAGCCTGCAAGACCTAGAAAACTTCTCACTTCGGTTGCATTCCTTGGAGTCTTCCAATCCTGAACTGCAACCACCTTAGCGAGATCCACCGCTAAGCCTTGCTTAGATACTATTTGCCCAAGGAATCTAACTTCCCTTCTCCAAAAGTGACACTTGGAGAACTTGGCCTTCAACTGATGTGCTCTAAGCGTATCCATCACCTCCACGAGATGCCTTGCGTGCTCTTCCTCATCCTTAGAGAAGATCAGAATATCATCTACGAAGACTACCACAAACTCGTCCAGGAACTCCCTAGACACCCTACTTATCAAGTCCACGAAGTAGGTGGGTGCGAATGGCATGACCAGCCATTCTAAGGATTCATCTGGAGTTCTGAACGCAGTCTTGTCTATACTATCCTCAGCTACTCTGAGCTGATGGAATCCAGTAGCAAGATCAAGAGAAAACAGGTGTTCCTACAAGCTGATCAAACAAATCATCGACCCTTGGCAATGGTTGCCTATTCTCTTTGTTTAACTCACGATAATCAACACAAAATCAAAGAGAACCATCTGCCTTGGTAGTAAATACTACAGGCGCTCCCCATTCAGATATACTTCATCTAATGAAGTTCTTCTCAAGCAACTCCTTTACTTGCTTACTTAGCTCCCGCCTTTCACGCGGAGCCATGTGCCGAACGGGCAAAGAAACCGGCTTTGCATTATCCACCAGATAAATGCGGAAATCAATCTCTCGCTTAGGGGGCAACCCCCTAACTTCATCGAAAACATCTGGATACTCTCGAACCACTCTCACAGACTGAAGAGTCTCCATTGACGAGTCGAGTGATTCAAGATAGCACAACATGACGGGACCTCTCGGATTACAAGAAATCTCTAGGGTGTTTCCGAGGCGAGTCACGAGCCTCACAACCCTATGCTCACAATCAAGGATGGCTCCATATCTAGACAGCCAATCCATGCCCAATATCAACCCGTATCCCTTGAAACCAAGAACATAAGCACTGCACAAGAACTCTACACTCAGTATAGAGATCCTCAAATCCCCACATATCATAGACAAATGGGCGGAACCCCCAATAGGATTTGAGACACAGACGGGATCATCTACCAAGCTAGTACTAAGGTGCAAACTATCAACAAGATCAGATGAGATAAAGCTATGCGATGCACCAGAATCAAACAAGGTACGAACTGGAAAATCAGAAATATATACAAGGTTCTCAACAGAAATACTACCTCGATCGGGAACTGGAGCGGTATTGAGAGCATGAACTTGCCCTCCTGAAGGTCCAGCACGCTGAGTCTGACCCTGGCCTTGCCCTCGCTTCTTTGGGCAATCCTTACTGAAATGTCCAGTCTCACCGCAGAAAAAGCATTCACCATTCTTCCTTTTCCTCTTCTTACAATCCTTAATAAGATGCCCAACTGAACCGCAATAATGGCACTTCCCCTTGACGTTCTTGCCCTTGTTGTTGTTCCCCTTGTTGCCTTGACTCTTGTTCTTGTTATGATTGCCTTGACTGCTTTGACCACTTGGATTACCCTGATTTCCTTTTCCCTGGGAATCAGTCTTCTTGGCTTGAGTATCATTTTTCTTGACATCTCCCTGAAGTAACGCCATATCAACCAAGCTCTCAAACGTGGCCCCATGGGGAATATGTGACATAGCCAATCCCTGCAACGGCTCATTTAATCCTCTAGCAAAACGAAGGGCCTTCTTCTGAGGAGTATTCACCATATCCAAGCCAAAACGAGCTAACTGATTGAACTTGTTCACATATTCTTTGACAGACATATCTCCTTGCTTCAAAGTTATGAACCTCTCCATTTGCAGATTCTCCTCAGCAGAAGATAGAAACTTAAGCATGAACCTTGCCCTGAAATCGGCCCAAGTCTCAACAGGCCTAGTACCATTGGTGACTTCCCACCAATAAGCGGCTTCATCCTTCATAAGCCAAACCGCCAACAAGATCTTCCTCTGATCGTCTAACCCAAAGATAGCAAATAAATCCTCGGTCTCTTTCAACCAATTTCTGGCCTCTACAAAAGTCTCAGTGCCTTGAAAGTTCTTGCCACCCATTGCTTTGAAATCTTTGCAAGTCTTTGCGAAGTCAGCTTGAGGATGCTGAGGGGGAGGAGGAAGAGGAACCTCAGCGACAGGAGGAGGAGGAACATTAGCGACAGGAGGAGGAGGAATATTAACTACTGGGGGAGGAGGAGGAGGAACATCTGTGGGGCCGGCTTCGGTCGCCCTAGCCTCCAAAAGTCTCCTATACCAAACAGGTACGTGTACTCCCTCCGGAATAGCAAAGTTATCGGCCATACTGAAAATGAAGAAAAAGACAGATTCAGAATGGAGAAAAACGAAGGGATTTTGCTAATGGCTTTTTGGGGAATAGCCTTTAAAATAAACTAGACTTTTCTTTGGAAAATACTTTATACTTTGTTTTGAAAATAGTTTTTCAAAATTTTTCTAAAAACCTTTTTGTTCCTTCTCGTAAACCATATGCTCTGATATCAAATGTAACACCCCACCTCCGCCAGGGTGACTCTTGCAAGCACTCTGACTTTGGAGGGGCGTTTGAATCAGGTAAACATGCATAATGATATATCAAGGCAGAACAAGAACATATGTATATATGTAAACAGAGTAAATAACATAGATAAAACAGCGGAAGATTTTCAAACTATTTCAAAACAAGTCTGGTACAACATAATGTTAACTTTCCAAATAAACAAGTCTAGATAAAACAACATCAACTGACAAACTGAAATACATAAGTGCTATCCCCAAAATAAGTGAGAACCATAGCTAGCTTCATGTCGAAAACGTACATGAGCTGAAATCCCACAAGCAAGCAATCCAAAATCCAAGCTAGACTCCAGTATTCCCTCCCTGAGAACCTGGGAGGGGGGGGGAAGGAAGAAAAGAGGCGAAAGAAAACAGGTCAGTCAAAAAGACTGAGTAAGCCCTACTACAATCAATGTAAACTGATAAAGTTAACTGGCATTAGCAGCAGAGATGAACATAAGGATAACAACATACTAGCATGATGATTAACTAACAAGGTAGATAAAGGTGTCATCGCATAATCAGGATTAAGGTTCTGCACCACAGGTGTACTAGCAAACTAACATGACTTGAATAAACAAGTATTGATCCCTTGGCCCAATAACATGAAGTGACCCTCGTACGAGGTCCAATAACATGAAGTGACCCTAACACAAGGTCCAACCCAACGGTCTAGTCGATCGGCTCCCTATAAGCCTAACTCGTCACGTGTTGGTGTCAATACGGCCCAAACATGATTGTAGTCGAACTGTGCCGGGTCCACCCTTCGGGTGTATCAAGCCCTAGGGTGTCAACCCCTGGACACCATGAACATGAGTGCACAGTCTCGATCTACTGGTACCCGTGCATGTTTTCTCCGGCTACGGACTATGTGCACGACCAGTCCGCCCGGAACTACACCGGCGTACCACTCTGCCGTCGTTTATTGGTCGCTTACCTCCAGCCCAGTAATCGTGCCCCCACCCTAGCCTAGTCCCTAGGTTCATGATGATACGAACTAGGGATTACTGCTGGAGTGGACCCCCATTGCTAGGATTTTTCTAGTGGGTTAAGTACGGTTTAACCCCTTTACTAATCATGGATTAACTTGGTTAAGTGTAACGATGAGTTCACGACTTAACCCCGATTAATCTACCAAGCCCAAATTGGTTAAGTATTAAATGGACCATGACTTAACCTTAATCATGAGGCATTAATTAATTAATGCGCCTTAACCTCTCACATTAGACTTTGTTGTGGTTACTAGTTAAGCCGGGCGGTTCCGGGTAGCTTTACACCACAACTTGGTCTAACCTCGGGTCCAAGGTACCACATGACCAACTTCTCACATTGGGTCATATTGTTTGTAGCAACTAGTTAAGCCGGTCGGTTCCGGGTAGGTTTACGCTACAAACTCAACCCAACCTCGAGTTGGCCACACTTATATTTTCTAAGTGTCATGTCCATCGTGTTTCCAAAACACATTACAAGTTTTCAAGCAATTGGGTAGACCTAACTTAATAGGTAAATTTCCAATGGGTAGACCTAACTTAATAGGTAAATTCCCAAGCTTATGTTTTTATGTCTTTTAAGTTTACCCAACCCCAAACGCAATCCCATCGCTTACATATCGCAATAGCGCATAAAGGATAGAAAGAGGGAACTTGGCATAATCATGACATAAAAGTGTTGAAGCCACAAGTTCAACATGGTGGCATATGAAATGTTCATATGTTCATACACTTGCATATTACATTTTTAGGCCTCAAAAGCATGCATAAAACCAAACTTGGCATATTGGTGATACATGGTGCTAAATGACATGTAGAAATGGCCATAAGTTCGCATTTGGCCTCACATGCAAGTTATCATAAGGGATATGATAACTTACATGTTGCTAAAATGCAACCTTTAGCATAAAGCTTGAAGCTTTATGTTCATAAGCCCAAGATAAGTTTGCATAACATGATAACATGAGCCAAATGATCAACCCAAACTTGCATAACATAACTTGCATATCATATGACAAACTTGCATATCAAACTTGCATAACATAACTTGCATATCATATGACAACTTGCATATCAAACTTGCATAACATAACTTGATGAACTTGCATATCACATCATAGTAAACTTGCATAACACATCATAGTAAACTTGCATATCATGGCAAACTTGCATATCATACATTTAACTTTAGAGTTTAAGTATGAAAGTAGAATAGGGCTTACAATGCTTATGAGGACTCAAATGAGTATAGCAAATATAAGAAAGCCCTTATGCAACCAAATAAACCCAAAATGCAAGCAAAACCCTTGAGCCAAAATGATCAAAACTCTTTCTTTATGATGCAAATATAGAAACTTGACTTGAATGCAAGCTAATGATGTTCATACAAGTTTGAAAACACTTGTATGCATGGAAAATCTCTCATAAAAATTGATTTAGGAATTTTATGAAGAGAGTGGAGGCCATGAGAGGTAAAATTTTGCCATAGTTTAGTTGTAGGATTGATTAATAATGATTTAGGGTTAGGTTAGGGCCTTATTTATAGAGATTAGGACTAGTTTCAACCTTAGGATTAAACCCTAGTTCCAATCTCAGCCCTCAAAACCGAATCTGGCCCCCAAGCTCAACACAATCTCTAAATGGTGCACCAGGCTAAACAGCCCGGCTGGACCAAGTCGACAGCCAAGTCGACAGGGCTGTCGACTTGGGTCCAACCAAGTCGACTCCCAAGTCGACAGGGCTGTCGACTTGGGTGTTCTGGCGGGATTTTTCCCGCCTGGCCCAATCTGTCCAAATTTTCAATTTCAAACTTGAATTTGAAATCTGTTTTTACTTTGGAATTTTCTGAAAACTTCGTTGGGCCTTAATCGGGTCATACGGACTCCGATTTTCGAAAACTCGGACTCTATTTCGCGTATTTTTCCGAGACGAACGGAATGGCATAGCCCGTTTCCCTTGATTCAGATTCATAAATTAAATTCTGCCTCGATTTACGTTATAACAGATTATTGAAAATACGGGTTGTTACAATTGAGATATTTTAGGGAAAGTTTTATTTTGAGCAATTTATTTCTGAGATATTTTAGGGCCCAATTGGGTATAGACCTAGTCTTTCCATTTGTCTATATAAGCATACCATTAGGGAGATTTATTTATACTTTTGAAGGGAGAAAAACTTGTTTTTGTTTTTAGGGATTCAGATATTCTCTCAATTTTAGGTTTTCTTTGTAATAAATTGGTGAATTAATAAAGGTTTGTTTGGAGGAATCTGTTTGTTATTGTAATCTTCTTCCCTCTTTCAAAATCTAATTTTGTAGCGATCTTGCGGAAACCCTAACAATTGGTAACAGAGCCTTCTACATAAATTTTTTGAGGAGGGTTTGAATATGGATTAAATAATTATTTTAAAGCTTAATGGAAGAAATTGGGGATTATGGAGGGAAAAGATGGAATATTTCCTTTATCTTAATGATCTTCATCATCCACTGGAGAATAATGGGGAAAATCCTAGCAATCTGTCCGAAGCAAAATGGGAGACTTTGGATAGGAGGGCTACTGCGTCTATTCGATGTTTTTTTGGATAATTCAGTGTTCCATATTGTTACTAACGAAACATCTGCTTATGCAATATGTAAGAAATTGGAAGGGTTTTATGCAAAGAACTCCGCAACGAATAAGACTCTTCTTATGAGAAGATTAGTGAATCTAAAGCCTAAGGAAGGTGGATCAATTTGAGAGCATCTTAATGATTTTCAGGAAAATGTGAATCAATTGGCTGCCGTGAATTTCAAGGTGGATGATGAAACACAAGCCTTAATGATGATGAGTTTATTACCGGAGAGTTGGGAAACACTTGTAGTTGCATTAAATAACTCAAATTCGAATGGCATTGTTTCAATGGGATCCGTGGTTAGTAGCTTGCTTAATGAAGAGATGCGGAGGATGATCCTTAAGGAAGAAAAGGGTAAGGAGGAAATGGAAATTGAAACTCTAATTGAAAAGGCTTTTATTACAAGGAGGGTAAGTCAACGAAATATGGAAAGGCAGTCGAATAGATCAGACATGAGAAAAGAATACATTTGTTTTTACGGTGGCAAACCCGGTCATCAACTGATATTTTGTCACAAGCTTAAAAGGGATAAGGAGAAAATGAAGGCATTGGAAGAAGAGACTGATGAACAAAATAACAACGGTAATGAGGTGAATTTTGGTGAGGAGATTGAAGGAAATGTTTTATGTGTTAATGAAGGCGAAAGCAAAGATTGGATACTTGATTCAGGAGCTTGTTTCTACGTGTGCCATCAAAAGGAAGAATTTATTGATTATGAAGAACAAAGTGGTAAAGTGGAATGCGGCGACGGTCGAGATTTGCATGTTAAAGGCATAGGTTCGGTTCGATTGAAGATGAATGATGGAAATGTGGTGAAGCTAACAGGAGTTAGTACATCCCAGAAATTAAGAAGAATCGTGCTTCAATTGGACTGTTGGAACAAAAAGGTTGCAATTTCTTGGCTAAAGGTGGAGTTACAAGGGTTTGGAGGGGTAACAAGGAGCTTCTGCACGCAAAACGGGGAAATGATAACATATATAAATTTCTTGGAAAAACGGTGGAGAATGTTATGAGTTCTCAAATTGGATTAGGAGAGGCGAGTTCATATGAATCAAGGGCCATCAACGTAAAACCACAAAATCTACATGGAGGCCATTGTGGTATTACAAACAATTTTGAGATTATTTTTGTGTTGTATCTCATGTGAGAGATGCATCATTTGTGGGTGGTTTTTTGGTTTATGGATTTGTTGGTTGTGGAGTGATTTCATATCATGGTGGAGTGTTATGGTTTGTAATATATTTCACATGGATATTGCAGATGGAGAAATTGGAAGTTGTGGAATTTAAGGATCTGCTATGGATTTTATGGATCTATTGATATATTTTAGGGAAAGTTTTATTTTGAGCAATTTGTTTCTGAGATATTTTAGGGCCCAATGGGTATAGACCTAGTCTTTTCATTTGTCTTTATAAGCATGTCATTAGCGAGATTTATTTGTACTTTTGAAGGGAGAAAAACTTGTTTTTGTTTTTAGGGATTGAGATATTCTCTCAATTTTAGGTCTTTCTTTGTAATAAATTAGTGGATTAATAAAGGTTTGTTTGGAGGAATTTGTTTGTTATTGTTATCTTCTTCCCTCTTTCAAAATATAATTGTGTAGTGATCTTGCGGAAACCCTAACAAATAAATTCACCCTGTCGCCGTTAATAAGTTCCTTTATATATATATATATATATTGAATGTTATATATATAAGCAGATTCAATGACACCCGTAACAGTGGAGCACCCCAATGACCTCCCACTTTTCCACCATGCATTTCCTCCCTCTCTCCTTCCACTCATTCTCTCACCTCCCACTAACTTAAACTAATATAAATGAAAGGTGGAATTCAGGGGCGCTATTGTGGTGCTACATTTTCGGGGTGTCAATAAACGCATGTCACTTATATATATATATAACTTATGATTAATGGGTATTTTTGATAAAGAGTTGAATGATGGTTCGTTGTTTTGTGTAGACGAGATGGTGGGTTTTTTTGGGAGTTTTTTGATATCTTAGCAATTAGATCTGATGCTTCTTGATCCTTTCGTTCAGATGTGTGTCGATGATCCTGTGTTGTTGTTGTTCGTTGATGGTATGGGGTCGAGGGTTGGTATGGGTAAGGAGTCGATGACGGGTATAGATTCGGTGGATATGCAAAGTTTTGATATAGAAAATCATACGGGTTCTGTTGTCATTGCTAATTCTACAATCTATGAAGAATTTGGTTTTGAATGGAAAGCAGCTACAGATTTAAGGCTGTTTAACAGCTTTGGGGTTCCGGAGGATCTTGATGAAGAAGGGGAGTGCAATGCTAAGGATGACTTGTATGATAATACTGTGCAAGGGCTTAATAACAAGTCTTCTGCCTTGTATAAGATTGGTTCTTCGGAGGATTATTTGTTGAAGTCAATGTCGAGGTTGCTAGATTAGGTTGTATGTTTCAAAGATGGTGAGACAAGGGAGTCAATGCGCGAAGGGTTTGGTTTGGTGGATTTTTGTAATCAAACTCCTTTCATGGAAAGTAGAACAGGAAAACACTAGGAGAATTCATGGGGCGGTGGATTGAGTCAGGGGCAGATGCTTGCTTCAAATAGGGCATTATCGTTTTCGAAACAGTATTTTGATTCTCATATGGTTAAGGGGAGAGGAATCTCTTTGATATGAAGCTTGATCTCTGGTTGGCTATGAATAAGGGGGTTTGCATTGGTTTAGTGCATTCAGGGTCGAGGAACAAACATGGTTTTTTTTGTCTCACTGTGATTATGTAAGTGATGTGGAAAGATTGGAGGTTTATCTGGGTACGGTGGACAGCCGAATCTTTAGTAAGGGTGGCAAGATGGTATGTAATTTGGGTAGTGGGAATGGTGTATTTGGTACTAGGATTGTTGGTTGTATAACAGAGCAGATTGGTGGCGTGATACCAACGCAAGTTGAGTTGCTTTCTTGCAGTTTAAATTTTTTGTTAGATGTTGATAGATGCACTTTGTTTTCGAGAGAGTCAGGTTTGAGGATCTTTACTTTGATATTGAGGCCATGTTTCAGTATTTTTCGGATGAACTATGATCTGTTTAGGCTGGTGATCATCACTCTTAGTCAGACTAAAGATCCGGATTCGGTTGGATTGCTAGAGGATAATGGAGTGCAATCTCCTGTTAGTGATATGACTATTTCAGTGCCTAGAAGGGGTAGGCGTAAGAGAGAAACTCCCATCTCAGGTTTGGTCCGTCGTAGCGCACGGATTAGAACTTATACCGATTCTTATCATGGTAGGTTCCCGAGTTCGAATGCTAGTAGTAGCAATTCGAATTTGGGCTCAAGTGTGATTCCTGTTTATTGTAGCGACTGTACTCCTTTTGCTTTGGGTAGCCTTTCTACTAGTCAGTTATATCAACTTGCCGAAGATACTGCATTTATTTTTTCTGATATTGAGATAGATGCGGATTTCATTAGGAGTAGAGAACTAGAGAGAGTTAATTCTTTAAGACATTGAGGATTGTTAGCTGGAACATTAGGGGTATTAATGAGCCTAAAAAATGCGTTAAGCTTAGGACTTTTTTCAGAGATTTTCATATTGATATTAATATTGCTATGCTTCAGGAAAAAAAGTTGAGAACCCTGACCAAAGATTTTATAGTAGGTTAAGTGGAACTCACTTTCGTAATTGGGCTTGTCTTCCGGCCTTGGGTAGTGCCGGGGGACTTATGATTGGTTGTAAGGGTTATCAATTTAGGCTCATTCAGGTAATTCCTAATGTGTATTTTTTACATATCATTTTAGCCTCCCTTTTTGACAATTATGTTTTTGGTGTTACTAATGTGTATAGTCCTCATACTAAGTTAGAGAGGAGACTTTTGTGGGACGAATGTACGAATTTTAGAAATTTTGTCCCCAATCTATGGATTGTGGGGGAGATTTCAATGTCGCTAGGTTTTTGGGGGAGAGATCACCTCGAGAAGGTGGCTTCTCTGATATGGAGGAATTCAATGATTTCATTTTAGATAATAATTTGATTGAAATTTCTCTTAATAATAGATTGTTTACATGGTCCAATGTGAGAGATTTTCCTTCTTTTGCCTTATTAGATAGATTTTTTTTATTAACAATGAGGTAAAAGATAAGTTTTATGTTTGTAGAGTTAATGGTTTGCCTTTCTTATATTCGGATCATTGCCCCATTATTCTTTCTTGGGATTCGAATACATCCATTAGTAGTAGTTTCAAATTTGAAAAAATGTGGTTGTTAGATTCTAGATTTTATAATTTAGGTGTTGTTAAATGGAATTCCTTGTTTTATTTTAATAATTTGTATCATGGGAATTCGGCTAAGATTTTTGTTGCGATGTTAGGTAAGTTAAGATTTTTTTCTCAAGCGTTGGAATAAGTATATTTTCGGTAATGTTAGAATTAGGAAAGACAAGATTTTATGTGAGATGTTAGACCTTGATAAGATTAGTGAGACTAGGTTGTTTAATTCCAATGAGAGGGATAGACTCTGTAGCCTTAGGAATGATCTTAAGTTGATGTTGGAAAAAGAGGAGGTCATGTGAAAGCAAAGGGCTAGGGTGCAATGGATTAAGGAAGGGGATAATAATACGAAATTTTTTCATAGTGTGGCTAATAAGAGGAGACCCGATAATTTGATTCATTCTATCTTTGTTAATGATGTGGAGCTTTCTGTTCAAAGTGAGTTGAATGAGGCTTTTACTGATTATTTTATGTATATTCTAGGTTCTAAGATTAAGAGGAGGGTCAATGTTAGATGGAATTACATTTATCCTTCTTATTCTAAGATTGATTTAGTATATTTAAATAAGCCATTCTCAGAACAGGAGATCTGGAAGGCTATTAATGATATGCCTAGTGATAAAGCTCCTGGTCCAGATGGTTTTTCTACTCTTTTTTATAAGCAATTTTGGGATGTACTGAAGTTTGATATGATTAATATAGTTAATGATTTTTATAACGGGAATTTGCGGTTAGGTTGTTTTAACTTTGCAAATTTTATCCTTATTCATAAGAGATTAAGTGCTAATACTTTGAAGGATTTTAGGCCTATATCCTTAATTAACTATTCTGTTAAAATTATTTCTAAAGTTCTAGCAAATAGGCTTAGTATTAGGATGAACGATCTAATTGATTGTTCCCAAACTACCTTATAAAAGGCAGAATATAGTTGATGGGGTGGCTATAGTCCAAGAATATATTAATGTTTGTTGTAAGAATAATTTTTCTTGTGCTATTTTGAAAATAGATTTTGAGAAGGCTTTCGATTCTGTGGACTGGGATTTTATTTGCGAATTATTTTTGGCTAGGGGATTTAGTATTAGATGGATCAATTGGATCATGCTTTTGCTCAAATCTGGTTGTTCTAATATTATAGTCAATAGGGTTATTGGTAAGAAAATTCAATCTAAAAGAGGCCTTAGACAAGGTGATACCTTATCACCTCTTCTGTTTAATCTCGATGTAGATGTCTTCACTAAGATTGTTAAGAGAGCTGTGAATAATGGTATTTTAGGTTTTGTTGATAATGAGGATTTTTGCAATGAATTATCAATTCTTCAATGTGTAGATGATACATTATTATTTTCCTGTCACTTTCCTAAACATATTACAGCTTTGAAGTTTATTCTTTATTTATTTTGAGATGTTATCTAGGCTCAGAATCAATTCTGATAATAGTTCAGTTATGATTCTTAATGATTTTAATAATGTCAGGAATCATGTTGCTGCTACCTTAAACTGTTCTAATGAAATTTCCTTTTGAATATTTGGTTTTTAAGATTAGGCCTTCTAAACTTAAGCGAGAAGATTGGTTAGTTATTGTAGATAAGATTAATAATAGATTATCTGGTTGGAATACCAGACTTCTATCAAGAGTTGGTAGATTAGTTCTTGTTAACTCTGTGTTGTCTGGTATTCCTTTTTATTGGATGGCTGTTCATAGATTTCCTCATTGGGTTATTGAGAAAATTGATAGAATTAGGCGTAACTTTCTCTGGAATGGAGATATCATTTGTAGAAGTTATAAATGTTTAGTTAATTGGGAAGTTTGTTGTAAATCCAAGAAGGATGGGGTTTTGGGGATCATCAGTTTATATAATTTTAACTCTTCTTTGTTAGCTAAATGGTTATGGAATTTTAGGAACCCAGAAGTGATGGCTACTTGGAAGTATATTGTTTCCAAATGTTATTATACTAGGGGTATCTTTATAGTGGATTCTGGTTATAGTTGGAATATATTATCTTATTTTTGGAGTTCTGTTTTGAAATGTTTTGATTTTTTTAATTTAGGCTATAAGATGACTGTTCATTCGGGCAATATTACTTATTTTTGGCATGATTCTTGGATTTCTCGTGTACCTCTTTAAATAGAATTTAGAGAACTTTTTGAGAATTGTTGCTTTAAGAATGCTCTAATCATTGATGTTTATAGGGGTGGTTCTAATCCTCCGTGGGATTTTGCTTTTGAAAATATTTTAGAAGGGTCATTTTTCAGGCAATTTGCCTTGCTTTGCGCTATTGTCTTTTTACCATTTGGACAATAATAGTGATATCTTGTACTGGGGTCTAGATAAGGGTCTTCGGTATTCTTCTAAATCTATGTATAAGTTTCTTAATTTTTCAGGTGTTTCTATGTCCATTTTTAAATTTCTTTGGAAGACAAATGCCCAGCTTAAAGCAAAATTCCTTATGTGGTTGATTATTCATAAGCAGCATAATACGGTGGAGCAATTAAAGAAGAAAATATTATTTTTGTTGTTAAGTGTTGTTAGTTCTTTGGATGAGAGTGTTGATCATTTATATTTCTCTTGTTCTAAGACTTACTATATTTTAAATATGGTTTTAAAGATTTTTGATTGTTCCAATAATTTTACTAATTGTGATTATTATTGGAATTATTTTAGATTTTTTATTATTTTCAAGCATAGATGTGTATTTGATTCTTTAGTTACTATTATTAGTTGGTTTATATGGTTTGAGCGTAACCAGAGATTGTTTCAATCTAATTTTGTTTCTATAAATAGATTAATTATTATGATTGTTCCTTTTGGTCTGGCTTGGATGTCTAACCCTCACTATAAGTTATATAGTGATTCTGGATTTGATAGATATTTGTTTACGGTTAGTATTAATTTAAGTTAGTTTATTAGATTTATCAGTTATTTTAGTCATAATAGAATTTGCATTTGTTATTGATTCTGCTTTTATGAGTTTCTTCTTGTCTTCGTTTACTTTGGCATTCTTTCCTTTTCACACACACACACACACACATATATGTATGTATGGTATATGTATATATATGCATAGGTATATATATATATATATGGTGGTTGCTTATGGTTAGCTAGTCTCTTTCAGGGCACAGGTTGTCGATGTTAGCTGAGGAGCTTTTCAGAGAGCTTATTTGGATTGGAGATGATATTTGCTTTGGAGTTTTTTTTAGAGTGCAGTTTTGGAGAGTTAGTATTATGATATTCTGCTCTCTTGTATTTGTTGTTTTTTGTTTGGTGAGACTAATGTATTGTATAGGAGTGGATATACTTCATTATCAGGTGGTGGCCATGCCAGAATTCGATATTGATGTATGATGGGCGGTGGTTTATCCGGAGCTCATCTATCTGCCATTCTATACATGCATATAGTCATAGCTCGTGTTGTTGTTTGTGCTTTTTTTAGACTTGTAGACATATTTTGTAAACCTTTTTATTTGTATATATATGTGTGCTCTCTTCTTTTTAGAAGATCACACATTTTTTTTTTTTAAATTATGATTAATCAATGCTCATGTAGTTCACATGTTTGTATGAGAAACATTTACCCATTTAATATATTGGTTTTCTCTAATTTGTGTATACTTGATAAGATGCCTTCTTTACTCCGTTGATATTAAAGGATCAACTGATTACTTCATTCTATAACAAATAATTAGAGAAATTAAGGTAAATGGCTTCCATACCTTATTCAATTAGTTTTTAGGCTTTCTCACTAAAATAATTAGTTCATAAAGCAAATTAAAGCAAATTTTGTATTTACCCACACATCAAAAATAATAATTCTAACCGCCTTGTAAAAATTTATTTTGGTCGACATCTCCAAAAAACTAGGGTTTAGTCTTTCCTCTTTTCATTTGACTAACTAATTTTTGAAAAATATAGGAGTATGTGTGTTGCCCACTTTGATTTCTTACCAATTGAAGTTGTATGAGCTTATTTAATAGCATCAACTTCAAAATCGCGACAAATTATAAATCTAGGTAATGTATATTGATTTTCAAATTATTACTTATTAGTCTTTGTATTCTTTGGTTTAAACTGTATTTTCAGTTCAAATCATCGTAACTGATTTGTTTTCTTTTTATTTGTTTTTTCAATTTCGCTATGTAAATTAGGGTTCATATTTGCATATTGATTTACGACACAGATTTAAGTTATTGGATGCTTATTTAGTTATAATACTTCATCCCAACTATAAATTATCTAGATTGTTTCGACGATTTATACATGAAGATTGTTGTACATCTTTTTTCTTTAATTTTATTTTTTAGAAAATAAAATAAAAAATTCTCCAAACTTTATATATTTGTTAATGTTAGTGAAAACCTAGGATACTACAGGATTAGATAGTTGAACAAGATAACTTAAAAATTAGGAAGTTGAACAAGTCCACATGTTCTATTATTTGTAAGATAATATATTAAGTTAGTTTTGTTATATCATCTACAAACATGTGAAATGTCATACATTAGCGACGTATATCGTCATTTTTGTTCAATGAACAAAGGCAATGAACAAATGTCTAAGCTTAGGTGTATGTTTAGAGACATTAACACACAAAGTTGAATTTGAGTTTGGAAGATGTCTCTATCATGTTAATACATACATAACCCAAAATATGATACTTATAATCAAGTATATGTATCATTGTGGCACATGTTAACCACAAAAATGGTCAACACCCAAAATAAGAATCTTCGGGTGAACTCCGAAAGCTAGACCTTCTAGGTTGGCTATAAAGCCAAGTTCCTTTAGGTCAAGAAGATATCACGATGTTCATATGATACCGTATTGGAAAACCCCCAAATTAATTTAGAAATTAGGGTTTTCACTTCAGAACTTGAGCATAAGATTATAATGAGAAAAGCCGGTCCCGGTTCTGGATCCCTTAGGTTGTATTTATAGGTGCGGGTTGACCTTTCCTTAATTTCAAATCCTAAAGCAATTATTGAAGAAATGGTTTTTACTGCACTGAAAGATTGTTGTCTTTAGCACCCCTTCGTCTTAACTATGACTTTTGATTCCTCATTGGTTATTTTGGTGCTAACGGTGAGCTTTCATAAATTTTTTGCCTCTAGTTCCACCAAAATGTTGTTGTCACTTGAATGAGGTTCCCTGCTGTTGAAAATCATTATTTTGGAACCCATGCCTCTTAGGTCATTACCGAAAAGGGATTTTCTTCATCTAAAAGTACTCCTAATTGGAATACTTTAGTGCTAACAGCCTGTAGATGGATGTCATTTGATTCCAACAAAAAGACTTCCTCTCGACTCTCTTAGATGTTTCTGACGAGGTAGTGCCTTCATGATTTCCAATAGCTTTTTCGTACTATTGAAGCCCTTTCTCTGAGAAATTATCCTTTCAGTTCCAACGAAGGGAGCTTTCGGACTCCTCTAGAATTTCCTCATGATCTGGGTATTGCTCCTTTCGGTTCCTTTGAAAGGGCGATGATACCTCTCGAAAGTCTTATTTTGCCTTCCTCAATTTTTTGGTTGAATGCATTGTCCCCTTTGTAAATTTGGAGATATTCTTTTGACCATGTCGAAGGGTCTCTCCTGCTTCTTTTTGTCTTTGTATGTCCTCTGGTACCATCCTCGGTACTGTAGCGATGCTTCTTGTAACGACCCGGATTTTGAGCGACTTTGGTTATCGACGTAAGCCCGACGTCGATAACCAAACCATCGAAAAATCCTGGTAATTAATGAAAGAAATTAGAGGGTGAGGATAGATAAGATAGAAACTTAGAATAGAAGAAGAAGAAGAACACAACATCAGAGTAACACGAACCTCACTGCGGAACGAATAACATATAATAGATAACATAACTTTGAAATATAACAGTTATGTATACAATAGCACTTATCAGAGTACAGCACTTACAACACAGCGGAAATAACTATAGCTATATGATCCAGAAGCCTCCTGCTCCAGCTCTTCAAGTATACCTGTAAATCCTGACTACTTGACTGCCCGTACAAATTTAGGCACCCAAGAGTTTAGGGAAAACAAAATAAAACTCCGGGTCAGTCATGGGACTGGTGTGAATAAACTCAAATCATTTAAACAGGTATATGATATCTCATAAGACCACGCCGTGAATACGGAACGGGTTTTTCCCTTATGAGAATCCAAATAACTTTTCAAAGCAATATCATTCTGATATTATAATAATGTCTAAGTACAAATAGATATCAATCTAGCAGAAACGCTTGCATCTCACGTTACTACATATATAGTATACAAATCAAAATCGCAAGCACGTATTGGATAATGGATTTCCAACTATGACAAGGTATGGAATCACCTTCCGATCAGTGTACTCTAGGAACGATACACTGGAGTTCAACAAGAACATCTTGCAACTCAGCCACACATGACCGACCACTCATTTCGCTTGAGTGTATCGAATGTACATCACCAACGGTTGGGATCAGCAACCGTTCCCGTATATATATGGGACAGCATTGATAGATTTAAGAAACAAATGAATATTCTCTAGATAGGTGATTATACACCCTACTTCGGTGCGACCGACTTAGCCATGCTGCCTGCCCGATTTCTGTCATTTACCGGTTGATGAGGCTAGAAACTACGCTTTATCATCACATCAGATTCACTTCGAATGCCACATTGTCAGATCCATCAGAATCACTAATTAATGTCTACAACCATACATTACGTGTTAGCTAAAAGAAGTTTCCTTCTCCGCTTCCACTCTTGGTATAGTTGAAGAAATCAATGTACGTGATCGTCTGGAAATACTATGTCAGACATCCATCTTCATTCACTTAGAAATGTCACATCGTCATACCCGCCAAATCACAAATTGACTTATCCAAAAATAACACGGGTATACAGCTAAGAGAAACGAATTCCTCCGCCACCAAACGTGAATACGTTTGAACAGATCAACTTACGCGATCCACTGGATATACTCTGTCAGACCTTCGTCCATACCAGTTGTCCTGGGACTGGACAAACCGAAGGCACTATTCTGTAAACAGGATAGCCCTTGCATTTTACTCCGTCTTCAATTATCTTTGGCATATATGATTCGCGACGCTTATGCCAATACAGAGTGGTTCTATGGATAATAATCCAACCGGTCTCTCCATATTAACAACGTTAAAATGGTCAAAACTTCGATAGTCGGTGAGTTAACTATCAAAGAAAATCAAGTGTGCAAACAACGATATTATTTCCAAATGGAAATTATATCGAACAAACATCATTTGACATAAATCCCATTTGTTCATTTATTTACTTATCTCCTATTTCCCTATATTCTAAATTCTTATTTTTCTTTTATCAGAAAACATTTCTGATTCTCGTTTGGAAAACATTTCCAAAACTCCTTTACGATCAAACCTTACCATTTCTCAGTTAAGAAGGAAGTCACTTAAGTTGGGGTATAATTACCTCTCAGACCTTAACTGAACAACGTTATAACTTCGAAATGGTCAGAGTTTATCTTTTAATCTTTAACAACTTCTTTACGCCTTTCTCGGATTCAATTTTACTAATCCACTTCTATATTTAAAACATTGGTTATAACGATAACGTTATAATCCTTACTTTCGAATTATCTAACTTAAATTATAACTTCTATTCTTATTAGTGGATAATTAACCTAACACTTATTTATTTATAAATAAATACATCTCTATTTTAGACACTGGAAAGTATAAGTACTTTCCCGAATTCGATATAATCGAATTTGCCGATTAACTCTCTTCGAATAACCTATATTCGATTAACTCCTTCTCGAATAAACAATATTTGATAATCTCTCTTCGAATAACTAATATTCGATAACTCTTCTTTTCAAATATCCCATATTTGAAAATCTCCCTTCGATTAAACTAAAATCGATAACTACCTTCGATGAAACTAACATCGATAACTCCTTTCGATGAACTAACATCGATAACTCCTTTCGATGAACTAACATCGATAACTCCTTTCGATGAACTAACATCGATAACTCCTTTCGATGAACTAACATCGATAACTCCTTTCGATGAAACTAACATCGATTTATTTAACTCGACGAACTTAACTCGACTAACTTAACTTACTTGGTTCGACCAATTCGATTCAATTAACTAGGCTCGACTAACTTGGTTTATTTAACTCAACTTGATTTACTCCTATCGAATAACTAATATTCGATTTAACTCCATTTAACTCTATTCGAATAACTACTATTCGATTAACTCTATTCAACTCTATTTGAATAAACTATATTCGACTAAGTCTATTTAACTTCATTCGAACAACTACTATTCGACAACTCTATTTAACTCCATTCGAACAACTACTATTCGACAACTCTATTTAACTCCATTCAAACAACTACTATTCGACAACTCTATTTAACTCCATTCGAACAACTACTATTCGACAACTCTATTTAACTCCATTCAAACAACTACTATTCGACAACTCTATTTAACTCCATTCGCTTTACTCTAGATCGCAGCGATCACAATGGTTATGCCTGATTCCCTCAGGAAACATCCGACCGCCTTAGGCTATTTGCAGCCCTGCGAATTACGCTAGCAGTCGTGCTAAATGGCATATTATTTGGATTAACTCTAACTGATTAACTCTATTGGTTTACCTCTATTGACTAACTCGACTCGACTAACCCCTTTCGAATAACATATTCGATTAACTAACTTCGAATACCATATTCGATTTCTCCTTTCGAATGTCTATATTCGATTAACTAACTTCGAATACCATATTCGATTTCTCTAACTTCGAATACCATATTCGATTAACTTCTTCGAATGTCTATATTCGATTTACTTTATTCACTTTATAAAGATTTCCTTTTTAACAACGTTTTATTTCATTTGAAAAGATTTACTTTTAAATAACGGTTCTACACTTTAAAAATGATTTCTTTTTATAATGTTCCCTTTCCAATTCTATTTGTAAATGGTTTACAAATATTTCCTTTTCAAATTTATTCTTGAAATATTCTAACTCCTTAAATTCCCGGGAAAATTCGCCATAACCTCCTTTGTATCGGGAGCATCGGGAAAATCCCCAAACTCGCCACACAGGCCTTTCCATTCAAAAAGAAATGTTTTGAATTTATTTCCTTTTCAAATATCTCCTATTTATAAATATTCCAATTTATAAACATTCCTTGTTTATAAATATTTAAATTTATAAATATCTCTTATTTATAAATATTCCAATTTATAAATATTTTATTTTCAATATCACTTTGAAAATTCCCTTATCTACATTCCGGTATGTTATGGTATCCAATCATATCAAATCACGATGTTCAATATCGTACAAACACATATAATTACCAACAGATTATATATCACATTATATATCACACTATATAAATCACAGTAAAATAACTGTTGAGGAATCCAGTTGGATTCCTCCAACCTGTTTCCCTGCATCACAGATGTTAGACAATATAGATAACATCACTTTCACTTCGATGTGAATTATTCTGATCAACAAAATCAACATATAAATATCCAACTGTTATATACATATATATATACACATATATATAAAATTTCCACTAACTGTCTAGCAGTTCAATCAAACAGTCAACACACAACAAACAGACAATATCTAACAGTTCTAAAAATACAACATGAAATTATAAACTGTTCAGAGTTGGTGAGTTTTACTCACATTGGACTGTTATCGTTAAAAACGATTAACTGTCTTTGATTTAGATGGACAATTTATTTCTCCATAAATTGTAACGAGCTCGGATTCACTCCCAGTCAGTGTCATCATGTAGTGTCCGTCCATACGATCCTAACGCAATTTACGGTTCGTGATTCTGATAATATATGATGAAGTTATCACGTTAACTAGTTACTATACAATTTAAATTAAACATAAGTTTTAAATTAATTACATGGGCTTTACCATTCAACAACCCGGCCCACACATTATCAGACCCCCCTCCAAAATAGCCCTTCTTCCCCGTCAAAGCTTCTGAAACCCGTCCTCCTGTTTCCCCTTGCCATTTCTTGGATTTCACCTCCCACGTTCTCATGCTTTGCTCCACTAAAATCAGTAAGGACCTCACCATTCTCACCTCCTTCCCGAGCTCTTTAGCCTTATCCCCACTTTGTTAAACTCGATGGCCTCATGTGAATTTGCGTCTCTCAGCTTTCCTCTTCACGCTGTACATAACAGCGACCCCAAATCACTTCGAAATTCACCAAAAATTGCCAACAGCTTCCAATCGATCTCCTCAACTACAAAGTAACGTCCATTCCGCGATTCAGAACCTTAAACTTCCTACGACACTAACCCTAGCTCGCGCCCAAAAAATGTCGATCCCAGAATTAAACTCGAGCTTGACAAAAAGCATACTAGATCGAAGCTCCTTCGATGCTGAACTCATATATATATTCCTATCGATATATAGAGTTTTTGTTTGGATTTTATTTGGGGATTTCTTTTCTCGGTTTGGTTTGCAGAAAGACTAAGTGGCGGCCGGTTTCTAAACGAGGAGATAAAGGAAGAAATTTAGGTCTTAAGGAAATAGAATGGGGTTACTTATAGAAGGAAAGTGGAATATTCCTAGTATATTCCTTCATCGTTATTTTACATTAATGTTATACACTCGTGCAATCACGTACGATGCCCAAAAATCACCAAACTGGACATGCAACTAGAGTTCGACATTACGGTCCCAACGAAACTGGTTTCGTCGAATTCCGACTCTGTATGATCACACAGCGTATTTTTAACTGTCAAAATGCTGATTGTTTTTCACTCTAAAAATCCGTACGGCCACATACTGACTTCAAAAATCACGAAACTGGGAATCTAACAACTATTTGACATTGCGGATCCAACAAAACTGGTTTCGTCGAATTCCGGCTTCGTTTGCAAAAGTGGCTATTTTTAACGCTTTGAATAGCACATTTAAATATATAAATATATTTAAATAAATTTAAATATTAATAATTTAATATTATTGTATATCTTCACATATGATATCGTACAGCTCCAGAATATCATATCAGAATATACAGTTTGATATTTCAGATTTCAGATTTATCGATATTCAATTTATATCGAAAATCCTTTTATAACGTATATAAAGCGTTGCGAATTATAAAGGAATTCTACAGCGACTTTTCTGAAATTTGATTTGGACGTGAATCAAAATCTACACGACGAAATCCCGATTTTTCTCTTCCACTAGAAAGATATACTCCACCAGCTCCACACGTTTCTTGTTTCATAGAAATCCGACTTAATATGAATCCTGTACATCCAGTTGAAGTTCGAATCGCCAAATAGCGAACTGCAGCGCCATTTCAAGCTCTATTTTAATTATATTATAATTATACGTTCAAACCGTCGTCGATTGAATATATTCGTTATTATATTTCGAATCGAAACTCAACAAAATCTCGTATGCTATTCAATTCACATGATATTGTGAATTTCACTATTTCCGACTATTTCGACATTATAATATATTATTATATTATAATTATTAATTAAATATTCAATATAATTTAATTAAACGATCATTAACTTCTCTAAATCACCAATTATATAATTAAATAAATTAATTATATATCTCAAAAAATGCGGGTCATTACATTCTTCCCCACTTAAAATAATTTCGTCCTCGAAATTGCTAAGTTAGAGGACGACCCTATCTATTGGAATTCCTAAGATTTGTTTACCCCTTATTTCTGTTTTCAACTGAACCAATTAATATCGACTAAAATATTTATTCATTCCGACTAACTAAAATTTTCAAAAATTTTGAAAATTTTCTAACACTTTAAATTTTCGGAAAATTTCGCCAGCGTCTCCTTTGTACCGGCCAATATCTCAAATTCCAACTCGCCTCTCTGGGCCTTCTTCAACCCAAAAGAAAATCAAAACGCCAAACGGCTTGCCAATTCGGCTCATAAATTCCAAACTCATATGTAATATAAACTGGTACCTTTTTGTCGGGTATATCAACTCTATCACTTTCACCTGTTATCAATTCAACATATACCCGTGTTATCCCAATCAAACTCCAATCTATGTTTATCCACAATTTCAACCATTCGCTTTATATCCAAGCCAAATATCATTTCAACTCAAGTTTGATTCTAGATTTCAAACTCTTAACTCATCAGTACAAGACCATTTCAGATTATTCTCTTATCACCCCAGTTTTTACTTAACTTAACAAGTTAAATTTAAATTCTAGAATTTAAATTCCTGGGCTTTTATTTCAAGTCAAATTTGAAATCATAATACCAATTCAAAACCTTTGAATTTCTAAACAACTTGTTTTCTCAAAACAATTCAAATCAAAATCTCTGGTCGTAATCCACCACTTAGAACTCGAAAATCACACCGATGATACTGCGCAGTCATCATCGGAATTATTTTCCAGCGACACAAGTGATTTCAATACTATATCATTTCAAAACCCTTACTAAATACATCCATTTTGAAAACATCTCAAAATCTCCCAGGAACTTAAAATTTCCTTATTTTAATTCCAAATCTGATTTAAATTCATAATTAATTCATCTTATTTCATATACTTTACTTATATGATTCTGATTGGTTATATATAACCATTTCACTTTATAATCTCATTCGATTATAATTTCAACCAATATATCTAATATATGATAATATGTTACATATCCATACTGTGTCGGTCCATCGTATTCAAGTATTTATTTACTCCTACCGATACAGTGGATCAAACTGATCGACCAGAACTCATAAACAACCCAGCCAATGAACCTCCACAATATAAAGCCATTTTTATATTAACTAACAAATACGTTCACTCGTATATATACACTCAAACTCAATCTAGGGTATTACAAACCCTATCTCTACCGAGTCACGCCACAGAGCCAAGGTAATTCTTAACTTAAGCTCTGATACCAACTGTAACGACCCCGAGATTCGAGTAGGCTTTTCAACCATCCTCTCCTCCCTCGGCACTGGGCTAACCTCCCAGCGTGGCTTACAGAGATACCTCAGAACTGCTTTTACGGCCAGCCTCTCGACTCGACCAACCCACATTGTCGGGAGATGTAGGGGTAAGAGTCTCCCGTTCGCCACCAAACGCGAAGCGAGAACCCCCTATCATCCGTACCAATTAAGCAACCAGCTCTGATACCAACTGTAACGACCCGGATTTTGAGCGACTTTGGTTATCGACGTAAGCCCGACGTCGATAACCAAACCATCGAAAAATCCTGGTAATTAATGAAAGAAATTAGAGGGTGAGGATAGATAAGATAGAAACTTAGAATAGAAGAAGAAGAAGAACACAACATCAGAGTAACACGAACCTCACTGCGGAACGAATAACATATAATAGATAACATAACTTTGAAATATAACAGTTATGTATACAATAGCACTTATCAGAGTACAGCACTTACAACACAGCGGAAATAACTATAGCTATATGATCCAGAAGCCTCCTGCTCCAGCTCTTCAAGTATACCTGTAAATCCTGACTACTTGACTGCCCGTACAAATTTAGGCACCCAAGAGTTTAGGGAAAACAAAATAAAACTCCGGGTCAGTCATGGGACTGGTGTGAATAAACTCAAATCATTTAAACAGGTATATGATATCTCATAAGACCACGCCGTGAATACGGAACGGGTTTTTCCCTTATGAGAATCCAAATAACTTTTCAAAGCAATATCATTCTGATATTATAATAATGTCTAAGTACAAATAGATATCAATCTAGCAGAAACGCTTGCATCTCACGTTACTACATATATAGTATACAAATCAAAATCGCAAGCACGTATTGGATAATGGATTTCCAACTATGACAAGGTATGGAATCACCTTCCGATCAGTGTACTCTAGGAACGATACACTGGAGTTCAACAAGAACATCTTGCAACTCAGCCACACATGACCGACCACTCATTTCGCTTGAGTGTATCGAATGTACATCACCAACGGTTGGGATCAGCAACCGTTCCCGTATATATATGGGACAGCATTGATAGATTTAAGAAACAAATGAATATTCTCTAGATAGGTGATTATACACCCTACTTCGGTGCGACCGACTTAGCCATGCTGCCTGCCCGATTTCTGTCATTTACCGGTTGATGAGGCTAGAAACTACGCTTTATCATCACATCAGATTCACTTCGAATGCCACATTGTCAGATCCATCAGAATCACTAATTAATGTCTACAACCATACATTACGTGTTAGCTAAAAGAAGTTTCCTTCTCCGCTTCCACTCTTGGTATAGTTGAAGAAATCAATGTACGTGATCGTCTGGAAATACTATGTCAGACATCCATCTTCATTCACTTAGAAATGTCACATCGTCATACCCGCCAAATCACAAATTGACTTATCCAAAAATAACACGGGTATACAGCTAAGAGAAACGAATTCCTCCGCCACCAAACGTGAATACGTTTGAACAGATCAACTTACGCGATCCACTGGATATACTCTGTCAGACCTTCGTCCATACCAGTTGTCCTGGGACTGGACAAACCGAAGGCACTATTCTGTAAACAGGATAGCCCTTGCATTTTACTCCGTCTTCAATTATCTTTGGCATATATGATTCGCGACGCTTATGCCAATACAGAGTGGTTCTATGGATAATAATCCAACCGGTCTCTCCATATTAACAACGTTAAAATGGTCAAAACTTCGATAGTCGGTGAGTTAACTATCAAAGAAAATCAAGTGTGCAAACAACGATATTATTTCCAAATGGAAATTATATCGAACAAACATCATTTGACATAAATCCCATTTGTTCATTTATTTACTTATCTCCTATTTCCCTATATTCTAAATTCTTATTTTTCTTTTATCAGAAAACATTTCTGATTCTCGTTTGGAAAACATTTCCAAAACTCCTTTACGATCAAACCTTACCATTTCTCAGTTAAGAAGGAAGTCACTTAAGTTGGGGTATAATTACCTCTCAGACCTTAACTGAACAACGTTATAACTTCGAAATGGTCAGAGTTTATCTTTTAATCTTTAACAACTTCTTTACGCCTTTCTCGGATTCAATTTTACTAATCCACTTCTATATTTAAAACATTGGTTATAACGATAACGTTATAATCCTTACTTTCGAATTATCTAACTTAAATTATAACTTCTATTCTTATTAGTGGATAATTAACCTAACACTTATTTATTTATAAATAAATACATCTCTATTTTAGACACTGGAAAGTATAAGTACTTTCCCGAATTCGATATAATCGAATTTGCCGATTAACTCTCTTCGAATAACCTATATTCGATTAACTCCTTCTCGAATAAACAATATTTGATAATCTCTCTTCGAATAACTAATATTCGATAACTCTTCTTTTCAAATATCCCATATTTGAAAATCTCCCTTCGATTAAACTAAAATCGATAACTACCTTCGATGAAACTAACATCGATAACTCCTTTCGATGAACTAACATCGATAACTCCTTTCGATGAACTAACATCGATAACTCCTTTCGATGAACTAACATCGATAACTCCTTTCGATGAACTAACATCGATAACTCCTTTCGATGAAACTAACATCGATTTATTTAACTCGACGAACTTAACTCGACTAACTTAACTTACTTGGTTCGACCAATTCGATTCAATTAACTAGGCTCGACTAACTTGGTTTATTTAACTCAACTTGATTTACTCCTATCGAATAACTAATATTCGATTTAACTCCATTTAACTCTATTCGAATAACTACTATTCGATTAACTCTATTCAACTCTATTTGAATAAACTATATTCGACTAAGTCTATTTAACTTCATTCGAACAACTACTATTCGACAACTCTATTTAACTCCATTCGAACAACTACTATTCGACAACTCTATTTAACTCCATTCAAACAACTACTATTCGACAACTCTATTTAACTCCATTCGAACAACTACTATTCGACAACTCTATTTAACTCCATTCAAACAACTACTATTCGACAACTCTATTTAACTCCATTCGCTTTACTCTAGATCGCAGCGATCACAATGGTTATGCCTGATTCCCTCAGGAAACATCCGACCGCCTTAGGCTATTTGCAGCCCTGCGAATTACGCTAGCAGTCGTGCTAAATGGCATATTATTTGGATTAACTCTAACTGATTAACTCTATTGGTTTACCTCTATTGACTAACTCGACTCGACTAACCCCTTTCGAATAACATATTCGATTAACTAACTTCGAATACCATATTCGATTTCTCCTTTCGAATGTCTATATTCGATTAACTAACTTCGAATACCATATTCGATTTCTCTAACTTCGAATACCATATTCGATTAACTTCTTCGAATGTCTATATTCGATTTACTTTATTCACTTTATAAAGATTTCCTTTTTAACAACGTTTTATTTCATTTGAAAAGATTTACTTTTAAATAACGGTTCTACACTTTAAAAATGATTTCTTTTTATAATGTTCCCTTTCCAATTCTATTTGTAAATGGTTTACAAATATTTCCTTTTCAAATTTATTCTTGAAATATTCTAACTCCTTAAATTCCCGGGAAAATTCGCCATAACCTCCTTTGTATCGGGAGCATCGGGAAAATCCCCAAACTCGCCACACAGGCCTTTCCATTCAAAAAGAAATGTTTTGAATTTATTTCCTTTTCAAATATCTCCTATTTATAAATATTCCAATTTATAAACATTCCTTGTTTATAAATATTTAAATTTATAAATATCTCTTATTTATAAATATTCCAATTTATAAATATTTTATTTTCAATATCACTTTGAAAATTCCCTTATCTACATTCCGGTATGTTATGGTATCCAATCATATCAAATCACGATGTTCAATATCGTACAAACACATATAATTACCAACAGATTATATATCACATTATATATCACACTATATAAATCACAGTAAAATAACTGTTGAGGAATCCAGTTGGATTCCTCCAACCTGTTTCCCTGCATCACAGATGTTAGACAATATAGATAACATCACTTTCACTTCGATGTGAATTATTCTGATCAACAAAATCAACATATAAATATCCAACTGTTATATACATATATATATACACATATATATAAAATTTCCACTAACTGTCTAGCAGTTCAATCAAACAGTCAACACACAACAAACAGACAATATCTAACAGTTCTAAAAATACAACATGAAATTATAAACTGTTCAGAGTTGGTGAGTTTTACTCACATTGGACTGTTATCGTTAAAAACGATTAACTGTCTTTGATTTAGATGGACAATTTATTTCTCCATAAATTGTAACGAGCTCGGATTCACTCCCAGTCAGTGTCATCATGTAGTGTCCGTCCATACGATCCTAACGCAATTTACGGTTCGTGATTCTGATAATATATGATGAAGTTATCACGTTAACTAGTTACTATACAATTTAAATTAAACATAAGTTTTAAATTAATTACATGGGCTTTACCATTCAACAACCCGGCCCACACATTATCAGACCCCCCTCCAAAATAGCCCTTCTTCCCCGTCAAAGCTTCTGAAACCCGTCCTCCTGTTTCCCCTTGCCATTTCTTGGATTTCACCTCCCACGTTCTCATGCTTTGCTCCACTAAAATCAGTAAGGACCTCACCATTCTCACCTCCTTCCCGAGCTCTTTAGCCTTATCCCCACTTTGTTAAACTCGATGGCCTCATGTGAATTTGCGTCTCTCAGCTTTCCTCTTCACGCTGTACATAACAGCGACCCCAAATCACTTCGAAATTCACCAAAAATTGCCAACAGCTTCCAATCGATCTCCTCAACTACAAAGTAACGTCCATTCCGCGATTCAGAACCTTAAACTTCCTACGACACTAACCCTAGCTCGCGCCCAAAAAATGTCGATCCCAGAATTAAACTCGAGCTTGACAAAAAGCATACTAGATCGAAGCTCCTTCGATGCTGAACTCATATATATATTCCTATCGATATATAGAGTTTTTGTTTGGATTTTATTTGGGGATTTCTTTTCTCGGTTTGGTTTGCAGAAAGACTAAGTGGCGGCCGGTTTCTAAACGAGGAGATAAAGGAAGAAATTTAGGTCTTAAGGAAATAGAATGGGGTTACTTATAGAAGGAAAGTGGAATATTCCTAGTATATTCCTTCATCGTTATTTTACATTAATGTTATACACTCGTGCAATCACGTACGATGCCCAAAAATCACCAAACTGGACATGCAACTAGAGTTCGACATTACGGTCCCAACGAAACTGGTTTCGTCGAATTCCGACTCTGTATGATCACACAGCGTATTTTTAACTGTCAAAATGCTGATTGTTTTTCACTCTAAAAATCCGTACGGCCACATACTGACTTCAAAAATCACGAAACTGGGAATCTAACAACTATTTGACATTGCGGATCCAACAAAACTGGTTTCGTCGAATTCCGGCTTCGTTTGCAAAAGTGGCTATTTTTAACGCTTTGAATAGCACATTTAAATATATAAATATATTTAAATAAATTTAAATATTAATAATTTAATATTATTGTATATCTTCACATATGATATCGTACAGCTCCAGAATATCATATCAGAATATACAGTTTGATATTTCAGATTTCAGATTTATCGATATTCAATTTATATCGAAAATCCTTTTATAACGTATATAAAGCGTTGCGAATTATAAAGGAATTCTACAGCGACTTTTCTGAAATTTGATTTGGACGTGAATCAAAATCTACACGACGAAATCCCGATTTTTCTCTTCCACTAGAAAGATATACTCCACCAGCTCCACACGTTTCTTGTTTCATAGAAATCCGACTTAATATGAATCCTGTACATCCAGTTGAAGTTCGAATCGCCAAATAGCGAACTGCAGCGCCATTTCAAGCTCTATTTTAATTATATTATAATTATACGTTCAAACCGTCGTCGATTGAATATATTCGTTATTATATTTCGAATCGAAACTCAACAAAATCTCGTATGCTATTCAATTCACATGATATTGTGAATTTCACTATTTCCGACTATTTCGACATTATAATATATTATTATATTATAATTATTAATTAAATATTCAATATAATTTAATTAAACGATCATTAACTTCTCTAAATCACCAATTATATAATTAAATAAATTAATTATATATCTCAAAAAATGCGGGTCATTACACTTCTGCTGGTGCAAAAGCCTTATCCTGCTTCCAAACTGGTCGCTCTTGATTAATTCATTATGATTTCCGCCAATTATCTACTTCATGCTTTCAACAACCTATGGTTGATTAGTCTAGAGGCTCTTATCATTCCAGAAGCTTACTCCTTGAGTCTCTCTCATTAATATCCTTGGTGTCGTTCCTCCAACATCTCCAAAAGAATTTACTGGTTCTTCCGTAGCTATCCTGGTGATTTTATTTTAATGCTTCCAACAACTTGGATCTGGTGTCACCAGAAGCCATTTCTGCTCCTCAAAGGTATGCTTTCCTGACATTTGGGTAATCTTCCCGTGCCATTCCCGTTAGCTTGTCTTTTTTTGTCAACCTTCTTTCATACTTTACGTCAGATGAATATTTTGGCAAGCATTTAGGCCTCTAGTATGGAAGAAGATTTTGTTCTTTAGGGCGAAGTCTTAAGTAATCGTGTTGGCATTATTGTTGTTTCTTCAGCCACCTCTATTATTCCTGCAACATTGATAATTTCGAAATAGTGAATAGATTCAGTCTATATTAATTTGATTCCAACGCTTTGAAAGAAGTTGTTATCCATTTTGTGATGGAAGAAATAAATTTTTCATAGAAGGAAAATTACTTCCTTGACCATCGTGTAAAGGTTGATGGTCAAGTATCCAACATCATAAAAATAAATTTAGGCATTTATAAACTTAAGCAAGAGACCCTCAATCCCTTTCAAACCGAAAGACATATAACAAACAAAAAGTTAACTGAAAATCGAAAAGAAGACCATAAAAATGCAAATTTCGAAAGATCACTCCCGGACCATGAAATCAGTAACCAAAAATTTGCCAAAGTTGTGATCCATCAGAGATTACAAAAAATAAATATCAAGAATTGCAATCAATAATCACTATAATCAGCATTTTATCAAAAGTTCTAAATGTACAGAACCAGTGGAATTATTATATAAATGTTGTAATATATATGAGTGAATATGCTTTTGTCATATTCTGTTTAGTCCCACATTGTGGGATAAGTTTTACTCCAAGCTCCCAAGCCTTTATATAAGGAGCTCATATAATGTAAATAATGTACCGATTGATGAATGAAAAAAAGTATCCTCTTTCTCCTCCTTTAATGGCTTTCTTATTGTGTATTATTTATAACACGTTATCTGCACAAAGCTTTATTAGAGCTATTGTTTGAAATATTCTAGATCTATATTTACGGATCTATCATGTAAGTTTTTTTTATGTTTTGAAACCATATAGATTTACATATATGAACTTGTTGTATCTTCTACTTAGATGTGATCCATACTTCTAGATCTCTTTTCTTTTTCATTTTTTGTAGATCTAGATTCTATTTTAGTGGATATAACTTTTTGGATCTAATTATCTATTCTGATCCTAAATATGTATAGATATATTCTTTCAATTCTTTGCGGATCTAATTTTGAGTTTCCAAATCCAATTGGAGATTTGATTATATATGTATTGTTTACATTATTGATGACGTAGAGGTAGATCTAGTTTTGTCCTTTCCGATCTACTATTATTCTACGTATGTGATTCTTTTGGATAGACTGAAGACAAAATATCTCTTGAAAAAAAAAATTATGTATATCCAACAGAATTATGGGTATAAAATATAATGATATAGCATTTAAATTCAATAGCAATATTTATTTATCACTGGAAGTGAGATTGAAAACTCATGATGTAAACCAATTAAGAACCTGAAGTTCATATGTAAATGACCTGAAATTCATATGACATGAAGTTCATATACAATTTTTTTTTAAATAAGGAACCTAAAGCTCATATGTAAGGAACATGAAGTTTATATGCAAATGAGGAACCCGAAGTTCATATGCAAATGAAGAACCTAAAGTTCATATGCAAATGAGAAATATGAAACAAAAGCCTAAAGCTTTCTTAAAGGTTGTGACATAAAAATATTGTACGTCTAGAAGAAGTTAAAAGAGGAACACACATTATAATATGTGACAAAAACATTAGATTCAATAGAAAATCTGTAAACATGTTTCATTTATCTTTCATGTACAGTTTATATTAAATGAATATCCTGAAGATATAGTATACATATTAATCTCTTGAAGAGATGTTTTAGAGATTTAATTTTATATAGCAAATCCAACATCCTAGAAGAAATGTTAGAATTTTTTTTGTTGCATTGCAATTGCATAAGTAAAAGATATGTTCCCTGAAGGAATATCATACACTCCAGAAGTAGTGATTTCTTTTCTCTCTTGAATCTTATTTTTATTTAACGCAACTAATTTTGTTAATGCATTTAAGGTTTGAATGTATTTTAGTATATTGATATGACATTTCAATAGTTCGTATATATTTATCTCTGGAAGAGATAAGTTTATCTCAGAAGTGGTGATAACAAAATATCTTTAAAGGATATTTGTATATTTGAAAATGGTAAAATATCTCCATAAGAGATCTGTTTATTTGAAAATAATAAAATATCTCCAGAAGAGATTTCTACAATTAAAGGCGATAAATATTTGTAAAAAAAAATGTATTAAAACTCCATAAATGGTGTTTATGGAATATCGCAGAAGTGATATTATATTTTAATATGTCTATAAAAGAATTTGCATTGAAATATTTTCAAATATCAAAAATGATGATGCAAATTTAATGACTAAAGAAAATATGCATCTCGAAGATCATATTAAGTTAAGATCTAAATATTGATCTTAATTTTGCACACCGGAAGTGAATGCAAAAGTATTTTTTGTTATAAAAATGGAAAACTTAGAACCTGCAGATTCTATGATGGTAAGAAGTAATTTTGATATAAAAAAAGATCTATATATGGATAGTATAATTTGAAACATGTAAATTTTCTTTTATGTTGTGAATTTTATGTATAGATCTGTTAATTTTTTGAATCATTCATATTAAAGAATGTAAAATCTCGGTTCTATAATTATGCATTTCTACTCAATTCTGGATCAGATATTATGCATGTATACGGTATTTTAGAAAATATGCTTATTGGGAATGCAGTACAACTATAAGTTGTTTATTTCAGTTTTGATCAATACTGTAGCTAGATCCAAATTTTGTTATGTTGTTTTAAGTAAAATTTATTTATTTGATTCATATATTTAGACCGTATAATGGTTATTTCCGTTATTTTTATAATAAATGCATTATATGTATCGTTATGGTAATATATATTGTATTACCGTATTATTATAAATGTATTTAAAGCATTAGCTATTGTAAGTTAAATGATGTATGTTTGTATTTGAAATAAGAATAAACATATGTATTATAATTCGATGTATTTAGCTAGTAATAACTAATGTTATGGAAGAAAGGATAGAACCACAACCTGAAGTTGTGCAAAGTAAATATTTATACTGGAAGTTGTATAACTCAAAGTCTTGGACCTGAAGTCTTGAATTACATATTTATATATATGTATATGTATATTTATATATATATATATATAAACATTTTTGATAAAGTATACAAGTTTGAAATCTTGTCAATTAGCAAAAATGTAAAAGCTTCTAAATTAAAAGTATGTTACAAGATTGAGAACCAGAAGTTCATCACAAATTAATAAACTTGATATACATATGTATGTGTATATATATGCATAGGAACTTGAAGTTCCTTAACCAATGAACTTGAAATACTTCATAATTTAAAAGCCTGAAGCTTTATTGAAACTCTGTGAAATAATAACATTAATAAAATTGATATCCAAAGATTTCACAATTTTCAAAATGAGCTGTATCTTTCTTATATATTTATATTTACATATTATATTGAAGAATAAATTTTAACAACTCGAAATTGTTATATATTTTATTTGAACCAGAATTTCAACATAGTGGAACCAGAAGTTCAATATAGTGGAACCAGAAGTTCAATACAGTGGAATCATAAGTTCAATACAGTTTAACCAGAAGTTCAATACAGTTTAACAAACTTGAAATTGTTTATATATTATTTGAACCAGAAGTTCAATATGGATTAACAACTCGAAGTTGTTCATATATTTCATTTGAACCAGAAGTTCAATACAGTTCCAAATCAGATATTTTGGATATTATGAAACGATCTTTAAGATTCACGTTGACATTGCTTGATAAACAAAAATTAATGATTGGAACATTATAAAAAAAATTATTTTAAAATATATAACTTGAAATAGTTTAAGAATATGCAAATCAATTACATATGTAATACGTGGACGCACGTATATACACATATATGCGATATTTAATTAACCACCTGAAGTTGTTATGAACTCATATTATAATTTATGAAGTCGACTGACATCAATATTGAATGACCTGAAGTTATGTGCATATTCAAATGATAGAAAATTCCTCCAAGTCATTTGATCATTGAAAGGGAATAAGAAATACAATATAAATGCATCTTATCAACTAATAAGAGCATTACCCTCCTACAATTGAAATACATCTAATGTTTTTGTTAGCTATGACGCTATAACGGATCAAAAATGAATTCAAAGTATGTTTATTATTTAAAGTGACAATGTTTGTCAACATTGAGGGGGAGGATAAAGGAATCATCGATGTTAAATATTTGCTAACATATAGAATTATGCAAAGTATTAAGTAACTTGCATAAATTATCAATTATGTCTCTAATAGACTTTCTCCAATATACATTTGAATCCCCGAAGGATCAAAAGGTGTAAATCACAGCTGAAAGTGTGGTATAAAAGTCTGTTCAAAATATCTTTGGAGTAATCCATAAAGATGCAAAATAAAGGAGGTGAGTGTTCCTATAGAAAGACTTAAGGTTACCTTGAAAGAAACCAATGACATGATTGTCAAAATAACCCCAGGTACCTAAAGCATGATAAGTTTTGAGATCTCAATAAATTATGTATAGAACTAACAAGAAATAATCATCGATGATAAATTAATAAATAATAAAGCGCTTATATTTATAAATGGATTAAAAATCCCATATTAGAGAGAAACATGATTGGCCATCATGAAATTCTCCTAAATAAGATATATGGACCTGTAGTCCATAAGATATGAACTTGTAGTTCATAAGATAAAAATAGAAATATATATAATGACTGAAGCACCATAGAGTGTCAACAACATGTTAAGTGCCATGAGCATTGTATTTTTAGAGATAATTGAATTGATTAAAGTGTTTAAAACACTTATAATACCCTGAAGGTATAAACGATGGAAGTATGCAAATTCTAGAAGAATTTAAATAACTTTGGTAGATAAAGAAAAAGAAATGTCGATTAAAATATTCTTTTAAGTATTGTTGTGATGAAAATTTTGAAATAATTCATGATGAGTAGATCACTTCCTGCTTTCAAGAATTTTGTTGTAATGAAAATCTTAATATCCATTGAAGTGGTAGTTGCGACATGCAAAACTTATTATAATATATAAGTTCCTGAAGAACATAAATAACATTTGTTATTATAAAGACTACCAAAAACTTGGACGATAGATTACAGCATTCTTCTTAGTATTGTTGTTATGAAAATCTTGATATACTTCAAGGTGAGTAGATTACTTCATGCTTAGTAATGAAAGTTGTCTTATTCATCGAATATGTGTTGCAAAATGCAAGTCCGGTTGAAACATGAAATTATAAGCACTTGAAGTGTATTCATAAATGAATATTAGTATCATAAAAATCACAAAAGGAAGGCGTTTTAAATAAGAAAACATGCCTGAAGCATGGAAATGCACATGAAGTTTTTAAAATAAAAAAAACTTCATTAAGAAGTATTTGTAAGGAATTTGAGTTATTGAAAGAAGAATACGAATTCAGAGGAAATTATTAAATCAAGGAGAGCATCCATAAGTATGATATAATGCACTCTTTTTCCTTAACTAAGTTTTTCCCATAGGGTTTTCTTAGTAAGGTTTTAATGAGGCATGGGTCATGATCCAGAAGTATCAACCCAAAAGTAACATACAAAAATGAGTTATAATGTACTCTTTTTCCTTATTTAAGATTTTTCCCACTGGGTTTTTCTTATTAAAGTTTTAACAAGGCATTACATTGATCCAGAAGTATCATACTACTTTTGACGTAGTAAATATGACATTTTATATTGCACTCTTTTTCCTTCACTAAGATTTTTCCCATCGGGTTTTTCTTAGTAAGGTTTTGACGAGGCACATTTTGATCCAGAAGTATCAAACATCTTTTGATGAAGTAAACTATTATTTATGAAGAAGACAAGGCAGTTTGCATAACTCAGATTCAAGTGAACTATATCAGGGATGATAGGATGGAGCAAATTTCTTCTAAATTTCTCTTCACACATGAATGAAAGGATAACAAGAATGAGGAGAAACAAATTCAGTTCAAGAAAAGCGGGTAGATCTGTTCTTAAAGGCAATTTCCAAATCAACATTCCAGAAGATGATGTACAAAATTAGCATGCGTCAACTTCATCTATAGACTAATTGAATAATGAGTTATAAATAAGGGGGAGCATATAAAATTATGCTATAATGTACTCTTTTCCTTTACTAATATTTTTCCCACCGTGTTTTTGTTAGTAAAGTTTTTAATGAGGCATTATTTTGATCCTGAAGTATCAACCCTTACGGTAACATTACAAAACATGTTACCTAAAGATGAAATTTCCTTGTTTATGATTTTTCCCACAGGGTTTTTCATAAAAAGGTTTTTAATGAGGCATTGTTTTGATCCTGAAGAATCAAACTCTTTTAAGGAATATCATTTTAATGTGGTATTCATAATGTCAGATGCTGTACTCTTTTTCTCGTTCAAGGTTTTTCCCATTGGGTTTTCCTGATAGAGTTTTGAAGACAACAGACAATAGTTGTATCGACTGAACGGATAATTATAAGGGGGAGTAATCATCATATATGTTTTTAAAAGGGACAACTTCAAGTTAGTAGAGTATTCAAGATTTTGAAGACGCATATTCAAGGGGGAGTGTTGTAATATATATGAGTGAATATGCTTTTGTCATATTCAGTTTAGTCCCACATTATGGGATAAGTTTTACTCCAAACTCCCAAGCCTTTATATAAGGAGCTCATGTAATATAAATAATGCACTGATTGATGAATGAATAAAAAGTATCCTCTTTTTCCTCCTTTAATGGCTTTCTTATTGTATATTATTTATAACAATCAACAAAAACTTGAGATTCTAGAAGTGTAGATTACTACTATATGAACCAAATTGAACATACACTTTTTGAAACAATCAAAGGGCCTTTAAGAATTGCAAAATTAAGAGAAACCATTCAAACGTATGCATCATCCATTCATAAATCACATCATATATTCGTACAATGAAAATAAGAAGCTAAGCAACAATTTTCAGAATTCATGAAATAAATTAAACAATTTCAGAATCAACTAATGATTCTAAACTAGAAACAAGGCATATGTGGGCAGTAGAATGAAACCAAAAGCCACAAGACATCAAACCAGAAATTGGAATGGCATATGAGGCATCAAAATATATCAATGATGGTTAAAATTTTATTAAAAGGCGATCAAAATTAGCATTCATCTATATAAAGGAAATAAAATTGCTGACTCATGGAAGGGAATCAAGGAATAACATAAATACTGATGTTTACCCAAATTCCCATCTTATATGCGAAAATTTATGGTAGGAAACATTACAAAGAGATTAAAACCATGAACTTCCAATTGTTCAACTAGTAATGAAGATCATCCAAAGACATTCGAAAACCATACCCCAATTGAAATGCATTTAGGTAATACCAAAGTGAAGTAGGATGTTCTAAATGTAGCTACATCGTTAAATCATCAAGAAACATTCAAAGATCATCTGTGTGGATAATACCGAGTAAGCCAAGCATCACTTAAAGTTATCAAGAAAATATATATCATGCGTTCATTGCATGGAAGCTTGTCTAAAAGTGTCCAGAGAAAGCATGCAACGAGGGAATTTTAATTATTCTGGAAGGTAATTTTCCAGAAGTTTAGAGGACTGTTAATCCTAAGTTGTTTAAACGTTCAACAAGAGTTCTGTTCGGCTTTCTATCCATTTGACCCTTCATCGGTAGTTTCATTCAATTGTTTCTCCATTCAATCATTCAACGATAGTTTCATTTGGTCATTCAACTGTTTGACTGTTCAGCAAAGTAGTTCCAGTTGGTTATTCAGTTCAACAACCAATCAATAAGATAGTTCTGTTAGGTCATCGAGCTATCCCACCATTCAGCAAGATAGTTCCATTCGATTATTCAACTAATGGGCTACTAGAACCTTACTCTATTCCTAAGTCCATTGTGAAGGAGGCTTATCCCCTTTTTCTCTAATGCAATGAATTATCCTCGTATTTATATTTATATTTTTGTATATGTATATATATCCCCTCTTAGGAGGCACTCTGGTCGGTGGAGATGTAGTAATATATATAGCCCATCTTAGGAGGCACTCCACTTAAAAGAGATGTAATAGCTCCTCTTCTTAGAAGCTTTATTTGATTCGCCCTATCTTTCGAAGGCTTTAATGATTCACTTTGTCTTCCGGAGGTCTTATTGATTCACATCCTCTTCTTATGGCTTTACCGATTCGCCTTCCTTTCTGAAGGCTTTATTGATTTTCCTTCTCTTTTGAAGACTTTATTGATTAACTTTGTCTTCCAGAAGTTCACTGATTCACCTACTCTTGAGACTTTATTGGTCCGCCTTCTTTTCTAAAGGCTTTATTGATTTTCTTTCTCTTCCAAAGGCCTTATTGATTCGCCTTCTTTTCCGAAGGCTTTTTTCATTCACCTTGTCCAGTGGATATTTTATTGGTTCACTCCTCTTTTGGAATTTTTGTTGATTCACCTCCTCTTTCGAAGGCTTTATACCATCTTCTCGAGCTAATCGATGTCTAACTCGGAGATCTGATATCAAGGACGTATCCTATGCCTTTTTTCGGAAATATTCGGATTCCATTCATATATTATTTGTTTAATGACGGAAGTTCATAATTTTTTAAACTAAAGTAGATAAAGTTTAAGGTACCTTATGCACGCCAAGCAAATGTTTGCTTTCAAATGTTCCTTCTTTGTATTTCCTATGGGAAATTTTTGTTGGAGTTCATTATTATCTCATTTTCCCCTCGTCTACTAATGCTTGTCGTATTTCCATTCATCTATTGACTCGGTGTTTATTCGGGAAGTCAGAACTTTTGTTGCATGTGTAAGCTTAAACAAATTTTGTTTTTACCTATAAAGGTACTTGAATTTTTATCAACATATGGTTGATTAGAAGCAGAAAATAAATCATAACAACAAATAAAAGTAATCATTTGAA
Organism: Allium sativum; assembly: GCA_030737875.1. NCBI lineage: Eukaryota > Viridiplantae > Streptophyta > Magnoliopsida > Asparagales > Amaryllidaceae > Allium > Allium sativum. The sequence continues at coordinate 358,480,781 of CM060922.1, read as the reverse complement.
ATAAGAAATTTATTGTTAAATTCTGATTGGAAGTTGTGATGTCTGTGGTAGATTTTCCATAAGCCATTCGTCAAACGTTTTAAGTAAGTTTTCTTTATTTTTCGTTTTGGGTCTTCTTTATTTGATCCTAGCGTTAATCGGTTCTATGTTCATCTGTATTATGATATAAGCAATAACCTCTTTCTTTGTTCGATTCTGAAGAGCCATCTACGTAGGAGTTGAACCAAACTTTTTTACCTTCTGGTTTTACTCTAGGATTTTCCTTGTGTTAAATATTTCTTCAATGCAAACAAAATTGTCGGCTCTAGAATAAAAATCATTCAATCCTTCACATAAAATTAAGATGAGCTCTTTCCAAAAGGGGTTTGGTGCAAATAGTCCTGAATATACAACCATTAGCTTCTCCTTATTCATTACCCCTTTTACATCGAGTGAAGCCTTTTAGGTAGTCGTCAAATGATTCTTGTGGTCTCTGTTTAATACTAGGTAACTCATAAATGATGATTGCTGAATCTCTTCGCACATGGAAAAGTATGTTGAATTGGTGGATAACTACTCCTAAGTTCTGATGTTCGGGCTGTGGTAATGTCTGCACCATTTGTTAGCTTCTTTATGAAGAGTCGTCAAGAAGATCTTGCATCGAAGTGCTTTCGAGGTGTTATACAAATTCATATAAGATTCAAAAATGGAGATGTGTTGTTCGAGGTCTATAATCCCGTATTATATGAGCAGCAGAACTTTTACATCAGATGGAATTTTAACATTCATTATTGCTTTAGAAAAGGAGATTCCCTGTATTTCTCTGTTTTCTTTTGGCGCTAAGCTTTCGTTTTCTCCTGAGGTGACTTTTTCTTTCAATACTTGATCGCCTTTTTGTGAGGCTAAGTGATTGGTGGTTCTAAGGAGTTTTAGTTTGGCTATTAAGGTCCTGAGATACCATTGCTTTTGATTTTTCCCCGTATGGCCCTGCTTCAGAGGATCTTGGGTTAGCTCCTCCTTAACAAGTCTTTTAGTAGCATCAATATTTAAAGCTAAGTGTATTATTTCCATTTTACTATTTGTCACTTTCCTTAAAGTTGAAGATTATCTTGCTCCTAAGTTTGCGGGATTGAAATTGAATTATCGTCCCCTAACAGACTGAGCGACTCCTATGCCGATAGTCTTTCGTAACCTAACCATCCTGCTAGATCAATTCCTTTTGCAATTAATTATGATGTTAAAAGAGTGTGGTGAAAGAGAAATATAACAAAGGAAGTTCAAGCCCTCTTTCTAACGCCAAAATGTTAACCACAAAAATGGTCAACACCTAAAATAAGAAGCTTCCAATGAACTTCGAAAGCTAAATCTTTTGGGTTGGCTGTAAAGCCCAGAGCCTTTCAGTCAAGAAGGCATTGATGTCTTCATATGATACAGTTAGTAATTACAAGAAGCATGTTAAGCCTTTCGGGTTTGAATTAACATAGGGAGAGATATACCAAACTCAGATAAAATAACACTTTAGTCAATACTTCGAATTTGACATTTATTGATCATTTCATACATGTACAAGTATTACTGAGTTGTAACTGGAAAACATCCAACTTGATTTAGAATTAGGGTTTTCACTCCACAACATGAGCATAAGAATTTAGAATGAGAAAAGTTGGTCCCGACTCTAATCCCTTAAGGTTGTATTTATATATGCGAGTTGACCTTTCCTTCGTAATATTGACTTTGTCTTGGATTTTATGCAAAAGAGCATAGCCTAGTGAAGGCGCCTTCCACCATCTCCAGGGATGGTATATTGAGCGTCGCTGCAAGGTTATTCAAAGGGTCCATTTGGCACAGGTCCCTATTAAGTTTTAAAATTAGGCTCACATCCGGTCATAAACTTATTGTAAATTTAGTCCCTACTTTTCAAAAATTCACAAAAAAAAATAGAAAAAATATTAAAAAAATATGTAAATTCATACTTAATTAAAACACGTAAATGCTGAAAATTCAGATAAAAAACAATCAAATAAGGCGTCAAAAAACAAAAAAAAAACAACGAAATTGCAGTTTAATGCATAATAGTATGCAAGTATATTTATTTTCCTGCATACATCCGTGCACGTTTTCAACTCATGCATCTGCGTTTGATTTCTTTGCATACTTCTATGCAAATACTGCGTAATTTTGCATACATGTGTCCATAAATTCACCTGCATAAATATCAGTTCAAATTTCTACATGAAATACTCGCATACATGTGTGCAAGTATTACAATTAGTTGCACACATGTATGCAAGTTTCGGTCCAAAATTTCTGAAGAAAACAGCGTATGCAATATTTGCATACATGTATGCAACTATTGGCAAAAATTGGCATACATGTATGCAACTTTTTTGTTTGCGTGGACTTCCGAGAATATTTTCAGATTCTAGATTTTTTTTATGTGGTAGTGCCAAAAGTTTTGGGTGAAAAATTGAAAAAGGCGGAAGGGTTCAACATAGCAGGCGGAAGTTTCAAAAAAGAAGAAGCGGCACTTAAAACAGGGACCGGGTTTACATATATACTTTGGGAGGGACATGCACTACATTTCAAACTTAAATAGGGACCTTAGCCTAATTTTCACTTATTCAAAAGTGTTCTTCAGGAATCATAAGATTAGGCTATATGCGATAATTATCTGATGTAGGCTTGATTTTTTCTTTTTTTGGCATACTTCCTTCGGGTTGACCGAAAAACATACCAAGCTTCTTTCCATGTGCTCCAAGATAACTTCTTTGAAGATCGTGCTATTTTGGCTTCACCGACAAGGGCTTTCTTTCCAGTAAAGATCCTTTGTTCCCTTAATTTCAGCTTCAGAAACAATTATTGAAGAAATGGTTATGCCTTGTTGAAAATAAACTTGGTTTTAAAAGAAAACATAAATTATGGAATAGATTTAATTATTGTATTTAGGAAATGATAAAAATAAATGGTAATAAATATTAGAGTTATTATATATGTAATAGAATTATCTAGGGAATGGTTTATTAAGGCAAGTCTAGAAATTAGAGGATAAGGAAAAATCTAGAGAAAAAGAGTCGAGAATCTTTGCTGTGTTATAAATATAATTGTACTGTCTTATTTGTGGTATTAAGAAAAGTGAAGCAATAACAATGTAGTCATTCAATTTATTCTACGTTTAATCTCTCTTCTCCTCTCTATATCAAATTCTAACGTGGTATCGGAGCTAGGTTGATGAGAGGGGATAGAGAGATCTCAAGAGAGCGAAAAAAAATCAGTTTTTTTAAATAATTCAAAGACGGACCAGCTGAAGCACAACAAAAGCAAGCAGATCAGATCATGAAGAAAATGATTGTTGGCATAAGGGAAAACCTAAGTGTTTCTAGTGTCAAAAATTTGGGCATATGGCAAGGAATTGTAGATTCAAATATGAAGAGCAAGAGAACATGACACAAGTGGCCATGGAAGAAAATTTATTTTAGAGTTGTGGGTGAGAAGTGCACCATGGAGAGAAGTGCTCCAATATTCAAAGAGTAGAGTTGAAGAGACATGCTTCAACCATTGAGGGTGATGAGAAGTGCATCACAAATCGAAGAGAAGCACTTTGTTTATTATCTCAATAATTTTGAATCAAGGAAACTGCTTGGAGTAATAAAACCAAGTTTAAGGGGGAATGTTGAAAATAAACTTGGTTTTAAAAGGAAACATAAATTATGGAATAGATTTAATTATTGTATTTAGGAAAGGATAAAAATAAATGGTAATAAATATTAGAGTTATTATATATGTAATAGAATTACCTAGGAAGTGGTTTATTAAGGCAAGTCTAGAAATTAGAGGATAAGGAAAAATCTAGAGAAGAAGGGTCTAGAATCTTTGTTGTGTTATAAATATAATTGTACTGTCACATTTGTGGTATGAAGAAAAGCGAAGCAATAACAATGCAGTCATTCAATTATTCTACGTTTTGATCTCTCTCCTCCTCTCTATATCAAATTCTAATATGCCTACGCTGAAGGCTTGCTGTCTTTAGAACCCCTTCGCTTATATATGACTTACAGTTCCTCCTTAGTTATTTTGTTGCAAACGGTGAGCTTCTGCAAATTCTTTACCTTTAGTGCCACCGAAAAAAAATTGTCACTTGAATGAGAATCCTTACCATTGAAGATCATTATTCTAGAACCCATGCCTTTCGGTTGTTGCTGAAAAAGGATTTTATTCATCTGAAGGTACTCCTAACTTTGAAGATTTTAATGCTAACAACCTACAGATTGATTCCCTTAGATTCCATCGACGGGGGTTCTTCTCGACTCTCTGATATGTTCCCAAAGAGGTAATGCCTTTACGGTTTTCGACAGCTTTTCCATACCATTGAAACCCTTTCTCCGAAAGACGATCCATTTGGTTCTAACAAAGGGAGCTTTCAGGACTCCTAACTTTGAATATTTTAATGCTAACAACTTGTAGATTGATACCCTTAGATTCCATCGACGGGGGTTCTTCTCGACTCTCTGATATGTTCCCAATGAGGTAATGCCTTTATGGTTTTCGAAAGCTTTTCCATACCACTGAAACCCTTTCTCCGAAAGACGATCCCTTTGGTTCTAACAAAGGGAGCTTTCAGGCATTCCAAAATTTCCTCCTGATCTGGATATTGATATATTGCTCATCCCAAAGGGCGATGATACCTTCTGAAAGCCTTATTTTGCCTTCCTTAATCTTTTGGTTGAATGTGTTGCCGCCTTTGTTAATATGGATGTGTCCTTTTTACTATGCCGAAGGGATTCTCCTGCTACTCTTCATTGTTATGTGTCCTCTGGTACCATCCTCGATACTGTACCGATTCTTCCACTAGTGTGAAAGGTTTATTTTGCTTCTAAACCAATCACTCTTGAGTACTGCTTTATGGCTTCTGTCGGTTATCGCCTAGATGCTATCAGCAACCTATGCTTAATTAGTCCCGAGGCTCTTAATTCTTCTAAAAGGTTACTTCTTGAGTCTTTCTCTTTAATATCCTAGGTGTCATAGCTCTACCATCTTCGAAAGATCTTTCGTTGTTCTTCCCAAGCTATCCTGCTAATTTTAATTTATTTCTTTCAGCAGCTTGTACCTGGTGTCACTAGAAGCTGCTTCTGCTCTATGAATGTTTGCTTTCCTGACGCCTTGGGGGTGACATTCATGTATCATTCATGTTAGCTTGTCTTCTTTGTCAACATTCTTTCATACTTTACATCTGATGAATATTTTGGTTAACAACGCACATAAGATTGATATAAAAATTTAAGTCAATACTAGGTTTAGTGAAACACCCCATCTCCATTGAGGTTACTCACAAAGGGAATGCCTTAACTTCGGTAGAGGTTTATAAGTAAAAGTCACAGATAAAACACAAGACAAATATAAACACATACATCTAAGCAGCGGAAAACAAACAGACTTTCATTTCATAAATACGTGTTCATACAAGACATTTCCATAATTGTCTCACAATAACTTCCAAAACATTGCATCATCATTTCTGTCTTGATTATTAAATAAAGAAGCATAAAACATAATTAAAACTGCATAAATCCCCATAGAACGTGTCCAAAAGCCATAGCGAAGGAAAGAGAGTCCAAACCATACATCTACTATCTTGAAGCTTGCAAAGAGTCTGACTAAGCTGGGTTGTTTCCTCCCTGTGAAACTAGGAGGGGGGAACGGAAGAAAAGAAGACGAAAGAAAAATAGAGTCAGACATGAAGCCTGGTAAGTCTAGTGGCTCTTCAGTATGAGAATAAGAAAAAGGGCATGATAGGTATAAACTGGAAATAGGAAAGTATCATAAACTAAGATAAAGCAGTTTTTAACTGAATATACTATCGCACCCCACACTATATCTCTGCACCTACTTGTATTTGTTCCGATTGGTGCCCCATGATCGGAGTGAAGTGATCCCTTTTCTAAAGATCGACTCCTACTCGCAAAATCATATGTGTCATACGGCCCCCAATGATTGTACATACTTATGTTGGTCCCACCATGGGGTGTATCAAGTCCCATGGTGGTGGCCCGACACAATTCTAGAATGCATAATGTATACTACTGGTGCCCAGTGCCCTGTTTGTCTGCCCCGAAGTGTGTGCACGCCCGCGCTTCGTTAGAACCTACACTGCTGCACCAACCGCCGTCGCTTTTGACCACTTACAATCAGCCCAGTAATCGTGCCCCACCCTGCCTAGTTTCAGGGTACCATGATACCTAATTGGGTTACTGCTGAAATGGATCACCATTACTAGGGTTTTCTAGTCAAACATGTAAGTGGTTAAGTGTCTGTATTAACCTAACCCCACCCATCAGTTTAGATAACATGTTGAATTGGTTAAGTGTTTTAGTTAACTTAACCCTACCATCCTTATTCTAGCTTTAATTTATTCATTAAAGCACCACCACTCACATTAGACAGGTATTGTTGCGGTTACTGGATAGCCGGTCGATTCCGGGCAGGTTTACACCGCAACTCAGTCTAACCTTGGGTCCTTATTGGGCATAATGCCTTAACCTCCCACATTGGATAGGTATTGTTGTGATTACTGGACAGCTGGGCGGGTCCGGGCAGGTTTACATCACAACTCAATCCAACCTCGGGTTAAGCATATTCGTATTTTCTAAATTTACATATTTGTCTCTTTTACTTGTTATATGTAAATGTTATGGCCAATTTTCCAAGTTCGTTATTTTTTTAGGCATGGCAATTCATACCATTTAAATGTCACCAATTATTGGCATGTGCCAAACATGCCAACACATATATTTTTCATGTTTAATCCCAACGATATTCCCCCGTTTGTACGTTTGCAAGATTATAATGAATGTTGGGCTAGATATTTCAACCCAACTTATAAACATAGAAGGGAAAGCCAAGAACATGAAATATTCTAAATAACATAAAGGGTGTGTGACATATGAACTTGCAACTTTGCGATCTAATTAATATAAATCTTGGGTTTCAACTTGTCATGTGAACTTGCATTCAAATAAGAATCTAATTAAATAGATGTCACATGAAATGGCATAATTTTAGACTTGCATAAAACATAGGCCTAAACATATTTTTATCTAAGCATAACTTCAAACACAAACTAGCATGTGACAAAGTTATTGCATTTCCATAAAAATGTCTATTTTTGACATTAACCCAAAAGCGTGAACTAGATCAAATCATGTACCTATTATAACATGAAACTTGTAATAATCGTGTGAAACTAAACGGTAATTGGCATGGACCCAATTACAAACTTGCAAAGAACATAAGAACATATACATGGGAAGTAATCATGTAGGCATAATGGTCTTAACATAGAACATGTGTATATAAGTGTTAACTTGGACTTAGAAAAATGTATACAACCTATGTTAAACATATAAACATATAGGTGTAAATTCTAACATTAACCATATACTTGTATGTGATGTTGCTTTCATTCTAAATGTACAATAGGACCAACATCAAGTCAATCGTACCACAAACATCCCAATACCATTCACAATACAATCATTGCAGTACACAAATATGAATTAGCATCGTCGTCATACAATCATAAAATTCCATTTCCATTTTACATTGATTCAGGTCTTAATTTTTATTCTCATCGGAAAAATGACTATACTTACAAAAAACGACGATCTTGATTTTCTGGTTTCTGAGTTCTGAATTTGCAATGCTTTCCTTTGGGTAGATAAACGTTGTTTGAATCTCGTTTTTATTTTAGTTTTGCTCGTCTCTAAGCTTTCTCCAACTGACGACTACTCTCAGTTTCCTCCCGGTAGCATGACGGCTCTAGCTCTAATTTATTGGTGTGAATTTAGGTTGAGTGTTGGGTTGTATTTATAGAATTTCAGATTGATTTGAGCCGTCAGATGATCATAGAGTGAATCCAGACCATACACACCAAGAGGAGCCAATCAGAAAGTGACAAATCAGCCTTAGTGACACACCAGAACTTAGAAAATCGCTCAGAACCCGACCAGGCCAGCCAAGACCTGACCAGGTCGACTGGGTAGGTCGACGCCCAGGTCGACCCCCTGGTCGACCAGGGTACCCAGGTCGACCCCCTGGTCGACCTGGGTCCTGGGCCGGAATTTACCCACCCAGCCCAATTTGGGTCTGTTTTCGAATTTTGAACTGAATTTTGAACTGTTTGAATTTTAAATTGAATTCTGAAACTTCGAAAGGTCATAACTCCTTCATACGGAGTCCGATTTACGCAAACTCAGACTCTATCTCAAGCAAATTTCCGAGATGAACACAATGGGATAACCCATTTCCATTAATTCTTTCATTTTGAATTAAATATACTTTAGTTTATTAATTTATTGTCAACAGAAAATTCGGGGTGTTACATTCTCCCCTCCTTAAAGGATTTCGTCCCCGAAATCTTCAAGTCTGGAAGAACGTATATCCTACCATTCAATCGTCCATCTACTCAACCAACAAACACAGGCGTCCATTGTCCTTAAAATACCTCTAATGCTTCATGATCATATGCATAGTGTGTGTATTTGTCCTTATCTAATGCAAAAATTAGGCTGTCTACTGATTCAGTTGACCTCCTTAATGTGAATCATTGTAGTGTCATGAATCCAATTTTTATGCAAATTTTTCCCTACTCATAATTCTACATGAGTGCGCAACCATTCATACAAATGCGACATCCATATGACAACATATCAAGTTTCAACCCCATACATATATGAATACGTATATGCATATGCAATATGGAGTGACTGAGCCGATCTAATACCTAGGGTGTGTGTATATGCATCCATGAGCAACCACTAACAACCACTTGCAGCCATCAATCATAACATGTTTCAAATACATGTTTACAGCTTCTTGCAGACTCCACCAAAACTCGCTCGTAAAGATAGGATCTCGGTCACTCACTATGCTGGAGGGTAATCCATGGAGTCGAACTATTTACTTGAGATAAAGAGATGTTAGAGATGAGGCAGTCCTTCTACTCTTGAAAGGTATAAAGTGGGCGCTTTTTGTGAGCCTGTCCACTATTACCCAAATGCTAGTATTGCCCCTTCTTGACCTAGGAAACCCATCAATGAAGTCCATTGAAATGCTATCCCACTTCCATTGCGGGACTTCTAGAGGACGAAGCAGTCCTCCAGGCTTCTTTTGTTCCGCCTTGATCTGTTGGTATATCATGCACTTAGAAACGAAATCTGCCACATCCTTCTTCATGCCACTCCAAAAGAAAACTCTCTTTACGTCCTTGTACATCTTGTCTCCACCTGGGTGTATTGTCATCTTGGAATGGTGTGCTTCCTCGAGAACCATCTTTACCAAATCCCTTGCTTGTGGGACGCATAATCTTCCATCTCGCCTCAGCCAACCATTATCATCGATGGAGTACCTATTGAGGTGACTGGAAGTTTCACCCCTAATTAGCTTATCAATCACATCAACAAGCTGAGGGTCTTCGCGTTGTGTGACCCCTATTGAGTCTAAAAGAGTGGGCCGTTCTTCTAGTGATGCCAACAAACCAGGTACAAAATCAGAGGAGGGCCTAAAGTCAAAACTGGCTATATACTCCAAGCTTTGCCTTTCTACAAAGAGAGGGCTTAAGGTCAGCTTCTTTCTACTCAAGGCGTCTGCTACTACGTTGCCCTTGCCAGGAGTATAGGAAATATCAAAATCATACGAGGCAAGAAACTCCATCCACCTTTGCTGTCTTAAGTTAAGATCTTTCTACGAGAAAAGATACTTCAACGATTTATGGTCAGTATATAATTCGAATTTCTCACCTAGGAGATAATGGCGCCAAGACTTAAGCGCAAAGACGATGGCGGCTAACTCAAGATCGTGGGTTGGGTAGTTCTTTTCATGAACTTTCAATTGTCTTCCACCATAAGCTACTACCTTCCCTTCTTGCATCAGAACAGCGCCTAGTCCCATACCACAAGCATCTGTGTATACTGTGAAAATCTTGCTTCCATCAGGCAAAGTCAGAACTGGGGCTATTGTAAGAGCCCTTTTCAAGTGTTGAAAAGCAATATCACAATCCCAATCCCAAGCGAACGCTAGATTCTTATTTGTTAGCCTTGTGAGTGGAGCTGAGATTTTCGCGAAATCTCTAATGAACTTTCGAGAAAAACCTGCTAGCCCGAGAAAGCTTTGGACTTCAGTTGCATTTCTTGGTGCCTTCCAATCTTGCACCGCCACCACTTTCGCGGGTTCCACAGCTAACCCCTCTTTGGACACTGCATGTCCAAGAAACCTTACTTCTTCTCTCCAGAAGTGGCACTTGGAGAATTTGGCTTATAGTTGATGTGCACGGAGAGTATCCATGATCTCCTTCAGGTGCTGAGCATGTTCTTCCCCATTCTTTGAGAAGATCAAAATATCGTCTACGAAGACAACCACAAACTTGTTGAGGAATTCTCTGAACAACTTGCTTATTAGGTCTACGAAATAAGCGGGTTCGTTTGTCAAGCCGAAAGGCATGACAAGCCACTTCGAAGAAACCGTCTGGGGTTCTGAACGCCGTCTTATCAATGCTATCTTCAGCTACTCTTAGCTGATGGAACCCAGTAGCCGGATCAAGATGGGAGAAAACCGACGCACCTACAAGTTGATCAAACAAATCGTCGATTCTGGGAAGCGGGTGTCTATTCTTCTTAGTCAGCTTGTTTAGCTCCCTATAGTCCACACAAAGATGTATTGAGACATCTGCTTTGGTGGCGAACACCACTGGAGCACCCCATTCCGAGATACTCTGCCTTATAAACCCCTTCTCGAGAAGCTCCTTAACTTGCTTACTGAGCTCTTTTCTCTCTTTTGGAGCCATGTGTCTAACAGGTAAAGCTATGGGCTTTGCATTATCAACAAGATATATGTGGAAGTCTATTTTCCGCCTCGGAGGTAAGCCCTTTACCTCTTAAAAGACATCTGGGTATTCACGGACCACTCTAACCGACTACAAATTCTCAACAGAAGCATCAAACGACTCTAGATAACTAAGCATAACAGCACTCATGGGATTACAAGAAATTTCTAGAGTGTTACCGAGCCGAGTCAAGAGTTTAACCACTCTCTTCTCACAATCAAGAATGACACCATTACTAGATAACCAGTCCATGCCTAAGATCAATCCATATCCCGAGAAACCCAAAACAAAGGCACTACATCTAAACTCAACACTTAGAATAGAGATTTTCAAATCAAAACAAACCATTGAAAAATAAGATGAGCCCCAATTGGATTTGAAACAACCAAGGGATATTCTACCATACTAGTGTCTAGGTGCAGAGATTCTACTAAAGCAGATGAAATAAAGGAGTGTGATGCACCAGAATCAAAGAGAGTGCGAACTGGATGATCATAGAGATAAACTAAGCTTTCTACAGAAATATTTCTACCTCGTTACTGCGGAGGTGCCACCAACGCGTGAAAATGTCCCCCTGAAGTGGATCCAGTCCTCTGTCCCTGCCCCCGCTTCTTTGGGCAGTCCTTAGCCATGTGTCCAGTCTCGCCGCAATGGAAACAACCACCATTCATCTTCGTCTTCTTCTTTCTGCAGTCTTTCACTATATGTCCAACAATACCACAGAAATTACACTTTCTCTTTTCACGGGATTTGTTGTTCTTCCCGCCCTTCTTGAAGTCTGTTTTCTTAGCCTGTAAACCCTCTTTCATTTCTTGAGGCACTTCCACCTTTGTCTCTTTCTTGCCTTTATCTTCCTCGTGTAGCAGTGCCATGTCTACCAAGCTTTCATAAGTCGCTCCCATAGGTATATGGGTCATAGCAAGGCTGTGTAGAGGCTCATTCAGACCTTTGACGAAGCGAAGGGCCTTCTTGTGTTGGGTGTTTACTAAATCCAGCCCAAATCTGGTCAGCTGATTAAACTGATTGACGTACTCCTTAATTGTCATACTTCCTTGTCTAAGAGTTAGGAACTTCTCCATCTGCAGGCTTCTTTCAGCTTGGGAGAGGAATTTCATCTCAAACCTCATCTTGAAATCTTCCCAAGTTTCCACTGGCCGCTCAGCATGGGTAACCTCCCACCAATAAGAAGCTTCGTCTTTAAGCAACCACACTACTAGCTGTATCTTTTGCCTGTCGTCAACTTCGAAGATGACGAACAAATCTTCGGTCTCCTTCAGCCAGTTCCTTGCTACCACAAAGGATTCAGTTCCATAAAAGTCCTTTCCACCCATAGCCTTGAAGTCTCTACATGTCTTAGCGAAAGCATTTCCACGAGGAGGAGGAGGAACCGCTGCCATTGGGGGAGGAGGAATGTCTACTGGGCCCGCGTCATTGACCCTAGCCTCTAGGTACCTTCGGAACCAACCAGGCATCGGTACTCCTTCTGGAAGGTTAAGATCTCCAGACATGCTAAAACAAAAAGGAAAGATTCAAGACAAAGGGATAGAGAGATAGTGCATATGGCTTTGGCGAATTATGCCTTTTAAAAACAATGCTTTTTCTTGAAAAAAAAATGCTTCTTTAAACTTCTTTTTGAAAATTGTTTCAAAAACCTTTATCTAATCTGGTAAACATGTGCTCTGATACCAAGTGAAACACCCCACCTCCACTGAGGTCACTCACAAAGGGAATGCCTTAACTTCGGTAGAGGTTTATAAGTAAAAATCACAGATAAAACACAAGACAGATATAAACACATATATATAAGCAGCGGAAAACAAACAGACTTTCATTTCATAAATACGTGTTCATACAAGACATTTCCATAATTGTATCACAATAACTTCCAAAACATTACATCATCATTTCTGTCTTGATTATTAAATAAAGAAGCATAAAACATAATTAAAACTGCATAAATCCCCATAGAACGTGTCCAAAAGCCATAGCCAAGGAAAGAGAGTCCAAACCATACATCTACTGTCTTGAAGCCTGCAAAGAGTCTGACTAAGTTGGGTTGTTTCCTCCCTGTGAACCGGGGGGGAACAGAAGAAAACAAGACGAAAAAAAATAGAGTCAGACATAAAGCCTGGTAAGTCTAGTGGCTCTTCAGTATGAGAATAAGAAAAAGGGCATGATAGGTATAATCTGGAAACAGGAAAGTATCATAAACTAAGATAAAGCAGTTTTGAACCGAATATACTATCACACCCCCACACTATATCTCTGCACCTACTTGTATTTGTTCTGATTGGCGCCCCATGATCGGGGTGAAGTGATCCCTTTTCTAAAGATCGACTCCTACTCGCAAAATCATATGTGTTATACGGACTCCAATGATTGTAGATACCTATGCTGGTCCCACCACGGGGTGTATCAAGTCCCATGGTGGTGGCCCGACACAATTCTAGAATGCATAGTGTATACTACTGGTGCCCAGTGCCCTGTTTGTCTGCCCCGAAGTGTGTGCACGCCCGCACTCCGTTAGAACCTACACTGCTGCACCAACCGCCGTTGCTTTTGACCGCTTACAATCAGCCCAGTAATCGTGCCCCACCCTTCCTAGTTTAGGGTACCATGATACCTAATTGGGTTACTGCTGAAATGGGTCCAGTTCCTAGGGTTTTCTAGTCAAACATGTTAAGTGGTTAAGTGTCTGTATTAACCTAACCCCACCCATCAGTTTAGATAACATGTTGAATTGGTTATGTGTTTTAGTTAACTTAACCCTACCATCCTTATTCTAGCTTTAATTTATTCATTAAAGCACCGACCACTCACATTAGACAGGTATTGTTGCGGTTACTGGACAACCGGTCAGTTCTGGGCAGGTTTCCACCGCAACTCAGTCTAACCTCGGGTCCTTATTGGGCTTAATGCCTTAACCTCCCACATTGGATAGGTATTGTTGTGATTACTGGACAGCTGGGCGGGTCCGGGCAGGTTTACATCACAACTCAATCCAACCTCGGGTTAAGCATACTCATATTTTCTAAATTTACATATTTGTCTCTTTTACTTGTTATATGTAAATATTATGGCCCATTTTCCAAGTTTGTTATTTTTTTAGGCATGACAATTCATACCATTTAAATGTCACCAATTATTGGCATGTGCCAAACATGCCAACACATATATTTTTCATGTTTAATCCCAACGATATTCCCCTGTTTGTACGTTCGCAAGATTATAATGAATGTTGGGCTAGATATTTCAGCCCAACTTATAAACATAGAAGGGAAAGCCAAGAACATGAAATATTCTAAATAACATAAAGGGTGTGTGACATATGAACTTGCAACTTTGCGATCTAATTAATATAAATCATGGGTTTCAACTTGTCATGTGAACTTGCATTCAAATAAGAATCTAATTAAATAGGTGAAATGGCATAATTTTAGACTTGCATAAAACATAGGCCTAAACATATTTTTATCTAGGCATAACTTCAAACACAGACTAGCATGTGACAAAGTTATTGCATGTCCATAAAAATGTCTATTTTTGACATTAACCCAAAAGCATGAACTAGATAAATCGTGTATCCTATTATAACATGAAACTTGTAATAATCGTGTGAAACTAAATGGTAATTGGCATGGACCCAATTGCAAACTTGCAAAGAACACAAGAACATATACATGGGATGTAATCATGTAGGCATAATGGTCTTAACATAGAATATGTGTATATAAGTCTTAACTTGGACTTAGAAAAATGTATACAACCTATGTTAAACATATAAACATATAGGTGTAAATTCTAACATTAACCATATACTTGTATGTGATGTTGCTTTCATTCTAAATGTACAATAGGACCAACATCAAATCAATTATACCACAAACATCCCAATACCATTCACAATACAATCATTACAGTACACAGATATGAATTAACATCGTCGTTATACAATTGTAAAATTCCATTTCCATTTTACATCGAATCAAGTCTTAATTTTTATTCTCATTGGAAAAATCACTATACTTACAACAAACGACGATCTTGATTTTCTGGTTTCTGAGTTCTGAATTTGCAATGCTTCCCTTTGGGTAGATAAACGTTGTTTGAATCTTGTTTTTTCTTTAGTTTTGCTCGTCTATAAGCTTTCTCCAACTGACGGCTACTCTTAGTTTCCTCCCGGCAGCATGACGGCTCTAGCTCTATTTTATTTGTGTGAATTTAGGTTGAGTGTTGGGTTGTATTTATAGAATTTCAGATTGATTTGAGCCGTCAGATGATCATAGAGTGAATCCAGACCATACACACCAAGAGGAGCCAATCAGAAAGTGACAAATCAGCCCTAGTGACACACCAGAACTCAGAAAATCGCTCAGAACCCGACCAGGCCAGCAAAGACCTGACCAGGTCGACTAGGTAGGTCGACCCACAGGTCGACCCCCTGGTCGACCTGGGTACCCAGGTCGACCTGGTCAGGCCTGCGTCCTAGGCGGGAATTTTCCCGCCCAGCCCAATTTGGGTCTGTTTTCGAATTTTGAACTGTTTGAATTTTAAATTGACTTCTGAAACTTCGAAAGGTCATAACTCCTTCATACGGAGTCCGATTTACACAAACTCGGACTCTATCTCAAGCAGAATTCCGAGACGAACGCAATGGCATAACCCGTTTCCCTTCGTTCTTTCATTTTGAATTAAGTATACTTTAATTTATTAATTTATTGTCAATAGAAAATTCGGGGTGTTACATTTAGATCCTTAAGATCAAACTTAATGCATAAAAATTCCTTCCTAAAAAATGATTGTAATTTAGATCTCTAGAATTTAAAAACTGAATATTGGTATAAGATAATGCAATTATTCAGTGAATAATTGTAGGCTATTTTGCAATTGTATCAAAAAAAAATACAGATATTTCCGCATATTTTTCAAAAAAATGCGGAAATTCAACAATTATTTTGTTGAATAATTGTAGAATTTCAGCAAATTTTCGTATATATTTGCATATTATTCACTAAATAATTGCTTAAATTTAGACAATTATTAGTTAACTTAATTCTAAGGACCTAATTTACACATCTTTTTCGGCAAGGATGTTTTGGCTATTTTGAAACTTAATAGAGACTTTAGCCAAATTATCCCAAAATTTAAAGCAAATATTAAAGTACAAAAAATTTCTTTAATATTTTATGCACACAAAACCAGAGGTTTTATAATTTATGCTCAATAAAGTATTTCAACTTGTCTTTTTATTATTTTGTATATATATAATATTTTGAATTATATTTACTATTAATCATCTTCCTTTCTTTCTTTCATCTATTTTTATATTTAGTTTGTATACAAATTATTATGTTTCTGATTAAATTTACTTATAATTATTTTTAATATTTATTCCTTTTCTCCGGCATTATGATCTATTTTATTTTATCATTCATGTATATTTGTTATCATTTATCTTTTATCATTTATTCATTATATTTCTAATCTATTCTATTTTTGTACTTTATCTTTCATCCTTTATTGTTTACATAAATAAGTGTATATTAGGATCCACATTCTACATTGTTATAAAATGAACATTGATTCATTAGGTATGTTATATACTACTACTATGTGATAATGAAAGATTCTACGAACTCGATTCCGATTAATTATGGATGTAAAACAAATGTTCCTATGCAAATATATAAGAAAGAGGTTCTACCTCGTGGGTAACACTCTCGTTGAATTTTTGTGTGTATTGATGTGTGTACCAAACAATTTAAGTAGGACGCAATAAAAAGCATAAAATCATAAATTATATTAGTAACCACTGACAAGTGTTTGTGTTGTCCATGTCCTCATTTGTCTTTAAGAAAATACTAATCAATAGTTTGAGCCACCGCCTTTGATAAGTCATGAAAATAATTTACAACCCGGTGGGATGTAACATTATAAAGTTTTTTTTAGCTAAATGGGCTATATAAATTGTAATTTTACCTTACATATACATTTTTAAGTCTAATAATGATTTAAGCCTAAATTTAGCTCAATAGGTACTTTTATAGAGTTACATCAGTCATATACTAAGATAAATAGTTTCAGTTGAACCGTTGATAGTTATAAGTCACAAATACTAGATGTTTTGTTTTTCTAGGTACAATATAATTATTATTACTATTGTATGTGATATGTTTAAAATTGTAAATTTTATCGACTTCTCTATATTATATTTTCTATCTTTCAGGTGCATAATGTTAACTCAAAGTGCTAAAAGAAGAAGAACAAAGTTTGGTTAATGCATTTTTGTTAGATCGTGATGGGAAGCAATGCATAAATTTTATACTGTCAAGTACTTAATTTGGCGAAGTTCATAGCCATTGCACTCAAGAAATGATTCATATGTTTTCAAAACTTCTGCATTTAAGTAATATTTTTTTTAAGTATTTAATGTTATTCCTTTAAAAGACTCTTTATATGGGCATTGTTATTTGATCTCCAAATTTCGTTAAATGGTGTCTCATTTTTTTTTATTTACTAAAGGAAGGACATTAGGGTGCAACTCCCTCTTAAAACTAAATCATAATATGACCAAACTACCCTTAAAGCATTGTGATTGACAATCTAAAAATAGTTAAAAAGGGGAAACATATGAAATTTGGCAAGACTTTTGTAACGACCCGCATTCTACGTATCGGAGGATCGTAGAATATTTATTTTATTCTCATACGAAGTCATATGGTCGTGTAAATTTGGGAAACGACTATTGGGGCCATTTCCCACATTCACGATTTTGTCAAATTTTATATGACCGTTTTACCCCTGAAGAATCTTGTTACACCTATAATTTTTGATAGGTAAGGAGTTTTGTCCTGAAACCACTCTCATTGGATTCAGATGATGGTTTACCTTTTCGTAGAGTGGTCACATTAATCAAACATGCTTATCGTTTAGGAGATATGGCTGAAATAAGATTTGAAGATTAATAAAACAGCCTAATTAGGCTTAATAAGGTGATTAGCAGCTAGGCCCATAACCAATTTTGGGATTAGGGTTATGAGGGTGGCTGAAAGGAGTTGGAGAATCATCTCCTTTCATTTTTCTAGCCGCCACAAACATTTCTCTAACCTTAATAATGGCCTCCATCTTCTAAATCTTCCTTTAATCACTTTCTAATCACATATTAAGCAAATCTACATCAAATCAAGTCGGATTTGCATCAAGATAGAGTTATAGCTATTGTACCACATGGGAATCCAAGCCAAATCAGTGGAAATTTCAAATTTATCATTTATTTTTGGCTAAGGTTAGTGATTTGCACGTTTATTCACTAATTATGGCTAATTAGGGGTGATTAGTGATAATTAGCGTAGCAAAATTATACATCTTAAAATTCTGGAAAAATATGTGAAAAGTATAAAATATTATTTTATGTTGCTAGTATAAATTTGCATTAATTTTGCTAATCCTATTGTTATATATGGTTAAACATGGTTAAGGAGAAACTCATGGTTTTAAGTATTTTTGATCTATAATAACTTATATGATTGATGTTTTGATCTTTTTGATTCATCCTATATGTTGTTACTACTGTTTGAGATGTTTTATGATTGTTTAGAAAAGTTACAATGGTTGAAAACGCCGTCAGGTTGCGTAAACAGCTTGCTGGAAGACTGTCAGGTAGTGTAGCTCGTGGCCAGGGCATCACGACCTCGAACCGTGAGCCACCTACTCCCACTCGTGAAGCACACCACGAACCACGACCTGGCTCGCACTCGAGCACCATGACCCGCTAGAGCTCCAAGCACGGACGAACCGAGGCTTGCCACGAGCCACTTGCTCCACGAGAAGGACCCACGAACCACGACGAACCGGAGCACCATTGCACCATGAACCGAACCGGAGCTTGGGCATCGAACTGAGCATGGAGTGACGAAGCACTATGAACAGAAGAGTACCCATGAATCGAATGGGAATCACGAACCAGAGCACTCGAGCCTCCTTCCCACGAGCCGAATGGGACCCACGAACCTTGCATACCCGAACTGAAATCTCTGAATCGAAGGGAAGCTTGATCTTCGAACTGTACGGGAGGAGACCAAAACCCGAGATGCAAAGGAAGTCCAAATGGGAAGTTATCACTCAGGATCCAGATGGGAACCAATGAGTGAACTTCAAGAGTTGGACTTTGCCGCGAGACATGGGAAAAGGGGTTAATGATATCTATAACTTTGATTCACTATTGAGAGAGGGGGTGTTGACTATGGACCAGTGTAATGGGGTCAGAGGTTGTATGGAGATTGGACTCCATCAGGGCGCCACATGGCAAAGTTGTGACGGCCCGCCCCGCACCAGCCGGTATTTCCTCCGAAAGTGCGCTGTACACATGCCCAACTAGCACAGAACGGTCGCCAAGGAAAGGAAAGAAGAGAATGAACTAATCGAAAACCTGTAGAATGTCTCACAACGCATGGAACAAAATATAATAATAATGTACTTGACATAAAACAGGCGAAACAGTGCATAAGCTGATAACTAAAACCAACATCAACATCAGAGTAGCGGAAGTCTAAATACAGTTTATTACAACTTTTCAAATTACTCTCTCTAAACAAAAGAAAGGAAGGGTGCACTACTAATGCCCAAAGTAGTGACCAGCAGCGACACAGGGAGAATATCTATATATGTATCATATGTGGAAGCCTCCTTCTCGTCTCCGGTACGTCTACTCGTGCATCACCAGCTAACCTGTCTCTAGTCTGCTCGTGAGAGTACCCAGAGTAATAAGAAGAGACATAAAACTCTGGGTCAGACAAAAGTCTGGTATGAGCGATAAGCAGCTAAACAGAACAATAACAGGTATACTAAACCATAACTGAACTTGGACCTGCAACCAAAGAGTTAGCACTACAAACTGTACAATACTCTGAGGTGCCACTGAACAGATGGTGTAAAGATAACGGGGGTGGGGGTGTGCATGTCATAATGATGACAAACAAATCAAACATAGCAACCATCCTCATATCTCTCACTCAGTGCGTAAAGCATGCGATAACTACCGCTTCGATCACTAGACCCATAGAAGTAGTGACGGAGTTCAACTTGTACAACTACTGCTACTACCAAGCTTACCACATGGAGTTATCACCAAACCTTTACAAATGACCCCTCTTCATTGGTCTATAGCTCTTTAGTCATACCTAGGCCACTGTGGCCCTGAATCCGTTCACGTACCCCCTACACATAGTGATCCAAAGTTATAGATATCGACAACCCCATAGCACACGTCCCGCAGCAAAGTCCAATCATGAAGTTAACTCATTGGTTCCAATTGGATCCTGAGCACAAACTTCCCATTTGGACTACCTTTGCATCTCGGGTTATTGGTCTTCTCCGGATCGGTTCTTCACTTCAGTTTATACTTCAAATTCGGATCGTGATTCACGCCTCAAGTCCAAGCATCTCGGTTCGGATCGGTCGAGCTACCTCCATCGGATCGAGTCGGGGTCCACATCTCCTGGTGGTTCGGTCCTCCTTCCCAAACACTCCGGATCGGGTCGAGTCTCCCAAGTCCATCCATGGTGCATCGGTTCGGATCGGGGGCCTTCAGGTCGTGCCACCATGCTCAGGTCGGATCGTGGGGCTCAGGCTGAAGCGACTCAGGTCGGATCGTGGGGCTCAAGCTGAAGCGGCTCGGGTCGGGCTCCTTCTCTCGAGCGGTTCATGGAACATCAGATCGTGGTGCATCGGAGTCTCCATGTGGCAGTTCGGATCGGGTATCACGATCGGGTCGGGTTCGGAGGGGCGATCCGATCCGGTCCTCTGCATTTTCCTACACTTTGTCCAACGAGCTGTTTACGCCATTCGACAGCGTTTTCGACCAATCTAACACTTCTAGACAATCACAAAGCATACCGTATAGTCATAGCACACATGTATAATCAACCATAAACACCAAAACAACAATTTTAATAAGTTAAAATGGATCAAACTTACCCAAAACCCATATTTTCCCCTTAACCATGTTTAAGCACGACAAATGATAGGATTAACAAAACTTAACCAAATTAACCTAAATTTCTAAAAGAGGCATAAAATGATGTTTTAGAATTTTACAAATTTTTCCAGAATTTTCTGAGCCATAATTTCGCTAATTATCATTAATCACTCCTAATTAGCCGTAATTAGTGTAAAAACAATGCTAATCTCTCATCTTGGCCACAAATAAACTTTAGAACTGAAATAATTTACTATATGGGTCGAATTCCAATGCCTAGCAGCAGCTCCAACTCTGATTTGGTGCTATTTCTCCATGATTTGATGTAGTTTAAGCCAAAACTTGATTAAGAAGTGATTAGGGATGATTCTAGATGTTGGAGGCCATTGTTAGGGTTTTCTAAGATGTATATGGCGGTTGGGAAATGAGAAAAACCGAAATCCCTAACCCTAACAGCCGTTAAATACTCCAAATCCCGAAATCCCCCTTTGGGCCTAGCTGTTAATTACCCGGTTAAGCCCAATTAAGCTGTTTTTCACCATTCGAAACTTGTTTGAGTCATATCTCCCAAACGGTAAGTCCGTTTGGCTAATGTGACCACTCTACGGAATTGTAAACCATCATCCGAAGCCAATGGTAGTGATTTCAGGTCAAAACTCCTTTCCAATCAAAAGTTATGGCCAAAACAAGATTAGCTAGGGGCAAAATGGTCATTTAAAAATCGGGAAAAATCATGAACATGGGAAATGACCCCAATAGTCGTCTCCCAAAGTTACATGACCATAAGACTTCATATGTGAAAGAAATAAATATTCTACGATCATTCGATGCGTACAATGCGGGTCGTTGCAAAAGTGGTCGTAGTGATAATTGTACTGAGTTAGACTCCGTCATGGCCCCAATGGTTCTAGTGATCAAAGCGGTGGATATCGTATACTTTACGCACTGAGTGAGAGATGTGAGGATGATTGCTATGTTTGATGTTTGCTATCACCATGACACCCACACTTCTATTTTACACCCTATGTTAGTGTTATCTTAGAATACTGTACATCTTGTTGTGCTAACTCTTTGGTTGCTGGTCTAGGTCAGGTATGATTATTTATACATGTTATTGTCTTATTTTGTTGCTATCGCTCATACCAGACTTTTGTCTGACCTAGAGTTTTATGTCTCTTCTTACTACTTTGGGTGCTCCTAAACGAGCAGACTAGAGGCAGGTTAGGTGATTATGCACAAGTAGTTGTCCGGAGACGAGCAGGAGACTTCCACGTACTATATACATATATTCTCCTTGTGTTGTTGATGGTCACTGCTTTGGGAATTAGTAGTGCATCTCTTTTATTTCCTTTTTAGAGATAATATTTTGAAATTGTAATAATGGTTTGGATCATAAGCTGTATTTTGGGATTTCGCTACTCTAATGGATATGGTTTAGTTTTCAACTTATGCACTATCTCGCCTATTTTATATCAAGTTATGTTATTATTATATTTTATCCCATGCGCTGTGAGATATACTACCGGTTCTCGATGATTCATCTTTTCAAACCCTTTCTTTTGACGACCGTCCCGTGCTGGTTGGGCATTAGCGCAGCGCATTTCGGGGAAAATGTCGCCGGCACGGGGCAGGGCATCACACTTGGTATTAGAGCCTAGCTTGCGTAGTTTAACCTAGGGGAAGACATCGGGGAGAGATAATATACGTATATGAGAGCGCGTATTTGTGATATTTTGGTTTTCAAAAGCTATATATATACTATTAGTATATCTAAGGATGAAGTCGCATTACACTGGCACCACTAAGGAGATGGTTAGTCGTTTTCTCTTTACAAATTGAACGATGAGCCGAAATACGAGGAGTACGATGAGGAACCCTGCATCGGGATTTGAAGAGGGACCAAGTTCAGGAGCCAACAATGGGAATGTCCATGATATAAGGATAATATTTACTGCCTTCATTCGAGAGATGCTTAGGGAAGCACAAGGAGTAGTTCCTAATGCTGCTAACGGTGGTGGTGCAGTAGTGCAGGCGCCTAAAGCCGATTTCGCCAAACTTAACAAGAATTATACTAGCCTTGGTGGGAAGTCGTTCCATAAAATGGAATCGGCTACGGAGGTTTAGGATTGGCTTGATAGTTGTTAGCGCATCTTCGAGGATCTGGGGATCGATGATGCAATGAAGAGAAAGCTAGGATCGCGTCAGCTTCAAAGACGGGCTATGAATTGGTGGAATGCTATGAAAGCGGCTACACCTGAGAATCAAGTTACTTGGAATCAGTTTAAGACTCACTTCAGTGATAAGTTTATTCTAGCTGCTCTGTAACACTTTGTATTTTCTATGAATATTAAAATTAACAAATCTAAGAACACTTAATTTTAAAAAGAAGAATTGTGTGAAACAGGTTAATCCATTGCGTTCGTCTCGGAATTCTGCTTGAGATAGAGTCCGAGTTTGCATGAATCAGACTCCGTATGAAGAAGTTATGGAGGTTAGAAGATTTCTAGTGTAAACAGAAAATAATAATTAAATAATAAATTCAGTATGAAATTTGAAATTCGGCCAGAACAGCTGGGCGGCGAATTTCCCGCCCAGGGGTGTCGACCCCCACCCCCCCACCAGGGGGAGTCGACATAGGTGTCGACCCCCCTATAGGGGTGTCGACATAGGTGTCGTCGCCCCGTAGGGAGTTGACCCCTTTGAGATCCAATTCCAGTGACGAATTTTTATAGCCATGAGCTGATGTGGCCTTCCCTGATTGGCCGATGACTAATTTCTGAGGTATTAGGGCTTATATGTCGTGCTATGGTTCGCTAGATGACACATCTCTTTGGTTCGATGGCTCTGCTTTCTTCTAGACTAATCTAAAGGCTAGAATTAATCCTAAACTTCTATATAATCACCCCAAACCTCAAACCTAGACCTCACAATCTCATTCTATGAAGCCGTCATGATGTCCATCCCTAAGCTAGCCTAGCCTCCATCTTCTCCAAATTAGAAATCAAGTTAGAAAGCTCCAACAAAATTCAAACTAGAGAATCAAACGTCTACATCAAAGGATAGCTAAACAAATTCAGAAATCAGATCCCAGAATACAAGATCCGTCCTTTTTTGTATGTTCAGTTATTATTTAGATTTAAACACCTAATAGAAATCACGACTGTAATAATCTGATCTGGAACGATGCCTAATTCTGATTCATGCTTATCCTTTTGTCAAATCTGAATTGCTTATGTCTATGAGACTATTGTGATTGATGTAATGACACCTATCATGCCTATGAGACTATTGTGATTGATGTACTGACAATTGTCATGCCTATGAGACTGTTGTGACTGACACAATGAAACCTATCATGCCTATGAGACTGTTGGATTGACATAATGGAACTTATCATGCCTACGAGATTGTCGTGATTGATATGATGGAACTTATCATGTTGTACATCCAATGCCTATGAGACTATTGTGATTGATATAATGGGATTTATCATGTTGTACATCAAAATTAGTGATTCTCTTAAGTCCAATTCTATCTAATATTTATACATATGGTGTAAATTGCTTAGCTTGTCCACACTTATTGTTAATGTACAACATTGAAACATGATCCTTTAATTGGGTACACTTTTACATGCACATTTTTCCTTATGTCAATTCTTATTCTCCTTCTCTGTCTTTCCCCTTTTTATTTTCTTTTGTGAATACTAAGTTCATTCGGAATTTAGATTAAATCTCGTTGTACGTGCGATTATAAAGCGGGAGAATTGGGTATAATTTAATTTAGTAAACTTCGGGCATAACAAGTGAATGTGGCATAAAACTTGTGCTGACTACACTTGTGGGAATATTGGCGTAAAAAGACATAAACTTGGATACATATGACAAATATGTAAATCGGCTAAATATGAACATGCCTAACCTGAGGTTAGATTGAGTTGCAGTGTAAAACTACCTGGAATCGCCCGACACATCCAGCAACCGCAACAATATAGATCTAATGTCCGAGGTTAGAGCATTAAGCCCCAAAAACCCGAGGTTAGATTGAGTTGCGGCGTAAGACTGCCCGGAACCGCCTGGCACATCCAACGATGGCAACAATATAGATCTAATGCAAGAGGTTGGTGCTTTAATGAATGAATTAAAGCTAAGGAACAGATAGACTAAGAATGGTAGGGTTAAGTTAATTAAAGCAACACTTAACCAATACAACATGTTAATTAAACAGATGGGTGGGGTTAGGTAACCGTTTATAACATGTTGATTAGGAAACCCTAGTAACAGGGACTCATTTCAGCAGTAACCCACATAGATGTATTACGGTACCCTGAAATAGACTGGGTGGGGCACGATTATTGGGCTGATTATAAGCGGTCAAAATAACGGTGAGTGCTGCAGCAGTGTAGGTTCCGGCGGAGTATGGACGTGCACGTACTCCGGAGTGGATAAAGCAGGCACTGGGCATCAATAGTATACACTGCGCATCTAGATTTTGTGTCGGGTTGCCACCATAGGAATTGATACACCCTATAGTGGGACCAACACCGGTAACTACAATCAAGCGGGGCCGAATGACACAAGTAATAAATGCATGCAAGTAGAATCCGATCGGAAAAATGGATCACTTTGTTATGAACACATGATGGTGGTTGAAACATTCGTAGTAGTTGCAGAGAAATGGAAATGAGTGAGATAGTATATTTAGTTTATCTTGCCTTATCTTATGTTATCTTATTTCTATGGTATTGCCCTATATTCAGTTTATTCATGTCATGATCATTTACCTTTTTACATGTTGAATAATCACCGGACTTACCAGACTTATGTCTGACCCGTTTTCTTTTACTTTCTTTTCTTCCGTTTCCCTCTAGGTCCGCAGGGAGGGAATACTTTAGCTTAGTGCAGACCTTTTTCAGCTTAAAGAGAGTAGATGTATTGCTTGGATTCTCTTTTCTTGGGCTATAGCTGTGGTTACACTTTTATTGGGGATTTATGTTGCTTTACTACTGATTTATGCTTCTTTATGTACTTGGAGTTTTAAATCAAGACAGATGTTTTATTGTAATAACTTAGAAGTTGGATTTTGAGACAATCCTTGTAATGTTTTGACTAAACCATGCTATTTATGAAATAATTTCAGTTTTCCGCTGTTCATATGTCTGTCTTGTAAATTATCTGTGCCTTTTACCTAAAATGCTTCATCAAAGTTAATGCATTCCCTTTGTGAGTGACCTTAACGGAGGTGGGGTGTTTCACTTTGTATCAGAGCGATGGTTTACCAGATTAGATAAAAGTTTTTTTGAAAACTATTTTTCAAAAAAGAAATTTAAAGAAGCATTTTCAAGAAAAGTGTTGTTTTATTTTAAAGGCATAATCCCAAAAGCCATATGCACTATCTTTCTATCCTTTGGTTTGAACCTTTTCTTTTCGTTTCAGCATGTCTGGGGATCTTAATCTTCCCGAGGGAGTACCGATACCTGGCTGATTCAGAAGGTATTTGGAGGCTATGGCTAATAACGCAGGCCTAGCAGACGTTCCTCCTCCCTCAGCTGCAGCCGTTCCTCCTCCTCCGCGTGTGAATGCTTTCTCGAAAATATGTAGAGACTTTCGAGCCATGGATGGAAAGAACTTTAATGGGACTGAGATATTTGTGGAAGCAAGAAACTGGCTCAAGGAAACAGAAGATTTGTTTGTTATCTTCGAAGTGGACGATAGGCAGAAAATACAATTAGCTGTACGGTTACTTAAGGACGAAGCCTCTTACTGGTGGGAAGTTACTAATGCTGAGAGACCAATTGAAACTTGGGAGGATTTCAGAAGGGGATTTGAAATGAAGTTCCTCTCGCAAGCTGAACGAAGCCTACAGATGGAGAAGTTCTTAGCACTCAAACAGGGAAGCCTATTGGTTAAGGAATACGTCAGCCAATTCAACCAGCTGGCTAGATTCGGACTGGAGTTAGTAAATACTCCACATAAAAAGGCTCTCCGTTTCGTAAAAGGGTTGAATGAGCCACTGCACAGCTTAGTTATGTCTCATATACCTATGGGTGCGACTTTTGAGAGACTGGTGGACATGGCACTGTTACCGGAAGAAGACAAGGATGACAAGAAAGAGGCAAAGGTGGAAGAATCTCTAAACAAGAAAGTGGAGGGATCGCAGAATAAGAAGACGGATTCCAAGAAAGGCAGGAAGAATAACAAACCCTATGACAAGAGGAAGCGTATATTTTGTGGCATGCCTGGACATCTAATTAAAGACAGCAGGAAGAAGAAGAGGAAGATGGATGGTTGCTTTCAATACGGCGAGGCAGGACATATGGCTAAGGATTGCCCAAAAAGGCAAGGGCAAGGGCAGAGGACTAGATCTACTTCTGGAGGGCAGATTCACACTCTCATTGCACCTCCGCAAGAAAGGGGTAGAAATATTTCTGCTGAGAGTTTAGTTTATCTTTCCGATCATCCAGTTCGTACTCTTTTTGATTTCGGCGCATCGCACTCTTTTATATCTACTGCTTTAGTTGAATCTCTGCATCTAGATACCAGTATAGTAGATGATCCCATGGTTGTTTCAAATCCAATTGGGGACTCGGCTTATTTGTCCATGATTTGTTTGGATTTTGAAATTTCTATACTGAGCGTTGGTTTAGATGTAATGCTTATGTTTTGGCTTTCACGGGCTATGGGTTGATTCTAGGCAAGGATTGGTTATCCAGTAATGGTGTCATCCTCGATTGTGAAAAGAGAGTGGTTAGACTTATGACTCACCTTGATAACACTCTCGAAATCTCTTGTAATCCCATGATTTCTGTTATGCTTAGCTATCGAGAATCTCTTGATGCGTCTGTTGAAAACTTGCAATCTGTTAGAGTAGTCCGTGAATACTCGGATGTCTTTGAAGAGGTGAAGGGTTTGCCTCCAAAGCGAGAGATAGACTTCCGCATATACCTTGTTGATAATGCAAAACCTGTTGCTTTACCCGTAAGACACATGGCTTCAAGGGAAAGGAAAGAGCTCAGCAAGCAATTTAAAGAGTTGCTTGAAAAGGGGTTCATAAGGCGGAGTATTTCTGAATGAGGTGCTCCAGTGGTGTTTGCAACCAAAGCGGATGGTTCTCTTCGCCTGTGCGTGGACTATAAGGAGCTAAACAAGATGACCAAGAAGAATAGGCACCCACTTCCTAGAATAGATGACTTGTTCGACCAGCTCGTAGGCGCCTCAGTTTTCTCCCAACTAGATCTGGCCACCGGATTTCATCAGCTAAGAGTGGCTGAGGACAGCATAGATAAGACCGCGTTCAGGACCCCGGATGGTTTCTTCGAATGGCTTGTCATGCCTTTCGGCTTGACAAACGCACTTGCCTACTTCGTGGACTTGATGAGTAGGGTGTTCAGAGAGTTCCTTAATAAATTTGTAGTGGTCTTCATGGACGACATTTTGATTTTCTCAAAAAATGAGGAAGAACATGCTTTGCATTTAAGGGAAGTCATGGATACTCTTCGTGCACATCAGCTGAAAGCAAAATTCTCCAAATGCCATTTTTGGAGAGATGAAGTAAGGTTTCTTGGGCATGTGGTGTCCAAAGAGGGGACAACTGTGGATCCCGCAAAAGTAGTTGCGGTGCAAGATTGGAAGATCCCATGGAATGCAACTGAAGTACGAAGTTTTCTCGGGCTAGCGGGCTTTTATAGAAAGTTCATTAAGGACTTTGCGAGGATCTCAGCTCCACTTACTAGGTTGACAAACAAGAACCTAACTTTTGCTTGGAATTTGGATTGCGATGTTGCTTTTCAACGGTTGAAAAGGTCTCTAACAACAGTCCCGGTTCTGACATTGCCTGATGGGAGTAAGATGTTTACTGTATACATAGACGCATGCAATACAGGATTGGGTGTTGTCTTGATGCAAGAAGGCAACTTAGTTTGTTATGGGGGAAGGCAATTGAAGGTACATGAGAAAAACTACACAACTCATGATTTAGAGTTAGCTGCCATTGTTTTCGCTCTTAAGTCATGACGTCATTACCTACTAGGAGAAAGGTTTGAATTGTTTACTGACCATAAATCATTAAAGTACATTTTCTCATAAAAAGATCTTAACTTAAGACAACAAAAGTGGATGGAATTTCTTGCCTCATACGATTTTGAGATTGCTTATACCACTGGCAAGGGCATTGTGGTAGCAGACGCCTTAAGTAGGAAAGAGCTGACCTTAAGTCCACTCTTTGTAGAAAGGAAAAACTTGGAGTACATAGCAAACTTTGACTTTAGACCCTCCTTTGAATTTGTACCTGGTTTGTTAGCATCGCCAAAGGTGCGACCTACTCTTTTGGACTCAATAGGAACCGCGCAACGTGAAGACCCTTAGCTAGTTGATGTGATAGATAAGCTAATTAGAGGTGAGACTTCTAGTCACCTCAATAGATACTCCATCGATGACAAGGATTGGTTGAGACGGGATGAAAGACTATGCATCCCACAAGTAAGGGATTTGGTGAAAGCCGTTCTCGAAGAAGCACACCATTCTAAGTTGACCATACACCCAGGTGGGGACAAGATGTATAAAGACATAAAAAGAGTATTCTTCTGTAATGGCATGAAGAAGGATGTAGCTGAGTTTGTCTCTAAATGCTTGATATGCCAGCAGGTCAAGGCAGAGCAGAAGAAGTCTGGGGGTCTGCTTCATCCTCTAGAGGTCCCACGGTGGAAATGGGAAAGCATTTCGATGGACTTTATTAATGGGTTGCCTAGGTCAAGAAGGGGGCAATACCAGTATTTGGGTAATAGTAGACATGCTCACTAAAAGCGCTCACTTTATACCTGTTAAGAGTGCCTCATCGTTAGCATCCATTTATCTTAAAGAGGTAGTTCGACTACATGGGATACCCTCTAGCATAGTAAGTGATCGAGATCCTATCTTTATGAGCGAGTTTTGGAAGAGTTTGCAAGAGGCTGTAGGCACACAGTTATGCTTAAGCACTGCCTATCACCCTCAAACCGATGGTCAGACGGAAAGGGAGAACAGAGTATTAGAAGATCTCTTGAGATTGTGCATTCTTGATTTTGGGGGAACATGGGAGGATCACCTTCCTTTGGTGGAGTTTGGTTACAACAATAACTACCAAGCCACCATAGGCATGACACCCTTTGAGGCCTTGTATGGAAGACCATGCCGATCACCAACTTGTTGGTGGGAGTCTACAGACAAGCTCGTACTTGGGCCTAACATGATCAGAGAAACTTCAGAGAAGGTGGACTTGATACGAAGGCGAATGAAGACCACACAAGATAAACAGAAGTCCTACGCTGATAAAAGAATGACCAACCTTAAGTTTGAGGTTGGAGACAGATTTTTTCTTAAAGTATCTCCTTTGAAGAATGTCGTTCGCTTGGGTCCGTAGGAAAATTGGCACAAGATTTGTATGACCATTTCCTATCGTTGAGAGAATTGGGAAGATGGCTTATAAAGTAGAGCTGTCCGAAAAATTGGTTGGAGTTCATAATGTCTTTCATGTCTCTCATTTATGAAAGTGCTTACATGAGTCTGCGGAAGTTGTGGAGCCAAACATACAAGAGGAAATAGAAATGGAACGAGAAGCAACGGTGAGAAGAGTTCCAACTCGTATCTTGGGTACAGAAGTTAAAAAGCTACGCAATCGTGAGGTCAAGCTAGTTAAAGTACAATGGAGTGATGCTAAGAAAGACGCGACTTGGGAGACGGAGGACAAGATACGCGCAGTCTGCCCATATCTTTTTGATTGTACATCCTTGATCTCTTTTTCCATAAGTTTATGCATGTTTGTATCTATCTCTTAAGTATATCTCCTCGGTCCTATTTGTTGATCCTTAGATAGAAACCAATGGATGTAAACATGTATTTGAAACATGTTATGGTTGATGGTTGCAAGTGGTTGCAAATGGTTGATAGTGGTTGCTCGTGGATGCATATACACACACACACTAGATACTAGATCGGCTCAGTCACTTTCATATTGCATATGCATATATGTATTTATATATGGATTGAAACTTGGTGTTTTATCATGTGGACGTTGCATTTGTATGAATGATTGTGCACTCATGTAAAAGTTACAAAATACGATTATGAATAATTGCATACATGATGAACTCATAGCACCGACATGATTCGCATCAAGGAGGTCAACTGAATCAGTAGACCGCCTGATTTTGCATTAGATAAGGGCATATACACACACTATGCATATGATCATGAAAGCATTAGAAATCTTTTTAAGGACAATGGATGCCTGCGATGGTCGAGTAGATGGATGTTGGATGTTAGGATACATTCTTCTTAACTTAGAGATTTCGGGGACGAAATCCTTTTAGGAGGGGAGAATGTAACACCCCGTATTTTCTATGAATATTAAAATTAACAAATCTAAGAATACTTAATTTTAAAAAATAAGAATTGGGTGAAACGGGTTACGCCATTGCGTTCGTCTCGGAATTCTGCTTGAGATAGAGTCCTAGTTTGCGCGAATCGACTCCGTATGAAGAAGTTATGGAGGTTAGAAGATTTCTAGTGTAAACAGAAAATAATAAATAAATAATAAATTTAGTTTGAAATTCGAAATTCGGCCAGAATAGTTGGGCGGGAAATTTTCCGCCCAGGGGTGACGACCCCCCTCCCCAAGGGGAGTCGACATAGGTGTCGACCCCCCTATAGGGGTGTCGACATAGGTGTCGACCCCCTGTAGGGAGTCGACCCTTTTGAGATCCAATTCCTATGACGAATTTTTATAACCCTGAGCTGATGTGGCCTACCCTGATTGGCCAATGACTAATTTCTGAGGTATTAGGGCTTATGTGTCGTGCTATGGTTGGCTGGATGACACATCTCTTTGGTTTGATGGCTCCGATTTCTTCTAGACTAATCTAAAGGCTAGAATTAATCCTAGACTTCTATATAATCACCCCCAAACCTCAACCCTAGACCTCACAATCTCATTCCATGAAGCCGTCATGTTGTCCATCCCTAAGATAGCCTAGCCTCCATCTTCTCTAAACTAGAAATCAAGTTAGAAAGCTCCAAACAAAATCCAAACTAGAGAATCAAACGTCTACATCAAAGGATAACTAAACAAATTCAGAAATCAAATCCCAGAATACAAGATCCGTCCTTTTTCCGTAAGTTCGGTTATTATTAAGATTTAAACACCTAATAGAAATCATGACTGTAATAATCGGATCTAGAACGGTGCTTAATTCTGATTCATGACTATCCTTTTGTCAAATCTGAATTGCCTATGTCTATGAGACTATTGTGATTGATGTAATGACACCTATCATGCCTATGAGACTATTGTGATTGATGTAATGACACATATCATGCCTATGAGACTGTTGTGACTGACATAATGAAACATATCATGCCTATGAGAATGTTGGATTGACATAATGGAACCTATCATGCCTACGAGATTGTTGTGATTGGTATGATGGAACTTATCACGTTGTACATCCTATGCCTATGAGACTATTGTGATTGATATAATGGGACTTATCATGTTGTACATCAAAATTAGTGATTCTCTTAAGTCCAATTCTATCTAATATTTATACCTATGGTGTAAATTGCTTAACTTGTCCACACTTATTGTTAATGTACAACATTGAAACATGATCCTTGAATTGGGTGCACTTTTACATGCCTATTTTTCTTTATGTCAATTCTTATGCACCTTCTTTGTCTTTCCCCTTTTTATTTTCTTTTGTGAATACTAAGTTCATTCGGAAATTAGATTAAATCTTGTTGTACGTGCGGTTATAACGTGGGAAAATTGGGTATAATTTAATTTAGTAAACTTTCGGCATAACAAGTGAATGTGGCATAAAACTTGTGCTGACTACACTTGGGGGAATATTGGCATAAAAAGACATAAACTTGGACACATATGACAAATATGTAAATCGGCTAAATATGAACATGTCTAACCCGAGGTTAGATTGAGTTACGGTGTAAGACTTCCCGGAACCACCCGGCACATCCAGCAACCGCAACGATATAGATCTAATGTGAAAGGTTAGCGCATTAAGCCCTAAAAATCCGAGGTTAGATTGAGTTGCAGTGTAAGATTGCCCGGAACCGCCCGGCACATCCAGCGACCGCAACAATATAGATCTAATGTGAGAGGTTGGTGCTTTAATGAATGAATTAAAGCTAAGGAAAAGACAGACTAAGAATGGTAGGGTTAAGTTAATTAAAGCAACAATTAACCAATACAACATGTTAATTAAACAGATGGGTGGGGTTAAGTAAATTTGAGAATACTTAACAGTTATAACATGTTGATTAGGAAACTCTAGTAACGGGAACTCATTTCAGCAGTAACCCACATAGATGTATTACGGTACCCTGAACTAGGCAGGGTGGGGCACGATTACTGGGCTGATTATAAGCGGTCAAAATAGCGACGAGTGCTGCAGCAGTGTAGGTTCCGGCGGAGTATGGGCGTGCACGTACTCTGGAGTGGATAAAGCAGACACTGGGCATCAGTAGTATACACTGTGCATCTATAATTTATGTCGGGTTGCCACCATAGAAATTGACACACCCTACCGTGGGACCAGCACAGGTATCTACAATCAAGCGGGGCCGAATGACACAAGTAATAAATGCATGAAAGTAGAAGTCGATCGGAAAAAGGGATCACTTTGTTATGAACACGTGATGGTAGTTGAAACATTCGTAATAGGTGCAGAGAAATGAAAATGAGTGTGATGGTATATTCAATTTATCTTGCCTTATCTTATGTTATCTTATTTCTATGGTATTGTCCTATATTCAGTTTATTCATGTCATGATCCTTTTATCTGTTTACATGCTGAATAATCACTGGACTTACCAGACTTATGTCTGACCCGTTTTCTTTTGCCTTCTTTCCTTCCGTTCCTCCCCCCCATCCCCCCACCCCTCTTTCCCCCAAGGTCCGCAGGAAGGAAGTACTTCAGCTTAGTGCAGAACTTTTCCAGCTTGAAGAGAGTAGATGTATTGCTTGGATTCTCTTTTCTTGGGCTATGGCTGTGGTTACACTTTTATTGGGGATTTATGCTGCTTTACTACTGATTTATGCTTCTTTATGTACTTGGAGTTTTAAATCAAGACAGATGTTTTATTATAATAATTTAGAAGTTGAATTTTAAGACAATGCTTGTAATGTTTTGACTGAACCACGCTATTTATGAAATGATTTCAGTTTTTCGCTGTTCACATGTCTGTCTTGTAAATTATTTGTGCATTTTACCTAAAATGCTTCACCAAAGTTGATGCATTACCTTTGTGAGTGACCTTAATGGAGGTGGGGTGTTTCATGCTCAAAAATCAGAATTGTTTAGGAAATTTTTGGAGTTTAAACAGAATGGTAGGGCAGTATCGGAATATATTGCTGAATTCGATACCTTATCGAAATATGGATTATCTCTTATCAATACTGCCGAGAAGAAGAACGAGAAGTTCATAACTGGCTTAGATAAGTACTTGGGGGAAAGGCTGATAAATCATATAGATGAGACTTTTGAGTCTGCTGTGGGAAAAGCATTGAGATCGGAGAGACTTTACCCTAAGCCAAAGACTGAGGTCGCTGTTACATCTGCAGAAGAGCCAAAACCACGGGCAATCGGTAAAGGCAATAAGAATTCTCAGAATAAGAGAAAACAAAATCAAACCAAGGATGGTCAGAAAAAGAGAAATAAGAAAGATATCGGGTGTTTTAGCTGTGGCAAGAAGGGCTACTATGTCATAGATTGTCGAGCAAAGTCAGCGGACAGTTGTGGCCAAGTGGGACATCACGAGGATAAATGTCCACAACCCCCTAAGGAGAAGCAGATCGTGAAAGCATATGCTATCAACGTTGTTTCTTCTCCATCGAATGCCTCAACTGCGGCGGAGAAAGGAAAGGGTGTCGTTATTCAAGGTATGCTTTCTATTTATGATCTTCCTGTTCGAGTACTGCTTGATATTGGAACTTCTCATTCTTTTGTATCTAGTGACCTGGTAGATAGGTTGGGATTGAAACCCGAGATTGTTGATAGACCTTTAGTTGTGACGAACCCGATTGGTGGTTCGACTAGTCTTTGTATGATTTGTCGTAATTTGATCTTATCGAGTCATGGATGTATGTGTAACAACCCGTATTTTCGGAACTAATTTAAAATTTTGATTTAAGCTATTTTAAGGAATATACGAATATAAATTAGTTATTTTTGCTAAATAAAATTTGAGAACAATTTTAAAATTAGATTTTATATTTTATTTGACTTATTATATAACGGTTTTAATTTATTTATATAATGAACCAACTCTTAGTTCAACCAAACCAAGCAACCTTGGAACTGCTTCACTACAATTTTTTAACTGAAGTTATTCAGATAGGAAAGAACTATTTATTTCACTGCTGAACTAAAATGTAACATGTATAAATGCTGAATAAACGGCACGGTAACCAATGCCGCCTACTGTATTCCCTCGTAGTTAGGACTTTCCGAATGCATTACCTCCCAATATACATAAACTGAAGAAAAAATTCACAAACCATAGCCACACTATACAAGTATATAAATAACTAAATTAATCAGACAACGACAAACATACACTTTACCTCACATTGTTCTCCACTCCCCTAGTTTATTTGAGATTTTTTATTCAAAACAATTTTAACATTAATCTCCACTGCATTCCTTCTCTATTATGATTCAAGGAGAGCTGGATTACATTTTCAAATTAAACCATGAATACCACAAAAGGGACCATTAATCCTCTTATTGGCTTTAGCCATGAAATTATTCATAATTTAAGCAAACCACTGTTTATTCCGGTTGTGTAGTATTTGCAATACGATCGGATGATTTGAAATTCATACAGTCTTACATTACTAAATATCTTTTAGAAATAATATATAAATGAGGTCATATGACTCATATCCTTATATGAGCTTTTACTCCAGCGCACGCATATAGACAATTAGAGGTAAAGGTCATACAAAAACAAGGCACATTTGGTCAGGAGAGCTCATGGATTACTCCAACTCCTTAGCAAAATCGATGTTATCCACAAAGACCTGCATGATTTGAACTTTGATTCACTTTCCATATGACAGTCATGAACTTCTTGATAGTTACCCAAAATATAGTTAAAAAGATCCTAGAATAATTTGGTCATACAATCTGAATTGTCCCTCGAACGAATAAAAAAGAACCTCTGATAATTCAGTCTTTCTGGTTTTTACTGCTTATAGAATGAAGTGCTATCAGTTACAAATATGTTAAAGCTGAATGTATCAACTAATAGTCCAATTAACGAGTGCTATGTACATGCTTGTGTGTAAATTGGGAAGCCTAAATTTTAATTCAATTCACCTCTAGACTAGATGTTATAAAAGCTTTGACTAATTATTGTAGATATTACTTTATGTGCAAAGATTATATACCGATTTCCAGCCATCAGGGTCCAAGATGGCAGTAATCTTCGTATTAATACCAGGTAAAGGGCCAGGCTCGCGAATGATTTTTCCTCCAAAGAGTTTAACTCCTTCTGCAGTTTTATAAACATCATCCGTGCCAATAGCAATCTGCAAGAAATAATAAAACAACATTCCGATAAAAATATTGATACCAGATAGAAACAAACGTTCGCTTAAAAATCACCTGAGCATAACTGTTTCCTTTGTCATATTCTTTGACACCATAGTTGTAGGTCAATTCTAAGACTGTATTTTGATCTTCAGGACCATAGCCCATCATTGCAATTGTATACTGTATTTGTTTCTTAATATCAGCCGCACGAGAAAATAAGGTTGCACAAAATAGATTGCATGATATCTTTATATTCTCTATGATAAACTTAATAATTTGTGTAGTCGTTACAGTAGAAATAAGTGTTTCATGCGATTTTATTAATAACCAACCTTTGCTACAAATTAAGACGATTAATGGTGTCTCAACAGTAGATTATTTGCATACCTTATGAATGGGAGAATGAGAATGCATTTGTATAAAATATTTCCATGTACGCGAATATAAAGATAAAGATGAGCTGATAAATAAAGAAAATGATGCTATCAGTTTAGCTTTGAAGGTGGCATAAGAGAGTTGATATTTCCTACAATGAGACATGGTTAGGAACTCAGGCCATTTAAGTATCTCAGAAACCATTAGAAAAAGAAAAAGGAAAAAAAAAGGGAATTGCTTTCCATTGTTACCTACCGTGTTGCTGCTCAAAGAGTATACACATGCAAGAAATATAGCCAGATATATGTTATATTAATTACAAAAAGTAAAATCAGCCTTTTTAATATAAAGTATGAAAATGTAGTACAAATCCTCTGATCCCAGTACTAGGATCCTGCTATGCCAACAATCCATTAATCAACCGAAACAAAACGAATGAAAGTTTGATCTTTATATGTGAAGATGTTTTGTGTATAATTCATGGCTTACTTGTATGTGGCAATTTCTCATGTTGTGGAGGATTTAAGATGCTCCCAGTGGAGCATATAGGAGTTCTCTGAAAATGACATAGTAAGCATGTATAGCATGTACCTTGTACTCCGGATTGTCTCGCTTCCTCAAAAGTTTCATCCCAAAAGCCTTGCAATTTTGAAGCGATCGTGTTAAAAACAGAAAGAGATTAAGAACTGTTATCTGACTAAAGCTCACCTGTTCGTAAAATTTTATAGCACGGTCAAGATCTCCCACTCGAAGCATGACTTGACACAAGGGCTCTGGCGTAGCACTCCTTTCAATTAGTTCAAATTTATAGCCATCCGGATCTTCTATGAATGCGATAACAGTTTTGCCTCCTTTTACAGGACCTGGTTCCCTTGTTACTTTTCCACCTTTTGCTTTTATAAGCTCCACCATCTTGTAAACCTAACAACAAAAGCAAGTTATGTGTGTGTGTGTGTGTGTGTGTGTGCGAACCTAATATTTTTATATACAACAATAATTAAATTGAGATCCCTGAAACTAACAATCTGCTGGTACTAATTAACCACGTTCAAAGAAAAAAAAAATGTTCGATTTGAGATGCAAGTGTCTAATGTAGAGTTGACACACAATGGTTTAGCTTCTTGGTGCTTTTAAAATGGTGCAGAGAGTAATTTATTCTATTGGAAATTTCATACTTGAATTGTAGTTTCGTAGCACTCCCCAATCAGCATTTTTGTATTATGGTGTTTCTGCAAGTGCTTAGATTATGCTGTTTGCTAATCATAAATTTAAAAAGATCGATGTTATTACACATTCTTAATTACAAATTGGATAGGAAGCGAATCTTTGCTGTAAAAATCTTTCCAGGCTTCCGCCTAGGCGCTAGGCTAGCCTCACCGCCTAGGTTTTCACCTAGTCCGCTTATAGTTCGCGTAGATGAGATTATTGCATTATCTAAGCATATAAACAAGTTCATAGGCACCATCTATGCATCAAATTAGGCTTGATGCCTCTTGCAAGTATTAAATTATTTGTTTCTAACGATTTTGACTACATGGTTGCTTCCAAATCCAACCAATATACATGATATTCAATTGTGAACCAGCTAATTTAAATTTTTATCCAAAATGCATAACTTTATCAATAAAGGCATGGTTTTGATAGATCCTCGATTAATCTCCGCATAGACGATTAATATCTAGTTCGTTCTTACCGTCTAGCATCCACGTAACGATTTTCACTATCTGGAAGCTAATAATACTGTACTTTTAAGCCACTATGAAATCAAACTTTAAGAGGCTGTGATAGATAATATTATGATGCTGATGTACTGGTACGCAAACGAAAGAACACTTACATCCTCAGTTGCAATACCAAAATGACCGAAACCAGTTCCGATATCATACTTGTCAACCCCATAATCTGTCATTTTACATAGATAAACTACTCATCAGATGCGACGCAGAACAAAAACCGCAAAAATGCTTCAGTAAAATTTGGTCTGAACCATCTTCCCGCATCATAAACACATTAACGTTAACCATAAAATTGTACAAGTTGGGTAAACGTAGCTTACTATAAGTGAGCTCCACAGCAAAATTGGAGTCTTCAGGTCCATATCCAAGGAACGCATTTGAGTACTTTTCTTCAGGTATGTCTCTTTTCCTTAACAACTTCATACCAAGGCATTCGGTGTAAAATCTATGCAACTCAAGAGAAAAACACTCAGGTGACACAAATAACAATAACTATATTAATATAAGGGAGCACGACGGGAAGCATTACTTTATTGTCTTATCCAAATCTCCTACACGATAAACGACGTGAAGAAGCCTTCGCTTATCCTTGTTAGCCCACTCCAAAGCACCTTCCTCGGTGACGTTGGTGCTTGCTTGAATGATATTACTGCCCCCACTTGTCACTGCATTGTAACTATCTGCTCTGTCTAGTTTAGGTGTCTTCCCTTCGAAAAGCTTTGCTTGAGGTATAGCTGTACAAGGATTTTAACATTATAGAATATATCAACTACAAAAAAGAAATATATTATATTTTTAAAAATTGACAGCGTTGTTTATCTGAAATTGCATTGTCTTGGGTTTCAGACTGCATTACCAGTATTTCATATTACGTTGAAACTTTATTATTGCTTAAATGTTCTACAGATGCATTATTTTCTTTTATACTTGCTAAACGCTTACAAGCTTTAGGGGTACTTCTAAGTTTGTAAAAATGTCATTTTAATTCAGCCGAATGCATCAATTTTGGACCACAATGTATAATTCTATACGGTGGCGAATCTTCAGAAAATTTTAGCCATATTACAAATTGTGACTGGGCTTACAAGGAAGTTAATCATGAAAATGAAGAAACAGAAATAAAAAAAATACCGCTGCCAAGCTGAAACAGAGCGAGCCTTCTAGAAGGAGTGGGGACAATAAAGCACGAGCGAGAACTGAGAGACGATGTGGAGAATAAAATTGGACGGAGGAGCGGTCGAATTGAAGAGGAAGAAGGAGATAGAGTAAGCCTCATTGCAAATCCTTGCTCTCCTACCAAATTGATGCTTTATTATCTTCGTTTCGTTCGCACGCGACAGATGTGGCCCGATTCCTTTTTCAAAGTAAGGCTGCCATTATTTTGCAAAGGACATTCTTAATGACACTAAGTACACACTGTGTCAATTTGTTTATGTTAAAGGGCAACACAGGTATTACTTTTAAAGGACAAAATTATTCCTGCTGTAACATATCGTTTTCCAATCAAACTCATTTCTTTTCAAAGTTCGCGCTCGAACCAGTAAAAATCGTAAGAGAATACCGTTTATATTTAATAAAAACGGTGACATTAGGACATTCTTTTCTATCTCTATAATAAACTTAACAAAAACATCGAAAACGGTTATACTCTACCATGTTTGCACACTATAAACGTTCATAATTTTCTATCTTTATAATGATCGTTCAGTATTTGCAGGTCTTTTTCATATTTTCACATCTACGTCGTGCCTCGGAAAATGGTGACTCACGATCGAATTTCACCACGTCGTGCTTCTTCTTCAGATTAAGTGTAATTTTGTCTTACTATTGTGTATTGTTAAGTGGGGTTTAAACTGTAGTGTACTCCCCTTAACAAAATTTTAAAAACTAAAATTCGTGTCACGCCTTA
The DNA here is from genome assembly GCA_030737875.1 of Allium sativum. NCBI lineage: Eukaryota > Viridiplantae > Streptophyta > Magnoliopsida > Asparagales > Amaryllidaceae > Allium > Allium sativum. The sequence continues at coordinate 358,440,344 of CM060922.1, read as the reverse complement.
ACCAAAAATGGAGTGTCATTAACAATACCCTTTCGAAATAATCCCCAAAAAGCCTTTCAATATGAAGTTCCATGAAGAACGTTTCCAAGTGAAATATGCATTTTAAGCTGGACATGTAAACCGTTAAAAACGCAAATACATCCAGTTTGAAACGAATACATCTTAAAATTTACATGAATGTATAAAAATATGCACTTCAAACATTAAAACGTAGAATAGATTTGAAAATTTAATAATAGTAATGAAAATTGTTATTAATAGAAGGTTTGACCGTACAAACAATTGATCTGATCTTAAACTTCTCAAAGTATAATTTTATATAATTTTTTTAATACTAAACTGCTATTTCATATGATCTTCAGAAAACTATAAGATAAAAAATCTCTAAATTTACTTCATACATATTCAAGCCTAGAAGTTAATTCTAGTTATTTTTAGAATAGAACTGTTAAATGAAATTGTGTTTAAACTTCACAAAGCGAGTCAAATATATGACTGCGTTATAATAGATAATGCAAAATCTTTCTTTGATAAATCAACTAATCAATGAATCTTTAAGGATAGTTGGAATAAAAATAAAATAAAAATTGTTTAGCCAAAAGATCTTGACTATATTCCAACTATTAAAAAAGAAGAACTTCTGATCCGACCCTCAGATTTATATTATATCGAATAAGGAATCAGGAGTTCGAAATATATAAAGGAAAAAATTAGCATGTCTTTTTGGATGAAAGTTTTAAAATGTAAATAAGATTACAAGCTAGAAATCATGTTCCAACAATTATATCTTCAATTTAATTATGTAAAAAATTTAAATTTAATATTTTTACAGGGTCATATATGGACGTGCATTGCACATACCACAAAAAAAATTTGTTATAAAATGAACTAATTTCTAATCAATGGTATGGTGGTGCATGATATTTGAATCGTATTACTATTAATTATGCTAATAAGTTGTCTTATTTGTGAAAATCAGATATGTTATATTTTGTTCATCCAGGTAATGACACTTTCTTTTGAATGGTAGTTGGATTTCCGCTACTTCACTCAAATTGGAATTTAAGGAATTATGTGATACTTGCAATTTCAAAAATGCATTAAACTCTATTGTTTATAGTCCAAAACGTAGTTTTCCTTTGAATTTAAGGTTTAGTTATGTATCAGGAGTATTGTTCCAAAAAAAATTGCTTTATTATATGCAAAGTTAGATCTTTACAATATTGATGATGAGAAAGATACTAATATTTAGCATTGGATAAGATTAGAGAATATATTTATCATCCAGTCTATAATTTTATAAACTTTTTGGGAGTTAAATTGAAAATATTTAAATATTTTTTTTGAAAAGTTAGTAGTGCTCCTGAAACTAAAATTCATATGTGGTTAATTTTACAAGGGAAGTTGAATACAGTAGAACTTCTAAAAATGAAAAATATTTTAGTTGATAAAGAAATGTTGTTTTGGTAATAATAATTTGGAGAATATTAATCATTTATGTTTTGATTATAGTATAGCTAAGTTTATTTTGATGAATATTTTTAATGTCTTTATTTAGTTTAAAATATAGAAAATTTAATTGTGAAATGCATTGAAATAACTTTAGATTTTATTATAAAGTTAATAATAGGTATTTACCGAACACGTTCTTAATAATATGTTAGTATATTTGGTATGAAATGAACCAGCATGCATTTAATTACTGTAGCACTGATTTAAAGAATTCAACATATATAATTTCTATTTTGTTTTAATTAGATTTTGAATCCTAGTTACAAACCTAATAAAAAAATGCAAGTTCTGAAGAGTTTCTTTAAAAAATATAAGTTGTATTGAGCTTTAAAAGCGTAAAATAAATCTCATTAATCATGATAATAGCATAGTACCAAATGTGTTTGAAAATTTAGATATGGTTCCTATTGGATTTTCTATTTATGGCTTTGGCATTACTTTCTCTCTATTGCTTGCTTATTACATATTACTGGATTGTCTTCATTTTGGTGTGTGTACATGTGTGTGTAATCTGAATGGAGTGTTGGGCCTTTTATGTTTACGACGCTACTCTGATCAAATCGTTTTATGTTTTCTGACGACGTTCTCAATGCTTGAGCGCGTTGTTAACCAAATACTTGACGTGTGACAACTTTGACTAAGAGCATGTCATATATATATATATATATATATATATATATATATATATATATCATTGAGTCAACATCAACCGTCATCAGTTTGCTATTGCCTCTGCACTCATTGCTTCAGTTGTACCATCTCTTGTGATGGCTTGGAGACATAAAATCGATTCAGTTACTAAATTACCTCTAGTAATTTGAAAACTTATTTTGAATCGCAATACGTTACAGTCTTCCTGGTAATTTGAAACTAAAACATAGTAAGGGCATATTGTTTTACTTAGTCCTACATCTTCCAAAATACATCAACGGTTGTGATGTATAAATAAGTGGTAGAGGATAAAATTGTTCAAACAAAGGTTTGGGATGATGACATAAAAGTGAATGTTATTATGTTATAACTTGATGACGACCAAATTAGGAAGTGTTTCATTAAATTTTAACTGCTCCACATTGCAAACGGCTGGTGAACCATAGCCAAGGATCCAATTGTCGTTTATAAAGTTGTAAAGAGTATACTGGGAAATTGAAAAAGACACTGCTAACTTCTAATAATTGAATTCACATTATTAATAATAGAGATTAGTGTAACATAATCGTATTTCATCCAATTTATGAACATATCCTATCATACAATTATTTGCATTTTTTAGTAAAATGGCACAAAAATCAAGTCTCGAAAAACCAACAACTGATCCAATTGCTAATACAAATTAAACCGAAATTTTCCTCTAATTTCTTATGTAAATATCTCTAATTAGTTGTGTTCTCACTTAGCAATGTAATACATATATCCCGAAGATAAACAATCGAACACCAACTCTTTTATTAATAAATAAATAAACCCTATAAAATATTAGTATAACTTGTATCAATTAGATTTAATTAATTACTTTATTTAATGCAAAAAACAACAACTCAGTTCCGTGTAAATCTCCTTAAAAGTGCCTTCCCTTTTCACCTAAATATTTTTATCATCTTTAAAATTCTCCATTTTTATCAAAAAGTATTCTAAATTAAATAAAATATAAATGAGAAACTGTTGTTCATTTCTCTCTCCTCATTTTCTTTATCCTACCTGCATTCTCTCTCCAACTCAATCTTTTTTGAAGTCCGCTCGAATCCAAACCACTTCAAGCCTGATTGGACCGGATCTGCAATCTAGTCCACTATGACCACATACGAAACTGCTTCACCTCTGCTTTGATTGCTCGCAGAATAGACCATAAATGTACTAGATTCACTCAGTTGTCGCCTCCGTTGCCCTTGTCATTCGCATTGCCAACAAGGTCAGGTGGGTCAGTACTTCGTTCGATTTCGAGTTGGCACATCTGCTCAGAAGTTTTTTCTAGTAGCAGATATGGATAATGATTTGACTTGAGTTAAGTGTAATAGAAACGGAAATGGTGAAAATATAAATTGTACAAATTACTTTTTGTTTTATATAGTCCCACATCATTTATGATATGTTGATTATTATTCTACATAAGCTAAGGAATGATTTCAGATGTTGTTCAAATTATGTTTAGTATGTTGAGGAGGTGTTTATTGATACGACCCACATTGAAGTGCAGACGAAAGAACGGTGACCAGATAACTTTCCCTGCACAAAATTGCAAAGGATATTTTGGATACTTCAAAAATACATTGTCTATTAGTTTGTGAAATTCTACTTAACAGTGGTAGGGATATTGTTTCTGCGTTTGGGAGTAAACGACCTTTATTATAATAAATGACATGTGGACGTTTGGTTAACCCTTTCTTCTAGTAGAAGTCTACCCAGACAACCTGGCTACCACCAGCTACAAAAAATGAGTTAATATGATACATATAGTGTCATGGATCATTTAGTGATGTGACGACTTACTTAAGGGTTAGGTCTTAAGTGACTGATCCGCCTTTCGGGGGTCTTAAGTGATTAGGACTCGCTCTTTTCCATATAGATTTATACTAAGGTGTATGAGCTGTAGTCACGGGATTCACCCTTCTTATATGTTAAGAGATCTTTAAGTCCACCTCTCCCTTATATTGAGGTGGCATATATTCACGTGAATAAGTTGATAGGGTAATCGCTGTAAGGGTTTGCATTTTGAGGTCTTAAGTGACTGGATTAGATTCCACCCAAGAGATAGATTCTTTGATAATAGCACTTGCAGTTAATGCCCTACTATTACCCCGCCATATCCCCACTATATCGTGTAGCGAATATCTATCAGCAATCCAAGGACGCATACCCAGACGAAAACTAAGTTCCCGTTCACGACCCATGTAACAAGCTACACTAAGTAAGAAGTGTAAAACAATTAGCTCATAAGGACAAAAAATGTGGTCATAAATTCATAATAGAGTCCGACCACAACAACCGAATTTATTATCTTCATGCATAAGGATAATAGAATACCTAGTAGAGAAGATTTTAAAATCATCACAAACCTCCCTTTTTTCTTTTCTATTTCAATTTCTCGATTATTTTATGATGTTTTCTTAACTTTCCATATATAGAAAGAGATAGACTAGAAATGACATCTCTATCGCAATGCTATTTCCAAATAGTCTTTTCACTTTAAGCCACATTATATTCTGATATTCCCAATATATCCCATTATTTCAGCTATATTCCGCTATATATTCTCTAAAAGAAATGGATTTTAAAATGACATTTATATGTTATAAAATTTACAAAATTAGTTTTTAATATAATTTTTTAACATATACTCTTTAGAATAAAAAATACTTTAGTATTCTATTAAATTTAATCAAGCTAAATAAAAGTTTACATTTATTTGCATGTATTTGCAAATGCTTTTACTCAAAATTAACAATGTACTAATTATAATTAAGTTAATTAAGTTGTTGTTTATTTTCCATTTATTTATCATTTATATATTTGTAAAGGCATTAAATACGAGTACTATATGCTATTTTAGACTCATTCGCTATATCCCGTTATTTCCTCGCTTTATCCCCATAACAACTTTTTGCAATTCCACCGCATTGGAACTGCTGAGCGCTTTAATTGCACAAATAATAGCATAGGAATCCTCCTATTAAGGTCTTAAATGGTAAAATTTCATCTACCTTGTAGGTATTGAGTGATTGCACACTATCCCTCACATTTTTTAGATACTTTATTAGGATTGGGATTAAGTTGTCCACTTGTGAATCAGGTATTAAGTGGTTAGATCCGCTATTGGGTAGTTGATAATCGTTGGATATGCCTTGGTATTAAGTGATCATAGGGACCGCCTTTTTCTTATATATGTGAGTAACAAACAAATTTCATATTTGTGCGTTAACGCCTTAGACATGTCCTTGTTAATATTCATGCTGCCAAGTGCAGATAAAAGTTTAAGATTAATATATTATTCTCTAGAACATGTTATTCTGAACACCTCCTCTTAACAACACTTGTTAGTTTTGATGGGAATGGAAGGAAGCTGGAAGGCGGAAGGCATTATTCTAAAGGTGGATATTGTATTATCTGTGATTGTGGCTATTTGTGATGTACCTAAATAATTTTGTTTTTGTAGGAAATTTTTGTATTAAGACACTTTATCTGATTTATGAAATAAAAAGGGTATATTATTTGTTGTTATACTTTATCCATCCGTTGTGAGTTCTGAACGAATAATATGGCTCTGTGATGTTATTTTTCTTTACTAACTAACAACCCATTCTAAAATGGTTCTAAGTTTCGATAAGCCTTTTTCTAAGTTGAAATTTAGGCACATTCTAAGGTGTTGTTATAATACAGATAATTATTGGATAACTATGGAATGACTTACTTGATGGTTTTCTATTGGACAAAATAACTAAGGTTAAATAGAAAATATCGATGTAATTAATTACATAGTGCCCCAAGACTTGAGAATACCGTTGGTCTTCAATGTGGAAGTTCTGCTTTGACTATAGTTAAATCATGGCATGATGTCCATTGAACTACTATAGCTGGGACTAGTGGAAGCATTAGAAATGAAACATTATGTAACAACCCACATGGAATGAGCCTTAATTCCGACCTTGAAAAGGCTCATCGGAACTTAAACCATTCTAAATGGATCTTTAGTTCCTATAAGGAAATACTAAAAACAGATATCATAGAGTAGTCTAAACGAAATCAAAATCTCACACAACGGAACAAAAATATAATATATCAAAATAGATGTATCATAATACAACAACTCAGAATAACAACAGATAAAGGTACATCAATAATTATCCCAATACAACATGTTAATAATACAAATACTGCCATAAAATAACTAAAGCCTTCATCGTAGGGATCCATCTCCAAGACATCACTACTCATTATAGATCCATGCGTCCTCGCCTACTAACCTGTTTATGTTAAGAGGAGTGTAACAACCCTGAATTTCAGGGCAAATTTAATCGACTTGAAAAAGGCCATTTTTCAAATAGGCTCAGAATTGAATGAAATTAATTTTTCCTAGGTCCGCAGCATCAAAACATAACTAAATATATTTTTCGGGAATTTTTGGAGTTAATTTGTGGCCCCGATGAATTTATTTGTACGGTTGAATTAAAAATAAAAGTAAATATTTTAAATTAAAGAAAACTGGGTCAAAACAGTCGTTTGGGCCTGCGGGACATAGCCAGATGAGTCCAGAGTGGGGGTAAATAAGTAAGAACGACAGTCGTTGGGCTGAAATCGGAAAATGTTGATAAATGGACCTTAATGGGTAATTAGTGAATATAATAATATAAATATTAGACAAATTAGAACCCTAATCCCTCCTTCATATTTGTAGCCGCCACCATACCCTTTCTATGGCCAGAAATACACGAAATTTCTCTCCTCAATATCTCTCAATCCACTCAATGAAACCCTTCAGTCCTTTAGCCAATTTTATAGAGATTTTGATAAGATTTCCATCCATACGGTTATGATCAACCAAAAGTGCACGAATTTTGAGGAAAAACACCCCTATCCGCGCCCAAAACAACCCACTGCACCCCTCTAAGCTACACCGCGGCCTCCACCACCTAGGGCGCCGTGCACCCCTTTCCCTCCTCTTCGAAGTGCCACCTCCCGATCGCTTCAAGCCTCACCAATCTCGAGTTATTTTCAACCCTAGTTTGGGAGCCTACGGGTTCATATGACGGCTTGGTTTGGAAGGAGGAAGGTTGACTTTTTCGAACTTTAATTATCTAATTACTTTAATTCAAATTTGAGCGATCTTAATTTAATCATAACTAATGTGTACGAACTCGAAATGGAACGATTTCAGATGCACTGCGATCGTGAGACCGAGATCTACGCGATGAAACTGACTAGACCTAATTCTAAGCAAGTTGAATTTTGGACAAATTTTGGATCGGAACAGCGCAGAACTCAATAACGATGTGAGATTTCTATTTTTGAAAATTAATTTTATTCCTTGTTCTTTGAATTGCATATGTATACATGTTTATATAATCGAATCTGTGATTGTTGTAATTAATTTTTATTGTTTGTTGTTGTTGACCGATTGTATTGTCTGTATGTAATAGATCTAGTTTCATATAACCAGAATCCCCCGTTGTTTCAATCTGAGTGATAGATCTGATTTTATTTATTTATTTATTTATTTATTTTACTTTGAATCAATGTCAATAATAAAATAAAAAGTTGAAATTTTGTTTGTTAATTAAAAAGTTGTAACCTTGTTTGCTAATTAAAAAGAAAGATTTTACCGCTGTGTTTTGTAAAAAGAAAGATTTCACTTTTGTTTTGTTAAATATAAAGATTTCTCCTTTTGTTTAATAATATAAAGATTACTTTTTGTTTGTTTAAAAATAAAAAGTTTTCTTTTTTGTTTGTTTAAAAATAAAAAGATTTTACCTTTGTTATATAATAAAAAAGATTGAAACTTTGTTTGTAAATATAATGAAAAGATTGAAACTTTGTTTGTTAACTTAATAAAAAGATCAAACTTTGTTTGTAAACATGATGAAAGATTTTAACTTTTGTTTGTTAATAAAAAGATATTAACTTTTGTTTGGGAATGAAAAGAATTAACCTTTGTTTGCAAATGAAAAGAATTTACTTTTGTTCTTAAATACAAAGATTCCACCTTTGTTTATAATTAAAAGATTTTACTTTTATTTAGAATGAAAAAGGACATTTTGTCGTTAAGAATGAAAAGAATGAAAATATACATGATTTTTGTTAAGGATGAAAAGTAACATTTTTACATTGATTTGGTTAAAAATGAAAATACATTTTTACATTGATTTCGTTTAAAATGAAAAAAAGGACATAAATTAATATTGGTTTTTGTTATAAATGAAAAGTGACATTATTACATTGATATTCATTGAAAGATTAGTAATGAACATTTTACACCGTTATGTTTAGATTAGAAAAAGTATAATTTCACCGTCATGTTGTTTTAATTAGGAAAGTATAATTTTCACCGTCATGTTGTGTTAATTAGAAAATGAATATTTTCACCATCATGTTGTGTTAATTTGGAAAAAGTATAATTTTACCGTCATGTTGTTTTAATTAGGAAAGTATAATTTTCACCGTCATGTTGTGATAATTAGAAAATGAATATTTTCACCATCATGTTGTGTTAATTTGGAAAAAGTATAATTTTACCATCATGTTGTGTTAATTTGGAAAAAGTATAATTTTATCGTCGTGTTGTGTTAATTAGAAAATGAATATTTTCACCGTCATGCTGTGTTAATTTGGAAAAAGTATAATTTTACCGTCATGTTGTTTTAATTAGGAAAGTATAATTTTACCGTCATGTTGTTTTAATTAGGAAAGTATAATTTTACCGTCATGTTGTTTTAATTTGGAAAAAGTATAATTTTACCATCATGTTGTTTTAATTAGGAAAGTATAATTTTCACCTTTATGTTGTGTTAATTAGAAAATGAATATTTTCATCATCATGTTGTGTTAATTTGGAAAAAGTAAAATTTTACCATCACGTTGTTTTATTTAGGAAAGTATAATTTTCACCGTCATGTTGTGTTAATTAGAAAATGAATATTTTCACCATCACTTTGTGTTAATTTGGAAAAAGTATAATTTTCACCGTCATGTTGTGTTAATTAGAAAATGAATATTTTCACCATCATGTGTCAATAATAAAATGAGTATTTTCACCATCATGTTTATTATAAAAGAAAGAAAAAGTTTTCACCGTCATGTTTTAATGTAAAAAGAAAAGTTTACATTTTTAATGTGAATAAGATTAAAGAGATAAAAATTTAAATTTTTAATGTGAATAAGATTAAAGAGATAAAAGTTTACATTTTTAGTGTGAATAAGATTAAAGAGATAAAAGTTTACATTTTTAATGTGAATAAGGTTAAAGAGATAAAAGTTACATTTTTAATGTAATTAGATTAAAAAGAAAATTTACATTTTAGTGTAATTAGATTAAAAAGAAAATTTACATTTTTAGGATTGAGGAGAAAATTTACATTTTTAGGATTGAGGAGAAAATTTACATTTTTCATGTAAAAAGATTTAAAAGTAGAAATTACATTTTCGTGTAAAAAGCTTTAAAGTGAAAATTTATAATTTAATGAATTAGATTTTCATTTTAAAAAGGATTAAGGATAGAAAATTTACATTTTTATGTAAATAGATTTCAATGAAAATTATAGCGATGGAAATTTACATTTTAATGAATGGATTTTCATTAAAAAGAATAAGGAAACAAAATATACATTTTGTGTAATTTAAAAGATGAAAGAAAAATGTACATTGTTGGGTATAGTATGTATATGTGAATTATAATAACAATAAACATTATAGTGTGTCATGTTATACCTTGATATTATATACACAAATAGGGATATCTGTTGTTAGCAAAATATAGTGAAATGAAATGGATGAAGGAATTATATATAATTATATATATAGAAATTAAAATCAAACGAATCGAGCGTGGTGGTTCGCGTTTTGGAATCGTGTCTTTAAATTATTATACCGAAATATCCGACCGTCGGATTTTCCCAAAACTGAAACCGTTAGGTTCGCCTTGGGAAGATCTTTCCAACGATATGAATTGTGTTAAAATCCAACGGTTAGATTTAGAGAAATTTTATAAAACAAATTTGGATGAAAAAAACGCCAAGGTCGCCTATTGACATGAAGTGTTGTTAAATAAAATTTAATTATTTTTATATAAATAAAAATAGAGATTAATCATTATAAATTAATATTAACGATAAGAAATGATTTGAAATGATATATACGCGAGAATCATTTGAAAGGTCCGAGTTCAATCTCATTTCAAATGATTATTCGTCGATCTAACCCGAAGAGTTGAAGACAGCGGTTGAAGACCGGCGATCTTCACGTCGAATGAACGACGACAACTGATGCCTGTGATTGGAGTAGCTACCTTGAAGGGGCTACAGTGGTGGCCGTCCGGACGTATATGTCGATTGCACGGATATGCGGGTACCTCCTTTCCGTATTGGACATACGGGACGAGGGTATCTCCGGTTTCGTTCAGACCCAGAACGGACTTATAAATGGAATGTGTGTCCGACATTGTACTCCTTTATAATGTATTTATTGATTTTCTGTCGAATGTATGAATGCTTGGTGGCGGAGAATTTATTCTCTTGCTTAACACCCTTTTGTATATTTTGGCAAAGGATTAATAATGTGATATGGATTGACAGTGTGGCATACCAAGATGCAATAATCAAGGCTTCTTGTCGAAAAGCAGAACCTTGTGGTGACGATCAAAGCACAGCTTGAATAAGCATAGCTTTGTGTATTACGTAGCTTCACGAGCCTCACAACCCGGTTAAGTCTAAAATGGAGCAAGGAACGCAGGGAGAGCAGCATGTTTCTTTCTAGCTAGAAGTGGTGTTTGGGTTTTTACACGACCCGACATTTTATTTATGTGGATGATGGAATGAGGTGCCTCGGATGTTTGGTCCTATAGGACCGGGAAACGTGTGTTCAGGAATTGCCAATCCACAAACCGCAAGCGTGGACCGGCCCTGCAGCTATCCAAGGGTTCTTTGCTGGGAATCCTGAGACATTAGCTAGAGTGTCTCGAATCGGTAAGGAGATTGTTCCTAGCCTTGACTCATGATGGAAACCCAATTCCCAATACGACCCTACGGACTTGATTGTATTACTAGTATGGAGGCATAGTATATGGTAGCTATGTTTTCTATGATTGATACATTTACTTTGAAATGTTTTTGAAACATATATACACTAATAATAATATCAAATTCGTTTTTATTGTACCAAGCATGTTTAATCATTATAAGGTAAAACTCTATCCTCTGGTTTGTGTTGCATTATGTGATGGGACTTGAGTCTTATGATGATTCCATTTTTCTAAAAAGCATTGCGTTGTTTAACGATTTACTTTTAATTATGCACTGGCAATCCAATGGAGTAAATCCGTTCCGCGTTAGCGGCGTGGTCCAGTGATTAGCCTTATTATTAGATTAGTTAAGTTAGATTTCTCATACCAGTTCCATGACTGACTCGTAGTTTGTTTCACTTTGCAAACTCAGATGCCCTATTTTCCACACGGGCAGTCAAGTAGCTTTTGCAGATATTTATCTCTTAAGCAGAATTCTGTATCGAAGCCTAAATATGTGTCCAGAGCACAGTTATCTTCCGCTGCCTTAGTTATTTTATTTCCGCTGTTTATTATATTAAATTTATTCTTGTTTATCTTCCGTCATATTTTATCGTTGAACTCTGGTATTCTGTACTCTGATGTAACATTATTATTATGTTTTATAAAAGTCTGTTGTTGTTCTAATGTGTTGTATTCCTAGAGTTAACGTATTCGGGATTTGAACGGTCTTAGTCGATTTTGCGATCGATTAGGTCTGGGCAAATTCCGAGCCGTTACAGTTGGTATCAGAGCTCTGGTTAGCTCAAATTTTTGGGGTACAACTCGTTAGAATTCAACAAAAGACTCATCAGAGATTGGATTAGTAATATCCAATAAGGATACTCATCAGAGATAGGATCAGTAGTATCCTAGAATGAGAAAACTCATTAGAGATGGGGTTAGTAATGCCCTAGAATGAGTTAAGAGTGACAAGTTTATAATTAACGTATTTTTAATTATATATAAACCGGTTTTAGAAAATATGATTTTTGAATAAATAAAAGTTATATATATTTGGAAAGTTAATCAACTAATTGATTGATGGTTGTGTAGTGTAATTATAAGTTCAACTAATAAAATTAAAGAAACCAATTGAGAGAAAAATAAAAGATGACTTAGTTAATTAAACAACTTTAGCTTCATTCCTTTTCGAGGAGGAAAAGTTTTTAAGTGGGGGAGACTGTAACAACCCTGAATTTCAGGGCAAATTTAATCAACTTGAAAAAGGCTATTTTTCAAATAGGCTTAGAATTGAACGAAATTAATTTTCCTAGGTCCGCAGCATCAAAACATAACTAAACATATTTTTCGGGAATTTTTGGAGTTAATTTGTGGCCCCGGTGAATTTATTTATATGGTTGAATTAAAAATAAAAGTAAATATTTTAAATTAAAGAAAACTGAGTCAAAATAGTCGTTGGGCCTGCGGGACATAGCCAAATGAGTCCGGAATGGGGGTAAATATGTAAGAACGACAGTCGTTGGGCTGAAATCGGACAAAGTTGATAAACGGGCCTTAATGGGTAATTAATGAATATAATAATATAAATATTAGATAAATTAGAACCCTAATTCCTCCTTCATATTTGCAGCTGCCGCCATACCCTTTCTATGGCCAGAAATACACGAAATTTCTCTCCTCAATATCTCTCAATCCACTCAATGAAACCCTTCAGTCCTTTAGCCAATTTTGTAGAGATTTTGATAAGCTTTCCATCCATACGGTTATGATCAACCAAAAGTGCACGAATTTTGAGGAAGAACACCCCCTACACGAGCCCAAAACAGGCCATCGCACCCCTCTTAGCTCCACCGTGGCCTCCACCACCTAGGGCGCCGTGCACCCCTTTCCCTCCTCTTCGAAGTGCCACCTCCCGATCGTCTTCAAGCCTCACCAATCTCGAGTTATTTTCAACCTTAGTTTGGGAGCCTATGGGTTCATATGACGGCTTGGTTTGGAAGAAGGAGGAAGGTTGACGTTTTCAACCTTTAATTATCTAATTACTTTAATTCAAATTTGACCGATCTTAATTTAATCATAACTAATGCGTACGAACTCGAAATTGAACGATTTCAGATGCGCTGCGATCGTGAGACCGAGATCTACGCGATGAAACTGACTAGACCTGATTCTGAGCAAGCTGAATTTTGGACAAATTTTGGATCTGAATAGTGCAGAACTCAATAACGATGTGAGATTTCTATTTTTGAAAATTAATTTTATTCCTTGTTCTTTGAATTGCATATGTATACATGTTTATATAATCGAATCTGTGATTGTTGTAATTAATTTTTATTGTTTGTTGTTGGTGACCAACTGTATTGTCTGTATGTAACAGATCTGGTCTTGTATAACCAGAATCCTCCATTGTTTCAATCTGAGTGATAGATTTTATTTTATTTATTTATTTTAATTTTATTTTAAATCAATGTCAATAATAAAATTAAAAGTTGAAATTTTGTTTGTTAATTAAAAAGTTGTAACCTTGTTTGCTAATTAAAAAGAAAGATTTCACAACTATGTTTTGTAAAAAGAAAAAGAAAGATTTCACTTTTGTTTTGTTAAATATAAAGATTTCGCCTTTTGTTTAATAATATAAAGATTACTTTTTGTTTATTTAAAAATAAAAAGTTTTCATTTTTGTTTGTTTGAAAATAAAGAGTTTTCGTTTTTGTTTGTTTAAAAATATAAAGATTTTACCTTTGTTATATAATAAAAAGATTGAAACTTTGTTTGTAAATATAATGAAAAGATTGAAACTTTGTTTGTAAACTTAATAAAAAGATCAAACTTTGTTTGTAAACATGATGAACGATTTTAACTTTTGTTTGTGAATAAAAAGATATTAACTTTTGTTTGGGAATGAAAAGAATTAACCTTTGTTTGCAAATGAAAAGAATTTACTTTTGTTCTTAAATACAAAGATTCCACCTTTGTTTATAATTAAAAGATTTTACTTTTATTTAGAATGAAAAAGGACATTTTGTTGTTAAGAATGAAAAGAATGAAAATATACATGATTTTTGTTAAGGATGAAAAGTAACATTTTTACATTGATTTGGTTAAAAATGAAAATACATTTTTACATTGATTTTGTTTAAAATGAAAAAAAATAGAAAAAACATAAATTAATATTGGTTTTTGTTATAAATGAAAAGTGACATTATTACATTGATATTCGTTGAAAGATTAGTAATGAACATTTTACACCTTTATGTTTAGATTAGAAAAAGTATAATTTTACCGTTATGTTGTTTTAATTAGGAAAGTATAATTTTCACCGTCATGTTGTGTTAATTAGAAAATGAATATTTTCACCATCATGTTGTGTTAATTTGGAAAAAGTAAAATTTTACCATCATGTTGTTTTAATTAGGAAAGTATAATTTTCACCGTCATGTTGTGTTAATTAGAAAATGAATATTTTCACCATCATGTTGTGTTAATTTGGAAAAAGTATAATTTTACCATCATGTTGTGTTAATTTGGAAAAAGTATAATTTTACCGTCATGTTGTGTTAATTAGAAAATGAATATTTTCACTATCATGTTGTGTTAATTTGGAAAAAGTACAATTTTACCGTCATGTTGTTTTAATTAGGAAAGTATAATTTTACCGCCATGTTGTTTTAATTAAGAAAGTATAATTTTACCGTCATGTTGTTTTAATTTGGAAAAAGTATAATTTTACCGTTATGTTGTTTTAATTAGGAAAGTATAATTTTCACCGTCATGTTGTGTTAATTAGTAAATGAATATTTTCACCATCATGTTGTGTTAATTTGGAAAAAGTATAATTTTACCGTCATGTTATTTTAATTAGGAAAGTATAATTTTCACCGTCATGTTGTGTTAATTAGAAAATGAATATTTTCACCATCATGTTGTGTTAATTTGGAAAAAATATAATTTTCACCGTCATGTTGTGTTAATTAGAAAATGAATATTTTCACCGTCATGTGTCAATAATGAAATGAATATTTTCACCGTCATGTTTGTTATAAAAAAAAGAAAAAGTTTTCACCATCATGTTTTAATGTAAAAAGAAAAGTTTACATTTTTAATGTGAATATAATTAAAAAGATAAAAGTTTACATTTTTAATGTGAATAAGATTAAAGAGATAAAAGTTTACATTTTTAATGTGAATAAGATTGAAGAGATAAAAGTTTACATTTTTAATGTGAATAAGATTAAAGAGATAAAAGTTACATTTTTTAATGTAATTAGATTAAAAAGAAAAGTTACATTTTTAATGTGATTAGATTAAAAAGAAAATTTACATTTTAATGTAATTAGATTAAAAAGAAAATTACATTTTTAGGATTGAGGAGAAAATTTACATTTTTCATGTAAAAAGATTTAAAAGTAGAAATTACATTTTCGTGTAAAAAGCTTTAAAGTGAAAATTTATAATTTAATGAATTAGATTTTCATTTTAAAAAGGATTAAGGATAGAAAATTTACATTTTTATGTAAATAGATTTCAATGAAAATTATAGCGATGGAAATTTACATTTTAATGAATGGATTTTCATTAAAAGGAATAAGGATTAGAAATTTACGTTTTAATGAATGGATTTTCATTAAAAAGAATAAGGAAACAAAATATACATTTTGTGTAACTTGAAAGATAAAAGAAAAATGTACATTGTTGGGTATAGTATGTGTATGTGAATTATAATAAAAATAAACATTATTGTGTGTCATGTTATACCTTGATATTATATACACAAATAGTGATATTTGTTGTTAGCAAAATATAGTGAAATGAAATGGATGAAGGAATTATATATAAAATTATATATAGAAATTAAAATCAAACGAATCGAGCGTGGTAGTTCGCATTTTGGAATCATGTCTTTAAATTATTATACCGAAATATCCGACCGGCGGATTTTCCCAAAACTGAAACCGTTAGGTTCGCATTGGGAAGATCTTTCCAATGATATGAATTGTGTTAAAATCCAACGGTTAGATTTAGAGAAATTTGCAAAACAAATTTGGGTGAAAACAGCGCCAAGGTCGCCTATTGACATGAAGTGTTGTTAAATAAAATTTAATTATTTTCATATAAATAAAAATAGAGATTAATCGTTATAAATTAATATTAACGATAATAAATGATTTGAAATGATATATACGCAAGAATAATTTGAAAGGTCCGAGTTCAATCTCATTTCAAATGATTATTCGTTGATCTAAGCCGAAGAGTTGAAGACGGTGGTTGAAGATCGGCGATCTTCACATCGAATGGACGACGACTACTGATGTCTTTGATTGGAGTAGCTACCTTGAAGGGGCAAAAGTGGTGGCCGTCCGGACGTATATGTCGATTGCACGGATATGCGGGTACTTCCTTTTCGTATTGGACATACAGGACGAGGGTATCTCCGGTTTCGTTCTGACCCAGAATGGACTTATAAATGGAATGTGTGTCTGACATTGTACTCCTTTATATTGTATTTATTGATTTTCTATCGAATGTATGAATGCTTGGTGGCGGAGAATTTATTCTCTTGCTTAACACCCTTTTGTATATTTTGGTAAAGGATTAATTGTGTGATATGGATTGACAGTGTGGCATACCAAGATGCAATGATCAAGGTTTCTTGTTGAAAAGCAGAACCTTGTGGTGACGATCAAAGCACAGCTTGAATAAGCATAGCTTTGTGTATTACGTATCTTCACGAGCCTCACAATCCGGTTGAGTCTAAAACGGAGCAAGGGAACGCAGGGAGAGCATCACGTTTCTTTCTAGGTAGAAGTGGTGTTTGGGTTTTTACACGGCCCGACATTTTATTTATGTGGATGATGGAATGAGGTGCCTCGGATGTTAGGTCCTATAGGACCGGGAAACGTGTGTTCAGGAATTGCCAATCAATAAACCGCAAGCGTGGACCGGCCCTGCAGCTAACCAAGGGTTCTCTAGGGAGAATCCTGAGACATTAGCTAGAGTGTCTCGAATCGGTAAGGAGATCATTCCTAGCCTTGACTTATGATGGAAACCCAATTCCCAATACGACCCTACGGACTTGATTGTATTACTAGTATGAAGGCATAGTATATGGTAGCTATGTTTCCTATGATTGATACATTTACATTGAAATGTTTTTGAAACATATATACATAATAATAATATCAAATTCGTTTTTATTGTACCAAGCATGTTTAATCATTATAAGGTAAAACTCTATCCTCTGGTTTGCGTTGCATTGTGTGATGGGACTTGAGTCTTATGATGATTCCATTTTTCTAAAAAGCATTGCGTCGTTTAACGATTTACTTTTAATTATGCACTGGCAATCCAATGGAGTAAACCCGTTCCGCGTTAGCGGCGTGGTCCAGTGATTAGCCTTATTATTAGATTAGTTAAGTTAGATTTCTCATACCAGTCCCATGACTGACTCGTAATTTGTTTCACTTTGCAAACTCGGGTGCCCTCTTTTCCACATGGGCAGTCGAGTAGCTTTTGCAGATATTTATCTCTTGAGCAGGATTCTGGATCGAAGCCTAAAGCTGTGTCTAGAGCATAGTTGTCTTCCGCGCCTTAGTTATTTTATTTCCGCTATTTATTGTATTAAAATTATTGTAATTTATCTTCCGCCGTATTTTATCGTTGTACTCTGATATTCTGTACTCTGATGTAACATTATTATGATGTTTTATAAAAGTCTGCTGTTGTTGTTCTAATGTGTTGTATTCCCAGATATAACATATTCGGGATTTGAACGGTCTTAGTCGATTTTGCGATCGATTAGGTCCGGGCAAATTCCGAGTCGTTACAAGGAGGAAAGTCGGAACATAAGATTCTGGTGAATGAAAATCATATTAGTTTAGGGATGACTATTTCCTATGGTTGGCAGTGTAAATTCTTCATATTATGCCTACGCAAACAAATACACATAATAAATCATGTAAGGCGGACATCCTTACAGTCATTTAATGTAACAACCCGAAAAATCTGAACCAGTTTGAAAATTTTAAATTGGCTATTTTAGTGGATTTAAAATTTTAAAATAAATATTTTAAATAATAACGACGAAAAGTAAGTTTGAATTGACGTTTGGAAATGAATATAATCAATTCAAATTATAAACAAGGCCTGAAATGGTGCGGTAGTTTCAAAATTTGAATTCAAACTTTGACTGACTGTACCGGGTGCAAAACAAAATGGTTTGAGTGAAACCAAAAATATTTAAATCTGTTAGTGAATATCTTTCTAACGAATCCGAAAAATCGAAGTTTCATAGCTGAAAGAAAAAGTTATGGCCAAATGAATTTTCAGAAAGGTCGCTATAGAGTTTATA
Organism: Allium sativum; assembly: GCA_030737875.1. Taxonomy (NCBI): domain Eukaryota; kingdom Viridiplantae; phylum Streptophyta; class Magnoliopsida; order Asparagales; family Amaryllidaceae; genus Allium; species Allium sativum. Next base: position 358,421,778 of record CM060922.1, on the reverse strand, counting down.
TAGCCCGTGAAAATGGCCGTTTTGCAAACGACCTCGGAATTCGACGAAACCACTTTTGTTGGATCTGGGATGTGGAATTATTGTTAGGTTTCAAATTTCATAATTTTTGAAGCTAGTATGTGAGCGTGGCAAAAGAAAATGTGTTTGGTCGATTTCTATTAAATTGGATCGACCCGAAAAGGGCCATTTTTCAAACGACCTCAGAATTCGACGAAACTAGTTTTGTTGGGACTGTATCGTCAAAACATAGCTAGATTTATTTTTTGGGAATTTTTAGAATCAGTATGTAGCCCCGGCAAATTGAAATGTACGTTCAAATTAAATATTGAATGTTTTATATTTTAATTTGAAGGAAAACTAACTGAAACATTCGAATGAGCCTTCGAAACATATCCCATTGTGTTCGGAATAGGGGTATTTGGCTAGGGACGACAGTCATTGGGTTTGGATTGGTGTTCGTGTGTGAAAGAGGGTATTTTAGAGATTTTAAAAATATATAAATGAATAAAAAAAATCATTGGTCCACATCGGAAGTTTCTCTCTCCCCGTAACCCGATCGAAGGCGGAAAACCGCTCCTCCCTTCCCGTTTATTTTCTGATCAATCCACGCACCATTACCCTTCCCTCCAGTTGAAGATTTTGTAGAGCTCCTCGAGATCTTCAAATCCATATAAATTTTGCTACCTATCGTGGAGTATTTTGGTCGGATCGACGCTGTGAAGTCAGCGAATTCAAGCCGCCGCCGCCATCACCTGGGGCCACCGAGTTCATCGCGGCTAGGGTCCCCTGGCGCGCCTCTCTCCCCTCTTTCACGTGGCGAAGGCCGATCGACGTATCGTTGCACGAATTTCAATAAAAACTGAAACCTAGTTTTGAAGGTTTCGTGGAGGTAACGGCCTATTTTAATTTCAACTATATTATAGCACTTTAAAGCGCTACGGTTTTTGATTTCACTGTAAAAATCATATCTTTTTCGTTTGTTGACGAAATACAGTGAAACAAGAGACAGTGGACTCGTGTGGACGTCTTCTACATTCTAGATGAGACCGCATATTTTTCTGAGCCTTTTGCTATTTTTAGTGGAGTGGAACCCAGTGTGAGATTTCTAAACTATAAACGATATGGAAAACGACGATGTATAAATCATATAGTCGATGTATGAGTTATATAAGCGTTGTACACCTCATGTATAAGCGTTGTATAAGTTGTACGGTCAATGTATAAGTTATATATGCGTTGTAAAAATTATATATGTGTTGAATAGAAGTGAAATTTACTTATATATATATATATGTACGCCCCTCGTCCACAAACCATGGACGATATTTATTGGTTGTAATTGCTGTGAAAATTGGTTGATAGCGAATGGTTGATTGGAATTGTTTGTGATTGAAATTGATTGATTGTGGTTGAAAAATACCCGTTTGTGGTTGAGAATTATTTGGTTGAAACCACGTAGGATTAGTTTGTGGAAAAGAAAAAAATATACATGCCGCCTGCGTGCGAACTAGATGCATAAAATCCCCATTGTCAAAAGCTGTGAGGCTTTAAGGTAGAGGGAGGAGTCGTACTAGGGACGGCCCCGGTTTTAACTACCCTGCCGTTATGCTGCCAAAATTTTGAATAAGATTCATGTGTTAGAATTATTTTATGTGTTGAAACCGCATTCGTGTGTTGAATAGAAATTCATTCGTTGAATAGAAATTCATGTGTTGAATGGTATTTGTGTTTTGAAATAAATTGCTTTATAATAAAAATCATATTTTTATCATCTATATGAACTATATAAAATAGTCGTGTTTTGAAATAAATTGTCTTATAATAAAAATCATATTTTTATCATGTATATGAACTATATAAAATAGACGTGTTTTGAAATAAATTGTTTTATAATAAAAATCATATTTTTATCATCTATATGAACTATATAAAATAGTCGTATTTTGAAATAAATTGTTTTGCAATAAAAATCACATTTTTATTATATACAGGAATTGTTAAAAAATAGTGAAGTGTCGAAATGAATGTCTGTTGGATAAAAATATCATTTTTACCAAATGTATGGAAAAAAAATTGGTTTGAAATCGAAGAATGGATTATATTTTTTTTTATATATATATAAATATAATTAAAAGGAATCGAATAACGAAGATGCAGTTCGTGTTTTGAAACCGTGATTTCAAACGATTAGTGCGGGAGATCCGACCATCGGATTTTCCCGAAACTGAAACCGTTGGGTTCGCTTTGGAAATATCTTTCCAACAATACCCACTTTGTGAAAATTCAACGGTTGGATTGTCTGGAATGTTTAATTCAAATATGAAGAAAAAAATCGATTATATTTATATATATATAAATATAATTAAATTAAATCGAAAAATGACGCTGCAGTTCGTATTTTGAAATCGAAACTTCAAACAAGTATACCGGGAGATCCGACCGTCGGATTTTCCCAAAAATGAAACCGTTGGATTCATTTTGAAAAGATCTTTCTAATGATATAAAATTTGTGAAGATCCAACGGTTAGATTTTCAGATATGTGTAAATCAAATCTGAAGAAAAACAGCGCCACGGTCGCGTTATGGCCCGAAGCGTTGTTTGAATGAAATGGCTATTTTTAAATAAATAAAAATCGCGATAAATCGTTATAAAATATTATAAACGATATGGAATGTGAAATTTAGAAACTAACTAAAGGTTAGCTAAGTCGAATGGTTTCCTGGGTTTTGATCTGATGTTTGTTTCGGCCTTCGGGGTTAAGATTTGGGAAATCGTTCTCTTACTGATTTACGGTTAGTGACTGATGAATTGAAATGAGGCGTATGTTGCGTTTGTGTAGCACTTTTTATTATATACGCGAGTTGCTCAGAAAGACCAGGTTTATCCCATTCTGAATAACTGAATCGACGATAAGAAGTCGAAGATGAAGACGGCGGTTGAAGACCAGAGATCTTCACCTCGGTTGGATGATAACTGATGTCCTGATTGGGAGGCATCCCGAAATATGGATAATGAGTGGTGATCGTCCAGACGTATGTGGAGATCGATGGGTATGCGAGGTATATAGTGCCTCCGGTTTCATTCAGACCTAGAACGAACTTGTAAAAGGACTGTGTGTCTGACATGGGAATTCATTCTGTGTGATTGATAGCCATCAGTTGCATGGTGTAAATTGCCTGTGTGGCATGCTAAGATGCAGAGATCAAGGCCTCTGTTGAAAAGCAAAGTCTTGTGGTTGATGATCAAAGCACCGCCTGTGTGGCGTAGCTTTGTATATAACGTGAATTCGCGAGCCTCACACCCTGGTATGAACCAGAAATGGGAGAGGACATCAGGGAGGGCATGCGTTTCCTTCTAGCTAGAGGTGGTGTCAGTGCTTAAACTGGCTGACATTTATATTATTTTCACCTGTGTGGTTGTTGCTGTTGCGAGGTGCCTCGGATATATCGGTCGATTCGGGACCAATGGAGTCATTCGTTGGCTCATTTACGCCCCAAAGGGTTGGGAAACGCAGTGTTCAGGCATAATAATCCACATCGGTGGACCGGCCCTGACGATCCAAGGTGCAGTTGCGGTTGTGCCTGAGACTCGGGCTAGCCAGTCTCGAATTCGGTAAGGACTATCTTTTGCCTTGGTTCATGACGGAAATCCAATTTTCAAATACGTGACTGTGCGGTTTTGATTGTATACCTATATATGGAGACATAGTGGTATGGGGCATTAATGCCGTCTATGATTGATAATTATGATTCGAAATTATTTTTGAAACATATAAACACTAGTAATAATATCAAATGCTTTTATTTTATTCGTATCAAGCATATTTTGGCCGTTATAAGGTAAAAACTCTATCCTCCGGTTTGCATTGCATTGTGTGATGGGAACTAAGTCTTATAATGGCTTAATTTTTATAAAAGTATTGCGATGTTTAAAAGAATTACTTGTTTTAAAGCACTGGCAATCCAATGGAGTAAACCTGTTCCGCGAAAGTGGCGTGGTCCTGGGATTAGCCATATTATAAATGTGTTAAGTAGATTTCTCATACCAGTCCCATGACTGACTCGTAGTTTGTTTCACTTGCAAACTCGGGTGCCCCTTTTTCTACACGGGCAGCCTTGTATTCAAGTTTTAGCAGGCTCTTTCTGGATAGCTGGAGCTGAGGATGGATTCTATCATTTCTCTTTTTATGCTGTTCAGCTCCTATTGTACATATTTTGTTTGTTTTCCGCTGTAGACATTTATGTATAGCTGAACTGTATTTGTACTAAGTATGATCATGTATACTGTGTAACTCTGATGATTACGTTTATCCAGTGTATTATTTGTACATTATCTGGTATATTTATTTATTTCTGTTCTGCTATTATCTGTTTATGTGTTATATTCCAAGATTACCCTTGACACCGTCAGTAAGGGTTTTGGGGACGTCTCAACGTGGTATCAGAGCTTTGGTTAACCGTAGCTCTGGTATATAACACATTAACGAACTCGTCAGAGATAGAACCAGTAGTGTTCTAGGACGGGTAACTCAATACAGATAGGATCAGTAATATCCCAGTACGAGTATAGCAGAATCAGAATAACTCGTTAGAGATGGGGTCAGAAATGCCCGAGAACGAGTTGAGAGTTATATGTTTAAAAATAACATATTTGTGATTATATAAATAGTCTGGTTTTAGAAATATGATTTTTGAGTATATAAAAGATATATATTTCAAAAGTAAAAGAGTATAGGAATTGATTAGTACATTTTTGAAAAGTTAAAAATAAAATTGATTGATGTTAGTGTTGTGTGATAATGGATTTGATTAATAAAATTATTAGAACGATAGTTGATTTAATCAATAAGAGAATGAATGGTAGAATTTATTCGATTAAATCACACATTGAACTGATTTAAAAGTAGATAGAAATATATACATGTGCATTATATATGTTTGAACAGGTAAATGGATTAGCTGTTGAGTAAAGATTTTATTTGCGTGCCCGACAAATAGGTAAACCTTAATGAGTTGGATGCGAAATATTATTATATCAACTCCTGTGAATGCCATTGGATGCGGAGTGCTGGTTGTTCTGTGTGTAATAATAAACGTCGCCATAGGATAATAACAATTAATTTTGAACTACATTACATGGCATACTTCTTGAAGACGGGCATACTTCATCATATACCATATAAGCATTTGGTGCTTGTGTGACGAGGTTGAAGATTTACCATACGAGCGAGAGGCTTGTATGGCGACGACTATATATTACAGGTTGAACTGATGACTAATATGGACCATATAAAATTGTAACGATAAATTGCCAGATTAATAAAAACCCCGCACGGGTCTGGAGTTGACAATAATCACGTCTCTCTAGTTATTAGATACGGCACATGGATTATTTATTTCCCACACGGGACGAGGTGACGAGAATTTATTCTCTGGAGTAATTAAAAATACACACTCCCTGAGGCTTAGACAGGGTGACGAGAATTTATTCTCTGGAGTTATTATCTATACACGCTCCTCTATAAACACCAGAATATATCACTATAAATATGTGCATGCTTATTAGGATTTATTGGGTACCTAATACGGCCCAATAAATTTCCAAACCCCTCCCCGTACAAAGGAGGTTATGGCGAAATTTTTCGAAAATTCCGGGTGTTAGCCAAATTTTTGAAGAATTTGAAAATTCTCAAAAACTGAAAATTTGGAGAATGGAATCCAGATTGAATGTAGAGTTGGTTAATCATACCACTTTTGACTTTGTTCTTTTTCGGGGACGAAAAGTTTTAATGGGGGAGATTGTAACAACCCGGAAAATCTGAACCAGTTTGAAAATTTTAAATTAGCTATTTTAGTGGATTTAAAATATTTAAAATAAATATTTTAAATAATAACGACGAAAAGTAAGTTTGAATCGATGTTTGAAAATGAATATAATTAATTCTAATTATAAACAAGGCCTGAAATGGCGCAGTAGTTTCAAAAATTGAATTCAAACTTTGACTGACTGTACCGGGTGCAAAAGAAAACGGTTTGAGTGAAACCAAAAATATTTAAATCTGTTAGTGAACATCTTTCTAACGAATCCGAAAAATCAAAGTTTCGTAGCTGAAAGCAAAAGTTATGGCCAAATGAATTTTCAGAAATGTCGCTATAGAGTTTATATAGCCCGTGAAAATGGCCGTTTTGCAAACGACCTTGGAATTCGATGAAACCATTTTTGTTGGATCCGGGATGTGGAATTATTGCTAGGTTTCAAATTTCATAATTTTTGAAGCTAGTATGTGAGCGTGGCAAAGGAAAATGTGTTTGGTCGATTTCTATTAAATTGGATCGACCCGAAAAGGGCCATTTTTCAAACGACCTCAGAATTCGATGAAAGTAGTTTTGTTGGGACCGTATCGTCAAAACATAGCTAGATTTATTTTTCGGAAATTTTTAGAATCAGTAGTGGCCCCGGCAAATTGAAATGTACGTACAAATTAAATATTGAATGTTTTATATTTTAATTTGAAGGAAAACTGACTGAAACATTCGAATGGGCCTTCGAAACATATCCCATTGTGTTCAGAATAGGGTTATTTGGCTAGGGACGACAGTCGTTGGGTTTGGATTGGTGTTCGTGTGTGAAAGAGGGTATTTTAGAGATTTTAAAAATATATAAATGAATAAAAAAAATATCATTGGTCCACATCGGAAGTTTCTCTCTCCCCCCAACCCGATCGAAGGAGGAAAACCGCTCCTCCCTTCCCGTTCTTTTTCTGATCAATCCACGCACCATTACTTTTCCCTCCAGTTGAAGATTTTGTAGAGCTCCTCGAGATCTTCAAATCCATATAAATTTTGCTACCTATCGTGGAGTATTTTGGTCGGATCGACGCTGTGAAGTCAGCGACTTCAAGCCGCCGCCGCCATCACCTGGGGCCACCGAGTTCATCGCGGCTAGGGTCCCCTGGCGCGCCTCTCTCCCCTCTTTCACGTGGCGAAGGCTGATCGACATATCATTGCACGGATTTCAATGAAAACTGAAATCTAGTTTTGAAGGTTTCGTGGAGGTAACGGCCTATTTTAGTTTCAACTATATTATAGCACTTTAAAGCGCTACGGTTTTTGATTTCACTGTAAAAATCATATCTTTTTCGTTTGTTGACGAAATACAGTGAAACAAGAGACAGTGGACTCGTGTGGACGTCTTCTACATTCTAGAAGAGACCGCATATTTTTCTGAGCCTTTTGCTATTTTTGGTGGAGTGGAACCCAATGTGAGATTTCTAAACTATAAACGATATGGAAAACGACGATGTATAAATTATATAGTCGATGTATGAGTTATATAAGCGTTGTACACCTCATGTGTAAGTGTTGTATAAGTTGTACGGTCAATGTATAAGTTATATATGCGTTGTAAAAATTATATATGTGTTGAATAGAAGTGAAATTTACTTATATATATATATATAATCCAGTTAACAAACATTTTTCTTCACCTTTAATGGCGGAAATCAAACAAAAGAATACATCCAATTTTTCTTATCAATTCAAAAACATCAATACAACATTTCCAAATGATAAATCAAATCCAAATGTAGACTCAAATCCTTCAGCAACTTCAGATCTGGTTACGGATCTGTGTAATCGCAAGCTCGAGTATATTCAACCAGCTCCAGATCATGTTTTTATCCCTGAAAGCACCTACAACAAATCAGAGACATCATGGAAAAACACTATAGCATTGATTCCGATTCTATTCAGGTTATCAACAATCAAACTTAAGGAATATGTATCAAAAGTTTGGAAACCTATTGGTACTTTTAATGTTCACTCAACTCCTGGATTTAATTTTGTGGTACAATTTGATTGTAAAGAAGATTTTGATCGATTAACTGAGTGTAATACATATTCCTATTTTGGTAGATTGATGTTTGTTGAGATCTGGTATCCTGGTTTTGATTTTAACAATAAAAATAGTTCAATGGTCCAGATCTGGGTGAGATTATTAGATCTACCACTTGAGTTATGGACGAATGAAGCTATTCAAATGATGGCAAGTTATATCTCAAAACCTATTTTGATTGATGTTAACACAGCTGATAAAAGGTATACTAAATATGCAAGAGTTCTAGTTTCAGTGGACACTTCAACAGAACTTAAAAATGAGATCCCAATTCATATGCATAATGGTCAGAAGCTTGTGATTCAAGTGGAATACGAATATGTACCTGTGAAATGTCTTCAGTGTTGTTTATTTGGACATGAGGAAGAATTTCATGAAGATTCATCAGATCCAAGGTGGAAACCTCCTGATACTCATATTGAATGCCAAAATCAAACAACTGAAGATCAAAGTGTTAATACAGAGACTCAAAATGTAAATCTTGTACCTGAAGATGTTGTATCTGATTCTCTTAGGAATCAAGATGCAATTAATAGTGAAGCTGAAATTCCTCAAACTGATAATCCTTCTGGTGAACATGATGTTATGAACTCTTCTAAACTTCCAGAGACTTTGATTCCTAACATGTTAAATAATGTAGCTGATTACTTAGAGGAATCAGAGAAAAGGATTAATCAAGAAAAAGGAAAGCAAGATGACATCTCTTCTTTAGTTGATAAGAATGCTAATTATCTACAAACTTCAAAGTCAAAAAACCAAACTCCTGCTAAAAGAACTACGAGGAGTAAATCCTCATTTAAATGACACTAATTTCTTGGAATGTTAGGGGTATGAATACTTCTTTTCGTATGAAAGAAATATTCACACTCCTTAATAAGACTAAATCAACCATGGTTGGTTTAGTTGAAACAAAACTATCTAAAGCAAATTTAGTGTTATTTTCTTCTCTATTACCTAATGATTGGAAATCATTGACTAATAATTCTTCATTGAGTTCTGGCAGGATTTTATTGATCTGGGATTCAAAGGTTTGGCAGATAGACATGATGTCTTTTTCTCCTCAGCACTTAACAGTGAAGGCAGTTAATCATGGAGGATTTATGATGTTTTTTACAGTCATTTATGGCAGTAATACATTTTCAGAAAGATTAGTCTTATGGGAAACTTTGGTTAGAGAATCAATCACTTATGCAGACTCTTGGATTTTAATGGGGGATTTTAATAATCCTTTATCACCAAAGGATAAGAAAGGGGGAGCTCCTATTCCTTATCATCATATAAGGGAATTTCAAAAATTTATCATACAAACAGGTTTGAATGAGATAAAACCTTTGGGTTTTAATTTTACATGGCGTAGAAGAGGAATAGCTACAAATATTGATAAAATTTTGGGGAACAATATGTGCCTACATCAATTCCTTAATATGAAAGCTATATCATTTCGACAAAAGTCAAGTGATCATAACCCAATTCTTTTGGATCTAATACCTACTCCAGAACTAAAGGGTTTTCCCTTTAGATACAGAAATGATTGGTGTTGCTATGAAGGATATAATGATGCAATTCAAAAAGGTTTAAGTTCTAATGTATGGGGTTTTTTTAGTTATCAATTTCAGCAAAAACTAAAAAATTGAAAATTAGAACTTAAAAATTGGAATAGAATTAGAAGTAAATCTGCTTCAAATCTTACAGTGGCTGAACAAAGAATTTCTCATCTTGAATCTGATGTTGATCTTCACCCTGAGGATCTCCAACTGTATGAAGATTACCTGAATGCAAAGAAGAATTACCAAAATGTTCAATATATGGTATTCAAAGGTTTAAAACAGCAGGCTAAAGTTTCCTGGTTGCAACAAGGTGATACAAATTCAAAATTCTTCTATTCCAAGATGTCAAATAGGAGGTACTTCAATCAGATTAGAGCTTTAATTGATTCTAATGGAAATTTGTTATATAAACCTGATGAGATTGAAACTGAAGCAATTAATTATTTTACTGCAATGTTTAATGGATCATGCTCATCTGGATTTCCAAGTTTTCAACCAATATCTTATGTCAATGATCAAGGCCAAAGAAATTTAGTGAGAAATGTGGAGCTTGAAGAAGTTAAGGAAGCAGTGTTTTCTATTCATGATGAATCAAGCCCAGGTCCAGATGGTATAAGTGTAAAAAATTTCAAAATACATTGGGAATCTTTGAAGATTGATCTGCTAAATGCTATTTCAGATATGTTTAAGTCTGATAAAATTCCAAAAGCCTTAAATCATACATTTATAACACTAATTCCCAAAAATGATAGACCATCTGACATTTCTCATTATAGACCCATATCTTGCTGTAATGTCTATTACAAAAAAATTTCAAAAATTTTATGTAACAGACTAAAACCTTATCTTCCTTTTTTGATTTCTGAGAATCAGAGTGCATTTATTAAAGGAAGATATATTGGGGACAATATTTTACTTGCACATGAAATGTTGAGAGATTTCAGAAAACCTGGCATGCCTAAAATGAGTGTAAAAGTGGATCTACAAAAGGCTTATGATAGAGTGAATAGAGAGTTTATATGTTATGTAATGGAATGCATGAAATTCCCTACTCACTTTATTAATCTGATTTATGAATGCATGACAACAGCAACATTTTCAATTATGACACAAGGAATCCCTAAAGGTTTCATATCATCATCAAGAGGAATTAGACAAGGAGATCCTCTTTCTCCCTATCTATTTGCTTTGGCAATGCAATACTTCACTTTTCTAATGGATGAAGCAATTATATCTAAATCTTTCCAACCTAGCAGCCAAGTGCAACCAGTGATTTCCCATCTATTATATGCTGATGATTTGTTGGTGTTTGGTAAAGCTTCAAGTCAAAATGCAAACTGTTTAAGGATGATTTTTCAGAAACTAAGCATGTTTGCAGGACTGAATGTCAATGCTTCAAAAACTAAAATATTTTTTAGTGTTTCAGTTCCAAACCAATCAAAATTAAAGAATATTTTGGGGTTTGAGCAAGGTTCATTGCCAGTCAAATATTTAGGAGTTCCATTATCATCTAATTACCTTCATTATTCTGAATGTAATTCACTGATTCAAAGGGTCCAGAGCAAAATTCAAGGTTGGGAAACAAAACTTTTGAGTTTTGCAGGTCGTGCAGAGCTTATCAATTCAGTTATTACCCCTATCATATTATATTGGCTGCTAATCTATCAAATACCAGAGTATACCTTGGATAAATTGCAGTCATTATGCACAGATTTTTTCTGGGGGGGTACAGCTCATAAAGTGGCTTGGTCAATATTGTGTAAACCTAAGAAAGAGGGAGGTATTGGCCTTAAAAAAAATTCTGATTTAAAGAAGGTTGCTTGTGTGAAACTATTATGGAATTTTTTATCAAATTCTTCCATGTGGAGTAGATGGATTCATAATAGATATTGTAAGAATGATTATTTCTGGTCAATGTCAAAAGATCCTAATGCATCTAGTACATGGAAATCAATTCTGAAATTAAGGTCAAACACAAAGCAACTATTTAACAGAAAGATTAGTAAAGGTGAAAACTCTTATCTTTGGTATGATCCTTGGATAAACTGCAAGTGTATGGTAGATATCCTTGGGTATGATAGACTTCAGATTATTGGAAATTCTGATCAGACTGTGGATGTGATTATTAGAAATGAGGCTTTCCATCCAGAGATCCACCCTGCAACAAGAGAATTGCTTGAAGAAATTAGCTCAATTCCAATTCATTCTAATCAAAGTCAAGATTTTTATGAATGGTGTGAAGGAGGGGAATTCTCTTTTCACAAAACATGGGAGTATATAAGAATTAAAGATCCTTCAGATTCCTTATTTTCGGTGATTTGGCACAAGAAAAACAGTCGACGAATGTCTTTCATATCTTATCTAGCAGTTTTGGGAAGATTAAATACAAAAGATCGTATACTTCGATTTAGTTCTATGGAGAATACTATGTGTCCTTTGTGTGATAACCATCAAGAATCTATTCCTCATTTATTTTTTCAGTGTGATTATTCGTCATACATATGGAAATCTCTGAAAAATAAATTAGAATTACCTTCAGATCTGTGTGAAGATGCCAAAGCGGAAGCACGTAATCTCTATCAGAGGTTCCCAAACAAAGATCAGAGTAGAGATTTAGCTTTTGGTTCTTTTACTACAGCAATCTACTCTTTGTGGAGAGAACGGAACTTGAGAATTTTCCAAAGTAAAAGATTATCAGCGTTAAATTTGCTGAGGAGAATTGAAAAGGAGATTGTGGATCTCGTTCAAAGAAATGGATCGAAGTCAACACGAAACTCGAGAAATAGACAGCTGTTGGACAGATGGGGGATAGAACTGAATGATGCCGGTTGAAGATGAGTTCAAACATGTGAAGGCGGTGGAGATTTGGGCTCTCTGGTGGGCCGAGAAGATGGTTTTTTTATAATTGTCTTTTATTTGTTTTTGTTGTATTTTCTTTCAACTATATGAGCTTAGAATTTGTTTTGTATTTAGCTTACCTTATGAGTACTCTTTTTCCTTGCAAGGTACCCAGTAGGGGGATTGTACGGTTTTAACGAGGCTTATAAGGTTAGTTTTTTAATTGGTTTAGTAATAAAGAGAACCAATTTTCAATATATATATATATATATACGCCCCTCGTCCACAAACCATGGACGATATTTATTGGTTGTAATTATTGTGAAAATTGGTTGATTGCGAATGGTTGATTGGAATTGTTTGTGGTTGAAATTGATTGATTGTGATTGAAAAATACCCGTTTGTGGTTGAGAATAATTTGGTTGAAACCACATAGGATTAGTTTATGGAAAAGAAAAAATATACATGCCGCCTGCGTGCGAACTAGATGCATGAAATCCCCATTGTCAAAAGTTGCGAGGCTTTAAGGTAGAGCGAGGAGCCGTACTAGGGACGGCCCCGGTTTTAACAATCCTGCCATTATGCTGCCGAAATTTTGAATAATATTCATGTGTTAGAATTATTTTCATGTGTTGAAACCGCATTCATGTGTTAAATAGAAATTCATTCGTTGAATAAAAATTCATGTGTTGAATGGTATTCGTGTTTTGAAATAAATTGTTTTATAATAAAAATCATATTTTTATCATCTATATGAACTATATAAAATAGTCGTGTTTTGAAATAAATTGTTTTATAATAAATATCATATTTTTATCATCTATATGAACTATATAAAATAGTCGTGTTTTGAAATAAATTGTTTTGCAATCAAAATCACATTTTTATTATATACAGGAATTGTTAAAAATAGTGAAGTGTCGAAATGAATGTCTGTTGGATAAAAATATCATTTTTACCAAATGTGTGAAAAGAAAATATTTTTGAAATCGAAGAATGGATTATATATATATATAATTAAAAGGAATCGAATAACGAAGCTGCAGTTCGTGTTTTGAAACTGTGATTTCAAACGATTAGTGCGGGAGATCCGACCATCGGATTTTCCCAAAACCGAAACCGTTGGGTTTGCTTTGGAAATATCTTTCCAACGATACCCACTTTGTGAAAATCCAACGGTTGGATTGTCTGGAATGTTTAATTCAAATCTGAAGAAAAACAGCGCCAGAATCGATTATATATATATATATATATATATATATATATATATATATATATAATTAAATTAAATCGAAAAACGACGCTGCAGTTCGTATTTTGAAATTGAAACTTCAAACGAGTATACCGGGAGATCCGACTGTCGGATTTTCCCAAAACTGAAACCGTTGGATTCGTTTTGAAAAGATCTTTCTAATGATATAAAATTTGTGAAGATCCAACGGTTAGATTTTCAGATATGTGTAAATCAAATCTGAAGAAAAACAGCGCTACAGTCGCGTTATGGCCCGAAGCGTTGTTTGAATGAAATGGCTATTTTTAAATAAATAAAAATCGCGATAAATCGTCATAAAATATTATAAACGATATGGAATGTGAAATTTAGAAACTAACTGAAGGTTAGCTAAGTCGAATGGTTTCCTGGGTTTTGATCTGATGTTGGTTTCGGCCTTCGGGGTTAAGATTTGGGAAATCGTTCTCTTACTGATTTACGGTTAGTGACTGATGAATTGAAATGAGGCGTATGTTGCGTTTGTGTAGCACTTTTTATTATATACGCGAGTTGCTCAGAAAGACCAGGTTTATCCCATTCTGAATAACTGAATCGACGATAAGAAGCCGAAGATGAAGACGACGGTTGAAGACCAGAGATCTTCACCTCGGTTGGATGATAACTGATGTCCTGATTGGGAGGCATCCCAAAATATGGATAATGAGTGGTGATCGTCCAGACGTATGTGGAGATCGATGGGTATACGAGGTATAAAGTGCCTCCGGTTTCGTTCAAACCCAGAACGGACTTGTAAAAGGACTGTGTGTCTGACATGAGAATTCATTCTGTGTGATTGATAGCCATCAGTTGCATGGTGTAAATTGCCTGTGTGGCATGCTAAGATGCAGTGATCAAGGCCTCTGTTGAAAAGCAAATCTTGTGGTCGATGATCAAAGCACCACCTGTGTGGCATAACTTTGTGTATAACGTGAATTCGCGAGCCTCACACCCCGGTATGAACCAGAAACGGGAGAAGGCATCAGGGAGGGCATGCGTTCCCTTTTAGCTAGAGGTGGTGTCAGTGCTTAAACTGGCTGACATTTATATTATTTTCACCTGTGTGGTTGTTGCTATTGCGAGGCGCCTCGGATATATCGGTCGATCCGGGACCGAGGGAGTCATTCGTTGGCTCATTTACGCCCCCAAAGGGTTAGGAAACGCAGTGTTCAGGCATAATAATCCACATCGGTGGACCGGCCCTGAAAATCCAAGGTGCAGTTGCGGCTGTGTCTGAGACTCGGGCTAGACAGTCTCGAATTCGGTAAGGACTATCTTTTGCCTTGGTTCATGACGGAAATCCAATTTCCAAATACGTGACTATGCGGTTTTTATTGTATACCTATATATGGCGACATAGTGGTATGAGGCATTAATGCCGTCTATGATTGATAATTATGATTTGAAATTGTTTTTGAAACATATAAACACTAGTAATAATATCAAATGCTTTTGTTTTATTCGTATCAAGCATATTTTGGCCGTTATAAGGTAAAAACTCTATCCTCCGGTTTGCGTTGCATTGTGTGATGGGAACTGAGTCTTATAATGGCTTCATTTTTATAAAAGCATTGCAATGTTTAAAAGAATTACTTATTTTAAAGCACTGGAAATCCAATGGAGTAAACCCATTCCGCGAAAGTGGCGTGGTCCTGGGATTAGCCATATTATAAATGTGTTAAGTAGATTTCTCATACTAGTCCCATGACTGACTCGTAGTTTGTTTCACTTGCAAAATCGGGTGCCCCTTTTTCGACACGGGCAGCCTTGCATTCAGGTTTTAGCAGGCTCTTTCTGGATAGCTGGAGCTGAAGATGGATTCTATCATTTCTCCTTTTATGCTGTTCAGCTCCTATTGTACATATTTTGTTTGTTTTCCGCTGTACACATTTATTTATAGCTGAACTGTATTTGTACTAAGTATGATCCTGTATACTGTGTAACTCTGATGATTACATTTATCCAGTGTATTATTTGTACATTATCTGGTGTATTTATTTATTTCTGTTCTGCTATTATCTGTTTATGTGTTATATTCCAAGATTACCCTTGACACCGTCAGTACGGGTTTTGGGGATGTCTCAACGTGGTATCAGAGCTTTGGTTAACCGTAGCTCTGGTATATAACACATTAACGAACTCGTCAGAGATAGAACCAGTAGTGTTCTAGGACGGGTAACTCAATACAGATAGGATCAGTAATATCCCAGTACGAGTATAGCAGAATCAGAATACTCGTTAGAGATGGGGTCAGAAATGCCCCAGAACGAGTTGAGAGTTATATGTTTATAAATAACGTATTTGTGATTATATATATAGTCTGGTTTTAGAAATATGATTTTTGAGTATATAAAAGATATATATTTGAAAAGTAAAAGAGTATAGGAATTGATTAGTACATTTTTGAAAAGTTAAAAATAAAACTGATTGATGTTAGTGTTGTGTGATAGTGGATTTGATTAATTAAATTAGTAGAACGATAGTCAATTTAATCAATAAGAGAATGAATGGTTTAATTTGTTCGATCAAATCACACATTGAACTGATTTAAAAGTAGATAGAAATATATACATATGCATTATATATGTTTGAACAGGTAAATGGATTAGCTGTTGAGTAAAGATTTTATTTGCGTGCCCGACAAATAGGTAAACCTTAATGAGTTGGATGCGAAATATTATTATATCAACTCCTGTGAATGCCATTAGATGCGTAGTGCTGGTTGTTCTGTGTGTAATAATAAACGTCGCCTTAGGATAATAACAATTAATTTTGAACTACATTACATGGCATACTTCTTGAAGACGGGCATACTTCATCATATACCACATAAGCATTTGGAGCTTGTGTGACGAGTTTGAAGATTTACCATACGAGCGAGAGGCTTGTATGGCGATGACTATATATTACAGGTTAAACTGATGACTGATATGGACCATATAAAATTTTAACGATAAATTGCCAGATTAATAAAAACCCTACACGGATCTGGAGTTGACAATAATCACGTCTCTCTAATTATTCGATACGGAACATGGATTATTTATTTCCCACACGGGACGAGGTGACGAGAATTTATTCTCTGGAGTAATTAAAAATACACATCCCTCAGGCTTAGACAGGGTGACGAGAATTTATTCTCTGGAGTTATTATCTATACACGCTCCCCTGTAAACACCAGAATATATCACTATAAATATGTGCATGCTTATTAGGATTTATTGGGTACCTAATACGACCCAATAAATTTCCAAACCCCTCCCCGTACAAAGGAGGTTATGGCGAAATTTTTCGAAAATTCCAGGTGTTAGCCAAATTTTTGAAGAATTTGAAAATTCTCAAAAACTGAAAAGTTGGAGAATGGAAGCCTAATTGAACGTAGAGTTGGTTAATCAAACCGCTTTCGACTTTGTTCCTTTTCGGGGACGAAAAGTTTTAATTGGGGGAGATTGAAACAACCCAAAAATTCTGAACCAGTTTGAAAATTTTAAATTAGCTATTTTAGTGGATTTAAAATATTTAAAATAAATATTTTAAATAATAACGACGAAAAGTAAGTTTGAATCGACGTTTGAAAATGAATATAATTAATTCTAATTATAAACAAGGCCTGAAATCGCGTAGTAGTTTCAAAATTTGAATTCAAACTTTGACTGACTGTACCGGGTGCAAAAGAAAACGGTTTGAGTGAAACCAAAAATATTTAAATCTGTTAGTGAATATCTTTCTAACGAATCCGGAAAATCGAAGTTTAATAGCAGAAAGCAAAAGTTATGGCCAAATGAATTTTTAGAAAGGTCGCTATAGAGTTTATATAGCCCGTGAAAATGGTCATTTTGCAAACGACCTCAGAATTCGACGAAACCGCTTTTGTTAGATCTGGGATGTGGAATTATTGCTAGGTTTCAAATTTCAAAATTTTTGAAGCTAGTATGTGAGCGTGGCAAAGGAAAATGTGTTTGGTCGATTTTTATTAAATTGGATCGACCCGAAAAGGGCCATTCTTCAAACGACCTCAGAATTCGACAAAACTAGTTTTGTTGGGACCGTATCGTCAAAACATAGCTAGATTTATTTTTCGGTAATTTTTAGAATCAATATGTGGCCCCGGCAAATTGAAATGTACGTTCAAATTAAATATTGAATGTTTTATATTTTAATTTGAAGGAAAACTGACTGAAACATTTGAATGGGCCTTCGAAACATATCCCATTATGTTCAGAATTGGGGTATTTGGCTAGGGACGACAGTAGTTGGGTTTGGATTGGTGTTCGTGTGTGAAAGAGGGTATTTTAGAGATTTTAAAAATATATAAATGAATAAAAAAAATCATTGGTCCACATCAGAAGTTTCTCTCTCCCCGTAACCCGATCGAAGGCAGAAAACCGCTCCTCCCTTCCCGTTCATTTTCTGATCAATCCACGCACCATTACCCTTCCCTCCAATTGAAGATTTTGTAGAGCTCCTCGAGATCTTCAAATCTATATAAAGTTTGCTACCTATCGTGGAGTATTTTGGTCGGATCGACGCTGTGAAGTCAGCGACTTCAAGCCGTCGCCGCCATCACCTGGGGCCACCGAGTTCATCGCGGCTAGGGTCCCCTGGCGCGTCTCTCTCCCCTCTTTCATGTGGCGAAGGCCGATCGACGTATCGTTGCACGGATGTCAATAAAAACTGAAACCTAGTTTTGAAGGTTTCGTGGAGGTAACGGCCTATTTTAATTTCAACTATATTATAACACTTTAAAGCGCTACGGTTTTTGATTTCACTGTAAAAATCATATCTTTTTCGTTTGTTGACGAAATACAGTGAAATAGGAGACAGTGGACTCGTGTGGACGTCTTCTACATTCTAGAAGAGACCGCATGTTTTTCTGAGCCTTTTGCTATTTTTGGTGGAGTGGAACCCAATGTGAGATTTCTAAACTATAAACGATATGGAAAACGATGATGTATAAATTATATAGTCGATGTATGAGTTATATAAGCATTGTACACCTCATGTATAAGCGTTGTATAAGTTGTACGGTCAATGTATAAGTTATATATGCGTTGTAAAAATCATATATGTGTTGAATAGGAGTGAAATTTACTTATATATATATACGCCCCTCGTCCACAAACCATGGACGATATTTATTGGTTGTAATTGTTATGAAAATTGGTTGATAACGAATGGTTGATTGGAATTGTTTGTGGTTGAAATTGATTGATTGTGGTTGAAAAATACCCGTTTGTGGTTGAGAATTATTTGGTTGAAACCACATAGGATTAGTTTGTGGAAAAGAAAAAAAATATACATGCTGCCTGCGTGTGAACTAGATGCATGAAATCCCCATTGTCAAAAGCTGCGAGGCTTTAAGGTAGAGCGTGGAGCCGTACTAGGGACGACCCCGGTTTTAACTACCCTGTCGTTATGCTGCCGAAATTTTGAATAATATTCATGTGTTAGAATTATTTCCAAGGGTCGAAACCGCATTCATGTGTTGAATAGAAATTCATTCGTTGAATAGAAATTCAAGTGTTGAATGGTATTCGTGTTCTGAAATAAATTGTTCTATAATAAAAATCATATTTTTATCATTTTTATGAACTATATAAAATAGTCGTGATTTGAAATAAATTGTTTTATAACAAAAATCATATTTTTGTCATCTATATGAACTATATAAAATAGTCGTGTTTTGAAATAAATTGTTTTATAATAAAAATCATATTTTTATCATCTATATGAACTATATAAAATAGTCGTGTTTTGAAATAAATTGTTTTGCAATAAAAATCACATTTTTATTATACACAGGAATTGTTAAAAATAGTGAAGTGTCGAAATGAATGTCTGTTGGATAAAAATATCATTTTTACCAAATGTATGAAAAGAAAATAGTTTTGAAATCGAAGAATGGATTATATATATATATACACATATATATATAAATAAATATAATTAAAAGGAATCGAATAACGAAGCTGCATTTCGTGTTTTGAAACCGTGATTTCAAACGATTAGTGCGGAAGATCTAACCATCGGATTTTCCCGAAACCGAAACCGTTGGGTTCGCTTTGGAAATATCTTTCCAACGATACCCACTTTACGAAAATCCAACGATTGGATTGTCTGGAATGTTGAATTCAAATCTGAAGAAAAACAGCGCTAGAATCGATTATATTTATATATATATATATATATATAAATTAATTAAATTAAATTGAAAAACGACGCTGCAGTTCGTAGTTCGAAATCGAAACTTCAAACGAGTATACCGGGAGATCCGACCGTCGAATTTTCCCAAAACTGAAACTGTTGGATTCGTTTTGAAAAGATCTTTCTAATGATATAAAATTTGTGAAGATCCAACGGTTAGATTTTCAGATATGTGTAAATCAAATCTGAAGAAAAACAGCGCCATAGTCGCGTTATGGCCCGAAGCATCATTTGAATGAAATGGCTATTTTTAAATAAATAAAAATCATGATAAATCATTATAAAATATTATAAACGATATGGAATGTGAAATTTAGAAACTAACTGAAGGTTAGCCAAGTCGAATGGTTTCCTGGGTTTTGATCTGATGTTGGTTTCGGCCTTCGGGTTAAGATTTGGGAAATCGTTCTCTTACTGATTTACGGTTAGTGACTGATGAATTGAAATGAGGCATATGTTGCGTTTGTGTAGCACTTTTTATTATATACACGAGTTGCTCAGAAAGACCGGGTTTATCCCATTCTGAATAACTGAATCGACGATAAGAAGTCGAAGATGAAGACGGCGGTTGAAGACCAGAGATCTTCACCTCGGTTGGATGATAACTGATGTCCTGATTGGGAGGCATCCTGTAACAACCCGGAAAATACGAGCCAATTTAAAAAAATTTGATTTGGTTATTTCAAAGGAATTTGAACAATTGAAATAGAATATTTCAATAAAATAGTGAATTAGAAATAATGAGTTGGTTTGAAAATTTGAATTCAAACTTTGACTAACTGTGCCGGGTGGAAAATATAACGGATTTTAGTCAAACAAAAATATTTAAATCTGTTAGCGAATACCTTTCTAACGAATCTGAAAAATCGAAGTTTCATAGCGGGAATCAAAAGTTATGGTCGAATGAATTTTCAGAAAGGTCGCTATATAGAATATATAGCCCTGGAAAATAGATATTTTGCAAACGACCTCGGAATTCGACGAAACCACTTTTGTTGGGTTCGGAATGTCAAACTACTGCTAGGCTTCAAATTTCATAATTTTTGAAGCTAGTATGTGAGCGTGGCAAAAGAAAATGTGTTTGATCAATTTCTGCTAAATTGGATCGACCAGAAAATGGCCATTTTTCAAACGATCTCATAATTCAACGAAACTAGTTTTGTTGGGACCGTAGCGTCAAAACATAGCTAGATTTGTTTTTCTGGAATTTTTCGAATCAGTTTGTGGCCCTGGCAAATTGAAATGTACGTTCAATGTTAAAATTAAATGTTTTATACTTTAATTTGAAGAATAACCGACTGTAATAGTCGAATTGGCCAACGAAACATATCCCATTGTGTCCAGGATGGGGGTATTTAGCTAGGGACGACAGTCGTTGGGTTTGAATGGGTGTCCATGTGGAGAAACATTATTTAAAAATTTAATAAAGCCCATGGCCAATCATAATTTTCCTTTCATTATTTTAAAAATAAAAAAAACATCGGAAACCCTTTTCCCTTTATCGCTCTCGACGACTGTCGACTTCGCCGCTTCCCAGGCAAATCGCCGCCGCCACAGCCACCTACCGACGCCGCCACCACCTCGAATCGACGCGCCTACCTCCCCTCTTCAAATCCGACCAACCCCTGACCCCTATCGTCGCCGCATTGACGAGAACCGTCGACCCAAAGTCGCCGACTTCCCACCGTCGCGACGCCTTCCTTCGACCACCGAACCGCCTCCAACCACCACCGTTCGACTCCCCTTTCCTCCCTCTTCCACGCTGTACCTTCCGATCGTAGTATCGTGCCTCGGTTTTCGCGAAAACTGCAACCCTAGTTTTGAACCATCGTGAAAGGTGAGTTTTTTTTACATCTGAACTTTGAAAAATCATATCTTTATGGTGTGTTAACGAAATTCGATGAAACAGGAAACATCGGGACCGCAAGGAGGCTCTCTACCACATAGAAGAGACCGCGGATTTTTCTGAGCCATCTACGATTTTTAGCACTCCGAAAACCAAAGTGAGAAATCTAAATTAAAAGAATTTGAATGGAAAATGTCATGTATAAATTATATAAGCGAAATATAAATTACACACGTGTTGTATACCTCATGCACATGCGTTGTGTAAGCTATATGAGCGAAGTATGAATTATACACGTATAGAATAATTGATAAATGTGTTGAAATGCAAGTGAAATATAGAAATAATAAATAAATAAATATATATATGTATATACTCCCCTCGTCCACAAACCATGGACGATATTTATTGTTGTGAATTGGTGTGAAATATTGGATGAAAAATGCGAATGGTTGAATAATTGTTTGTGGTTGATATTGATTGGTTGTGGTTGAAAAATACCCATTGGTGATTGAAATAAATTGGAAATAATTATGGAAATGAAAATAAAACATGCCGCCTGCGTGCGAATTAGATGCATGAATCCCCATTGTCAAAAACCGCGAGGTTTTAAGGTAGAGCGGGGAGCTGTACTAGGGACGGTGCCGGTTTTAACTACCCTGCCATTATGCTGCCGAAATTTTGAATAATATTCATGTGTTAGAATTATTTTCATATGTTGAAATTATCTCCATGCGTTGAAATTAAAGTCATGTGTTGAAACTATATCCATGTATGGAAATGCTCATGTGTTGAGAAGTGATGTGTGAAAATTAAATTCATGTGTGAATGAATAAAGTGTTTAAACAATAAAAATCCCATTTTTATAATATATATGAAGTATGTAAAATATTCGCCTTATATATAAATAGTTTCAACAATAAAAATTTCATCTTTCTTATATGAACAACATATATAAATTATCCAGGTGTTGGAGATGCTCATGTGTTGAGAAGTGTGTGTATTGGAAAAGTTCATGTGTTGAATAAAAAGATCTAACAATAAAAATTACATTTTTATTGAAATTATTAAGTGTTAAAAACATTCATTTGTTGAATAAATATTTTAGATGATAAAAATACCATTTTTATCATATAAGTGATTTGCTAAAGATATGCAAGCGTTGAAATAAATATTTGTGAAAGAAATATTATTATTAACATGCATAGGAACTAAATAAAATAGTCATGTGTTGAAATATATTTTAGTTCGCCAAAATTATCATTTTTGAAATGTGAAGTGTTAAAAATAACCACTTGTTCAAATAAATATGCATGAGTTGAAATATTCATTAATTAGCCAATGATAGGATTTTTGCCTATGCATACAACATTAGAATGAATGGTGTTTTAAAACCAAATTGAAACAAATATGAAGTTGAATGGAAAATGATAAGTGTTGGCTAGCTTTTTGACCAAGCCACCCAGTTTCATTCACAAGAAGAAAATATGAAACTACATTCCCTAAGTACATGAAGGAACGGATCGCACCATCGAATCGCCCCTCATCGGATCGCCCCCATTTCATCAGCGAAACGACACCTCTATGCGACTCGATCCGTACATACATTACTGCCCAGTATAGACCAATCCGATCCCCTGATGCACAGCGAAGCCTCTGACCCGTTCAAGCACGAGCTAGTCTTCGGCGATCCGAGATGCACGGATCCAGCGACACGTGTCCCCAACCGTCATTTTGACTAATTCTCCCCATTTGCTCGATCCGATTTTCAAGGGGATCGCGATACCTGTCCACAACGGCTAATTTGACTATTTCTTCATCGGCTGCGATGCGATCCGATGTTCTCGGGATTCGTGCCACGTGTTACCACGATCCGCCTGACAAAATCTGCTATAAATAGCCCGGAGCTTGGCATTTTTAGGATCCTTTTGGCAATATTGAGGACTGATTCCGCCATTATTGTCATACTACCATTTCTTGTCAGTTTTATTACTAGATTACTGAGAGAAATCACGATTGTAAAAGTGAGCTAGAGAGAAATCAATGATTTGGGTGTTAGGTCCAAATTTTGATCTGACATTTTGGTGCTTTCACTGAGAAAACAATCCTAAAGCTTCACTATTCGGTTCTTTGAAGATTCCAGCGACATCTGATATCATGGCTGGAAAGAGATCTAAGGAAGTACGCGCTTCACGAACCAATGAAACCACGAATGAAGCAGTTGAAGAAAGTGTGCACGAGCTAGGCAATGAGGGAACTTTGGATCGCGGAGCGACGGGGGCGAACCGATCCGATGAAGATGACACGCTCCGAGTCGACGAGAACGAGGCGATCCGGACTGCTGAAGAGGTTGTTACTCGATCCCGAGATAACGCCTCGAATCCTCGGCGTACCGTGACCACGAACCGATCCCAGGGGGGCGTTGCGAGCCACCATCCTCGATCCACAGCGATCCGAATTGATGATCGGACAACAACTCGACCTGGAAAGGAGCCTATGGCTCGCTCCTACCGTCCTGGCCCCTCCGTTCGACCTGGCTCAAGCTCTTTGCGCATAAGAGAAAGTGATGATGATCAATATGACCCTGCTGCTCCCGTTACTGAGGGGGATCTCTCTCGCTTTTCCGAAATGTCGGACAGACTGTTTGATGAATTGGCTGCCCAAAGGCAGGAAAGCTCCGTTCTGCGACAAAATTTGACCGCTATGGATAGAAGGCTTAATGATCTCGTAAGGCAAAGGACGCCGCCTGTTCGTCCGCTCACTCCAGGATATTCTTCTTCGTCAGAGGAATCACCGAGACCTCCACGGCGACCATATGAGAGACCCGAAAACATAGAGCAGCTTCGGTTTGGGACCCTGCCGTCACGAGAAGAAGAGGCACTGGGTGCAGGGCCCTCAAACCATAATGTGAACGATCACGCCGCAACTCTCAGAGCTCGAGGTGCGGATAGTCCTGTACAGAACAGACTACCTCAGCCCCGTCGCCGCGCAAATGCTCATGGTAACAGGGGGAAACGAAGCCCAATCCGAGCCCCGGATTTTGTGACTGCTCCCGGAAGAGAGATTAGAGAACCCCGCCGAGCAAGAAGCACTGACCCTGAACCTCCGCTGACCAGTGCAAATGTTGCAGCTATGATCCATCAAATTCTGGCGGATAGCCGTGGACAACGGAATGAAGATTGGGGAATTGACCGCGGTCACACCCCTTTCACTGATGATATTTTGGATGCGACTTTCCCGAGGCGTTTCAACATGCCACAGATGAACCGATACGCGGTTAGATCTGATCCCGTCTAGCATCTGATGAGATATTCTTGGTCAATGACCGCTGTCGCAGCTTCTGACACTGTCAAATGCAAAGCATTTCCCATATTCTTGGAGGATGTAGCATTGTTATGGTTTACTCGCTTACCAGCAAGATCAATTTCTAGCTTCAGGGAGTTGAGTGAAAAGTTCGTAGAACAATTCTGCATCTATGCACAAAAGACAAAGAGTGTGATTGACTTGTTCCTTGTCAAGCAGCGACCAGGCGAGAGTTTGTGGGTGTACCTAGACAGTTTCAACTTGGCCGCTACTGAAGTTAAATATCCTCATGAGCCAACCGTTGTCGCAGCTCTAATTGATGGAGTAGATAAAGACACTGAATTTGGGAGATACCTGGCAGGCAAGCCACCCTATACTAGAGAGTTATTCTATGAAAAAGCTAACGTACATTTACGCCGGGAAGAAGTATATGCTAACCGAAAGGCAAAAACGGCTGATAAGGAGGAAATCCAGAGCAATGTCGCCATTAAGCAGACAGGAGACAGCTCGGGGAAGGTCGAAGTTAATGTCGGAAATCGGAATCAGGGTGGTCGTCAGTCAGGGAACAATGATAATAATAGTAATGGCAACAACCGGAAGAGGAACCGAGAGAACGACTCCTAGAGAAGGACTCGTCCCAGGGCCTTTGAGAGTTATACGCCAATAAATGATACTCTGGAAAATATCTTCATGGATTCGTACAACGTCCTCCAGAATAAGAGGCCACCTCCCAGAGAGTCGACGGGGAAAGAACGTGAAACGGGGAAGTTTTGTCTCTTTCATCAGATTCATGGCCATTCGACAAATGAATGCCATCACCTAAGAGATGTAGTCGAGAGGCTTCTTCGAGAAGGAAAATTAGATGAATACAGAGTAACGCCCAGAGATAGGGGGCAAGCCGTGCAGGCCCCAAATCAGAACCAGAATCAACTTGCTGCCAGGCCAACTGCCCAGTAAAAGGGAAAGGACATCGTTATCAATACCGTAATCGGAGGGCTTTATCTCGCCGGACACAGTTCCAAGGCATTGGATCAATATGTCAATGCAGCCAAGCAACACCTCGAGGTAGGGGAGTGTAGCAACCCTGAGGACAATATCCCGGTAAAGCAACAAAAGATGATGTCCGACGATGTCGTTTTCCGCGAACGAGAAAGCATTGGAGTCCATGCTCTGACTGAAGATCCATTTGTAATCACAGTACCTATTGGACCAGCCACTGTTCATAAGGTTTTAGTGGACAACGGGAGTTCCGTCAACATTCTTTTCAAAAGGACATTCGACCAGATGAACCTCGAAATAAAAGACTTGAAGCCCTGTCAGGGATGGATCCGTGGATTTAACGGAGCATCCACCGCTCCAATGGGTTATGTAGAGTTACCAGTTACGCTTCGGGAAGGAGAACGCCAGAGAGAGAGAATCCTTCCCTTCGTGGTTTTGGATGTTGGATCACCCTACAATGCCTTCTTGGGCCGACCGACCCTCGCAAAGTTTAGAGCCTGTATAGCCCCCTGGTGCTTATTATTGAAATTCCCCACAGAAGCTGGCATTGGTATTGTCAGAGGAGATAAGGTTGCCGCACGAGCATGTTATGTTGCTGAGCTAAAGTTACTTCGCAATGGAGGGGACATAGAAACCAAGGGCGCTTCTCCCTCTGCAAGGGCGGAGACTTATAGCAACTAAAGAGGATAACCGTAGGAGAGTCGCCCAGAGAGTTGCCCGAGGATATAGATCCCAGAGAGGACCAAGAACCTGGGGGCAGAATGGCGACTCCCAACGAGACAACTGTGGATGTACCGATCGATGATAGTGACCCAGAGAAGGTCCTTAAGATTGAATCCCAGTTAAATCCGAATCTCACTAAAGAACTGAGGATTTCTTAAAAAATAACTTGGATGTATTTGCTTGGACCCACGCAGACATGTGCGGGATATCCCCATCAATCATGAGCCATTCATTAAGCATCAACCCTAAACATCCTCCGGTAAAGCAAAAAAGGCGAATGCTAGGCCCAGAGAGGTCCGCTGCCTTGAAAGAAGAAGTTGGAAAGCTAAAGAGTAATGGATTTATCAGAGACTCGATCAACCCAGACTGGATTTCAAATCCAGTCCTGGTAAAGAAGGCCAACGGGAAGTGGCGAACGTGTATCGACTTCTCGGATTTGAACAAAGCCTGCCCAAAAGACAGTTTTCCGTTACCCCGGATCGACCAGTTGGTGGACTCGACGGCGGGTCATGAACTTCTCTCATTTATGGATGCTTACTCAGGATATAACCAGATTCCAATGCATGTTCCAGATCAAGAACACACTAGTTTTATCACGGATCTGGGATTATATTGCTATGTAGTGATGCCCTTTGGCTTGAAGAACGCAAGCGCTACATATCAACGTTTAGTCAACAGAATGTTCTATAACCAGATCGGGAAAACAATGGAAGTATACGTCGACGACATGTTGGTTAAGTCCAAGCAATCCTCCCATCACACTACGGACTTGGCAGAGATGTTCGGCATTCTTCGAAAGTACGGAATGAAACTCAACCCAACAAAATGTTCATTCGGTGTCGCCTCCGGAAAATTCTTGGGGTTCATCGTCAGTTCCCGTGGGATTGAGATTAATCCAGACCAGATCGCAGCAATCATAGACATTCAGGAACCTAGGCAAATTAAGGATGTGCAAAGCCTTGCAGGAAAAGTAGCCGCACTAAGCAGATTTATCTCCAGGGCTACGGACAAATGCATCCCATTCTTCGAATTAATAAAGCGGGGAAAACGCCACTTCAAATGGACGCCTGACTGCGTAGAAGCATTTCAGAACTTACTGAGGCACCTGGAGAAACCTCCGATATTATCTAAGCCGATGGATCACGAGGACTTATTCGTGTACTTGGCAGTGTCATCCCACGCGATCAGCTCAGCGTTGGTAAGAGAAGAAGATAAGGTCCAAAGACCTGTGTATTACGTGAGCAAAAAATTGATGGCAGCAGAGCGTAATTATCCAAGGAAAGAAAAGTTGGCGTATAGTTTACTGATCGCCTCTAGAAAGCTTCGACATTATTTTCAGGCGCATCCCATTACCGTATACACCGATCATCCACTCAAGCAAGTTCTACAGAGACCATAGGCATCTGGAAGATTACTCAAATGGAACATTGAGTTAAGTCAATTTGATCTGAACTTTCAGCCTCGACGGTCAATTCGGGGGCAAGTGATAGCCGACTTCATAGCAGAGTTTACCGTCCCGGAGGAGGATATAGCAAACGACGAAGTTGATCCCTCAAAATTACTTTTCGATCCCAATGCCTGGAGATTGTATACTGATGGCGCTAGGAACGACGAAAGATCCGGCGCTGGAATAGTGCATGAAACTCCCGAGAAACGATTGATATCCTATGCTATCCGGATGGAGTTTCACGCCACTAACAACGACTTCGAATATGAAGCCCTGATAGCCGGACTAAGGATCGCAAAGGAGTTAGAAGTCACAAGGCTGAACATCTTTTGCGACTCCAAGTTAGTTGTGAACCAGGTTACTGGAAAATTCCAAGCCAAAAGTGAAAGATTGATTCTATATTTGAAGGAAGTGAAGGAGTTGCTGAACAACTTTGATCACTACAGCATATCTCACATTCCGCGGTCAGAGAATCAGCAGGCGGATAAGTTGGCAAAGATGGCTAGTTCCGACGATCCTGAAGAGACCGGGCTAGCCCCCGTTGAAGTGCTTCGGTCCCCTAGTATAGATCAAATGGAAATCGATCCAATACTAGAGACGGAACCAGAAAGGGAGTCGTGGATGACCCCTCTAAAGACTTTCTTGATGAATGGAGCGCTTCCGACCAAGAAAAGCGAGAGGCGTAAAGTAATTCGTAATGCTGCCCGATACGTTCTGCAAGGCGGAGTTCTTTACAGACAAGGATTTTCGATGCCCCTTCTCCGGTGTATAGCCCATGATGACATCAAGCGTGTGCTGCAGGAGGTACACGAAGGTGAATGCGGCGATCACACTGGAGGGAAAACATTGGCAAAAAAGGTGTTGCGGCATGGTTATTTCTGGCCTACCATAAACAAGGATGCGGCAAAATACGCACGACGGTGTGATGCGTGCCAGAGATTTTCAAAAATACCTAGAGCACCTCCTAATCAGTTAAAAACAATGACGAGCCCATGGCCTTTCGCTATGTGAGGAATTGATATCATTGGAAGTCTCCCCATAGCTAGGGGCGGAGCAAAGTTCGCTATTGTGGCCGTGGATTATTTCACTAAGTGGGTCGAGGCTGAACCACTGACTACAATCACAACCAAGCGAGTGATCAATTTTATCGTCAGAAACATCATCTGTCGATTTGGGATTCCAAAGATTGTGATAACGGATAACGGAACTCAGTTCGATAGCACTGAATTCAGAAACTTCTGCCAGAAATACCATATTGAGAAACGGTACACCTCTGTGGCGCACCCGCAATCGAACGGACAAGTCGAAGCGGCGAATAAAGTGATTAAATCCATTCTGAAAAGAAGACTGAAGCAGGCCAGAGCCATGTGGGCTGATGAATTGCCCTTGGCACTATGGGCCTACAGGACAACGTATAAATCGGCAATAGGACATACCCCCTTCTCCTTTGCTTTTGGAACGGAAGCAGTCATCCCGGTTGAGATAAAGGTACCTTCTCACCGAGTGACTTATTATGATTCGATGACTAATAACGAATTGCTCCTTGAGTCCCTAGATATGATCGAAGAAAAGAGGGATGAAGCAGACCTGCGTGCCTTAAGATGCAAACAACAGGTCGCTCGATACTACAACAAAAAGGTTCGAGCCCGAACCTTGGAACCCGGATACTTGGTTCTGAAACGTGTCTTTCCACCCCCAACTCATATGGGAGCGAAGTGGGAAGTACCGTACTCCATTCTGAGCAAGTTTGATAATGGAACCTTCAAGCTGGCAACCGTAGATGGAAAGGAAATCCCCAGAGTGTGGAATGCCCAACATTTACGGCCATACTTAACATAAAAGTTTCAAATATGTTCTTTTGCTTTGTTGAAAACCATGTACAAGGCACGACTCGCCTAGAATAGTCTGATTTTTTAAAGCAAAAAATTATAAAGTGGATGTAGGTCATGATACGACCGAACCACTATAAAAATATTGTGTGTCGTTTACCTTTATTGCATTATTTATCTGTCTTTCTATTTTTATGGAAATTACTGTGAATCATGCAATGATCCCAAAAGCATATGATTTTAGGTGCCATCCATCAGAATGGAATGTGATCACCAGTCAAAATTCTGAGGATAACGGATATGTAGGCGATGTACCATGATCGGAACCGCCGTGACGGAACTCTAACTCTCCAAAGAGAGAGAGTATAAAAGCGTCTCCGATTGAGCGCTGAGAAAGAGCTCCTTCCCCGCTGAAGGATTGGGGAGCGATTGAACTGCTGAGCTCAAACTCTAACTCTCCAGAGAGAGAGAGAGTATAAAAGCGTCTCTGATTGAGCGCTGAGAAAGAGCTCCTTCCCCGCTGAAGGATTGGGGAGCGATTGAACTGCTGAGCTCGAACTCTAACTCTCCAGAGAGAGAGAGAGAGTATAAAAGCGTCTCCGATTGAGCGCTGAGAAAGAGCTCCTTCCCCGCTGAAGGATTGGGGAGCGATTGAACTGTTGAGCTCGAATTCTAACTCTCCAGAGAGAGAGAGAGAGAGAGTATAAAAGCGTCTCCGATTGAGCGCTGAGAAAGAGATCCTTCCCCGCTGAAGGTTCGGGGAGCGATTGAATTGCTGAGCTCGAACTCTAACCCTCCAGAGAAAGGGAGAGCATAAAAGCATCTCCGGGTAAGCGCTGAGAAAGAACTCCTTCCCTGCTGAAGGAACAAGGATTGACTGGACTATTGAATTTGAACTCTAACCTCGGCGACCGCCAGGAGAGTATAAAGGAGTCTATGAGT
Source organism: Allium sativum (assembly GCA_030737875.1). Classification (NCBI taxonomy): domain Eukaryota; kingdom Viridiplantae; phylum Streptophyta; class Magnoliopsida; order Asparagales; family Amaryllidaceae; genus Allium; species Allium sativum. The sequence continues at coordinate 358,390,939 of CM060922.1, read as the reverse complement.
AAGCACTGAGAAAGGTGCCAGAAGTTCAGTACCATAAGAACAGTTGTCTTATGAAATTTTCTAAGTCCCCCATGTTTAGAAATAGGGGGCAACATGCGAATAATGCTAATCAATCTTTAATAAGCCCTAGTTAAGCGCTACATTGATGATTGATGGGGGGCCATATGCATATACACATGGACTTTAATGCAGCAATGCAGCACGAAAATTTTTAAATTTTCTTTCTGTTGTTTGACTGATTTTTAGTTATAATTAGATGGTCTATGACTAAACATGGAAAGTTTATTTGAATACAGGTACACAATGATGCAAAAAGAGATGAACTTTCCTTTATATACTGCAAGCCTACAAAGTGAAAAATAACCTAGAAAACAAAAGTGAGGGCCAGTCTCATAATTACACTTCCTGGCCAGTGGGAAACCTAAAGACAAAATATAAACCAGCGACAATATCCTATTTACGCTTTGACCTCTTCTCCTGCTTCTGTTTCTCCAGCTTCGCCTTGTCAGCGTCGGATTGATCTCCTTTCTTCCTCTTCCTTTTGTCTATGAGAGGAATATCCTACTCTTCAGAAGATTCCTCTTCCGCTTCCTTTCTCTTCCTTTTATCAGTAAGGGAAGCTGGGAAATCATCAGGATTCGCAAAATGAAGTTGTCTACTGATGGATTTGGGCTGGATTTTCAAAATCATCCCAGTTTTGGGATCAAGTTCCGCGATAGGGACTATGTTCAGAGGCTCTTGTCCCACCATCTTCAAAGCCATCTCCTTTTCCTGCCTAGCTTTTCTGCTGGCCAAAGTTTCGTCATCATCGTCTTCGGTCTCTTTGGCACCAATGATATCCTCCTCATCCTCTACATGGCGCCCATCCATGTCTTTCAAGGCCTCGATGGTTTCAGCATCCTTGGGAACATCAGCACTAGGTGCCAGGACGCTTTTCTCTGCTGTTGTGTCCTCAGTCTGCTTCGATATATCAACACCGGCACCTGGCGAGACGACCTCCTTCTCTGCCTCTTTTCCTTTTTCAACACCCTTGTCGATAGGCTCACCACCTGTATTATGGGGAACACACGTTACTAATTCAATTGGTTGTTCTACCAGACGACGACAATTCACAATTGCTTTGACAAATTGTGGGAAAAAAAGGGAGATACCTTCCGCAGATCCTCCTTCTTGGGTAGCTGCAGGAGCTCCAACAACCACAGGAGTTAGGCCCAAAGGGATTAGTGGATCATCAGGATGGTATTCCTCAACTTCGGAGGTCTTGGGCTCCACGGCTGAACTCGAACCTTCGTCAGCTTTGCCTTTGCCCTTAGCCAGGGCCCTCTCCTTTTCCATTTCCGCCTGAATCAGACGACGACCTTCCGCCAGGTCCTCGGGCTCGTTATCCCTCAAGATGATGCTCTTCATCAACTCATCTTCATCAATTTCTTCGACTCCCAATCTCTGCTTCTCACCCTCAACGATGGCATCCCATAAATTGGCTAAAGTAACGTGGTAATCCGGGATCCACGAGATGTTGCGGGTTTTGACGACTTGGCCCAGGAAGTCAAAAATCATCTCTTCAAACCCCTCAATATCCTTCTCTCTCTCGAGGAGCTTGTTATTAGAAGCAGTAGCCATTTCGATGGCACTCTCAACATTCTTTTCGGCAAGAGCCGCGCGCCTCTCCGCATCCGCGACTTGATCATTCAAAATCACCTTTTCCGCTTCAGCCAAAGCTAAACTTTCTTTCAAACTTGCTTTTTCTGCCTCCCAAGCAGCTCTCTCAGCTTCAAAATGGTCTTGTGCTGTCTTCAACTCAATGTTGGCCATTTTGACATCTTCTACTTCCTTCTTTAAAGCCATCTTCTCTTGGCTATTGGAGTCAAGTTCCGAATGAAAGTGCTTCTTAGCATTCTCCAATTCAATCTTATAATTTTCAGCATCTCTCCGCGCTAAGCCGAGTTGGGATTGAGCATCTTCCAAGTCCTTCTCCATCTTTGTCCTGGCCCTTTCGTTGTTATCAAGTTTTGCTTTAGATCTTTGTGCTTCCATTTCGAGCGTTCGGATGACTTCTGAAAGATTGACCGCATGTTTCTTCATCATCTCATACTGTCTGGCTACGTGGCGAATGTGCCCGACGACTTCATTATCCCAGTTCTTAGGAACTGGCTCCAAAGCTGGAACAAACGTCATCCTTTCGAAGAAGATGTTGGGGAATTGTTCCCGCAACTTTTCCAGCCTCCCTTGAATCTCGGGACCATGGATATAATCCCATGACCCGGGGGCAGCTAACTCTGGCTGGCTGGAAGGGACAATGTCACTTCTCTCCTTTTCAGAATCTTTGTTCAGATCTTTGCTTTTATCCTTAGACTCGTGATGTCTTTTCGACGGCCTGCCGTGAGAGGGTGCACTCTTCGGAGGAGTTAGCGCTTTAGGAAGTTGTTTTCCCCCTGCAGGAACTACCGGATAACTGGGAAGCTTGGCAGATGTCGATTTCGGTGGAGACCGGGGTTGCGAGGAAGTCGGCTTGTGAGAAGGGCCGCGAGAGCGCTCAGTACTCGGGTGAAGACTGGGTGTGCCCTCACGAAGAGAACGATAAGAATAAGATCACTTGCGGGACATCTTTTCTGCAAAATAGAAAAGAGCATATTAAAACTTTGAATACTGATGATGTAAGAGTGCGGGGTCAGGCAGTGTGTGTGATTTGTGCATCCCATATAATTCCCCCTAACAGACCCGGGCCTGAAGACAGGCTCATCTGAGTAGTTTCTTGTTCTCTAGTTGGAGCGATGGTCTCTTCAGAAGCAGGGAAGAATGGCTCCCCTTCAAAGTCCCTCTCTGTGTATACATCATCGGGCAGAGGAATTTTGCTCAGCTCGTTGAATAACTGTTCTTCTGTCAAATCATCTGGAGCAGCGGGTTCGATCGGAGGAGAAACTGGGATTTTCTTGGACTTGTCACCACGGGCCTCATCCCCTCTGTATATGTTCAGGTCCTCATCGTCTTGGATGACTATCGGGGAAGGACTCTTGCGAAATTTAGTTGTTTCTACTGTCTGCGATGTTCCCTCTCCCTCCGTTGGGGGCACGTATCTATAGGGTTTGCCGCCAGCGCCAAGTCCAAATCTTATATCCAGAAGATGATGCTTATGAAGATTCTCGTCAGTGATGCACTTTTTGATCCTTAGAAAATCGGATCTGCTTTGTAGAAGAATAGACAATCGATTATTGTATAACGGGCCCTCCGTTTTCGGGAAGACGTGATCTGTTTAAAACAAAGAGAAATGGGGGAGAATGTTAATGCTTCAGCTTCTTGAACAAGATATTCAGTCAATAGATTAAAGTTTACTAGATTTAAGCCATCTTCTTGAGCACCCAGCTTGTTTCTTTATATAGAACCAATCAGACTTGGGATCCCCTATATTGCTGTATCCGTCATACAGTACCTTCCTATTCGCCACCGATTCAAAGAAAGAGAAATTTGGGGTTGCCGAGGAGCGATGCTTGAAAAGAAAGAAGAATGTTAAATCTCTAAATGTGAGTTCGGTATGTAGGATCTCCGCGTATGCAATATATAAGGTGTATAGAGATGCGTAGGCGTTAGGATGAAGCTGCATCGGAGCGATACCCAGTCGTTTTAAGGTCTCGATAACAATTGGAGGAAACGGAGGAATAGCCCCTACCAAGCACATGGTTCGGCTGACTGCCATGTACCCTTCCGGAGCTAAGTGGGGTCTATCTTCGCTATCGGGTATCCTCACATCATCCCAAGGAATCCCATGTCTCAGGCAGATTCTTTTAAGCTTTATGTCATCGAGTTTAGATGCTAAAGAATCAGAAATTTTCTCTATCCCGAGCGCGCCAGGAATCTCGTCGGGAGCTCGCCTGTCTATCTCAGACTCTTCACTAGATGAAGTACTTTCAGACGGATCTGATTCCGTTGCCTCGTATTCAGATCCAGAATCTTCACCTCCTGGGTTAATTGGAGGGACCTCGGGGTTGTATTGCTCAGGAACCTCGGACTCTGTTTTTGTAACGGATCTTGAAGAAGATTGATTATCCGACATTACTGTTAGGCGAGAAAACATGAAAAATGAGATTAAAACTACCCGTCCCCCGTGTGTGTAGGTGCCAGTGTGTGTGCTTGTGCATGCATTAAAGAAAAGTACAAGGGTCAATAAAATCATCCAGACATTGGTCATTGTTCGGTTGATAGATTATGCAGTTGTTCGATCTGGAATGTTCGTATCAAGGGCTCTAACCTAACTGTTCATCGATTTGTTAAAGTCGCATCATATTATTCAGCCAACAATTGGATCGCAAGACAGGTTCGGATCGCAAAGTAAGGACGGATCGTGGTGAAGGACTCGATACGCGGAAGGGTATCAGGTTATGGAGAAGCTTCGAACCGTGAGGCGCACCAACTCATCCTGAACGAATTGCGATGGCTTCTTGGCGATCCGCATCGCCCCCATCCTCCACGATCCGAAGCTCTGATACCTCCGCGATCCGACACTCACACGAATCGTAGCCTTGTCATTTCCGCGATCCGATCCGCTACCCAAATCAACTTTCCAGTTCAGCGCCCTCCCCCCTTGTCTCGCCACCACTCCGAACTCAGACCTCGCCCACGAATCGACCTAGTCATCTCTTCCTTCTTCTTCCTCAACTCTCCTCTTCGCACCAGGCACGCTTACGTCCACTCTCACCAAATCCTATAAAATCCCGCTGTCCATACTCTCTAAACTAGTGCGAACATGGTAGAAACTTAAGAGAAATCGTCTAGTTACCTTTTTAAAGTTAGAAATCGGGCAAGAATTTGGAAATCGAAAATAAGGTTTTTTCTCAATGGAGCTGGCGATACGATACAAAAGCGAGAAGAAGGAAGAAAGTGGAGAGGGGGGTCGACTTATATAGGCAAAAGGGCGACCGTTTGTCTCCCCTTTTTTTGTCTTATTCGATCCGCGAAAATAGACGGGCCGCGAACCAAAATCCCACCACGTCTCGAAGAGAAGCCCATCTTGTTCCGTTCCGTGAAGAGGCCCAAGTGCTCACCAAAGAACGAGGCGAATGACTCGCTAACAGACCGCGACTCACGCATGCGATCCGAATTGATAAATGGCCGACAGATTCAGTGATGAAGACTCTGAAAGATCCCAGAAAAGGAATTGCTCACTGATTTGCGTCTCGTTGTGAAAAGACGATTTTATAGCTTCGAAGCATGTTCCATCATCGATAAAACATACTTTGAGGGGGCAAAATATTGGCTAGCTTTTTTACCAAGTCACCCAGGTTCATTCACAAGAAGAAAATATGAAACTACATTCCCTAAGTACATGACGGAATGGATCGCACCATCGAATCGCCCCTCATCGGATCGCACCTCATCGGATTGCCCCCATTTCATCAGCGAAACAGCACCTCTATGCGACTCGATCCGTACATACATTACTGCCCAGTATAGACCGATTCGATCCCCTAATGCACGGCGAAGCCTCTGACCCGTTCAAGCACGAGCTAGTCTTCGGCGATCCGAGATGCACGGATCCAGCGACACGTGTCCCCAACCGTCATTTTGACTGATTCTCCCTATTTGCTCGATCCGATTTTCAAGGGGATCGCGACACCTGTCCACAATGGTTAATTTGACTATTTCTTCATCGGCTGCGATGCGATCCGATGTTCTCGGGATTCGTGCCACGTGTTACCACGATCCGCCTGACAAAATTAGCTATAAATAGCTCGGAGCTTGGCATTTTTTGGGATCCTTTTGGCAATATTGAAGACCGATTCCGCCATTATTGTCATACTACCATTTCTTATCAGTTTATTACTAGATTACTGAGAGAAATCACGATTGTAAAAGTGAGCTAGAGAGAAATCATTGATTGTACCAGCATTCAAAGTATAATCAATAACATATAAAGTGGACGTAGGTTTGTTAACGCCGAACCACTATAAATTCTGTGTGTTTTCTTCTTTTTCTTCATTCTTCAGTTAAAACTCTATAAAAGTCAGAACGATTTGGGTGTTAGGTCCAAATTTTGATCTAACAATAAGTGATAAGAATTGCATATATGTACATGCATATTTATTGAACAGGTTATAGCAAAGAAGCTAGAGAAGAGGAATAAAATTTTGTGCCCGACAAATAGGTACACATTTACTGTTTTGTTTGGGTGACGATTTTATGAGAATGTTGGCTAGCCGCTTGGCTTTTTATTTTATTTGGGAATTTTCCTAGCCCCTCCCGTACAAAGGAGGTATTGTCAAAATTTTCCAAAATTTAAAGGCGTTACTGAAATATTTGAAGTGAAAACGATATAGGAATTTTTGAATGAACTACGGGGCCGTGCAGTTCGTGTTTTGAAACCGTGATTTCAAACGACTAGTGTGGGAAATCCGACCATTGGATTTTCCCGAAACCGCAACCGTTGGGTTCGCCTTGGAATTATCTTTCCAACGGCACTAACTTTGTAAAGATCCGACGGTTGGATTGTCTGGAATGTTTAATTCAAATCTAAAGAAAAACAGTGCTAGAAACGATTATATTTATATATATATAAATAAATATAATTAAATTAAATCGAATAACGACGCTGCAGTTCGTAATTTGAAATCGTAACTTCAAACGGCTAGTGTGGAGGATCCGACCGTCGGATTTTCCTAAAACTGAAACCGTTGGATTCGTCTTGAAATGATCTTTCTAATGATATAAAATTTGTGAACATCCAACGGTTAGATTTTCAGTTATGTGTAAAACAAATTTAGAGAAAAACAGCGCTAGTGCCTCGACACGACCTGAAACGTCTTTTAATTAAATATGGTCGTTTTAAATAAATAAAAATGGCGATATATCGTTATAAAATACTATAAACGATATAGAGTGGAAATAAACCCATTTTGTTGTGTTTGCTTGATATGTGATGGTTGAATGTATTTAACATGAAAATGATACTAAAGAACTGAAATGTGAATGTTGAATAGTTTAACCATGTGATAAATTGATTTGAAAATCTAAATATACGTGGGTTATTTGAAAAGGCCGAGTTCATTCTCATTTCAAATAATCGATCGACGTTGAGAAGTCGAAGATTCGAAGACGGTTGAAGACAGATGATCTTCAAATTGGATGGATGGGCGCTACTAATGCTCGTGATTGGAGTAGCTACCTTGAAGGAGCTGAAGTAGTAGCCGTCCGGACATATTGTTGATTGTACGGATATGCGAGGATTTGGTGCCTCCGGTTTCGTTCAAACCCAGAACGAACTTGTAAAAGGATTGTGTGTCTGACATTGGATTTTTTCTATGCTGATTGATCTCTGTTAAATATATATCTGTTTGGCGGCGGAGAATTTATTCTCTTGCTCAACGCCCTTGTCTGAGACGTACGAGCTCAGAGGTTATGTGTTGATAGAAATCAGTCGCATGGAGTGGATTGCCTGTGTGGCACGCCTAAGTGGCATATGATCAAGGCTTCTGTTGCAAAGCAAAGTCTTGAGATTGATGATCAAAGCATGGTCTTTGTGACGTAGCTTTGTGTATAACGTGAATTCGTGAGCCTCACACCCCGGTATGAGTCAAAAATGGGAGAAGGACCCAAGGAGTGCACGACGTTTCTTTCTAGCTATGGTGGTGTCAGTGACCTACCAGCCCTGACATTTATATCTACTTTTCACCCGTGTGGTTGTTGGAATACGAGGCGCCTCGATTATAGGTCTGTAAGGACTAGGAAACGTGTGTTCAGGAATTGTCAATCCTCAAAAGTAAGAGAGGACCGGCCTTGGAGGATCCAGGGATTACTGTGTGCGGTCCCGAGGCATTTGCTAGAGTGTCTCGAACGGAGAGGAGCTTGCCCCTTGCCTCGACTCATGATGAAATCCAATTTCCAATACGAAATTTCGGATGAGATTGTATTACTAGTATGGCGACATAGTGGTATGGGTCATTTATGCCGCCTATGATTGATATTTATGATTGAAATCGCTTTTGAAATATATATACACTAGTAATAATATCGAACACTTTTGTTTTATTCGTATGAAGCATTTTTGGCCATTATAAGGTAAAACTCTATCCTCTGGCTTGCGTTGCATTGTGTGATGGGACATGAGTCTTATAATGGCTTCATTTTACAAAAAGCATTGCGATGATTTAATCATTTACTTTATTTCATGCACTAGCACTCATTGGAGTAAACCCGTTCCGCGAAAGTGGCGTGGTCCTTTGATTTGCCTCATTATTGTTGTTAATAAGTTAAGTAGATTTCTCATACCAGTCCCATGACTGACTCGTAGTTTGTTTCACCTTGCAAACTCGGGTGCCCTCATTTTCACATGGGTAGCCTAGTTACATGTATCTGGTGCACTTTTGGCTCATGGCGAGGCTTGACTACACCGTGCTGACTTTGGCTCTTTCCGCCATTATTGTATATGTATTATGATTCCGCCATTGGCGATGTAGACTGATGTTTATTTTGTGTACTCTTTATGTATGATTCCGCCTCTGGCGATGATGACTGATTATGTATTATTATGCACTAAGTTGTATCCTGCACTGTGCTCTCTGATGTGGTGATATCTATATGATTCCGCTGTCATATGCGTGTAAATTATTCTATTTCATGTTTATGCTATTATCTGTGATCTGCTAATGTTGATTAATGTGTTATATTCCAATGATTATCCTTAACACCGTGTCACGGGGTTTTGGGATCGTCACAGCTGGTATCAGAGCTTTGGTTAACCTTAGTTCTGGAGTCTAACACATTAAGCACTTCGTCAAAATAGAATCAGTAGTATTCTAAGATGAGTAGCTCATTAGAGATAGGACTAGCAATGTCCTAGGATGAGTCAAGCAGAATAGCAAAAATAATTTGATCAGTCCATTGTTATCTTTCCTTAAGTTTTCTACTTAACCATACAATAAAATTATCATTTCTGTAGGCTGACTCTTTTCTTGCTTATACAGAGCTTGAAAAATGGCTACCCGAGCAGCCGCTGCTAGAGGAGGCCGAGCTGGCCGTAGCAGAGGACGAGGAGAAGTCCCAGTTGAAGAAGGACCCTTGATACAACCCCCGACCGCTCAACAATTCAAGCTGGACCGCGTAGCTAATAGATACAAGAACCTAGGAGGCAAAACCTTCTCGGGAACTGGCACAGTAATAGAGGCCCTTGCATGGCTGAAAACATGCGAGAAGGTACTAGAAGGCCTAAGGCTTGGAGATCAAGATAAAGCTTTCATGGGCGCTTGGCTCCTACAAGAAGAAGCTGAATTATGGTGGGAAGCTCTCACCGCTGGGAATAGAGAAGCTGGTAGAACCTAGGATGGATTCAAAGAACTATTCAAAGAGAAATATATCCCAGAACAAGCCCTAGAGCGCATGCACGACGACTTCGCCAACCTTCAGCAGGGGGATCTCTCGGTGCAGGATTATTTGAATAAATTTACACAATTGTCCCGCCATGCTCCAGAGCTCGTCGCCACTGCAAAGTCCAAGAATAAGAGGTTCATCCTCGGGCTGAAGCGACAGTATCATGATAGAGCCATGGCCCACATCAAGCCGGGATTTAACGAATTGGTGGAAATGACGTGCAACTACGAAGACCTGGATCAAAGGCACCTGGAACAGGATCGCGCTAAAAGCCAAGACGGAAACAAACGCAAGCCTGCTGTGAATCAAGCCGAGTCAAGCCAAGCAGCATCCTCGTAACCACAAACTGGCAGGCCGCCAAAAGGAAGCTGCTATAATTATGGCAAGATGGGGCACTACTCCAATGTTTGCACAGCCCCGAAGAGGCAGAAGACAAATTCACATGGTTCAAGCCAGGGCTCTCAGAACCCTCGCTCCTGCTTTAATTGCCGCAAGACGGATCATCTTGTCAAAGACTGCCCTTTACTTAAGAAGGCCGCAGTAGCTCACGTGTATGACGGGACGAACCCGTCAGCTGCTTCCGATGGAGCAGGTAAACCCGATGTTTTGGGAGGTACCCTTACAATTAAAAATATTTCTGTTTCTGTATTGTTCGACACGGGTGCATCACGTAGTTTTATTGCTAGTAACACACTTCACAAATTAAAGTTAAAAAAAAGAAAGCTTAAAGAATCGGTTGAAGTACATAATCCGATAGGAGGATCTCTTATTCTCAGTTCATATTGTAAAGTGCCGGCCTCTTATTCTTTCTACAAGTTTCCTTTTGATCTAGTCGTTATGGACTTTCCCGAATTTGATATAATTCTCGGGCTTGATTGGTTAACGAAATACGAAGCTGAGGTAAAGTGTGCAGAAAGGATTGTAAAAATTCGAATGAAGCTTGGACAAATATTTATACCCTGTCATGGTTCTAATCCAAATAGAGAAGAATTTAGGTATGCGTTGGAAGTTATCCCCACTTCCTTAGAAAAGATTCCTGTTGTTAGAAACTATGCGGATGTGTTTGTAGAAGTCGAAAACTTACCTCCGCAAAGAGAAATAGAATTCAGAATCGATCTAATTCCCAATGCCAGACCAGTAGTACATCCAATTCGCAGAATGACTCCAAAGGAAAAAGAAGAATTAGGCGATCAAACTCATCAACTGTTGTGGAAGGGTCTAATTAGACCTAGCTTTTCTAATTGGGGTGCAGCTGTAGTGTTTGTCCCAAAATCAGATGGTACTCTTCGATTGTGTGTTGATTACCGAGACCTCAACAGACGCTCAAAAACAAATACCCATTACCCCGCATCGATGATCTGCTAGACCAATTGAATGGGGCGAGAGTATTTTCCCGAATGGACCTAGCTACAGGTTTTCATCAATTGAGAATTGCAGAGGAGTGTGTTCCTTTGAAAGCTTTCAGAGGTCTAGACATATTTTATGAATGGTTAGTAATGTCGTTCGGCCTGTGCAACGCTTCAGCATACTTTGTCGATCTAATGAATAGAGTGTTCAGGGGAGTTCTGAATAAAGTTGTCCTCGTATTCATCGATGATATTTTAATCTACTTCAAATAAAAACCCGAGCATGAAAAACACTTAGAACAAGCATTGGAGATTCTAAGAAAGAACGTCTTCAAAGCCAAATTCTCAAAATGTGTTTTCTGGCAAGAAGAAGTGAAGTTTCTTGGCCATGTCGTGTCAAAGAAAGGGAATTCTGTAGATCCGAGCAAAATAACAGCGATTCAGGACTGGAAACAACCCACTATACCCACAGAGGTTAGGAGTTTTATAGGGTTGGCTAGTTATTATCGAAATTTCATTAAGGATTTTTCGAAGATATCCGGTCCGTTAACGAAGCTCACGAAGAAGCATAAGAAATTTAAGTGGACTTCTGACTGTGAAGAAGCTTTCTAGGAATTGAAATCGAAACTGACAACTGCTCCAGTGTTAACCATTATTGATGGCAATCAGGATTTAACGGTTTGGACAGATGCTTCTATTAGAGGTCTTGGTCCAGTGTTAATGCAAAGAGGCCAAGTAGTCGCTTATGCAAGCCGCCAACTGAAACCGCATGAGAAGAATTATGTAACTCATGATCTTGAGTTGCTAGCCATCGTTTTTGCTTTGAAAATCTGGAGGCATTATTTATTGGGTGAGAAATTTGTAATGTACACAGATCATCAATCATTGAAGTATTTATACACCCAAAAAGATCTGAATTTGAGACAGCAGCGTTGGCTAGAATTTCTTCCAGCGTATGATCTAGATATCCTGTATACGCCGGGAAAGGCTAACGTTGTAGCGGATGCGCTTAGTAGAAAAACCGCAATCATTGCCAATCTTATAATTACGCCAGGATTGATTGATAAAATATTTGTTCTTCAGAAAAACGACAATTTTGTAAAAGAGATGATAAGAAGGATTCGAAGGGGCGAAGGCTCCAGTTTCCAAGTGGATAGTGGGGGAGTTCTGAGATTGAATAGAAGAATATGTGTTCCCGACATCCCTAAGCTCAAAAGAGAGGTGCTAGATGAATGCCATAAATCTAAACTTTGCATTCATCCTAGTGTGAGTAAAATGTACAACGATATCAAACGCACTTTCTGGTGGAAGGCAATGAAGAGGGATATTTCTTTATATGTTAGCAGATGCCCTACTTGTCAATCAGTCAAGAGCGACCAACAGAAGCTAGCTGGATTGTTGCAACCGTTGGAAGTCCCAGGTTGGAAATGGGAACAAATTTCCATGGATTTCATAGATGGTTTGCCACGAACCAGGAAAGGTAATGATAGCATTTGGGTAATCGTAAATCGCTTCATGAAGACTGCCCATTTCATACCTGTCAGATCCAATAGAACCGCTCAAAGTCTAGCATTAATATATTTCAAAGAAATCGTTAAGCTGCATGGAATTCCCATCGGCATAGTCAGTGATAGAGACCCAATATTTGCTAGCAAATTCTGGGAGGCATTCCAGACAGAATTGGGAACGAAACTGAATATGAGCACCGCTTATCACCCTCAAACAGATGGCCAAACTGACCGGGTGAATAGAATTCTAGAAGATTTATTGCGGGCTTGTATAATTGATTTTGGTGGGTCATGGGAAGATCACTTACATTTGGCCGAATTCTCATATAACAATAGCTATCAAGCAAGTTTGGGAATGTCACCATTTGAAGCATTATATGGCAGACCGTGCAGATCTCCAGCATGTTGGGTAGAACCTGGCAACAGACTTATGTTAGGACCCGATATGATTAGAGAAGCGTCCGATAAAGTCGACTTCATCAAAAAGTGATTGAGAACCGCGCAAAGCCAACAGAAAAGTTATGCAGATTCTAGAAGAAGAGATTTGACCTTTGCTGTTGGTGACCATGTTTATCTGAAAGTTTCTCCAATGAGAGGAGTAATCAGATTTGGCAAAACTAGGAAGTTGGCACCGAGATTTATTGGTCCCTTTCCTATACTTGAACGAATTGGAATTCTTGCTTATAGGGTTCAATTACCAGATTGGTTGCCTGGAGTGCATGATGTGTTTCACGTATCTCAACTTAGAAGACATGTGCATGATCCGGATCTTGTTGTAGAAGAAGCAGCGCAACAGGACTTGGAAATAACTCCAGAATTAGCAGTCAGAAGAGAGCCATTAAAGATTTTTGGCAAAGAAACTAGAGAGCTAAGAAGCAAAAAGGTTCATTTAGTTAAAGTGCAGTGGAGTAGTGATCCTAGAGACTGTACTTGGGAGACTGAGGAAAGCATTAAGCAAGCTTACCCCAAATGCAGAGTGGACATCTCTGACTAATTCCGGTGCAAGGTACCTTTACAATACTTTGCATTTACATTTTGTTTCCTACTTTACTGTTGTTTCCTTTTCTGGGACGAAAAGTTTTAAGTGGGGGAGATTGTAACAACCCAGAAAATACAAGCCAATTTAAAAAAATTTAATTTGGTTATTTCAAAGGAATTTGAACAATTGAAATAGAATATTTCAATAAAATAGTGAATTAGAAATAGTGAGTTGGTTTGAAAATTTGAATTCAAACTTTGATTGACTGTGCCGGGTGGAAAATATAACGGATTTTAGTGAAACCTAAAATATTTAAATCTGTTAGTGAATACCTTTCTAAGAATCTGAAAAATCGAAGTTTCATAGCGGGAATCAAAAGTTATGGCCGAATGAATTTTCAGAAAGGTCGCTATATAGAATATATAGCCCTGGAAAATGGATATTTTGCAAACGACCTCGGAATTCGACGAAACCACTTTTGTTGGGTCCGGGATGTCAAACTACTGCTAGGTTTCAAATTTCATAATTTTTGAAGTTAGTATGTGAGCGTGGCAAAAGAAAATGTGTTTGGTCAATTTCTGCTAAATTGGATCGACCAGAAAATGGCCATTTTTCAAACGATCTCAGAATTCGACGAACTAGTTTTGTTGGGACCGTAGCGTCAAAACATAGCTAGATTTGTTTTTCTGGAATTTTTCGAATCAGTTTGTGGCCCTCGCAAATTGAAATGTACGTTCAAAGTTAAAATTAAATGTTTTATACTTTAATTCGAAGAATAACTGACTGTAACAGTCGAATTGGCCAACGAAACATATCCCATTGTGTCCGGGATGGGGGTATTTAGCTAGGGACGACAGTCGTTGGGTTTGAATTGGTGTCCGTGTGGAGAAACACTATTTAAAAATTTAATAAAGCCCTAGGCCAATCAAAATTTTCCTTTCATTATTTTAAAAATAAAAAAAAACATCGGAAACCCTTTTCCCTTTATCGCTCTTGACGACTGTCGATTTCGTCGCTTCCCAGGCAAATCGCCGCCGCCACAGCCACCTACCGACGCCGCCACCACCTTGAATCGATGTGCCTCCCTCCCCTCTTCGAATCCGACCAACCCCTGACCCCTATCGTCGCCGCATCGACAAGAACCGTCAACCCAAAGTCGCCGACTTCCCACCGTCGCTGTGCCTTCCTCCGACCACCGAACCGCCTCCAACCACCACCGTTCGACTCCCCTTTCCTCCCTCTTCCACGTTGTACCTTCCGATCATAGTATCGTGCCTCGGTTTTCGCGAAAACTGCAACCCTAGTTTTGAACCATCGTGAAAGGTGAGTTTTTTTTACATCTAAACTTTGTAAAATCATATCTTTATGGTGTGTTGAAGAAATTCGATGAAACAGGAAACATCGGGACCGCAAGGAGGCTCTCTACCACATAGAAGAGACCGCGGATTTTTTTGAGCTATCTACGATTTTTAGCACTCCGAAAACTAAAGTGAGAAATCTAAATTAGAAGAATTTGAATGGAAAATGTCATGTATAAATTATATAAGCGAAATATAAATTACACACGTGTTGTATACCTCATGTACATGCGTTCTGTAAGCTATATGAGCGAAGTATGGATTATACACGCATAGAATAATTGATATATGTGTTGAAATGCAAGTGAAATATAGAAATAATATATATATATATATATATATATATATATATATATATATACTCCCCTCGTCCACAAACCATGGACGATATTTATTGTTGTGAATTGGTGTGAAATATTGGATGAAAAATGCGAATGGTTGAATAATTGTTTGTGGTTGATATTGATTGGTTGTGGTTGAAAAATACCCATTGGTGATTGAAATAAATTGGAAATAATTATGGAAATGAAAATAAAACATGCCGCCTGCGTGCGAATTAGATGCATGAATCCCCATTGTCAAAAACCGCGAGGTTTTAAGGTAGAGCGAGGAGCCGTACTAGGGACGGTGCCGGTTTTAACTACCCTGCCGTTATGCTGCCGAAATTTTGAATAATATTCATGTGTTAGAATTATTTTCATATGTTGAAATTATCTTCATGCGTTGAAATTAAAGTCATGTGTTGAAACTATATCCATGTGTGGAAATGCTCATGTGTTGAGAAGTGATGTGTGAAAATTAAATTCACGTGTGAATGAATAAAGTGTTTAAACAATAAAAATCCCATTTTTATAATATATATGAAGTATGTAAAATATTCGCCTTATATATAAATAGTTTCAACAATAAAAATTTCATCTTTCTTATATGAACATCATATATAAATTATCCAGGTGTGGAGATGCTCATGTGTTGAGAAGTGTGTGTATTGGAAAAGTTCATATGTTGAATAAAAAGATCGAACAATAAAAATTACATTTTTATTGAAATTATTAAGTGTTAAAAACATTCATTTGTTGAATAAATATTTTAGATGATAAAAATACCAATTTTATCATATAAGTGATTTGCTAAAGATATGCAAGCGTTGAAATAAATATTTGTGAAAGAAATATTGTTTTTAATATGCATAGGAACTAAATAAAATAGTCATGTGTTGAAATATATTTTAGTTCGCTAAAATTATCATTTTTGAAATGTGAAGTGTTAAAAATAACCACTTGTTCAAATAAATATGCATGAGTTGAAATATTCATTAATTAGCCAATGATAGGATTTTTGCCTATGCATACAACATTAGAATTAATGGTGTTTTTAAACCAAATTGAAACAAATATGAAGTTGAATGGAAAATGATAAGTGATAAGAATTGCATATATGTACATGCATATTTATTGAACAGGTTATAGCAAAGAGGCTAGAGAAGAGGAATAAAATTTTGTGCCCGACAAATAGGTACACGTTTACTATTTTGTTTGGGTGATGATTTTATGAGCCTGTTGGCTAGCCGCTTGGCTTTTTCTTTTTCTTTTTGAGATGAGACGCCCGTATGGCTATTTGGTAATTTTCCCAGCCCCTCCCGTACAAAGGAGGTTATGGCGAAATTTTCCAAAATTTAAATTTAAAGGCGTTAGTGAAATATTTGAAGTGAAAACGATATAGGAACTTTTGAATGAACTATATTTATATAAATATATAAATATAAATAAAATTAAAACAAATCGGCGCCGTGCAGTTCGTGTTTTGAAACCGTGATTTCAAACGACTAGTGTGGGAAATCTGACCATTGGATTTTCCCGAAACCGCAACCGTTGGGTTCGCCTTGAAAATATCTTTCCAACGGCACCAACTTTGTAAAGATCCGACGGTTGGATTGTCTGGAATGTTTAAATCAAATCTGAAGAAAAACAGCGCCAGAAACGATTATATATATATAATTAAATTAAATTAAATCGAATAACGACGCTGTAGTTCGTAATTTGAAATCGTAACTTCAAACGACTAGTGTGGAAGATCCGACCGTCAGATTTTCCTAATACTGAAACCGTTGGATTGTCTTGAAATGATCTTTCTAATGATATAAATTTTGTGAAGATCCAACGGTTAGATTTTCAGGTATGTGTAAAACAAATTTAGAGAAAAACAGCGCCAGTGCCTCGGCACGACCTGAAACGTCATTTAATTAAATATGGTCGTTTTAAATAAATAAAAATGGCGATATATCGTTATAAAATACTATAAACGATATAGAGTGGAAATAAAACCATTTTGTTGTGTTTGCTTGATATGTGATGGTTGAATGTATTTAACATGAAAATGATACTAAAGAACTGAAATGTGAATGTTGAATAGTTTAACCATGTGATAAATTGATTTGAAAATCTAAATATACGTGGGTTATTTGAAAAGGCCGAGTTCATTCTCAATTCAAATAATCGATCAACGTTAAGAAGTCGAAGAGTCGAAGACGGTTGAAGACCGACGATCTTCACATTGGATGGATGGGCGCTACTGATGCTCGTGATTGGAGTAGCTACCTTGAAGGAGCTGAAGTAGTAGCCGTCCGGACATATTGTTGATTGTATGGATATGCGAGGATTTGGTGCCTCCGGTTTCGTTCAAACCCAGAACGAACTTGTAAAAGGACTGTGTGTCTGACATTGGATTTTGTTCTATACTAATTGATCTCTGTTAAATATATATCTGTTTGGCGGCGGAGAATTTATTCTCTTGCTTAACGCCCTTCTCTGAGACGTACGAGCTCAGAGGTTATGTATTGATAGAAATCGGTCGCATGGAGTGGATTGCCTGTGTGGCATGCCTAAGTGGCATATGATCAAGGCTTCTGTTGCAAAGCAAAGTCTTGTGGTTGATGATCAAAGCATGGTCTATGTGACGTAGTTTTGTATATAACGTGAATTCGCGAGCCTCACACCCCGGTATGAGTCAAAAACGGGAGAAAGACCCAAGGAGTGCACGACGTTTCTTTCTAGCTATGGTGGTGTCAGTGACCTACCAGCCCTGACATTTATATCTACTTTTCACATGTGTGGTTATTGGAATACGAGGCGCCTCGATTATAGGTCTGTAAGGACCAGGAAACGTGTGTTCAGGAATTGCCAATCCTCAAAAGTAAGAGAGGACCGGCCTTGGAGGATCTAGGGATTGCTGTGTGCGGTCCCGAGGCATTTGCTAGAGTGTCTCGAACGGAGAGGAGCTTGCCCCTTGCCTCGACTCATGATGGAATCCAATTTCCAATACGAAATTTCGGATGAGATTGTATTACTAGTATGGCGACATAGTGGTATGGGTCATTTATGCCACCTATGATTGATATTTATGATTGAAATCGCTTTTGAAATATATACACACTAGTAATAATATCGAACACTTTTGTTTTATTCGTATGAAGCATTTTTGGCCATTATAAGGTAAAACTCTATCCTCTGGCTTGCGTTGCATTGTGTGATGGGACCTGAGTCTTATAATGGCTTCATTTTATAAAAAGCATTGCGATGATTTAATCATTTACTTTATTTCATGCACTAGCACTCATTGGAGTAAACCCGTTCCGCGAAAGTGGCGTGGTCCTTTGATTTGCCTCATTATTGTTGTTAATAAGTTAAGTAGATTTCTCATAACAGTCCCATGACTGACTCGTAGTTTGTTTCACCTTGCAAACTCGGGTGCCCTCATTTTCACACGGGCAGCCCAGTTACAGGTATCTGGTGCACTTTTGGCTCATGGCGAGGCTTGACTACACCGTGCTGACTTTGACTCTTTCTGCCATTATTGTATATGTATTATGATTTTGTCATTGGCGATGTAGACTGATGTTTATTTTGTGTACTCTTTATGTATGATTCCGCCTCTGGCGATGATGACTGATTATGTATTATTATGCACTAAGTTGTATCCTGCACTGTGCTCTCTGATGTGGTGATATCTATATGATTTCGCCGTCATATGTGTGTAAATTATTCTATTTCATGTTTATGCTATTATTTGTGATCTGCTAATGTTGATTAATGTGTTATATTCCAATGATTATCCTTAACACCGTGTCACGGGGTTTTGGGATCGTCACACATCCCGAAATATGGATAATGAGTGGTGATCGTCCAGACGTATGTGGAGATCGATGGGTATGCGAGGTATATAGTGCCTCAATTTTCGTTTAGACCCAAAACGGACTTGTAAAAGGACTGTGTGTCTGACATGGGAATTCATTCTGTGTGATTGATAGCCATCAGTTGCATGGTGTAAATTGCCTGTGTGGCATGCTAAGCTGCAGTGATCAAGGCCTCTGTTGAAAAGCAAAGTCTTGTGGTCGATGATCAAAGCACCGCGTGTGTGGCGTAGCTTTGTGTATAACATGAATTCGCGAGCCTCACACCCCAGTATGAACCAGAAACGGGAGAGGACATCAGGGAGGGCATGCGTTTCCTTCTAGCTTGAGGTGGTGTTAGTGCTTAAACTGGCTGACATTTATATTATTTTCACCTGTGTGGTTGTTGCTGTTGCGAGGCGCCTCGGATATGTCGATCGATACGGGATCGATGGAGTCATTCATCGGCTCATTTACACCCCAAAGGGTTGGGAAACATAGTGTTCAGGCGTAATAATCAACATCGGTGGACCGGCCCTGACGATCCATGGTACAGTTGCGGCTGTGCTTGAGACTCGGGCTAGACAGTCTCGAATTCGGTAAGGACTATCTTTTGCCTTGGTTCATGACGAAAATCCAATTTCCAAATACGTGACTGTGCGTTTTTGATTGTATACCTATATATGGCGACATAGTGGTATGGGGCATTAATGCCGTCTATGATTGATACTTATGATTTGAAATTGTTTTTGAAACATATAAACACTAGTAATAATATCAAATGCTTTTGTTTTATTCGTATCAAGCAAATTTTGGTCGTTATAAGGTAAAAACTCTATCCTCCGGTTTGCGTTGCATTGTGTGATGGGAACTGAGTCTTATAATGGCTTCATTTTTATAAAAGCATTGCGATGTTTAAAAGAATTACTTGTTTTAAAGCACTGGCAATCTAATGGAGTAAACCCGTTCCACGAAAGTGGCGTGGTCCTGGAATTAGCCATATTATAAACGTGTTAAGTAGATTTCTCATACCCGTACCATGACTGACTCGTAGTTTGTTTCAATTGCAAACTCGGGTGCCCCTTTTTCTACATGGGCAGCCTTGTATTTAGGTTTTAGCAGGCTCTTTCTGGATAGCTGGAGCTGAATATAGATTCTATCATTTCTCTTTTTATGTTGTTCAGCTCCTATTGTACATATTTTGTTTGTTTTCCGCTGTAGACATTTATTTATAGCTGAACTGTATTTGTACTAAGTATGATCCTGTATACTGTGTAACTCTGATGATTACGTTTATCCAGTGTATTATTTGTACATTATCTGGTGTATTTATTTATTTCTGTTCTGCTATTATCTGTTTATGTGTTATATTCCAAGATTACCCTTTACACCGTCAGTACGGGTTTTGGGGACGTCACATTTAAGGCTAACATTCTTATCTAAGCGTGGACATCCTTATAATTACTTAATACCACACGAGGCAGGTTCTATTAGGCTACTCAAGACCTCTTCCCTAACTTCAATGTTGTTATATACACTATCCTTGTAGGTCGAGAGACAGTAACAACCACTTAATACCAGGTTTAGGTAGGAACATAACTTTATTTAGGACCCACCTAGCGGCCTATCTTATTACTATCTTGCTGTTACTATGGGTGAACTCCTAGCCACTTAGTACTTCCCTTAGACGGTGATCCCTTTTAGGTTATTTATAGAGACCATCCATAGATTGACCCTCACTAAGCCCTTAGATAAGAAGCAAACATTACTTGGAGAACTACCATACTCATATGTTGCCTATTCGGAGACCTTTTAGTACCATATATGAGAAAGGCAGACCCAATGACCACTTTAGACCATTGTAAGGGTGAGTCCCATTACTTGGGTCCTAAACCAAGAAGTGAACCTTATGAATGGACCTAGTCCTAACTATTTAATGCCAAAAAGGGTAAATTGACCACTTAATACCTTTCACAACGAAGGCCTACTACTACACCACACACACACACACACACACACACACATATATATATATATATATACATATATATACATACACATATAGACCTCTCTCTCATCAAACCGACTACTTGTAGATGTTGTATTTGCTGGAAGGTTCCAGGCAGGATTCTACTGCATGTTGGGCTTAACCTCGTGTCTTAGTGTATTAATTATAATGGCCAATGACAACATGAGCTCCTACATTAACCACTCTTACTTCTAAATGTTGGATATGTCGGTCGGTTTCAGACAAACTTCTACTACAAGTAATGGTTAACCTCAAGTCTAAGTGTCATTACTTATAATTTAAAGCCATTAACTCACACACATACAGACATGCACTCAAATCTTATTATCTAATTTAAATGTATTTAATACGAAATCTACTATGTGTTAGTATTATGTTTAGTTACGCTATCAATAAATAATAATAAATGGGACATAAATCAAGCATTCATATAGAATCGAGCTAATTCGTTTGAAATGTCAATCCACACATAATAAATGTGCACAAGTCCATTTCCCTATATTCCTCAATGATGGCATAAACATATAATTTAAATAAAAATAGAAATAACAACATATGTATACAACTTGGAACTAAGGCCTGAATGGTTATTTCAATAACATAATAGAGACATGGTTTAATATTTCTAAATACATAAGTAAAATCCTCATTTTGGTACAAATTCACTTTTTATGTAATTTTCGTATACAAAACCTTGATATTTCAGTAATTTGCAAGTAACACGTTCAAACGATCTATTTAGAAATAGATGATTAAACCTGTTCAATTTGCAACACTCAAGTCCTTAATCTCTTGCAACCAAAATATACATGTATATGAATTTGCAAATTTACAATAAGAGAATTAGAC
The DNA here is from genome assembly GCA_030737875.1 of Allium sativum. Taxonomy (NCBI): domain Eukaryota; kingdom Viridiplantae; phylum Streptophyta; class Magnoliopsida; order Asparagales; family Amaryllidaceae; genus Allium; species Allium sativum. Next base: position 358,369,348 of record CM060922.1, on the reverse strand, counting down.
CATATTTAAGAATTGTACCAACACCCAAATGCCTTTTCTTCCATTACATCAAAATTCCAAACGTAATAATAATTGATTAACCATTTCGACGTACAAACATAAATAATGCAAAATATGGAGGGTTTGATATTATTTTCTTCTCGTATAAATCCAAATCTTCCTAGACATAATAATACAAATTCAAACTACAAAAGATAGAAAATAGTACATATAGGGTTTCCACTCACATTGATTTGAGATAGAAAAACAATGATATTTGCTGAAGAATTGAATCTGGATTCAGCCTACTAAATCGTGCTATAATCCTTTTATAACGTATATATATACATAAGAATTAGAATCTCATATATATATACACAAATATATATATATATATATAAACCAAATTCTAGAATCCTAAATGTATAGAGAACTTGGATTAGAGAAGGTAAAATGAAGATAAGAGAGAAGGAAGAGATCCTAACCTTTATTTGGAATTGACAATGGCAGAAGGGCGGAATGGAGGTGTACAGAGGAATGAGAATAGTGTTTTGAGTGTGGCTAGGGAGCTCTTTTTATAGTTGAAGTGTAGGTGTAAACCATTATATTAAATTTGGACAGTCTAACTGATGCAATTTGTATAAAACTCCCAAACAAAACACACATCCCCCACCTCTACACCCAGAACCTATAGAGGCGGTCGACCCCCCTTCTGAGGTTGGTTAGCAAAATTTAGTTATCCAATGATTTTGTATTTTTATTTATTTATTAATTAATTGTTTGATATCTATTTCCTTATGTTGATTATCTTTGTCCCCTTTGCATATGAACACACACACACAAAATTTCAAACCTTCGTGGAATATTATTTCATGTCAATCTATAAGTAAATATATTTCGATTTTAAATTAAATTTATTTGAATTTCAAACCTTGTGTGTTAATACTTATATCAAACTTGTTTTATTAATATCTTTTACATGCAGACTCCGTTTTCAGTAAATAAAATATGAAAATAGATCAGAATCTCGCAACAAATACAATAGCAATACTTTCGTTGCACAATTCCTAATTATCCAAAATTCTAGAATTGGAAATGGAAGAAGGGAAGAATGGAGGTGTAGAGATGAATGAGAATAGGGTTTTGAGTGTGGCTAATGAGCTCTTTTTATAGTTGCAAGTGTAAGTATAGACCATTAGATTATTTAGATTTAATCTGGACAATCTAACTAATGCAATTTGTATAAAACTCCCTAACAAAACACACATCCCCACCTTTACACCCAGGAGGGCGGTCGACCCCCTCTCATATAGGGGAGGTCAACCCCCTTTTGGGGTCCGCTGCGAGAATTTATTTCTCCAATGACGTTGTTTCTTATTTATTTCTTAGTTGATTGCTTTGATTTATTTCCTTATGTCGATTATTTATATCCCCTTTGCATATGAATATGTACACATAATTTTAAATCCTCTTAGAATATTCTTTCATGCCAATCTATAATTAATTATATTCTTGTTTTATATTAAATTTATTTGGATTTCAAACCTTTTGTATTAATATTTACGTGCAACTTGTTTTATTAATATCTTTTACATAAGGACTCCGTTTTCAGTAAGTAAAAATGAACGGATAAGAATCTCATCACGAATGCATTAGAAATACTTTCGTTGCCCAATTCCTAATTATCCAAAATTTCATTTTTAAGCCCATTAACTTATTATTGATTGTTATTATTTATTTTAAATTAAATTACCTTATGTCTATCTCAGATTGATTTTTCAGGGTGTTACATTCTCCCTTTACTAGAGATTTCATCCTGAAATCTTTTGAGTGGGCGAAGAACAATACTCGCTCTAAACAACCATGTTGTACACCCTTGTTATTTTATAAGCATCCACAAGTCACTACACCAAAACAAGTGATTCCCAATGAGTATAACCATCGCAAACAAATTTCAGCAATGTTAGTGTAGCTATAGGGGAGTGGCAATTTATTTCCAATGCATATAAGCATTGGTATATTTTCTCTCCCGATGCTTATAAGCATTGGTAGATTTTCTTTTGCAATGCATATAAGTGCTGGTAGATTTTCTTTCGCAACGCTTATAAGCGTTGGTAGTTTTTCTTTGCCAACGCTCATAAGCGTTGGAAGATTTTTTTTTGCAATGCTTGTACATGTTGCAATATTTTTGTTTGCAACGCTTATACATGTTACAAAATTTTAACTCACAATAAATATAAATTTTAATAGTAACAGAAATATGTATTAGCAACTCACATATTCTAACATTAGTAGTCAATTAATAACCAACATGATGATAATATAGACGATATTTAATATGAATCAAAAACTATATTATTCTCAATTTAAACTCAATGCATACCAATAGACAACATTCATAATCACGTATTGATATTGAATATCAATTAACAATAGACAAGTACAATACATAATTAAGTTGTCAAATTTAATACATAATTAGGTTGCTAAATTTAATATATAACGAAAATTCTACAAATACCAAATATGAAATTCCGACGATATAACGAAGCCTCCATCTAAAAATTCACATAGCTTGTACATTCCATTTTGAGGACCATCATAAATTAGTGCATTTGGTTCAAGAACATCAACCACCCAAATTACTTTCTCTACATTCGGTATCACCTTCCTAAAATGACAAATTATTTGTATTCCAACATAACTTTTTGCTACTTCCTTTCTAGATCATGTGACAATAGCATTACATATTTCTTTTCCACTGTAGATGAATGAAAATCATTATATGACACAGTTGGGGTAACAGTTACATTATTTTTATACGAGGATCCCCTAAATTAGAAGCACCTTATGTATGTGGAGTCGTAGGACTTGGAAAAAGCTTTTCTTGCAAATTAGGTATAAATTTTATAAAAGTTGAAGTAATTGAATTGATGGCGTTATTAACTTGAGTAGCTACTTGCCTTTCTATCTCAAATTTCCAAACAGACAAATCCACTATTTGTTTTTTTCAATTACAACTTTTACAGCAACTTCTTCAACAATATTTTTCTTGAGAACTTTATGAGAAAACAATATCGATTTATTCATAGGTATCGACTTTTTCATAAACATCTATCTTAGTAATGAATACTATATTTTTCTTTAACAGGTCCAAAAGGTAAAATTTGTAATTTATGTCTAACTCAAGTTCGAGAGACTGGATTAAAAGTCCATATAGAAATATTGAAGAATATAAGCAAGGCGTTCGAGAGTTCCTTTGTTTTGTGAAGAATCACGCATCTCCCGATATCGAAATATGCACTTGCCTTGTATTAAGTGCAAGAACTCTAAAAAGCTCTCACTGGAAAGCGTTGAGAAACACTTAATCATTCATGGTATGGTTAAAACGTATAATAGGTGGTTTTTCCATGGAGAGATGAATAACAATAACGCGGGGGTGAACCATACTGAAAATATAGTTTCAGATCCCCATATCCAATATCATATTCCAACCATCCATTGTGTAGAGGAAGCTCTTAGAAATCTCATAGACGATGCTTTTGGAGTGCATAATATGCCACAAGCTAGTGGTGAAGAAGAAGCTCAACAGACAAATACAATCATTCTTACTATGGATAAAAGCACAAAAAATACGCAGACAAAGCAAATGAAAAACTTTATTCTTCTTGCGAAGAGGGGAATACAATGTTAGGTGTAATTTTAAGCTTCAGAACCTTAAAAAAGAATTTAATTGGTCGGGAAATAGTGTGACTGAGTTGTTGAAGCGAGTAAAACGTTGGCATTCAAAAGAAAATAATTTACTTGAAAATATCCCACGATGAAGAAAATAATAAAGGATTTGGGAATAGAGGTGAAGCATATACATGCTTGTGAAAATGATTGTATATTGTTTTGAAAAGAAAATGTTGATGCGAAAGAATGTCTTGTGTGCCATAAAACAAGGTACAAAACTAAAAAAACAGTGTTAGGGGAGGTCAAATAAAATAAAGAAACAAGAAAAGTTTTAATATACTTTCCTGTTAGTCCAAGATTAAGTAGATTGTACACTATACCATGGATAGCTTGTAAAATGCAATGGCATAAGAAAACTACACCATCTTGGAATTCCATGCGACATCCTATAGGTTCAGCTGAATAGAGATCAGTTAAAAGTTGATAGCCAGAATTTGCTATTGAAGGACACAACGTTTGGCTTGGTATTGCTACAAATGGGCTTAATCTGAATGGTGTTCTCTTCAATAGTTGTAGTTGTTGTCCTATTTATATGATACCTTATAACCTCCCCCTTCGTTGTGTATGAAAACACAATTTGAAATGTTGAGTCTATTAATTCCTGGACCAAGATCACCAAGTCAGGACATTGATGTATGCTTAGAACCTCTTATATATGATTTAAAACATCATTGGGACGAAAAATGTCTGTTTTTGACATGGATAAGCAAGAAATTTTCAATATGAAAGCAATATTACTATGGGGAATTCATGATTTACCAGCTTTTGGTAACTTATCTGGCTGTGTGACTCACGGTTATAAAGCATGTCCTATTTGTGCTACCAAGACAGAATCAAAGTACAATGGCAACAAAATCATCTATCCAAAATATAGAAGGTATCTGAAGGATGATCATCCATATAGAGCATTAAAACACGGATGGTATAAGGATATTGAATATAAAGATCCTCCAACTTGGCTAAGTGGTGCGTCTCTTTTAGAAAAGCTTGAGCATATCAACTATATTCGTAGCAAACTACCACAAAGAAAAAAGTGATTGATTTCTGAAGCTTATGATAATGTAGATTGTCTTGTCGATGAGGAAGAAAGACCAGCATGGTATAAGAAGTCAATTTTGTTTGACTTGGATTATTGGAGAAGTCAGAAAGTTCGTCATACTATTGATGTGATGCATACTGAGAAAAATGTTGTTGAACATCTCATCAATTTTATGTTTAACAAAGGAAAACAATCTTCTAAACATGCGTTTAATAAGGTTCACAAGTTGCAATGTTGTCAAGTTCTTAAAGATGCAAAACTTCCATCATGTCTTGCAACTAAGTTACATGGTTGTATATGTCTTCAACCACCCAGTTTGAAAATTAGAAAGACATATGGTCATCATATTCTCATCCAATATTTGCTTCCTATCATGGTTCAACATGCATATCCAAAGTGTCATGAGTTGAGACGAGCGCTTTTACAAGTAAGCTTGTACTTCAACATACTATGTTCAAAAGTTCTTGTTCGAGAACATGTGCAAGTGGCTAAAGATATGATTGCTGAAGCATTATTTGTGTTGGCACACTATCTTTCAATGGGTTTTTTTGATATAAGCATCCATTTGATGATACATTTAGCAGATCAACCTCTACTTTGTGACCATCGAATTATATATGGATGTATCCATTTGAATGGTAAATATTGTTTTTGCATTCGAATTATTTTACCTAAGGGTTATGAAGTAACTAACTATAAGTATGCATATTAATTTTTGTGTAAAAGGGCTACGAAGGATTACAAAAACATATCTAGTAACAAAAGGTATATAGAAGGATCAATTTCTGAAGCATACCTTATTTCAGAATCTGTTTGGTACGCAATGGAATTTATTATAAATCGACGTGATGGAAATCATAGCTCTAAACAAGCATCCTTCTTAGATGAGAATAATGATGATATATATATATGAGTGTTCCATCGTTGAAGGTAAATGATTAAAATTATCTAGAGTGCAAAGATCACAGATTCGGCGATGGTTACTTTTTAGAATTGATATACCAAAACGAGATGAATACCACATGTTATACATTTTCACCTTTTTCAATATGTATATCACATTTAGTCAAGAATATATATATATATATATATATATATAATGATATTGAATTTGTAGTGCATACCGCTTATCTTTAGAAGACGGTCTTCGTGGTGAAGGAAAACTATCACAAAAGTAGAAGTAGTAATCCAATCTGAATTTGTTGATTGACTACACAAGAAGGTGTGTTATATCTACTTGAAAGTAATGTGTTTCTTCTTAACTAATGTTATTCTATTAATTTTGTTAATTCTTAACAGTTAGTGGAAGAAAAATGCATGAACACAATATTATGCTTGTATGTCAATGGTCCAAAGTGGGAAGTCAAAACTTACCTTAAGTATAGAGTGAATGGATATACATTTTCTCCTCAACATTATGACGACACCATTTCAACGCAAGATAGTGGTGTCTGCATAGATGCAATCACTACATTTGTTGCAAGTACAAAAGAAATAAATCCAATGAATGATGATACCACTTGGTTTGGTGTTATTAGAGAGATCATGGAAGTTGATTACTATGATTTTCAACATGTGATATTCTATTGTGATCGGGTGAATGTTGCAGATAAGACAAATGGCTGTATCCGGATACAAATTTGTTAATGATAAACTTAAAGAAGCTCAAGAATACCGATGGAGAATATGATGAACCTGCTTTTCTTGCGTCCAAAGCAAGTCAAGTATTTTACATTAGAAATACACAAAATTCTGATTGGTCCATTGTTCGATGCTCTCTTAAACGCATAATGGATAACATAAATGATTATGAAGTACCAGCAACCTATCAATCAATTTTGAAAGAACAACATAATTTAGAACCATTATCGAAATGTATTCAATCGAAATCAACATGTTGATTGAAAATATTTTGCATGTATTTTGCTTGTTTTGATTATGCATTAACCTTTATTGATGTATTGTACAATTGTGTTGTGAAACGTATGATTTTCTTTTATTAATGTCTTTTGAAACTATGACCAATTTGTTATGTTAATTGATATTTTGCAAGTGTCTTTCATGTGTTATGTTAACCTTACATTTTATTTGTTTTTTATGTAGATTTTTCATTAAAATGACAAATGCTTTTAGCGCAAATGCAAATTTAAGTACAATAGAGACTATTGAACCTCAACCACCCAAAGGTAAAAACTACTTTATAACAGTTGACATTCAGGGTGCCAAAGCGGAAGATTCAGCTAAATGGAATACATGTTGCAGTGAGTTAATTCGTTGTCATATACCCGTTGGCTACAAAGAATAGAGGGCGGTAGATAGCTTTACAAGAATAAGCTATGGGAAGGGCTTTTAGTACTTTCACTCATATCAATTTCACCATCAAGTTTCATTGTTTCTTTTATTTTTATTTTCTTTTTTCGTGATAGGAAGAATTTGACATGGATGTAGATCCTACCATAGCTCGACCATTATTAGAGAAACATTTCCCACCGAACTGTAGATCAATGAAGTCAACATTAGTAATAAGTCTTCTTAAAGTTAATGACACTATGACTCCTAAACGTGTTGCCATTGATAGATGTCTAAAGGATATAGATAGAGTGTGGTAGAAAATTTTCCATGATATCAAAGTATACAAATGAAAAGATGGAGCAATGTAAAAGAAATGCAAAAAACAAAGCGAAAAACCAAATCACTCATACTCTAGAAAGGAAACCTTACCATAGAGTGCATGATGAAATGGTAATAAAATTATCTTTTGTAAATGGTTTTTTGTAGAATGTTATATTAATTATGTGCGGTCAGCTTTGATCATTTTTGTAGGTCTTATCCAATCCAGAAGGAAATATTTCACGAAAAATGGTTTGGAAGGCTGGACATAAAAGAAAATCGAGAAAAGTACTACCATGTGTTGCTGAAACATATGTAAGTTTGCATTATGTGAATTATTCAATATATAGATAGCATTGTGGTAACAATTTCCCTTGGAATTCTGGTTTACCATTTTCTGACTTAAATTTTATAATTTTAGATGGTTATTACATTATATAATTCTGACTTAAATTTAGACTGAGATTTTAGAAGGCCGGAATGGTAGATTGCTACAATTCATTTGCTTATTTTAACATGACAGGATTTTGTAATTTCTTCTATAGTCTATGACAATAAGAAAAAAAGAATAATATTGTGTCGGTTCATGAGTGTTTTGATTACAGTTCTGATTAAAAAATTTGGCAACTTTTCTTTGGAAAACTATAACAGCAAAGATATCAAATCATTATAAAATAAAAATTGCTAACTACTGCAAATTTGAAATGAAAATTTTAGTCCTCATTGAATGTATTATAGAATACTGAAAGATTCAACATTTTTTATTTAACAAGATAATCCAAATATAAATTTAGATTATAATTTGTAGCATGTGCACTCCTATTTCATTTGACCTCATCATATATCACTGAGCTGCTCAAGTTGCTGTAGCGTACAAAATACATATTGGAAAGGTGCTCAAGCTGAATGTGTCTGATGAAGCATCTGTACACGCACAAAAACATTTTCCCCTTCGTTCAGATGTTTCAAAATTAAAATAATACTGAGCCTTAGGCTCGGTACAACTGCATTAGTAGTTCCGAGCCTTAGGCTATTTGCTTTGATGTCAACAAGAAGAGAAAATACACAATTTAACACCATGCATAAACAGTTGATCATAGCAATTGAATTGTGCAAATGCTGAATTATTATTACATCATCATTCTGCATTTTTCATTGACGGATTTGATCATTTAATCGAATCAATAAGTCGTGGAATCTGCAATCATGAGAGTATCAGCAATTAGCTTTTTCGCTCTTGATCATTATTCACATACTCTTTGTTTTATCCACTTTGTCTTAGTAATTATTTGGCTTCTTTGCCGACTTAAACTACTTCAGCTTTTGGAGTATGGCTTTGAATACAAAAAAATTGAGATCATGAGTCATCCATCTTCATTTGATATCGTTTCCGTTGATACTAATATCGAAAATTGAGTATTTTTCACCAAGTCTATTTTGTAGGACTAAATATTAACTGCTAGTTTCCCCATTCTTTATTTTATAAGTTCGCTCCTTTTAATACTAAAGTGAAGGAAAGTGGAGAAATAGTGTGAAGGTCTATGTGATCACGAATTAGAATTTAGTTCATATAATGCCAAACAATGATTGATTTATTTCTGTTAAATGGTATCAAATATAACGTAGATGATGCTTAAGGATTTGGTCACCAAAGTCTTTTCTTATGATTATTTTTCCAACATATTTACTTGCCTAATTATGTGGATAATTTATGGAATCTTATGAGTGAACTCCTGCAAGCTAAATGCTAAATATTGCTAACATATGCATTGGTACTTGGCGCTTTATTGTTTTTAATCTTAAACTGTGATTGGGTGAAATTTATACTAAGGAATAAAGTTATGTTTTCAGTAATAAAAATGTTTTTATTCTTTATGAAATTATGTCTCTGTCGCTTTTAAGTCATTAGCAGCTTAATTTCTTTACCTCGCTTTCTTTACAGGCTGTAGATGGAGTTCAATATCTTCACAGTTAATTATTATTCTTGATTCGCATAATGTTGTTCATAGCTTTGTATAAAATGTTGTGACTTTGATTTTTTGTTAGTGGCGATGGTATTGTGACTTGGATTTGGATTGCAATTGGTGTTTGAGTTTTGGGCATCTATAGTATTACTTGGATGCATCTACAGTATATGATAATGTTAATCATTAAGTTTTTATGTGGCACTGAATATTTCATCTAATAAACAGAGAGTAATACTGAGCCTTAGGCTCAGTATCACTGCGTCGACCGGCTCAGTATTACTGAGCCTAAGGCGCAATTAAACTGCACCGAACGGCTCAGTATTATTGAGCCTAATGCGCAGTTAACTACGCCGCACGGCTCATTAATACTGATTCGATCAGCTTAGTTTGACTGTTCCCTGAGCCATTCTGCTCGGTTTAACTGCGCCGATCGGCTCAGTATTTCTAAGCTAAGGCGCAATTAAACTACGCCGTTCGAAGTAGTTAAACTACGCTGAATGAATCAGTATTAGTAAGCCTAAGGTGCAGTTAAACTGCGTCGAACGACTCAGTAATACTGAACCGTTCGATGTAGCAATACTATGTCGTTCGACGCAGTAATACTGTGTTGTTCGGCGTAGTTTTACCGACCCGTTCGACACAGTTAAGCTGAGCCTACGGCTCAGTTAAAATGAGCATAATGGCTCAGTTTTACTGAGTTGTTCGGCTCAGCAAAACTGATTCACTCGGAGACTATAATTTAATTTTTTTTTTTGGTGATGCATACTCATGTTTTTCAGTTTTTAACAAGGAACTAAAATTTTCAATATAATGTGATATTCAATGAATGCATGCACTTCTGGAGGAAATGGAAGAAAAGAGAAAATTGGATGGTAGTTTTAATGGTGCAGTAGATGATCATGATAATGATCCGATTGCAAAAGTTTTTGGTTATGATACTAAATTGTCCTTAATTAATGTTATTTATGCCGTTTGAACACGTTTTGGTATACCTTCAAGCAAAGTTAGCTTTGTGGTTTTTTATACAAGCCATGAGAATTTTCATTACAGCTAAAATGCACTTTTGCATTGTGTTTATTAGGTGTGTACTAACACGAGTATTTTTTTCATAAGTTACCAGTTTCAGAACAACGGCCATGACATGACTAAAGTTGCTTCTTTTCCTGGTAAGTTGCTTATTTTCATTATAACTACAATGCACTTATGCACTGTGTTTATTACGTGTGCACCGTGTTTATTATGTGTACTAACACGAGTATTGGTTGTCCGAATTACCAAACAACGACGCTCAACAACATAGGAGCGAGTGACATGTCCATATTTCAAGTCCATAGCTTCATTTCCCTTTGGGCTCTTAGGAAGCCCATCAATACAATCCATAGAAATGTGTTCCCATTTCCAAGTGTGAATCTCTAAGGGTAACAATAACCCTCCAAAATTCCCTTACTTTGCCTTGACTTTTTGACGGGTCATGCATTTTGCTAAAAACTTTGCAACATCCCTTTTCTTTCATTTCCAATAAAATCTCCTTTCATGCCCTTAAACTTTTTGTCTCCTTCGGGGTATCCGGTCATCCTTAATTGATGACACTCCTAGAGAATTTCTCTTCTAAGGTCGGGACACAAAGTCTATTATTTCATCTTAAACTACCACTACCATCAACAGAATATATATACTAGAATAAAAAAAATGTTCTCTCTTAGAAATCTTTTCCTTTAATGACTTCAGCTCATCATTATGGCCTTGCTCGCTCTTAATCCTTTCTATCAAAAATGGTCTCACCTCCATAACTTCAAGGAATTCTTGACCTACGTCAAGTGACGACTGCAAATCGAAATTAGAAAGAACCTCTATTTGCTTCCACTCGGTGATCTCACTAAGCGTGGCATGCCTCCAACTCAAAGTTTCGACCGTAGCATTACTCTTCCCAGGCGTATACTGAATGGAAAAGTTAAATGATGCTAGATATTCCATCCATCGCTACTATCAAAGGTTCAGATCTCGTTGAGAAAACAAACATCTAAGAGACTTATGGTTATGAATAGCTTAAATTTCTATTCTAGAGAGTAATGTCTCCACATCTTTAGGGCAAAAACTACAGCTGCTAATTCTAAGTGATGGACAGGATACCTTTTCTCATGGTCTGTAAATTATCTACTTGGGTAGGTAACTATTCTATCCTCATATATAAGTACTACTCCTAAACCATTCCCACAAGCATCGGTGAAAACTATGAACATTTTCGTTCCGTCCGAAATGACAAGAATATGCATATTCATAAGAGATTCCTTTAACCTCTCAAAGGCAACACCGCGCTTCTCAGTCCATACAAACTTATGACCATTTTCGTCAATTGGGTTAGAGGGGTTACAATTCTTCCAAAGTCCTTGATAAATTTTCTGTAGTAACCCGCTAACCCAAGAAAACTTCTAACCTCTGTTGCATTTCGAGGTATCCTCCACTCTTGAACAACCTATACCTAAGCGTCGACTATGACCAATCCTTTCCTCGAAACAATATGTCTAATAAATTTGACTTCTCTCCTACAAAAGTGACATTTTGGAATCTTGGCCTTAAGTTGGTTTTCTCTTAGAATTCCTAGGACCATTCTCAAGTGATCTTCATGTTCCGTTAAGTCCTTGGAAAAGATAAGAATATCATCCACAAACTCAACTACTATCTTTTTTAGTATGCCCCTAAATACTCTACTCATAAGATCTACAAAGAAAGAGCGGTCATTCGTCAAACCAAAGAGGATAACCTCCCACTCAAATAATCTATCTGGCATCCTAAATGTTGTCTTAGGCTTGCTCTCTTTGGAAATCCTCAACTAGTGAAACTTAGTAGCCAGATCTAACTGAGAAAAGACTTGGGCTCCACCTAGATGGTCAAACAAATCATCAATTCTCGGTAAGGGGTATATATTCTTGTTAGTCGGCTTATTAAGTTCTCTATAATCTACACTTAATCTTAGTTATCTATCAGACTTCGTGGAAAACACTTCTGGTGCATCCCACTTAGATGTACTCCTAATAAACCCTATATGCAATAACTCGGAGATTTGTCTATCAATCTCTCTTCTTTCCTTAGGAGCCATGTGCCTTAACGAGAATGCTACAAGCCTCACGTCCTTCTCGAGGTCTATCCTAAAAGAGATTTCTTTTTGGGGGTGGAAGACCTACAACTTCGTCAAAGACATCTGGAAACTGCACACAATAAGCACCTAAGATGGTCCTTTTAAAAAATATGACAAGGAATACAATAAGGTAAAGATCCTGTTCCTAGTCCTACAAGGGACCTCTAGGCTACGACCTTCGCAGCTTCTCAAGCAAACAACTCTCTTATCACGGTTAAGGACGACCTCATAAAATGATGTCCAATCCATTCCTAATATGAGATCATTTCTCCTCAAATTCAAGTACATATGCATCACAAAGGAAATCAATATCATTGATGTTTAATAGTAGGTCAAATAAACGAAAGTTGCATAGCTCCTCTGATACGGTCAGACACCTCTATCGTACTGCTAAGGGAAGATTTAAGGAAACAACGATATTTCTAGCAATGAAGGAGTGGGTTGCTCCCGAATCAAATAGGGTACACAAAGAAATTCCTAGGATAGAGATTATACCTTCGAACACTGGTTATCCTCGATCTGTAAGGGGTTGACTTCGAATCGGCACCACCTCCGACGCATTGTTTTGACCACTATGAGCTATCTTAAGTCTAGGGCAGTTCCTTCCTAAGTGCCCATACTTATGACAACTAAAGCATTTTCTTTTGAATTCTGAACTCGTTAGGTTCACTCTGCAGTCCTTGGCCTCATAGCCTTTCTTGTGGCTCCTAGAACACACCTTGGACTCCTTAAATTTTCCTCCTTTCTTCTTCTTAACATATTTATTTTTCTTTTTTGTTCTTCCCATAACTAGAAGCACCTTCCCCTTTCTCATTATTAACTTCCTCAGTCTTATATAAGGTAGTTGTCTCAACAAGGGATTCAAATGCAACTCCAAACGTCACCGGGCCAATAATGTTTCCCTCAATAGAGAATTTAGTCCCTTAACACACCTAAATGCTTTATTCATAGGGGTGTCCACTAGTCCTCTTTGGAATTTGTATAATTCCATAAATCTTGCCACATACTCCCTTAAACTCGGGTCTCCTTGGTTTAGCTGAATAAATTTTTCCATCTATAGGCTCATATCATCATTAGAAAAGAACATAGTCTCAAAGCAAATCCTAAACTCTTGCCAAGTAAACACTCTACCCATATTCTCTTCCAAAGTCATGTTCGACCACTCTAGGGCTTCTCCCTTCAAATGCCAAGCCGCTACCCTACACTAATGTTGGTCATCCTATTTGGTATCCCCGACGATCTATTCTCACTTGGTTATCCAAGCTTTAGCTTCAAGGAAGCTCTCAGTTCTCAAAAATGGCTTGCCTCCCAAACTTGTGAAATCTTTGCAAAGTCGAGGAAAGTTAAAGACCCATTCAGCGGGTTGAGCTGATGGTTCTGCTGGGGCAGGATAGGTAGTAGGGACTCGTTCCACAGTCCTAATGTATTTTTGGAACCATTCAGGCAAGTATCTAGGCCTTATCGAGTTCCCCTGCTCGAGCTGATTATCGGCCATTATTACTATTTTAACATGGAAAAACCCTTCAGTGGAGTTCCTAAGATAGTATCAAGGACCAAAAAGGTAGAAATATAAGGTTGCTTAGTATAATTGCATATGTTTTTGGTGTATTGCACGGATATATACACATAAATATATAGTGTTAAAAACCTTTTCAAATAACAAATATGTCTCCCTTACGTAAATTTCCCTATAGTCGGGTAACCTATGCTCTAATACCAAATGCAACAACCCTCCCGGAATGGGACCTAGAAAAGGCCCATCAGAACTTTGAGCCATTCTTAACGTATCGTTGGTTTTTAAAAGGAAATACTAAAAACAGATATCATAGAGCATTCTAAACGAAACCAGAATCCCACACAGTAGAAGGGATAAAATATAATATATCAAAATAGATGTACCATAAATAAAACCGTCATAAATGTCAGATACAACAAGTTTGAATAACTATAGATAAAGGCACATAAATAATTATCCTAATACAACATGATAATAATACTAATACTACCATAAAATAATAAAGCCTTCGTCGTAGGGCTCCATCTCCAAGACATCACTACACATTATTAATCCACGCATTTTCACCTGCTAACTTGTTTATGTTAAGAGGATGGAGATTAGAACATAAAGTTCTGGTGAATGGAAATCATATAAGTTCAGGGATGACTATTTCCTATATCTGGCATTGTAAATTCTTCATGTATGTCTAAGCAAACAAACATACACACGCACAATCAATCATGTGAGGCTAACACCCTTACAGTCACTTAAGGCCAACATGTTTGTCTAAGGGTGGGCATCCTTACAATCACTTAATACACCACGAGGGGACTTTATTGGGCTACTGAAGATCTCGTCCCTAACATCATCGTTATTACATATACTCTCCCTATAGGTCGAGATACAGTAATAGACACTTAATACCAGGTTTAGGTAGGAACACAACTTTATTTAGGAGCCTTCTGGCAAACCATCTTGTTACTTTCAAGTTATTCCTACGAGTGAACTACTAGCCACTTAGTACTTCCTTGGACGGTGGTTCCATTTAGGTTATTTATAGAGATCGTCCTAGGTTGACCCTCACTAAGCCCTTAGATAAGAAGCGAGCATTACTTGGAGAACTTCCCTACTCATAAGCTATCGTCTATTAGGACCTTTTAATACTTTATAGGAGAAAGGCAGGCCCAATGACCACTTTAGATCTTTGTAAGGGTGAGTCCCATGACTTGGATCCTATACCAAGGAGTTAACCTTAGGAATGGACCTAGTCCAAACTACTAAATACCCAAACAAGTTAGGTCGGCCACTTAATACCTTTCGCAAGGCAGGCCTACTTCACACACACACACATATATATACACACACACACACGTACCAGACCTCTCATATTAAACCGACCACTTGTAGATGTTGGACTTGCCGATCGGTTCCGAGCAAGTTTCTATTGTAAGTTGAGCTTAACCATGTGTCTTAGTGTACTAATTATAATGGCCCATGACACCTAAACCTCTCGCATTAACTAGTTTTAGTTGTAAATACTGGATATGCTGGTCGATACCGGATAGACTTCTTCTAAAGGTAATGGTTAACCTCGTGACTATATATTATTAATTATAATTTAAAGCCATTAACTCACACACATACAAACATGCATTAAAACCTATTACCTAATTTAAACGTATTTAATACAAAATCTAATACACGTCATTATTATTTTTATTTACGCTATTAATATATAATAATAAATGGGATGTAGATTAAGCTTTCGTATAGAAACGACCTATTTTGTTTGAAATGTCAATCCTAACGTAATAAAGGTGTACAAGTCAATTTCGCTATGTTCTCAAAGATGGCATAAAAATATAATCTAAATAAAAAGAGAAATAACAACATATGTATACAACTGGTAAACAAGGCCTGAATAATTATTTCAATAACAAAATAGAGACAAGGTGTATTATTTCTATATGCATAAGTAAAATCCTCATTTTGATACTAGTTCACTTTTATATAATTTCCATATATAAAACCTTAATTCTTCAGTAATTTGCAAGTAACATGCTCAAACGATCTATTTAAAAATAGATGCTTAAACCTGCTCAATTTGCAATACTCAAGTCCTTAAGCTCTTACAACCAAAATATACGTATATATGAATTTATAGATTTATAATAAGAGAATTAGAACAATTCAAGAATCATACCAATACCCAAATTCCTTTTCTTCCATTACAACAATAATCCAAACCTAACGATAATCGATTAACCATTTCTACATACAAACATGAATAATGGAAGATTTGGAGGATTTGATATTATTTTCTTTTCATATAAATCCAAACCTTCTTATATAATAATCGAAATTCAAACTACAAAATATAGAAAATAGTACTTATACGGTTTCCACTCACATTGATTTGAGATAGAAAAACAATAGCATTTGCTGTAGAATTGAATCTTGATTCAATCTATGAAACCGTGCTCCAATCCTTATGCAATATATATATATATGCAGAAGAATTAGAATCTCATATATATATACACACGCACACACAGAAGAATTAGAATTGCACATACACACACACACACACACACACACACACATATATATATATATATATATAAACGAAATTCCAAAATCTTAAATGTATAGAGAACTTGGATTAGAGAAGGTAAAATGAAGATAAGAGAGGTAGAAGAGATCCTAACCTTTCTTTGGAATTGGAAATGGTAAAAGAGCAAAATGTAAGCATAGAAAAGAATGAGAATTGTATTTTTAGTGTGGCTAGAGAGCTCTTTTTATAGTTGCCAGTGTAGGTGTAGACCGTCAGATTATTTGGATTAAATTTTGATTGTCTAACTGATGCAATTTGTATAAAAACTCCCAAACAAAACATACATCCCCTACTCCGCACCTAGAAGGTCGGTCGACCCCCTCCTAAAGGGGCGATCGACCCCATTTTTTAGGTCTATTGGGAGAATTTATTTCTCCAACGATGATTTATTTCCTTATGTTGATTATCTTTGTCCCCTTTGCATATGAATACATATACGAAATTTTAAATCCTCTTGAAATATTCTTTCATGTCAATCTGTAGTTAAATATATTTCGCTTTTGTATTGAATTTCAAATCTTGTGTGTTAATATTTATGTCGAACTTGTTTTATTAATATCTTTTACATATGGACTCCGTTTTCAGTAAATAAAATATAAAAACGGGTCTGAATCTCGCCACGAATGCAATAGCAATATTCATAATCATCCAAAATTCCATTTTTCAGTCCATTAACTTATTATTTGTTATTATTTTTTATTTTGAATTAAATTACCCTATGTCTATCTTAGGTTGAGTTTTCGGGGTGTTACATATTATTCAAGAGAGAATTCTTCTCCTCGGCTATACAAGGTTAGTATCATGGTTAATTAAAATCAAATCAAAGTCAAATGTCTTTGGTCGGAGGATTTCGGTTAATAATAATTTTAATTATTAAAACAAGGACCTTGTGTCTGAACGATAAAGTTAAATGTGGATGATATTGAAATGGTGAATATTACCAAATTACATAAGTTCAAAGTAATATGATTTTGATGAAGATAATTTGTGTAAATAATTGTCACTATGAGATACTTCTTATAATAATAAACTATATTTTACCAAATGACGTGTAACAAAATAAATTTAGCAAAAATGTCACACCATACATTTTTCAATACTAATTGTTTATTGAATTTATACCTTCAAGCCACGCAACTGTAATAATTAATTCTTTGAAAAATGCATTATTTAATCAATATATAAGATGTTGTCAATTAAATATATTAGTTAACATTTAAGAAATATTAATTACTTTATTTCTATTTGATTTCATGTGTTATTTGTAATTACTAGAGTTCTTTTGTTGAAGTTATATTTGCACACGTTGAAATACGATATCAATGTAATTGAATAAAAGATAATTGCGTGTACTGATTAATGCAAAATTTGTGTCATTTTATGATACCTAATTTCATCCATACCATGTAAAAAAATAAGAGCGAAAAGAGAAAGTTAATCGAGGCAATTATGTCATTTTATGATACCTAATTTCATCCATACCATGTAAAGAAATAAGAGAAAAAAGAGAAAGTTAATCAAGGCAATTAATTAGGTAGTTTTAACTAAAGAAGGGAAAAGGTTCCTCCTTTCAAATAAAACAAACTTTCTAGTTTATTCTTTAAGCATAAGAGTATTGCTAATGCCACTCCAAAAAGGGGTAAGAGACGGTTATATTTTGTTTTTACTCCATTAATAAATAAATAAATTATTAGGGGGGTGGATAAACATAATGGAAAAATAAATAAAAGAACCCGATTTTAACCTCCACTGAATATACAAAACACAGTAAAATCGATAAGGACATACCAAAATTCACTACAAAATTGGGAAATAACATGCCAAAAATAGATTAACTAAACAAAAATTAAAATCCTATATATTCGACGATAGTACATCGGAAAAAACGATTTTATTTGGTGGTCTATAGTCGAATTTGTGTTATTGTCATGACCTGACGCATTCACCAAATTCGGCGAGTACATGTCATTTTAATTATTTAACTTTGGCTCCTTGTCAACGAATATATCATTTATAGCCAAAAACGGACCTTCGTTTTTTAGAGTAAATTGTTATTGTTATGCCTTGGGTTGGAACCTTTGTTTCTCGTGGTCATAGGAGACATTGCAACAAAGCTTGTGTGAGTTTAATGACAATGTAATGAAGAGAACAAAGTATAACTAAAACAAAGTAGACGCAGCTATAATAAAATTGAAGTTTTGAGGGCAATGGTATTTATTAGAATAATTGTTGAAAAATAACGACAGGTTTAATAAGAAAAATACTCATTAAATTCAACATCTCAACCGTAACCAAGTTCAAAGCTCATATATTTAGTCTACAAAATGAATGGGCTTCAAATACATTATAACAACCCAAGTTAAATAGACCCAACTCAACACATAGATTAGCAATCATTCTTCCTCCTCGTGCATGTGTGCACATGCATACACTGGAGAAGCCTTGTTCGATGGTTCTGGAACCATAGATCTGACCAGCTGCTCCTCCTGATTCTTCTCCATTGCTTGGATGATCGTCGGAGTTGACCCAGAGCCTTCTTTCCTAGTGTTCGACCCTTATATCAAAGTGTTCGACAAAATGCCCATGTCAGTATTACATGCTTGCACGCCTCCTGCCTTTACCATCTGAGCTGCCATTGCTTCAGTATTTAGTGAGGATTGACTCGAGGGAAAAACACCCCCCCTTTAAATTTTGACCTTGTCTCAAGGTCAAAAGTAGTAAAACGATTCACCAAGTCCTAATAATCTTCCCGAGTCACTTCTTCTACATCTTTTTGCCTCCATTTCACCATAACATGTGCCACTGCATGGTTATTTTTAGGGTAAATTCTCATATCCAAAATAAGCTCTGGTTCGTCTATGATTTCTTCAACAAATGTGGGGTTATGCTGTTGCAATACTGCACCATGTACTAGCCTCCTTTTCAATTATGACATATGAAAAATGGGATGAATTCTAGCATCATGTGATAATTCCAATTCATATGTCACCTCTCCAATCTTCCTCAATACTTTATAAGCCCCAAAGAATCATGGTGACAATTTGGTGGTCTTTACATTGCTGACAGTGATTTGTCTATAGGGTTATAATTTTAAAAACACCTAATCTCCCACTTGGAACTGCCTTTCATTCCGGCCTTCATCACAATACCTCTTCATTCATTCCTGTGTTAGCTTCAAGCTATCTTTTAACAATTGGATCACAATGACCCTTGAGTAGAGCTCTTGTTCCACCTCCTGAACTCTTTGTGTTTTGGGAACATATAACAACATGGTAGGTGGAGGTACTCCATAGACTGCCATGAATGGTGACATGTTGATAAAACTCTACCAGCTGATATTATACCAAAACTCTGCAATGGTAAGCCACTTCGACCAATCTTGTGGCTTGTGACATACAAAACATCGCAGGTGCCTTCCACAATATTATTTACAGCCTTGGTCTAACCATCGGTTTGTGGATGGTAGGCCGAGCTCATCTTTAGCGTGCAACCTTATAATCTCATGAGTTCTTTCCAAAAGGCGCTTGTGAAGATTGCATCTCTATCGCTCACTATGCTGTTAGGCATGCCATGAAATTTAAAAACACCATCGAAAAATACTTGTGCCACCTGATGTGAAGTATAGAGGTGTTGTAGGGGAAAGAAATAAGCATATTTCGATAGACGGTCAACTACCACAAATATTGCCGAAAACTTATTACTCTTTGGTAGCCCAATAATAAAATCCATAGAAATTTCCCTCTAAATACTCTCTGGTATTTATAAGGGTTGTAGTAACCCAAAAATAATGATATTCTCATGCTTGTTGTGCTGGCACACCTCACACTCTCGAACAAACTTTTCTACGTCTTTTCTCATACCCTTCCATAAAAAATATTTGAGTTAATGCATGGTCTTCTTGCTACCAGCGTGAGCACGACCAGCGGGAGTGGACGTTGCTAAGCATGTCGCCTAGACGTCAATGGATATAAGTGCTCAGGGTTACCTTTTTCTTTTTCCACAATGCACACATAGTTTGCTCGTCTCTGGGAAATGAGAACACTTTTCACTATGGCTTATGTTTATTCGTTTGTTCAGGCTCGTTATTCGTTTTGGCGTCCCCCCTCCCGCGTACCTCCTAGTAATAACTAAGGTGTTCCCTTTCCGAATGTTTCTCTGCCCGGGGCTGTCAAGTGTAAGAGAGAGTGAGGTGCTTGCGATACAACCACGCCTAGGTTATAATCATAATAATATTTGAATAACCTCCCTACAGTCTGGTGCAATGAGCAATCTACCTTTGTTGTAAAACAGTTGCTCCACGATGTGGTAATGACCGTTCAGTTTCCCTTTAGAATATTTATCCCTCCATGCTTGGTACTCTCCAAATTTAGTTAATATTCTCTTGATTTCTTCTAACCAAGTCCCATCTATAGTGGATAAGGCATGACAAGTAGGACTGGTGACGGTTTCACGATGATGTTCTGGTAGTCGAGACAAAGAATCTGCTGCAGTGTTGTCCTTCTCCTTTTTTCATTCCACCCTATAATCATATCCATGTAGTTTGGCGAGCCACCTTCCTTGAATTCCCGTTTTCAAATGCTGTGTTAGTAAATGCCATAAGCTTTGGTGATCTATTTTTATAGTAAACCTCCTTCCCCTCAGATACTATGACCACTTCTTGGTTGCAAGCAAAACAGTCAGCAGCTCTTTTTTGTAAAATTGACAAAAGCAGATTCTTTTCATTTAGGGCTTGGCTAAGAAATGCAATTGGTTTCCCTTCCTGAGATAAAATTGCCCCAATACCTGACCCTTTAGCGTCACATTCCACCACAAATTCCTTGTCGGAATTTGGCATTGACAACATAGGTGGGTTAAGCAGGCAATTCTTCAGCTTATCAAAACAATAGTCACATTTTCATTCCATTTAAAGGCATTCTTCGTGAGTAAATTAGTGAGTGGTTTGGCAATCAACCCATAATGTCTAATGAATTTTTGGTAATATCCTATAAGCCCAAGAAACCCTCTCAAACCTTTAATATTTTGTGGTACTGGCCATTCCTCGGCTGCTCGAATTTTTCTGGGTCAACAATGATGCCATTTCTTAAAATAACGTGCCCTAGATAAATGATTTGTGTTTGTACAATGAAGCATTTGCCCAACTTGATTATCAACTAGTTCTCTTGCAACACCTGCAGGGTTAGATTTAAATGTTGCATATGCTTAGACCTCGTCTGGCTATATATTAGTATATCATTGAAAAACACTAGCAGGAATTTCCTTAAATAGGGTTTAAAAATGTTGATCATAAGTGATTGGAAAGTAGATGCACTTGATAATCCAAATGCCATTACGACAAATTCGTAATGTCCTTCATGCATCTTGAGTGATGTTTTATGAATATCATGTGAGTGCATTCGAATCTGGTGATAACCAGACCTTAAATCCAACTTAGAAAAATATACCGAGTCATGCAGTTCGTCGAGAAGATCATCAATGAGAGGTATAGGGTACTTATCTTTAATAATTTGATTGTTGAGTGCTCGAATATCCACACACATCCTCCAAGTCCCATCTTTTTTCCTGATCATAACTACGGGCGATGAGTACTCGCTCATGCTAGGTCTAATTAGCCCTTCTTCCAGCATCTCTTTAATGATCCTCTCAAGTTCATTTTTGATGTGGTAGGAGTGCCGATAAGGCCTTAAACACACTGGTTTATATGAAGGTAGTAGAAGAATTTTGTAATCACAATCTCTAGCGGGAGGGAGGGTACCACTAGGGTTAGTAACAGCAGGGAACTGAGATAGAATGTGCTGCACATCATCATGAATTTTCTCATTAGCGGTAGGTGCAATGCTTTGGATTTCTCTCGAACACGTTAGCCGTGACACTTAACATCAATTACTTTCTTTGATTATACTTTTACCATCCATAATTTTGTTATTGTCCTTAAGCCCTTTCCATAGATATTGTTTGCCTTTCCACTAAAATTTGATCTGCATTTTTGCAAAGTCAAAGGTTATCTCGCCTAACTCCTTCATGCACTGGACCTCGAGAACAATTTGGCAGCCTTCCAATGGAACTATCAATAAATCCAGAGGCATAATGCATCCTTGGCACTTGAAGATAATTCCTTTACGTATTCGTTGGCCATGAGGTTTTTCACCATTGGAAGCCTGAACTGTATAACCATTAGTGTCGAATATATCTAGTTTTAATTTGGTTGCCATTTGACAGTTAATAAAACTATATGTCGAACCAGAATCAATGAGGACTTCTACATGTTGTTGGTTAATGTATCCATGCACTCGAGTGGTTGATAAAGAGGGTATACTACACATGGCACTCAAGGTGATTGCATAATCCTGTTCTTCTTCTTTATGTGAATCAGTGGATGTTGGTGCTGAATTTTCTTGAGTGTCATCCTCATGTTCCTCTTCCTGCAGTCCATCACTTCCTTCTTTAAGAGACATAACAACTTCGATAATACACATTTGCTTAGTTTTGCATTGATGGTCGGGGTGTCACTTCTTGTTACAACTAAAGCATATGTTCTTCCTTTTTCTCTCCGGAATTTCCTATGGCGTTAGTCCCTTTTTCTTATTTTCAGTAACCTTATTGGTTGCTTCTTTCCTAACCCCCTTTGAATCGCTGGATTGCCTAGCTAATTTCCCAAATTTACCCTTCTTTTTGCAAGCTCTTTTACACTCAAAAACCTTGGCAAAGCTTACTGCCTTATTAAAATCAATTGGTCAAAGTGCCAACACATCAAATTTAATTTTGTCTTTGAACCCATCTATGAAATTTTCCAACATGAATTGGTCAGGGATAGCTTCACACATCCCTTGTAAGTGCTAAAACTTGGAGAGGTAAGCAGCTACAGTTGTTGCTTGTTTAAGACTTGAAATTGCTCCATAAGGTTTCAAGAAATCTTCAGGCGCAAACCTTGCAAGTAACTCATCCTTAAAAACACTCCATACCTCATAATTTTTAACCTTCTTGACACACCAACTATACCACTTTCTAGTCTCTTCATGTAAGTGAAAGGAACACGTTGGTACCCACTCTTTTTCAGGTGTATGATGATATTGAAACAAGTGTTCAACTTGATTGAGACACTCCACAACTTCACTATACCCATTGTGTGTAGGAAAATCCAATTTGATCGCACTATTTTGATGAATTTTGGGTGGATTTTGTGAATTCAAGGGGGCCAATGGTGTATTCCTGTTATTATTACTATTATTAAAATTTGAGTGGTCAACATATACCTGATTTGGAGCTACCGTAGACGATGTGTCATGAGTTTGCCTCGACTGGTTGCGGTGAGCTGGAGGTACATAAGGGATTCTTGAACTGGTGGTTTGATTTCTTGAATCTTTGACGTCCTTAGCAATGCTATTTAGGGTTTCTTGCATGATGTCCATCTTGGAAGTGATTTTATGTTGTGATTCTTGTAACTCCTTAATGTTTAAGGCAGTCTGGGCATTAATGAGCTCCTGTCTTGATTCATCCAAAGCGTCTACATTGTCGTCATCACCCGATTTATCCATGGATTCTTCGTCGGAGTTATCTTTTCCTCCGGCTCTAACTAGCTCCGATACCTTTATGTTATACCCTGGGTTGGAACCTTTGTTTCTCGTGGTCATAGGAGACATTGCAACAAAGCTTGTATATTTTTAATGAAAATGTTATGAAGAGATTAAAGCAGGAACTAAAACAAAGAAGACGTAGCTATAATAAAATTGAAGTTTTGAGGGCAACGGTATTTAATAGAATACTTGTTGAAAAATGACGGAAGGTTTAATGAGAAAAAGCCTCATTAAATTCAACAACTCAACTCTAATCAAGTTATATAGTCTTCAAAACAAATGGGCTTCAAATACATTATAACAATCCATGTTAAGTATACCCAACTCAACACATAGATTAGCACTCATTCTTCCTCCCCGTGCATGTGTGCAAGTGCATACACTGGAGAAGCCTTGCCCAATGGTTCTGGAACCGTAGGTCTGGCCAGCTGCTCCTCCCGATTCTTATCCACTGCCTAGATGATCGTCAGAGTTGACCCTGAGCCTTCTTTCCTAGTGTTCGACCCTTCTATCGAAGTGTTCGACAAAATGCCCATGTTAGTATTGCATGCCTGCACACCTCCTGCCTTTACCATATGAGTTGCCATTACTTTAGTATTTAGTGAGGATTTACTCGAGAGCATAAGAGTTACCTTCTCGGTGATTTCTTCAACAAATTCAACATATCGTTCACTTTTTTGAGTAAAAATCATGTTGTCTTCTTTTTCAAAGTTAGAAATTTCGTTAGAAATTGGTTTCTCCATGAAAAAGTGATTAATTGTTTACATTGAGAATAAGAAGATGATTAGGGTTTAACGAACAACCAAATGTAATTAGGGTTAAATAATAAAAGGGCATTTTGGTCTACATTTACAAATTGTTAAGGGGGCAATGTTAAATGACAAATTCTATTCATACGCCCATAATTTCTTAACATAAACCAATATTTTAATAAGAGAAATCACGACTATATTACCCTTATACTTAATTGCATTTTTATTCCTTTTCTCATAACACATCTAACTAAAACTTTAAAATTAGTAATATATGATTAAATCCATAAAATTTCATGAAGTTAATAAATCATAAAATAACAATTAAGATAACTTTTACAACTAAATACTCTAATTCAAATGGTTCAGTTATCTAAAGTTAGAACTGATTTTTAAAATAAAAGCAATCAAATAATTTAAAATATTAGTGTCAAATTTTTTTTGAATTGTAAGTAAATTTATTGCAGTGAATTCCTATTTTATTTAATTTATTTTTAAGATTAAAGAGGGAAGATGATGAAAAATATAAAAGGGTAATTTTGTGAATGACATGGTGTATGAAAAGAAATTTTTGATGTATGCTATTTTATTTAATTTCACGGTGTGTGTCAAGAAATTATGAATGTATGAATAGAATAAATCCTTCCTTAGTAAATTTAAAAAAAACAATAAATGACCCCTCTTTAACCGTTTTTGGAGTGACATTAATAATACTCAAGCATAATTCATTTCTTTCTTATTCACTTTTCTTTATGTGATTTTTCTGATTCTCTCCTCTCTCTCTCCAATGGTTGAAAATATGAATACTTGCGTAGCCTAGAATACTCCCAAATCAAATACAAATAAATTCAATCCGTAGAAAATGGTTTATTCCTCTTGATTCTTGCAAAATAAGAATAATGATTTCTAAATGTAAAATATTTGATTCATTGTTCTCGGTTTGGTGGATTAGCTACATCTAAAGAAAAGTTCATTGTCTCGTGATGTACTTCAATTCAAGACTTCGGAATTAAGGTATGATATTTTATTTATTTGATTTGATATAACAATTTAATAAATAAAATTGAATATCATAATTTATATTTGCAAAATGTTATCTCATTTGATTTGAAAGTAATAATTTGTATAGCTTGAGTTGTTATTATACGAACTGATTAGGTCAATTATTCAGGCTAAATCAAAATTAGAGTTTATGATTAGCAAAGATTTAATTATAAATATATGTCTTAGACATTCAAATCATAGAGTAGTTGTTTTGATGTGAGTATGCATGTTCATACTAATTGGTTAGTGTTATGTTTTGATTAAGGTCTATATTTAAACATTCAAGTAAAAGTTTAAATTTTCAGACTGATAGTTCATATGTTCTTACTTTTTATAATGGAATGGAAAATTACATTAAATGGTTGTTTTGACAACAAATTAATTACGACAATTTTCTAAATTTATTACCCTATTTGATACCATAAATGTCCTTTTCATGCATTTAAAGAATCAACAATATACATTGCTAAGTTTAGCCTGTAATACATTTTGAAATTAAAAAAAAAAAATCCTATCTTGTTGAATCTCTTGATTTGATTGTATGCATGTGCATTTTATTAACTATTTTACGTATACATAAGTTCGTAAATAGATCACCAAATATTAACATAATATAAAGTTTGTTTTGAATTAGTTAAGTAGATTTTGTTTACATACACATAATTACATCTACATTTACATGTATTATTTAATGTTTTAATTTCATATTGTAAAATTTAATTGCTTTATTATTGTCAAACAATTTAATTAAAGAAAATAAAATACACATAGTAATTGCTGCTTGTTGTTCCCATTGTTTTATCATGATGTTTCATTGATTGCTAATTAAACGCTATAAAAGTACATCTACCAAAGAGGGAAGATGGACTAGTCATCTTTTATTTCTTCCCTTTTTGATCCTTGTGTGATTGCCTCTTATGTTTTTCTTATTTATTTATGTATGCTCAACTACTTACACTTTCTTATGTTTGACAATTTTTTTTTGTAAATGCGTTTGATATATTCACACTTTTTATATGGCACACACAATTAATTTAGATTTAGATTAACAAAGCAAACTTTCCATTAGTTGATGTCAATTAATATATTAATTAATTTAATTAAAGAGAGATAAAATGAATGATTCCCCTTTTTGAGTTCATTTTACACGCTTCTAATGCTTTTTATTAACACTATGTATATAATAATGCAAATGAATGTATTTATACATTCATTATTATTCTATAAACTAGATAATATTTAATATCCAATTTAACAACTAAAATAAAATAAAGATTTTATCTAAAAATTGAAATGTTCTTAATGAAATTAGACTTCATAGGCCCGTTAAAGATGTAAAAATAGCTAATTTTTCCGAAACTCATCCATTTCTTGCGCTGTAGGCTACCTCAGTTCCAACAATAAATCCAAGTACCTCATTATCCAATAGTGTTTCTACCATATCTAAGTCTGTGGGGTCTTGACGAAAAATCATCATATTCTCCAATTGCTCTAGTTGTATAAATACAAATCCCAGGATAGAATAATATTGCTGCATGATATTAGTGAAATAGTAAACCTAACAGATGACTGTCTAAACATATGCATGTTCGAACTGCCATGCCCGATCTGTCTATCGCGAATGGACTGTACAGGTGGTTTCTCCAGCCACCCAAGAGTCATAAAGTTGTATCGCCAGCCGTAAAATGCTTAGGTAGTGAAGTTGAAGGAATCTGATACTTGTAGGTGTTCTTTTATGTAACATTCCTTAGCTTGGAATGGAATTAGAAGTCACTCGTCGTGGAGTTAGGTTAGGAAATGAGAATTTATATAATAAAGCTCCACCTCTTAGCAGTGCTGAGGCCTTTTGAAGAACAAAACCCTACTCCTATACGGTGCTAAGTTAGGGATAATATCTTACGTGAATGGAGGTGCAGGCTGTTATAATAGTATCAAAGCCAATACTCAATCAAAATTGTGGCAAGTGTGTCTACCACAACGCTCGGGTGGTGAGAGATGATAGCAAACGAGGACGCTGAGCCTGGAGAAGGGGAGATTGTAACAACCCTTAGTTTGGCGGGGAATTAGATGTCCAAAATCGTTGAATTAGGGCATGAGTGTGGACTTATATAGTAAAACTCCACCTTCTAATAACATCGAGTCCCTTCGAGGAACAAAACCCCACTCCTGTACGGGGGCTATGTTTGGGACAAATCTTGCATAAACGGAGGTGCGTGCTGTTATATTTTTAAATTGTAACAATCTATAATTCCCACAATTTAAAAGCAATAAAGTTTATAAAATTTTAAACAAAAAAATGTTTAAATAAAATTATATTTTCTTAACATAATTGATAAGCCGGTATTCATAATAAAATTGTAATTAAGTTAATTACAACGTTTTACGAAAAAGAACCAAAAACGAATTGTAATCTACGTTTTGTGTTAAACTAAATTAACATTTTAATGGAATTAAGATAATATTTTGAGGATTTAATGTAATTAAAATAATATTTTGAGGTTTTAATGGAATTAAGATAGTATTTTGAGAAAAATAAATTATATATTTACATTTTGAAGTTAAATATAATTTTATAAAAAGATTATATTTGAATTCAAAATGGTATTTTACAGTCGTTAAATAACAACCATAACTTAAACTTTAAATTTAATTTGAATTTGAATTGTGCGTGCTTAGTTTAATTTAGAGAAATTAAATTGATTATTCATAACGGAAATTTTATTTAATTATTAAATTTTAGTTGTAATGAAGTTAATAACAAAACGGTAAATTTTATGTAGTGTTTGATTTAAAAATTATTTTGTGTTTTCGGTTTTCAATTAACATGTCAAAATGAGAAGAGCGAAGTAGTGGCGAAGAGGATTAAAGAATGACGGAGGGGATAGAAGAGTAATGTAATAATGGATTATGTTTAATGCTTATCTTATTTCTCAAAACATGGAAAATGAAAAAAAATGTTTTCTATTTTGTATATTAACTTTCTTTACTAAATTGATCGTTTCAACAATATGTGTAAATCGTGCGTATTTTGTATGAACGAAAACTCAAAACTAAAAATGGTAAACCAAACACCACCTTAATTATTTGAAATATGAGTATTGTACATAAAATTATTCTATAAAATTTTATAATTAAAACATCGACGTTCATTTGCAATTTTCGGTTTCGCTAGCTCCATTTAAATCGTTTTGTATAAATGGTTATCAATATCGTATATGGTGTAAATAATAAAATTTTATGCAAACATGAATCCCTGGGACCCACCTTAATAAAGAGCATTATCGAGTAATGCCGTCTATTAGAGCAGAGAATAGGGCTGGTTAGGGGTGACCATCCGTAATTTCATATTAAACGAGTATTAAGTACGTCGATGGGGTGAATAAAATTTCTTTTCTTAACTCAAAAGGATCAATGTACCCAAACACTCCTAATATGAAATTACAATGACTATGGATCATTTCAGAACAATATACAATATATTACAGTCGCAGATCACAAAACAGTTACATATAGGTACAATCATAGAATTACAACTTCTATATAAATAAATTCCTTGCGTTGCTTACCACTGGAGCTTCACTATGCTATTTTGTTCATATCAACGCACTGAACACAGCCATATTTTATTTTATGTGTTTGGACACTCGATTTGGGCTAGAATGATTTTGAGTTTTGGTTTATGGTATGCACAATCATTTCATCTAGTTCATTCCTAATGTATATCATTTCAAAATTTAAATCGAGCGCTAGTTGAACGAGTAAACAACCTTACCTCGTCTAACTTGATATGTTGGGGGTATAAGATAAACGAATAGGCACGTTTAAACTTTCCATTTTCCCTATTCTTTAATTGGATCATTAACTGTTTGTTTTCTTTCTTTTACTAGAATGAGCCCAGTGCTTCACACACATGCAGCCTTGGAAAAGTTGTATTGATTTTTTGATAATTTTTTTCTATGACTAATAATTTGTATTCAAGTCTCTCATCCTGACTTTTATTTGGAAATGATAGAACATGCGAGTGAAAAGTAATGTTTCAATCAATGTTAGATTGTTCTGTTTATTTGACCAAACTCAGTGCAATTATACTAAAGGTTTCAATGTGACTCCTATATTTTGTTCTAAAGTTTCATCAATATTGCAAGTGCAAAGGAAAATAAAATGGAGGTTACCATATGTTGACAGCTGTTTGATTCATTTTATTGATATACAATACTTTTAAAGTCAATTCGTTTTTGTGTAGATTGCAGAATCATTCAAAATTTTGTACTGAAAGAGTAAAAGCATGGAAAGCTAAACATTATTCTTCAATAGAACGAGACTTGGAAAAGTTTGTAATTGCCTCTTTTTTCTATCATTGTACTAGTTACAATTAAAATAAAAAAATTAGTATATTTATGAAAGCCATTTTGGTCTTATTAAAAACGAACTCGCATCACATAGCTCTAAAGATGTTTATTGTGACTTGTCCGTTACATTATCACCAGGGACGGAGCTATGTGGGGAGGGAAAGTAGGGGCGGTGCCCCCCTTAATTTTAAAATTGTAGTATAATTTTTTATCCCCTTGATACAAAAGTAACTATTTTAAGGCATTTTTATTAGTATTTTTTGTTTAAAACTTGATAATATAAGACATTATAGGTTGAAATTATGATAAATCCAGGATAAACTGGTATAAATTTTTTTTTGGCTCCCCTTCGAATCTGCCTCTTGATTAGCAAATTCCTGGCTCCACCCCTGATTATCACTAATGATATTATGCACTGAGCATTCCATCGAGATTACCTGGAAACATTTTAAGTCAAGGTCATTGGTTTTATTTTCCTAATAAGATATTATTCATCATGAAAAGATTTAATTTCAATGCGAGGACATACATTAAAGGTATACGTAACATATAACCAGAACATATTCATAACCTATATATTTATCCATGTTCTAATGTTTATACATGTTCTGATGTTCATAGTTGCAGAAAATTGTTATTTATATCACATATAGTACAATAATGCATGTAGTAAACTGTACATATTGAACTGTACTGTTAGCCGCAAAGAGTGCAAAATGAAAAAAATTGGTATGTGCTTCACGTAGACCGTGTCAGTTGTAACCATGTGCGGCAGTGGTTGATCACTTAAAGTATAATGATTGAAAATAGAATTCAATATCCTGTGTCATAAGCCCTCTATTGAATTTTTGTAATTTGCATGTCGTTGTTATATTTTTACTCATTGGGTTATTCTACTCCTATTAATATTATCCAAACCAAAAATGGCAAACATTTTCAAATATCAAGGTAAAGTACAAATTTGTGTTATCCTACTGTAAGTCCATGCGGTAAGCGGTAGGAAAATAATATATTAGTACTTAGTTTTGGATATTTTATGGGCCATGTAGTCGAAAATCAGTTTCTTCATGATATACGGAACATATAGAAGTAATGGCACAGATTGCAACGGTTATTGAGATTGTACGCAAGTAGAGAACAAATAAAAAGTCAACAAAGTTGAATTACCTGATGAATAGTTTAATGGATCAAACAAATTTGAAGCTAGTTTGGAGCTGTTGGCCCTTTTTGGTCAAAGCAGTCACACGTCAAGTTTATAGTTAACAACGTGCTCAATTCTCGAAAACGTCATCGGAAAGCAAAAAGCGATTTTGTTGAAGTCACGACGCGCTTGAAATCGAGTTAAGATATATTTTATTCGAGGAATCGGCATCGACTTAGTCACGTGTGGCAAACACATGTCGATCACTCCAAAAGGCTTGAGCGCCTCACGCCGATCACTAAAAATTGCTTGCGCAAACTAACAAACCCTCAAATCAGCCACTCTAGCGAATTCATAGTTCGACACTCTAGAAACTCGTGATCGACACGATCAGGCAAATTCAAGTGCGCACCTCAGCCCCGACAAACTCCTCAACTCGGAATGGCTTCCAAGGATACTCGACTCGTTAGGGATACAAATATACAGTTTTTGTATCCCATACGGGATATGAAATACTGTATTTAGGCATAGAGATGCAAAAATTCCAGGAATTTGGCACGTTCAGAATCATATGTGGTTCCGTTGTTTTTAGGTTATCACCTCATGATGATCACTACTTTTAACACTATTTTCAGGATCAAAATTTCTACTTAAGATTTATCTTTTTGGCTCAGTGTTCATGATGCGAATTTCGCATCCCTTCAGGATACCAGATTCGGGCTGGTGCATGAAAACTTCACCTATAAATACCCCTTTTCTTGGCATTCTAAGGGGTTGAAACTTTTGGACTTTGGCCATCACTTGGGCTATGGGAATGCTCCTTTTGGAGTTCATTAATGGCTTCCATGGTGATTCTCATGACTTTGAACTTCATCTTGGACGTGTAAACTTCCCATAGAAGTTTGCCTACAACTTTTTGGCCTTCACTTGGACTTTTGGCTTTCTCTTGAACATTCATGAATATTCTTGAACATTGAAGCTTCTGTTGGACATTGTTGATCATATCAACACACTTTGGCTCAACGAAAAAGAGGACATTTTGGTGAAAATTATGAATTGACAAGAAAAATGTTATTCCATCGTACAACTTTGTACATTCAAATTGTCCGAACTTGGATAAACATTGTAATCGACAAACTATGATGAATGATTACTATAAAGTGTACGTAGGCGTTAGTGTCGAACCACTATAAAAGTTGTGCATCCCTTTACATTTCTCGTACCTTTGATATTTGATTTGCAGATTTACTATAAAATTTACACTTGGGGTTGGCGTGCGAGAGTTGCCACTTTTCCACTTCAACCATTTAGTGCGCTAGGAAGGGGAAGTACAACTTTGACTTCGACTTCACTCTCAGTTCTCAACCTTAGTTCTCGACTTTGGTCTTCGAATTTTGGATTTTGACTTCGACTTTGTTTCGAAAACATATCTCGCTCACTTTTCATCATAGCTAAGAGGAAGCAGGTAAACTTAGCTCGCTCGAAAGGAGCAGACATTGAGGCAAGTCTGGAAATTTCCTCGAACGGACATCCATCAAATTACGTTACTCCGGACGAAATCGATGGAGTCATCAAAGATTTAACTAAGGATCTCACTTCTCTCTTGGAACAACATGAAGAATATTTCCATTGACAAAAAACTACTATGAACACTCTTTTCGCTCGACTCGAAGGAATCTTCTGGCCGTTGGTTAAAGGTAACACAATTGGAACAAGTGCAAGTGCTCTGAAAGGATTAGCTCGGGACTTGGGGACAATAATTCCGAAAAAGCAACCCCGTATCGACACCAATCTGCAAACAGCTACCCGATCGGCTAGGCTCGGAGGCACCACCCTCAATCCCGTACAAGGTTCAATTCGCATTGTGGTTAATCAGGTTTTAGGATAAGGCGTTGGTAATGCTGCTTAAGTGCCAATGCTCGCAGCTTTGGATACAGGATCTCCCGTAGTTTTGAATGTTGTATTCGTGCCAATCGTGACGCATCTGATTAGAGTTGAGCCAGATGTATTGGTTGGCGCTCGACAATTCGCTAATGTTGGACTTGACGTTGGAGGCGCCAGCGTTGGTTTAAATAATTTGAATCGGTTTCTTAAGAAATGAAAGTCAAGTCGTCGATGCTATTCGATGCTATACTCAGGGTGATGAGCCCTAAGCAAGTTAGGATTGTATTACTCACAACATTTTCTCTCAGGACATTAGAAATTCTCAAAACCTGTCGGACTTCAAGTTTCTGGTATTAGAAGCTTTCGATGGTTGGAAGGATCCTATAGGTCGTTTGATGCGCTACATGCGCCATATGGAAGTGCTTTCGGCTTCAGACAATAGCGTCACGGGGAAGTGCTTCCCACTATATCTCACAAACATCGCTGCCTTGAGGTTCAGGCAGCTGGAAGCCAAATCTATCAGTAGTTGGAAAGTCTTGCTTGGAAGATTTTTCGAGCAGTTCAGGGTTCACATCGTTGAGTCTGAGAATGTTATGACTTCAACAATAGTAAAGCAAAGGACAAACATGAATCTGCGTAAGTTCTTAGAAAAATTCGAGGCAAACGTGGCCTCTGATGATAGGCCGGATCCGCCATGGTTCTAATGGCCGCCATCTCCAGCGTTCTTGATAAGATCGACTTCAAATCTCATTGCGACGGCACTCCATTGAGGGATCTCGCCAAATTTTGCTTCGAAGCGGAAAAATTTCAGAGGGAGGAAGCTTCATGTATAAAAAACTATGCATTAAGTCAACTCTACGATAGGTGGAGGACCATCTGCCTCAAGGAAAGGAAATGGTGAATCTTTGGACGACCAGAACATACGGCCTTCCATCAAGCCAAAGTTCCCAGCATACAATAAACTCACTCATGGCTTGAAAAGGATTTCCTTCGACATTTATAGCACTGCTCCTTTCCAAAAGCCTCATAAGAGGGACCTAACAGAAAGACAAGTGAGCTTCGATAAGAACTGTCTTTTCCATGAATTATCGGTCTTGACACCGACCATTGCAGGCAGCTTCACGATCAGATCGAAGCACGAGTCAAGCCTAGCGGGCTACCTCAATATGTTAGGAATCCAACAACAACATCACCACATGCCTTACCCCCTGCAACATCAGGATAGGGGAAGATCAGGACATGACCATGATGGCTTTACTGGTCCTTTTGGTTTCCGGACTCTGGTATGTTACTTATGTTTATTCTTGTTGTGAGTGATTTCTCGCCTATTGTTTTGCCTAACTTGTAATCAAAACGACAATGTCATCCCACACCTGAACGAGACCAACCTATGGTGTAACAGCCCGTATTTTACGTACCGGAGGATCGTAAAAAAAATTATTTAATTCTCTGAGGGTTTGATCATTCACATATTTTGATATGTTGTTTATAGGGTGTGAGACATGTTCATAATTTTTAACAATTTTATTTGTGACCATTTTTCCCTTGTCTATTTTGTACAAAGCATAACTTTTGACTGGAATCGAATCAGGTGCTAAGATTGAATTCATTGAAATGAAAATGGTGTTGCTAATTTCGTAGAGTTGTCACATTGAAGATTTGGTTCAGCGGTTTGGGCGGAATCGCTGTTTTAGTGCTGCACAATATCTATCCAAGTTTGGCTAGTCATTAATGGTCTGATTTGGTGTGGCTCATTGATTGGATGGTTGGAGACTATAAATAGGGGGTAGAGGCATGGAGAATAGTTTACTTTCTTCATTCTCTTGTTTGGTTGAGCTCGTGATCCTCCTTGCTCAATCAAATACACCTTTCCTCCATTAAAAGTCTAGATCTACGCAAGAAGATGTAAGATCTAAATCAAGCAAAGCTAGATCTACATCAAGTGAAGGAAGATCGCATCAAATTGAGAGGTTTGAAGATCATTCTTCATTATTCGAATTGAGAATTTAGGGACCCAAGTTGTTTCGAAGAATTGGTGAGTGATAAGCATCTCTCGCGCGGATTCAATCGAGTATATGGGTTATTTGATCTTATTTTCTTCATTTCAAGTTATTTTCACCTAGTTCTAATCAATGTAATAATGTTTTCATTTCGAATCACCATAGGATCCAATTTAGTAAGATTATAATTGTTAAATTCATGTGTTTATGAAAGTTAGATCCATTTATTGATATGTTCATCATTTTATCATGATTTGGTGAATTCTATACAATTGTATGATGATTGTTGATTACTTGAGTGAAATTGGTCGATTTGGATGAGTTAATTGCATAAATATTCTTGGTGAAGTATTAGATCATATGGATCAGAAGTTTTGATGATGGTTGATAAACTGGGCAGTCTGATGGACAGGACAGTTTGATGGACTGGGTAGTTTGATGGACTGGATGGTTTGATGGATCGGGCGAGTTCTGGTGATGGATCAGGCGAGTTTTTGATAATGGATTGGGAGAATTTCTGGTGATGGATCGTGCGAGTTTCTGAAGCATGGACCGGGCAAATTTATGGGGCATGGTCCGGGCAAAGTTCTGAACTATGGATCGGGCAAAGTTCTGAACTATGGACCAGGTGAAGTTTTGGAGCATGGACCAGGAAAAGTTCTGAAGTATGGACCGGGAAAGGTTCTAGGGCATGGATCAGGAAAAGTTCTGAAGTATGGACCAGGCAAAAGTTCTGAAGTATGGACCGGGCAAAGTTTTTTAAGTATTGACCGGGAAAAGTTCCGATGTATGCATCAGGCAAAGTTCTGGGGCATGGACCAGACATTTCAATGAATCATTCCATGATGGATCGGGCAGAAAAGTGACAGCATTTCTAAAACGTTATGGATGGAAATCGAAGCGCTGTGGTATGTTTTTCATAGCGGAAAGGTTGAAATGCTATGGATTGAATATTGACCAAACGACATATGTTTTTGGATCGACGATGATTGCTTCAAACTAAATTCAAGAACGAATGTTCAAAGTGTTGTGAAGTGTTCGTTAATCAGTGAAATGCAACGAATGTGAAGACGATTCAAAGATGTTGAGTTTGTGGATAATGATTGCTCGAGAGGCACTTGAGCTATGGATAATCGCTGGTGATGACAACTAGAGTTATGGAGAACGAGTACTGTTGTTGTAGATTCTAGCGGTTTCAAAGCAGGGGTATAATAGGGATGCCTGAAAGAATAGATGATTAGTCGAGTACCCTGGGTAGCGATGAAAGGCCTAGATACGTAGTGATGAAAAGCGTATGGATTTTTTGCTAGAACCGGGGTTACCATTAGCCCTTGACTGATGTCATGATGATACGGTCAATCGTATGATTAACGATAGTTTCAAAGAAAGATTTGCTGTGATAGCCAGAGCCATGGATGACGATTGTTTTGCTTGTATCGTCTTGTGTATATTATTCAATATCGAAGAAGATATCTCTTAGGTGCTTGTTTGATGTTGGTTTAAGCCTTCAGGGCTTATGCTTGGGAGATGTCGATATCGATTAGGATGGTCTATGCTTGATAACTGGTTGTCAGGAATGTGCTATTTGTTTCTACTTGATTGTTGTAAAGGCTATCACTTTCGGATGTAGGGAAGATGGGTTGGGTTCTTCTCTGATGATATGATTGTTAGATTAGATGATTAATCTGCCTATTCTCATATACTTTAATGATGATGCTAGATAGCTGTTTATCGTTCATTAAGACTATTGTCTGACTCAAGGTTTTATGTCTCCTCTTATTACCTTGGGTTGTTCATCCATGATGTTATGGATCGACAGACTAGGTGACAAGTGACAGGTGATTGATCTTGATGAGACGATGCTGCAGAGCAAAGACGAGCATGATGCTTACGTATATTGCTACTATACACATCTTGATGTTTTTCCGCTGTTATGATTTCTCTGAGTGTTTGTAGTGAGGCACTACGTACAGGCTCTTATGTTGTAATCCTTTGATGTATGGATATTATTTCATAATGATATGAAAGAGTTTAAGATTCTGCTAAATTCTGCTTTACTGTTATTGCCTGTTGTTTATGTTATATCCTTGCGTTGTGAGTTATACGACAGGATCCATGTATATTATTCTACCCTGAAGATCGTCCATAACTGCTTTGCACGTCTTTCAATGAATTATTTCCCTTGTTAGGTGCAGAAGTTGTGGGCAGTTGTCACAATGGGCATCGAGATTTCTCCCTTTATACTGTCCCATCTAAATTCAGTTTAGAGTTATTGGATGATATATACTTTCCTATCATTATTCAGGTTAGAGTTATAAGTTTAGTGGTCATAAATCTTGGTGTGCCATTCACACTTACCTATAGGTTTATAATCCTTCTAAAGTCATTGAGAGTTAGAGTTAGTTACGTGAATGGTCATATCACGTTCGCTTTAGCTTTGTTCCTATACTTTTGATCTTAGGCGAAGATCACCACTCGAACGGTCGAAATGCATTCGAGTTCGTTCAACATTTTCCCATCAAGTCGCATGACCGAGTGTGAGTACTCTTTAAAATAACCACTCAATATGAAGCTATTCCCAATTCCTATGTTTCTTGCAAATTGCGAGCAGGAAAACATCAGCAAGTGGTCATCCACACCTTTTATTAAGGTCCTGGCTTAGCCGGTTGGACCACAAGTTATATGATTCTAGCAAGTCATAGAGCATGGGACAAGACCAAGATCTTTTATTGATGGTAAATAAGAAAACCAGCGAGTCGTTCCTAATTATCACTTAATGAAGAAAATTGTTATTTATAAGAACAAAACAACAGGAAATAAAAGGAAAGTGAAATAATGTCGGAGATGCTCGACATTCCATGTTCTTGGTAGTCGGTCGCCATCAACGGTCATTAACATGAAAGTTCCAATCCAAGTTTTTGTTGAATGATGTGGTATCCTTTCCTACTTTGAGCCCATATGGATGGAGCCAGGAAAGACACGTTTCAGATATAGGTCACCAAGTTCGAAGGTTCTAGGTCGAACGTTCATGTTGTAGTATCGGGTGACTCAATGTTGATGCGCAACAGCTCGCAAGTCAGCCTCCTATCTCTTTTCATCAATCACATCGAGAGACCTCAGAAGGAGATCTTGAGTAGTCAAAGGATCGTAATATGTAGTTCGATAAGAGGGGACTTCAAGTTGGACTCGAATGGCAGCTTTGAAGCCATAAGCAAGTGTGAATGGAGTACGGTAAGTCGGTGACATATGGTCATCCGATATGCCTAAAACGGTAATGGTAGCTCATCGACAAACTCTCCTCTATCCTTTTCCAATCGCTTCTTTGGAAAGGACTTCATGATCTTATTCACATCTTCAAACTGTCTATTTGATTGAGAGTGAGCGACTGTTGTGTAGTACTTTCCAAAAAGATAATGTCGACAAAAGTCCTTGAATTCCGTGCTATCAAATTGAGTCCCGTTATGAGTTTTGATAGTCCAATCAACGGATAATGTTTTAGACAATGAAGTTAATCACCCGTTTCATTAAGATTGTGGTCAGTGATTCGGTTTTTTCCCATTTAGTAAAATAGTCTACTCCTAATTGCATATTTTTCTTCGCCTTTGAAAATTGGGAGATTTCCAATGATATATATTCCCCCATACTACAAAGGGACATGGAATGACCATTTGGCTGAGATAGGTAGGAGGAGCTCTAGGAATCTTGGAAATCCTTTGGCATTGGTCGTAGCGTCGTGAATAATCAATCGGGTCTCGATTGATGGTAAGACATAAATATCCATACTAAAGTAACTTCTTAGACAAAGTCTTCCCCATAGTGTGGTCCTCACACTCACCCTCGTGCACTTTTAGCTGTAATACATTTGGCATTGTCTTGGGATATACATCGGAGTAAAGGGATGGAATACCCTTTTCTGTATAGTGTCTCTTTGGATGATGTATCTCATCACTCAACGTAGGAGGGCATGCTTTTCACTTTTACTTTCAAGTATGGCACCGTGCAATAAGAAGTTCTTTATAAGAGTCATCCATGATCCCCTTTCAGGTTTGACAGTTAGCATCCAACCAACTTCCATTTGATCTATACTTGGGGTGCTTAAAGTTTCAATCAAAACCAACCCTATTTGCTTTGGGTTCTCTGAGCTAATCGGCTAGACCATTGGCGGCCTTCTCGTTCTGATCATGAGCAATATGTAAGATGCAATAATATTCAAATTCGACCAGCAACGCATGAGCTTGATTGAGATAGGGAGAAAGTCATGCCTCTTTGGCCTAGAACTCCTTTCTAACCTAGCATATAGCAATCTGGGAATTGCATAAAATTGGAATTAACTTTACTCCTGAGCCTTTCGCAAACTTAAGTCCGACAATCAGAGCTTCGTATTCAGCTTCATTATTGGTCATTGGGAAATCCATCTTCAAAATGTAGCAAATAATCTTTCCTCGATAGTTACTAACACAACTTTGATGCTAGAGCACCGATCATTACGAGCTCCATCCATGAATAACTTCCACCGAGCTAAAGGTGGTTAAACATCTTTTGCAAGATCGTATGGAGCCATCAGTTCAGCTATGCTGTTAGCGAAAGCTTGTCCCTGGGCATCCTTCTGGGGGATATACGGAAATCAAACTAACTTAGTTCGATATTCCATTCGAGTAACCCTCCAGACGCCTCAGGTCGTTGAAGGACCTATTGAAGCGGTTTGTCGGTGTAGTCTTTGACGGGTTGAGCATAAAAGTAGTGGTAAAGCTTCCTAGATGCTATTATAAGGTAGAATGCCAACTTTTTAATACTTGAGTAATTCCTCTCAACCCCTCTCAAGGTGGTCTAGTAGATTCTGAAGCGCCCCGACATAGTCTATGTTCAAATATCTGATATTTCTCCCAGATGTATGAATTTTCTCTCCACCCAAAATATATATATATGTTTGAAGATCTTCCAGAGGTCTGGAACAAATTCCAAACGTCTAACCTGATGGTCGGCCTGAACGAATGAAGAGCAACTGTTATATTCTTAAAGGACACCTTTACTTCTCTTCACCACAACCTTTTACCATTAATCAGAATGACTCTTAGATGGACATCAATAATCACTACTCTTTAATTACAACTTCTCATCACTATTTAAAGCATCAACACTCGGAAAGAAAGACCACCTTGCGATGCTCTCTACATTCTTTGTATCTACTCTATATTCAATGATCAAGTACTTCAAGCAACTCGCAACCACATACTACTCT
The DNA here is from genome assembly GCA_030737875.1 of Allium sativum. Lineage (NCBI taxonomy): Eukaryota > Viridiplantae > Streptophyta > Magnoliopsida > Asparagales > Amaryllidaceae > Allium > Allium sativum. The sequence goes on along the minus strand of CM060922.1, from coordinate 358,328,790 downwards.
TACATATACCTCTACATCTCAAAGCAATTATTACTTAAATATACCTTGAAAGATTTTGCACTCATCAGTCAATATTTATGTTATACTAGAACACACTTTTGATAAGAAACTCTATTGTGCCTAAGCCTATTCCTCTGGGAAAAGCGAGGGTTTGTTGATAGTAGAATACCGAAGGGGAGCTTCGGGACTGGATATAGGACCGAAGATCTGAACCAGTATAAAACTCTAGTGTGCATTTTCCTTACTAGCATTTACTTTACTATATCATTCTAGTATACACATATTCATACTTCCCTACATACGATCCACTCATATAGACTTTCAACTAGTATCAAAACAAAGATTTGATCAAATTACAGTAACTTGTATTTGCATAATCTAATATGGGTATGGCAAGTATATTTCAAGAAGGTCAATCCACACAACGTCCCCACTTTTCTATTGGATCAAATTATGCATATTGGTCAACTCATACGTGAATTTTTATGGAAGAAAATGGTTTAGAAATTTGGTACGCCACTCAAAACAAATATGAAGTTCTAACTACTAAAATGAGTGCATGGATCGATGCTCGAAAACCCGCAGCTTCAAACAATATAAAAGTAATAAATGTCTTATTTTATGCTTTAGATAAAAATGAATTTTCACATGTCATGATGTGCACTACTGCCAATGATATATGGCATAATTTACAAATCACTTATGAAGGCAACACTATAGTTAAGCAAACAAATATTCAATTTTGCAAAACCAATTTTCATCCTTTAAAATGAAAACAAACGAATCCGTTAGTGATATGTACACAAGATTTCAAACCATACAAAATGATCTCATGGCACTCAGAGTCAAGTTCATTGACTTTGATTTAGTTACAAAATTTTAAACTCTTTAACAAATTATTGGAAAAGAAAAAAATTAGCTATAGAAAATGACCTTTCTCAACTCAAAGTTGAAGAGTTAATTAGAAATTTGTTATCTTATGAAGCTAACCTGTAGGCTAGAAAGGAACAAAATATCGAAAAGAAAAATATATAATTTCAATCAAATAATGAAGATTTTGACTTAGATGAAGATGAAATTGTCTTTATAGCCAAAAATTACAACAAGTTCAAGAAGTTCTGAAAAAAGACGGAAAATCAAGTTCAACAAATCAAACATCAATCAAGTCTATGATTATGACGAATTTGGTCATATAAAGAAAGACTGTCCAAAGATTCTTAATGAAAAGAAGAAACATAAAAATGAAAATTGTAAATGAAAGAAGAGCTTTTTATGTCTCTTGTGATGATTCCAGCTCTTCCTCATCAGAAAGTGATAGCAGTAGTGATATAGAATGAGCGAATGTTTGTTTTATGGAAGACACAGATGACGTATATCCTGAACTTACTTATAATGAAATTTAAGAAATTAGTATGCAATTAGATGATAAATATAAAGAGAGAGAAAATAAACAAATAACATATCGCTAGAATAAATAGAATTGAAACTGAGATAGGGTTATTAAAAGATGAAAAGCCATTCTAGAAGAAGAATTAGAAAATGCTCAAAATAATAATAAAAGTTGATATCTGAAAATGATTTATTATCAAAGGAATTAGGAAAAGTTAAATTAGAAAATAATGAAATTTTGAATAAAAACATAACTTTAAATAGTAATCTAGAAATTTCGCTTTCTGTAATTTCAAAACTCAAAAATGAGTTGGAAAAGATTACTACAAATGTTTCAAAATTCAACAAAGGAAAACACAATTTATAAAATATTATTAAAAGCTCCAAACCTCCTAGAAATAGAAATGGATTGGGTTTTAAATAGGATTCAAAATCTAAAAATTATAGTTTTCTTTAGAAAAAGGCTAAAAGAGAACTTTCACTAAAAAAAAGTTTTAAAACCTAAAGAGGTGAAAATATGGATTCCAAAATCCAATAACTAACTTATTAAACAAAAGTATATCAAAGAAATTCTACAAAATATAGTATATAATACAAATTATATTTTTAAAGGCCTGAAACCGACCTGGGTATGGTTTCCTTCTCCGCCTAACATATAGTACCCTAACGGAGGAAGTGGGTACCAATTAAATTTTCTTATCTTGGAGATACCTAAAACAAAAAAGAAATGGATATTAGATAGTGGATGCTCTAAGCACAAGATGAAAAACAAAAGCATGTTATCAAACACAACATACATGGATGGTGGCACAGTGACTCTTGGTGACAAGTCAAAAGGATACATCATTGGCATTGGTGAAGTCATCAATATCGGTACATCTAATTCTCCTATTATTTCTAATGTTCTACTAGATAAAAATTTAAAGCATAATATTTTAAGTATTAGTCAGTTATGTGATAAAGGGTTTCAACTTAATTTTGAAAAGGGTAAATGCAACATGCTTGGTAATAATAAAAATTTAGTTTTGAAGGTTTTAGAAATAAAAAATATATATCTTAAGTATGAATGTTAAACAAAATTTTGATTTATGCTTAACCATAAAAAATAACAATCCTTGGTTATGGCATAAACCTTTTTGTCATATTAATTTTAAATATATTAATTAATTAGCTAAATATGAGTTAGCTAAAGGATTACCTAGAATAAACTACACAGTTTAAAATTTATGTGATACCTGTCAAATTAGCAAATTAAAGAAAAGCTTGTTCAAATTTAAGAAAAATATTTCTACAAAACAACCTTTAGAGCATTTACATTTGGATTTATTTAGTTTGACTCAAGTACGATCAATAAATCATAATAAATATGTTTTTGTAATAGTTGATGATTATTCTAGATATACATGGATATTATTTTTAAAATATAAAAGGGATACCTTTAGCATGTTTAAAATATTTGATAAATGAGTTAAAACTCAAATGGATTTAAAAATAAAAAAAATATTAGGAGTGATCATGCCAGAGAATTTGAAAATGATTTATTCGCTACTTTTAGCTAAAAGAAAGGAATAAGTCATAATTTTTCTTTTTCCCGCACACCACAACAGAATGGTGTAGTAGAAAGGAAAATTCATACATTATAAGAATGCACCCATACACTTTTAAATAGTAGTGGCTTACCAGACAAATTTGGGCTGAAGCCATTGTGATAACTTGCTACGTTTTGAATCGGGTAACAATCTAATCCATAATTAAAAAATACTTGTTATGAAATATTTTTTCGAAGAAAACCCAAAGTTTAATATTTCAGAACTTTCGAATCTAAATGTTTCATATTAAATACTAAAGACACCTTAGGAAAATTTGGTCCAAAACCAGTGAAGGAATATTTATCGGATATTCGGATCGTGGTAAAGCCTACAGAATTTTCAATAAACGAACTTACTCAATCGAAGAAGTTTATGTATTTCATTTGAAAAAGTTTTTCAAATAATAAAGTTAAAAATAATGAAGAAGATTGTTAGCCTACTTTGTGAAATAGGCTACACAAAGACACAGATCCAATTCTTGAAGAATGTTGGTTAGAAGAACATGCATTTGAAGTCCGGATCGGGTCGAGGGTCTCAGGAAAAAATAGGATATAGCAGAGTAGAAATCGGAGGAGCAGAGGCAGATTCGGATCGAGTCGAGGAAGCTTGATCCACACCCTTCCTTCTCCCATACATCTGACCCGAACCGAGTACTGGTAGTCAACAATTACACCCCACAACTCCTGAAAACATGGAGCGGTTAGAGAGCCATCTCTCCACGTTCACCTACGTTGTAGTTGCATTGTCACCATCCTGTTCTATCCGAGCCCGATTCCTGTGGGATGTCCGCCACGTATCCTCGAACCGGATCCACTCCTAATAGACTTTTCACCTATAAATATGCCTCCAAGGGGAATTTAAGAGGATCTTTTGACAATTTCAGAGTTGATACCCTCTTGTCAACCGAATTTCATCACAATATTCAAATTACAATCATCTTTAAAGTATATTTTAGTGGAGACTGAGTGAATCCATGCATTGTATGAGCGAAATTGAGTGAGAATTACTATTGTATTTGCATTCAAATCATCAATCCAAAGAGTAGAAAGTGGACGTTGGCTCTTTAACGCCGAACCACTATAAATCGTGTGTTTCCCTTTACTTTTTGATTTCATTTTACTAGAACTATTGCTAATTTGGGTGTTAGAGCCATTTTTGGGTCTAACTTTTTGGTGTTTTCACTGAGAATTTTTTGAGTTCTCCGCTTTTTGGGTTATCGTTCTACTATTTGGACCCTCAAGTTCAAAGAAGTTAATCCTCAATTTTCGACATTTTCAAGTATTTGCTGATTAATCACCGAAGAATTGGACATTATGGCTAAAGGAAAAGGAAAAGAAGTGCAAGGCGCTCGGGAGAATGAAGCTAACTAAGATTCGTAAGCCATGATTGTAATGAGGTCGAGGGGGCAGAGTACTGATGCAGGTCGATCCGATCCGGTTGCTCCGAATAGAATGGGTGGCTCGACCTTGAACCGAAGCAAAGACGCTGATGCTGCTCGAACCCCCCTCCGAAACGAACTGATTCCACTTCCCTACTCTGATCCGATCCGAGCATGGCTAAAGCTGGTACCTCTACTCGAGCACCCACCAATGCTCCGATACCGGTCGCAACGACTAGTGAACAACCCATTCCATCTGCACCAGTTACACACAGAGACTTTTCGCGCCTCCTTGATATACTTGAAAGTACTAGGGATGCTTTGGAAGCTTACAAGCGTGAGAGTCTTCGTATGCAAGAGAACATGATCACTATGAGTAGGGAAATCAATGAGCTTCGTAGGCAGAAGACACCCTCTCCAACTCGCCGCCTTGCAGCAGACCAATCATCCTCTTTGGATGAAGAGCGTCCTCGTGAAAGAAGGCCACTTGGACAACCTAAAAATCTTGATCAGTTGACCTTTGGGTCTTTAGGATCCTATGAAGATGTTGCCCGTGTGTTAGGACCTGATGACCTGAGCTTAAGAGAACCTATGTTGTTACCCATGCGTGGATCTCACGTTCTGCCTAGGGATCCTAATATTATTAATCCCACACAAGGACAACTCCTCCAACCCCTACCTCCCGTAATTGACTGGGAACGTAGGGTATAGGGTAGAGCAACTACCGCTAGAAACAAGATGACATCCCCTAATCAGGAGCATAAGGGTAATCCGAACATTAAGGCCTGAGAGCCTGAGTCTACATTAACGAACGCTGATGTATGGGCGATGGTGCGCCAAATCATGTCTGAAAGCTAACACTACACCAATGAGGACTGGGGCATTGAACGAAGTCACACCCCCTTTACGGATGATGTATTTGACTTCCAATTCCCTCGGCGATTTAAATTGCCACAAATGGATAGGTATTCAGGGAGAACCGACCCAGGTCAACATCTGATGAGATAGGCATGGTTCATGAATGCCACAGCAGCTTCAGATGCTATAAAATGCAAAGCCTTCCCGATTTATCTAGAAGACGTGGAGCTGATGTGGTTCACCCGACTCCCTCCACGGTCGATATCAACCTTTAAAGAACTAAGTGAGCGCTTTATGTACCAATTTCGACTTCATGCTCGAAAATCTAAAAGCGTCATCGAATTATCAAGGATTAAATAGGCTCCGGGTGAATCTTTAAAGTCATATTTAGATCGTTTCAACCTTGCTGTTACTGAAGTCAGCAACCATCACGAACCTACCATTTTTATGGCCTTAATAGAAGGACTCGACCCTGATATAGAATTTGGGGATTACTTGTCCAGAAAACCGCCCCCTACTAGGGAATGTTCTATGAAAAAGCCAATATTCGCTTAAGACGAGAGGAAGCCCATGCAAATAGAAAAGGTAAGTCGGAAGGGGCTTCTAAAGAAGATATTCAAAGCAATGTCGCAGTAAAGTAGTCCGGTGATAACTCAGGAAAGGTTGAGGTGAACATCGGCAACAAGAACGAACGCAATACCAATAGGAATGGTAACAGCAATAGGAGGAATAGGAATCGTGGGAACAACGCCAGCAAAATACCTCGATTCCAAACTTTTGAGAACTACTCACCGTTGAGTGACACATTGGAAAACATTTATTTGGAAACATACAACGTATTACAATATAAAAAGCCACCACCCAGAGACTCAACCAAAAAAGAGATCGCTACGGGAAAGTTTTGTTTATTCCACGGAACTTGTAACAACCCGAATTTTTAATAACGTGTTAAGACAAGAATCTAGGCAGAATTAAATTTTAAAATAAGAACCAAGGGAAACAGGTTGCGCCATTGCGTTCGTCTCGGAATTCTGCATGAAATAGAGTCTGAGTTTTCGAAAATCGGAGTCTGTATGACCAAGTTATGGCTCCCTAAAGTTTCAGAAATATTCAGAGTTCAAAACAGCTCGAATTCGAATTCGAAATTCGAATTTCAAACGCAGAACAGACTGAGCGGGAAATTTCCCGCCCAGACCCAGGTCGATTGGGGAGTCGACACCCCCAGAACCAGGTCGACTGCGCAGTCGACTTGGGTGTCGACCTGGTCCCCGAGCCCATTTTTGGGCCAGTGTTCGTTCTGATGTATCTAGTCCGATTTCTGTCCAGATTCATCTGCCTAAACCTATTTAAACAGCCCCAAACCAAGCATTCTCTACACACAATTCTATTCTGCTTCTACTCTGCCTCTGTTCTAAATAAAAATAAAAATGGTGTCGCTACTCTGCTGGAATCAAAACTAGAAGCTAATCAACATCAACCTAAGCAACTCAATTCAAACTAGAGATTGAAGCTTCTGCAACGATCCTACGACAATTTCTGTTCTTAGTTCTCAAAAACCACGATCTGTAAGTTCTAGTTACTTTCCGATTTAAATATTTCACTATAATATGGCCATGAATTAAAGTGAAATTGGATCTAAGTATGTTTATCGATTCAGATCTATTTCTGTTGTTCATAATCTATTCAGCCTGTTGTAAATCAGCTTTCTTGATTCATGCTAATATTATTATCAAGTTGTAATCTTCATGCCTGTGGTGATGATTTTCTCTCTGATCTCATTTTTATGCAAAATTCTATCTTCCCCTATTTATTTTCTTTTGATGAACCTTGGTCAATTTCGGACCTTGGCCTAAAATCGCGATTTGCGTACGAGATGTATACGGGGGAATTATGGGATTATTGCCTATATGAATATAATGGAATTATTGGAAACATGAAATTGGAAATTATCATTGTATTTGCAAGTTTGGGGCTTGATCGGTAAATTTTGGTATAATCTCATTATGGGGAAATTTGCATAAATAATATATACATGGAATTTGGCATTAATAGGATCTATGTAAAAAGGCATGAAACTTGGTATATATCTAAATTGGCTAGGATTGGACACATATAAATTGATATATGTAATTTTGACATGGATCGTGACATATGTAAAAAGCTAGAACATGTTATAGGTAAATTGGCATAAACATGGAACACATGTAGTTTGATATGAAACTTGAACATATGTAAATTGGCTAGAATTGGGCATATGTATATCGACATGAAAAGTTAGAACTTTGGTATATATATTAATATGTAAAGTTGGGAATTTGAAACATGAAAATGACTGTATATTGGATTATCGACCTGAACATTTTCATATGTTAAATATGAACGCACCTAAGTTGGGTTTTGGGTAGTTGGCTTGTATTGTAAATATAAGGCTATAACTTGGCATAACTTTATAGCAAATTTTGGTAATACTTTGGGAATACGTTTTGGGGAAAAAACGTGAGTTATGAACTTGATAATAGGCATAAGTTGAAACCTAGAAACTTGACATGAAACTTGCTTAGAAATTTGATCATTGTTATAACTTGAACATGGACATGACACTTAGATAACTTGAAAGTGGCCAACTCGAGGTTGGGTTGAGTTTGCAGTATAAACCTGCCCGGAACCGCCCGGCAAATCCAATAACTGCAAACAATAGGACCCAATATGAGTAGTTTGTCATACCGCGCTTAAAACCCGAGGTTAGACTAGGTTGTGGTATAAACCTGCCCGGACCCGCCCGGCGTAACCAGTAACCACAACCAAGTCTAATGTGAGAGGTTGGGGTGCATTAAGTAAATTAATGCCACATGATAAGGTTAAGTAATATGATTAGACTAATAACACTTAACCGATATGACATGAATGGGTGGGTTAAGTAACTGAGCTTGATTACTTAATGACACTTAACCATATAACACGATTAGCGGATGGGTTAATTAAACCTGAATGGGTCGATAACACCCGACAGATATAACGTGATGCAAGGTAAGGTTAAGTAAACTCACGAGGGTAACACGTAACCATTATAATATGACTAGTGGATGGGGTTAAGTTAACATATACTTAACCAATTTGACACGATGATTTGATAGGGTTAAGTCACGAACCGCTTGAATATACTTAACCAATTTAACACGATGATTTGGTAGGGTTAAGTCACGAACCGCTTGAATATACTTAACCAACTTGACACATGATTCGTAGGGCTAAGTCATGAACTTGAACGACAACACTTAGTCAATTTGACATGACACATAGACAGGTTAAGTCACGAACTTGAATGACCACACTTAACTAACTTGACATGCTAGACTAATGGGGTTAAGTCTCGAATTTAAATGACAACACTTAACCTGCTGGACGGAAACCCTCGTTACGCGGTCCTTTTCAGCAGTAACCCACTAGATGTATCATGGTAACCTGGAACTAGGCAGGGTGGGGCACGATTACTGGGCTGATTGTAAGCAACCAGTACGACGACTGAGTTGGTGCGTCATTGTAGGTTCAGGCGGACTATGGTCGTGCACGTTGTCCGGAGTTGAAAAACAGGCATTGGGCACCAGTAGGATTACACTGTGCGTGCTTGATTCGTGTCAGTGGTTGGCACCCTAGGGCTTGATACACCCTATGGTGGACCTAGCACAGGTGACTACATTCGTGATAGGGCCGTATGACACAGACACATGAACGAGATAGGACTTGTAGGGAGCCGATCGATTAGTAGATCGTTTCGTGAGACCAAGTAATGAATCATTTCATGACATTGGGCAAGGGATCATTTTATAGTCAACACATGACATGGGTTGGGATACTAGTATGGTTGGTGCAGAGCAAATAGATATCATATAAATATTTTATTGGTAAAGCAGAGAAATCTTGCGATGCTTGATAGAAATCTTGCGAAATTATGCTTAGTTTATCTTGAATGGAAACTTGGCGATGTTATACTTGACAAAAACCATATGAGGTTATTCTTAGTTATCTTTCCTGTAGCTTATTTTGTCATCATTCTTATGTTTACTTTCAGTTTATTCATGCCATGTTATCTTTACCTGTTTTTATGCTGAAAGTCACTAGGACTTACTCAGTCTTTATGACTGACCCATTTTGTTTCGCCTCTTTTTCTTCCGTTTCGCCCCTAGGTTCGAAGGGTGGGAATACAGCTTAGTTCGGATCTTACCAAGCTCCAAAGCTCTTTCATGTACGGCTTGGATTTCTCTTGGCTATGGCTTGCTTTGCTTTAACTGGCGAATGATTTATAACTATGGTTTTATGCTTCTTTACTATTGCAAGACAGATTTCGATGTAATTGACTTAATAGCATTTTTATGTAAAAGGCTTTAGACCTTACTAGATTTTAAAGCAATGAAATTTGGGTTTTCCTTCCGCTGTTTTATTTATGTTCTGTCTTGTAATATTTCTGTGTATGTTTACCTAGATAATACTCCACCAAAGCTAGTGCATTCCCTTTGTGAGTGACCCTAGCAGAGGTGGGGTTTTACATTTGGTAGCAGAGCAGAAGGTTACCAGACTGGGCAAAAGCTTTTAAAAATCTTCTGAAATTATTTTCAAAACGTTTACAAAGAAGCAAATTTTCAAGAAAATTTTGTTTTGATTAAAAGACATATTCCCCAAAGCCATATGCACTATCTTTTGATTCTCTCTTGAAATCTCTTCTCTCTCTTTTCACCATAGTTTCTAGGCATCCAACATATGTCGGAGGGCAAAGAAGTGCCCAACCTCCATCTCTAGCCGCAGTAGTTCCATCTGCGTCTAATCTTATTTCAAGCTTTGTAGGGTTGCCGTGCGATGGAGGTAGCTTTCGAGTGACTTGTCAACAAGCTATACAAGGATAGTAGGAACATAAAGAACACAAGCCTAAGAATGAGAAACTTATTGAAATGGCTTAATCCACGAAGGAGGAAAAAGGTGAAAGGAAAGAGGCCAAAGTGAAAGAATAATAAAAACCATGACAAGAAAGAGTATCGTTAGTATAGTAAAAAGGGACATGTAGTTAAGTGTTATAGGACAAGCACAAGGGCAAAGGACAAGATCATCGAGAGGGCAATTGTATGCTCTCGCTACTGGCATACCTAAGAGGGGTGGTAACGTTGCTGTTAAAGGTTTAGTTTTTCTTTTCTATCATCCCGTTAGGACTCTGTTTTTGAACATTACATCCTTTTAATTCTGCTTCGATAGTTGAGTCTCTACACCTTAGTACTAGTAAAGGATCCCATTTTTCTTTTGTCTCAAATCCTGTAGGGAAATCGGCTCATTTATTCATGACTTGTTTAGAATTGAGAATGTCTATGAAGTAATGCTTATGTTTTCAGGCTATGGGTTGATTCTGGGGACGGAGTGGTTACCCAGTAAGGGTGCCATTCTCGATTTTAAAAGGAGGGTAGTTAGACCCTCGACTTGCCTCGGTAATACCCTCGAAGTCACGTGTAACCTTTAGGGTTCTATCAGAATTTGTTACCTAGAATCTCTTGACACATTTATTGGTAATTTATTGATCCGCTCGAGTAGTGTTCGCCACTAAGGCGGATGGTTCATTTCGCTTATGCATGAGTTATAGAAAATCGCCTTAGTAAGTACCTTTGGCAACATGGTTGATATTTGTTATTTTCAAGAGATAATTCATCTGTGTGAAATACCTCCTAGTAAGTGAACGAGATCCAAGATTCACTAGTGAATTTTGGAGAGCTTGCATGAAACCATGAGTACGCAGTTATGATTAAGCCGAATATACTAGAAGAAGAATAAATAAAAGTGGAACGAGAGGCAACAGTGGAATGAGTTCTAACTCATATTTTGGAAACAAGAATTAAGAAGCTACGGAATTGTGAAGTTAAAGACGGTCAAAGCACAATGGAGTTAAGCTCAAGGAAATGCGACTCAGAAGATTTAAGACTAGATACACGTATCATATCTCTTTTTAAGAGTATAGCCTTGATCCCTCTTTTCCGATAGAGCTTATTTGCATGCTATCTTTCAAGTATATCCTCTCGGTCCTATTCTCAATCCCATTTCTGTTAAAAACCTCTTAGGGAGCATGAATCGTCTATTAGTAATACATTTTGGGGCTTGAAGGTGTCCGTTGGGTTGACTAAACTCTTTGGGTTTTATAGGATACGGGTTGGTTTTAGGAAGGGATTCCCTTGTGACCTAAAAGGAGTCCATCATGCTTAGTTTCCTAGAAACATATATATTGGTTGGGTTGAGAAATTCTTTGGGTGTTAGTCTGATGTTGATTTCGGTCTTCGGGGCTGGTGCTTAGGAAGTTCTTCTCCTAATCAGTATATATGTGACGTAGATTTCCAGTTCCGACATTGCCTAATGGGCACAGAGCTTTTACTTGCTTCTATCATTCGGTTATACCTTTAGGTAAGAACAATTGGGTGTAAACATGTGTTTGAGACATGTTATGATGGATGGTTGCAAGTGGCTGCAAGTGGCTGCTAGTGGTTGCTCGTGGATGCATTTACACATTAGGCACTAGATCAGCTCAGTCACCTTTCATATTGCATATGCATGAGTGTTTATACTTGTTTATGGATGAATTTGAATGTGTTATCATGTGGATGTTGCATATGGATGGGTGTTTGTTCACACATGTAGTGTTATTCTGACTAGGACTCTTTGCATACATGTTGGACTCATGGCACTAGACATATTTTGCATTAAGAAGATCAATCAGGCCTGATCATTTTCATTAGACAAAGAACATATACACACACTTTCTGCATATGTTCATACAACATTAGAAATCTATTAAGGACGGTGGATGCCTGTGATTGATGATTGAGTAGATGGATGATTGGATGGTAGGACACATTCTTCTTAACTTGAAGATTTCGGGGACGAAATCCTTTAAGGAGGGGAGAATGTAACAACCCGAATTTTTAATAACGTGTTAAGACAAGAATCTAGGCAGAATTAAATTTTAAATTAAGAACCAAGGGAAACGGATTGCGCCATTGCGTCTGTCTCGGAATTCTGCATGAAATCGAGTCCGACTTTTCGAAAATCGGAGTCTGTATGACCAAGTTATGGCTCCCTAAAGTTTCAGAAATATTCAGAGTTCAAAACAGCTCGAATTCGAATTCGAAATTCGAATTTCAAATGCAGAACAGACTGGATAGGAAATTTCCCGCCCAGACCCAGGTCGACTGGGCAGTCGACACCCCCAGGACCAGGTCGACTGCGCAGTCGACTTGGTCCCCGAGCCCATTTTTGGGCCAGTGTTCGTTCTGATGTATCTAGTCCGATTTCTGTCCAGATTCATCTGCCTAAACCTATTTAAACAGCCCCAAACCAAGCCTACTCTACACACAATTCTATTCTACTTCTACTCTGCCTCTGTTCTAAATAAAAATAAAAATGGCGTCGCTACTCTGCTAGAATCAAAACTAGAAGCTAATCAACATCAACCTAAGCAACTCAATTCAAACTAGAGATTGAAGCTTCTGCAACGATCCTACGACAATTTCTGTTCTTAGTTCTCAAAAACCACGATCTGTAAGTTCTAGTTACTTTCCGATTTAAATATTTCACTATAATATGGCCATGAATAAAGTGAAATTGGATCTAAGTATGTTTATCGATTCAGATCTATTTCTGTTGTTCATAATCTATTCAGCCTGTTGTAAATCAGCTTTCTTGATTCATGCTAATATTATTATCAAGTTGTAATCTTCATGCCTGTGGTGATGCTTTTCTCTCTGATCTCATTTTTATGCAAAATTCTATCTTCCCCTATTTATTTTCTTTTGATGAACCTTGGTCAATTTCGGACCTTGGCCTAAAATCGTGATTTGCGTACGAGATGTATACGGGGGAATTATGGGATTATTGCCTATATGAATATAATGGAATTATTGGAAACATGAAATTGGAAATTATCATTGTATTTGCAAGTTTGGGGCTTGATCTGTAAATTTTGGTATAATCTCATTATGGGGAAATTCGCATAAATAATATATACATGGAATTTGGCATTAATAGGATCTATGTAAAAAGGAATGAAACTTGGTATATATCTAAATTGGCTAGGATTGGACACATATAAATTGATATATGTAATTTTGACATGGATCGTGACATATGTAAAAAGCTAGAACTTGTTATAGGTAAATTGGCGTAAACATGGAATACATGTAGTTTGATATTAAACTTGAACATATGTAAATTGGCTAGAATTGGGCATATGTATATCGACATGAAAAGTTAGAACTTTGGTATATATATTAATATGTAAAGTTGGGAATTTGAAACACGAAAATGACTGTATATTGGATTATCGATCTGAACATTTTCATATGTTAAATATGAACGCGCCTAAGTTGGGTTTTGGGTAGTTGGCTTGTATTGTAAATATAAGGCTATAACTTGGCATAACTTTATAGCAAATTTTGGTAATACTTTGGGAACACGTTTTGGGGCAAAAACATGAGTTATGAACTTGATAATAGGCATAAGTTGAAACCTAGAAACTTGACATGAAACTTGCTTAGAAATTTGAACATTGTTATAACTTGAACATGGACATGACACTTAGATAACTTGAAAGTGGCTAACTCGAGGTTGGGTTGAGTTTGCAGTATAAACCTGCCCGGAACCGCCCGGCGAATCCAGTAACTGCAAACAATAGGACCCAATGTGAGTAGTTGGTCATACCGCGCTTAAAACCCGAGGTTAGACTAGGTTGTGGTATAAACCTGCCTGGACCCGCCCGGCGTTACCAGTAACCACAACCAAGTCTAATGTGAGAGGTTGGGGTGCATTAAGTAAATTAATGTCACATGATAAGGTTAAGTAATATGATTAGACTAATAACACTTAATCGATATGACATGAATGGGTGGGTTAAGTAACTGAGCTTGATTACTTAATGACACTTAACCATATGACACGATTAGCGGATGGGTTAGTTTAACCTGAATGGGTCGATAACACCCGACTGGTATAAAGTGATGCGAGGTAAGGTTAAGTAAACTCACGAGGGTAACACGTAACCATTATAATATGACTAGTGGATGGGGTTAAGTTAACATACACTTAACCAATTTGACACGATGATTTGATAGGGTTAAGTCACGAACCGCTTGAATATACTTAACCAATTTAACACGATGATTTGGTAGGGTTAAGTCACGAACCGCTTGAATATACTTAACCAACTTGACACATGATTCGTAGGGCTAAGTCATGAACTTGAACGACAACACTTAGTCAATTTGACATGACACGCAGACGGGTTAAGTCACGAACTTGAATGACCACACTTAACTAACTTGACATGCTAGACTGATGGGGTTAAGTCTCGAATTTAAATGACAACACTTAACCTGCTGGACGGAAACCCTAGTTACGTGGTCCTTTTCAGCAGTAACCCACTAGATGTATCATGGTACCCTAGAACTAGGCAGGGTGAGGCACGATTACTAGGCTGATTGTAAGCAACCAGAACAACGGCTGAGTTGGTGCGCCATTGTAGGTTCAGGCGGACTATGGTCGTGCACGTAATCCGGAGTTGAAAAAGCAGGCATTGGGCCCAAGTAGGATTACACTGTGCGTGCTTGATTCGTGTCGGTGGTTGTCACCCTAGGGCTTAATACACCCTATGGTGGACCTAGCACAGGTGACTACATTCGTGATAGGGCCATATGACACAGACACATGAACGAGATAGGACTTGTATGGAGCTGATCGATTAATAGATCGTTTCGTGAGACCAAGTAACGGATCATTTCATGACATTGGGCAAGGGATCATTTTATAGTCAACACATGACACGGGTTGGGATACTAGTACGGTTGGTGCAGAGCAAATAGATATCATAGAAATATTTTAATGGTAAAGCAGAGAAATCTTGCGATGCTTGATAGAAATCTTGCGAAATTATACTTAGTTTATCTTGAATGGTAGCCTGGCGTTGTTATACTTGACAGAAACCATATGAGGTTATTCTTAGTTATCTTTCCTGTAGCTTATCTTGTCATCATGCTTATGTTTACTTTCAGTTTATTCATGTCATGTTATCTTTACCTGTTTTTATGATGAAAGTCACTAGGACTTACTCAGTCTTTATGACTGACCCGTTTTGTTTCGCCTCGTTTTCTTCCGTTTCCCCCCCCCCCCAGGTTCGCAGGGTGGGAATACAGCTTAGTTCGGATCTTACCAAGCTCCAAAGCTCTTTCATGTACGGCTTGGATTTCTCTAGGCTATGGCTTGCTTTGCATTATTGGGGAATGATTTATAACTATGGTTTTATGCTTCTTTACTATTGCAAGACAGATTTCGATGTAATTGACTTAATAACATTTTGATGTAAAAGGCTTTAGACCTTACTAGATTTTAAAGCAATGAAACTTGGGTTTTCCTTCTGCTGTTTTATTTATGTTCTGTCTTGTAATATTTCAGTGTATGTTTACCTAGATAATACTCCACCAAAGCTAGTGCATTCCCTTTGTGAGTGACCCTAGCGGAGGTGGGGTGTTACAGAACTCATGGTCATTCCACCAACGAATGCCGCCATTTGAGAGATGTAGTTGATAAATTTCTGTGGGAAGGGAAGTTAGACGAGTACAAGGTTGCCCCATGGGGCGGGGGCAAGGAGGGAAAGTCCCGAACCAAAATCATCCTACTTCCAGACCCACAGCCCAACAGAAAGGTAAAGGGATTGTTATCAATACCATTATAGGCAGGCCCCATCTAGCTAGCCATAGTTTTGAAGCAACGGATCAGTACGTTAATGCCGCCAAGCACTTTGAAGTAGGAAAATGCAGTAATCTCTAAGACATCACTCCAGTGATACAACAAAAGACGATGTCAGATGATGTCGTATTCCGTGATAGAGATGATACTGGAATTCAACCACCCACTGAAGACCCGCTAGTAATTACTACAGCCGTCGGCCCCGCTTTAGTCCATAAAGTGTTGGTGGATAATGGAAGCTCGGTCAATATCCTCTTTAAGAAAGCCTTTGAACATATGAGACTCAAAGCGAAAGACTTGAAGCCCTGCGAAGGATGGATACGGGGCTTCAATGGGGCATCGACAGCTCCAATGGGATATATAGAATTACCAATGACGTTAGGACAAGGAGATCGCCAAAGAGTGAGAATCCTACCATTTGTAGTTTTGGATGTTGAGTCACCCTGCAATGCCTTCTTGGGTCGACTGGCCCTCGCAGAGTTTAGGGCATGTATTGCACCTTGGTGCCTACTGCTTAAATTCCCAACTGACGCAGGAGTAGGAGTGATGAGAGGTGATCAAGCTACGGGATGAGCTTTCTATATGATAGAGTTGAAGATGCTAATGAAGGGGTTGAATATAGAACCCAGGGTACTTCTCCCTCTTCGAAGGAAAATTCAGCATAGCAATTAAGGGGTCTGGCCTCAAGAGAGTCACCCGGAGATGCCCTTGAGGATATAGATCCCAAAGAGGATAGGGAACCTGAGGACCGAAAGGCGACTCCTAATGAAACGACAGTGGACATCTCCATTGACGATGCGGATTCGACAAAAGTATTGAAGATTGGATCGCAGCTAGATCCAATTCGAGCGAAAGAGTTGGCTGACTTTTTGAAGGCAAACTTGGATGTGTTTGCCTAGACTCACGCTGACATATGTAGGATATCGCCTGCTATTATGAGCCACTCTTTGAGTATCAATCCAAAACGCCGGTCGGTCAAGCAAAAGAGGCGGATGTTAGGCCCGGAGCGGTTAGCAGCCTTGAAGGAAGAAGCGGAGAATTAAAGGATAATGGATTCATCAAGGACTCGAAGTATCCCAACTGGATATCGAATCCTGTCCTGGTCAAAAAATCTAACGGGAAGTGGCGAACGTGCATTGACTTCTTTGACTTGAACAAGGCTTGTCCGAAGATAGCTTTCCTTTTCCCAGGATTGATCAACTGGTGGAATCAACGGCCGGACACCAGCTCCTAGCCTTTATGGATGCATACTCGAGATACAATCAATTTCCCATGCGTATATCATATTAGGAGCACACAAGTTTCATCACAGACTTGGGGTTTTATTGTTATGTGGTAATCCATTTGAATTAAAGAATGCAGGAGCCACATATCAAAGCTTTATCAACCGCATGTTCTATAATCAAATCGGAAAAACCATGGAAGTCTACGTGGACGACATGCTTATGAAGTCTAGATAGTCGCTCGATCATACAAAAGACTTGGAAGAGATGTTTGGCATTCTACGAAGGTATGGGATGAAGTTGAACCCTCTAAAATGCTCGTTTGGAGTCGCAACAGGGAAATTCCTCGGGTTCATTCTGAGTTCTCGAGGGATTGTGTAGAGACCCGTAACTTCCCCATGAAGGAAAGAGAGGATACTTAGAGGACAAAACAAATCAGAACACAAACAGAAGAACATTTCCTTGTTAATTACAACGATTCCATCAAATACAAGAATATACAGAGTATAAATTAATATTACACATTCACTAAATATCAGAGATTAGAATACATTTCATAGCAACGGAAAAATAATACAATACACAACTGAAAGAGATAAACAGATACAGAGCTTTCCGGATATCGTTCCAGCTGTAAATCAGGATCCTGTGAATATAAATCTGCAAAACCAAAACTACTAGCTGCCCGTGTCAAAACAAGGGCACCCAGAGTTTAGGTTAAAACAATAAACTCCAGGTCAGTCATGGGACTGGTGTAAGAACTAAAATAGTTATTTAAAGCTTTAATTTAAATCAGATATACCAAGGGACCACGCCGTATAACACGGAACGGGTTTCCTCCCAAGAATACCAGTGCATATAACAAAACAGCGCAATGCTTTTTGGAAAAATGAAGCTATTATAAGACCCAGGTCCCATCATACAATGCAACACAGGCCGGAGGATAGGGTTTTCCCTTATAATAGCCAAACATGCTTGGTACGTTAAAAACAAATCATTTGATACTATTATAAGTTTGTAGTGTCAAAACAATTTCAATCATAAATATCAATCATAGACGGCATGGGTACCATATATCATGTCGCCATACTAGGCTCTACAATCAAAACCGCAAATATCACGTATTGGAAGTTGGGTTTCCATCTGCGAACCGAGGCAAAAGATAGTCCTCTACTAATTCGAGACTCTCTAGCCCGAGCCTCAGGACCCAGACACAGGTGAGCCCTTGGATCGTCAGGGCCGGTCCATCGATGTGGATTAAAATGCCTGAACACTGCGTTTCCCCACCCTTTGGGGCGTAAATGAGCAAAATGACTCCATCTGCTCCATATAGTCACCGATATATCCGAGGCGCCTCGCAACAGCAACAACCACACAGGTGAAAATAATATAAATGTCAGGGCTGGTAGGTCACTGACACCACCCTAGCTAGAAGGAAACGCATGTCCTCCCTGAGGTCCTCTCCCTTTTTGGTTCACAACCGGGGTGTGAGGCTAGCGAATCCACGCTACAAAAAGCTATGCCACACAGGTCATGCTTTGATCATCAACCACAAGACTCTGCTTTTCAACAAAAGCCTTGATCATTTGCCACTTAGGCATGCCACACAGGCAATTCACTCCATGCGATTGATATGCATCAATATATAACCTCTGAGCTCGTACGTCTCAGAGAAGGGCGTTAAGCAAGAGAATAAATTCTCCGCCGCCAAATGGATATATATATATAATAGAAATCAATCACACAGAATAAAATCCAATGTCAGACACACAGTCCATTTACAAGTTCGTTCAGGGTCTGAACGAAACCGGAGGCACCTTGTACCTCGCATATCCATCGATCTCCAAGTACGTCTGGACGATCACCAACTGATTCCCTCCTCTTGGGTGTACAACCCAATCAAGAACATCAGTAATCACCTAAACAATGTGAAGACCTCCGGTCTTCGACCACCGTCTTCATCATCGACATATCGTCGAATCAGTTATTCAGAATAGGATAAACCCGGTCTTTCTGAATAACCTGCGTATATAATAAACAAGTGTTACACAAACACAACATATGCCTCATTCCAATTCAAAATATTCTTTTATTCAAATATTCTTATACTTTGGGAAAGGTTCCCATTAATTTTATCAGATAAATTCTTTAAATTTGTTCTTTAATCTTCTTTTGCATATCAATTTAAACCAAATTATGGTTTATCCAAACTAGTCGGGATTGACGAACCTTACCGAAGTAATCATTTGTTTTAATTTCCCAATCCCAACCTATTCATCCCATGAAGTAAAACTGGTAATACTTCATATCTAACACCACGGTGTTATCGGTAAATTCAATTACCATTTCACATTCAAATCTAATTAAAGATTTAACTATCGCCTGGAGCAAAACTGGTGATACTCCATTCTCGATCATTTCAATCTAATTAATTATTCATTAAAACTCCACTTGGCTTTAATCTTCCCAAAAATCAATATTAATGATTGTTTAACTTGGGAAATCATATCTGATCTTTAACTGGGTTAAAGAACCAATGCCATTTAAAACACGGTTCACGATAAACCCGAAATCACATTCCATTCCATTCCAATTTATTTTATTAAATTGGAAAACTTTACTTTGGAAAACCTCCTTTAAATCTTAACAAAAGATTTATAAATTCCAAATCACATTTCACTGTAAATCGGGTTAAAGAACAAATGTCGTTAAAACACAGTTCATGATAAACCCAATTCCCATTTGATATTAAATACAAGGCTCTGAATAGAAAATATATCGGCTTATATTCTATATCAAATTCTACGACCAACAAATATCGTATTGAAAATAGCAATATAAATATATCTTTCAAATTTCCATAACAATATCTGTATAATTACGAAATCCAACATTGAAATATTCCAAAGACAATTTCGATTCAAATCCATTCCAATTCAATTATTGGAAATTCTGGTTACTTTTAAAACCCTTTCAAATCCAATTTATTTATTTCAAAAATAAATGGATTATAATTCTAGTTCAAAACTAGTTCATTTTGATAAAAATCTATTTTTATCTTTTCAAATATGGAGTTTTTCATCTCAATTCTTTCCAAATCATTTCTTATGATTTTACACAAATTATTACTATTTTTAATAATTTTATCAAGGCCCGTACAGTCGATTTCCATCAACAGCCATCGAACTGCACTTACAGTGACCTTTTCTAAATTTGATTTGGACATAATTCCAAATCCAACCATTAGATTTTAAATCTCTAATATTCGTTAGAAATCTCTTTTTGATACGAACCCAACGGTTCCGGTTTTAGGAGAATCCGACGGTCGGATCTCCCGTAATATCCACCAGAAGTTAATGGTCGAAATTCGTGAACTGCCGTAGCGCGGTGCGTTCTATTCAGGCCATTATATATATATATATATATATATATATATATATATATTATAAATATATATATTATATATATTTCGTCGATTTCAATTCAAAACGTATTTTATAAATTGTTTTAAATTCGTTTTCAAAACGATTTCAACTTCATATTCAATTTCAAATCAAAATTGAATATTCCATATCATCGATATATAAATGATAGTATTTTCAAAACGTTATATTTTGGAGTCAATTCCTTTTCTATATTCATTATAAAAATGAATAAAATCGATGTTAATATCATTTACGTCAAAATGGCTTCAATCTAATCAACACGGCTTTTATTCAACACATGAATGTTTATTCTATTCAACACATGAATATTTATTTTATTCAACACATGAATATTCTCAACACATGAGTATCGTCAATACATGACTATTTATTTTTATTCAACACATGAATATATATATATATTTATTCAACACATGAATATTTATTCTATTCAACACATGAATTTATATTTTTATTTAACACATGAATATATATTCTTTATTTTCCAAATTGGAATGAGGCCCAATCAATTACCATATAATGTTAATTATATGGATTCCCTACAACACATGTATATAATAACAACCATCATCCAGAGTGCATCACACAACTGCATAAGCATTAAATTTAAATAGTTAACGCTTACACTGTCTGTCAACCCATTGATTGACATACAACTAAACAATCGGGATTAGTGTACGTCAAATATCATCGCAACACCCGAGTGGGGTTTCAATCAATCAAACACATATTTTATTTGTGCAGTTGGGCGAAGTGTAAAATTTATCGTCCCAATCAATATCAGTCAAATCGGTGTACATAAACAAATCGTTTGATTTGTAAATGAATATTTATTTTACTTCAACACATGAACATATATTCTATTTCAACACATCACAATCAATTTTCACAACACATCAATTAAACAAACAAGTCATCCATGGTATGTGGACGACGGGTGTCAGGTGCTGCTAAGCACCGTCTGCATCATAGTATATATTTCACCTAGAAAATAAATTAAAAGTGAGGAGTTCTCACCGCGAGCTAAACCAAACGCCATGACTCTTCGTAAGTAGAAAATCTTCGTCGTGCTCGCATTTTGTCACTTTCGTCGTCCGTGTTCGCTACATATTTAAAAATCGCATTTTTATTACGTTATCTTCAAAATAAAAATCACAAGTTTACACTGTTACTTCATGCATAAAAATCATATTTTTATGTTGATGTTTATATTATAAAAATTATATTTTTATAACGCTCTTTTCATAATAAAAATCATGTTTTTATTATACTATGGTATAAATAAAAATCGTACCTTTATTTCTACTTCATGTATATAAAAATCGAATTTTTATCGCTACTTCATATATGTAAAAATCGAATTTTTATCGCAACTTCATATATGTAAAAATCGATTTTTTATCGCTAATTCATATATGTAAAAATCGAATTTTTATCGCAACTTCATATATGTAAAAATCGAATTTTTATAGCGATGTTCATATCATAAAAGTCAAATCTTTATAGCGATATTCTTATAATAAAAATCATATTTTTATTATAAATAAAAATCAATTCTTTATTGCGATATTCCTGTAATAAAAATCATAATTTTATTATAAATAAAAATCAATTCTTTATAAAACTAAGGATCACATTTTTCTTCGCTGTTCAAATAAATATAAAAAATATATTTTTATCTCTCCATTCATATAAAAACCATATTTTTATATCGCCTTCCCATATATGAAAATCCTATTTTTCAATAATGAGAAATCTAATCTTTTATAACTCAAAAATCTAAACTTTTATAGTTTAAAAATCTAATCTTTTAGTTGTTAAAAATCTTAACTCCACATGAATAAAGATCTAAACTTTATATTGATAAAAAATCCAATCTTTTACATATTAAAAATCGAGTCTTTCTCATATTGCTATCCTATAACCAAAAAAACTGATTTTTAATTTGCTTTAATATATAAAACTCATTACTTAAAATAAATGAAATAAATAAATAAGTTAAAAAAAACTTAAAGTATATAAAAGGGGAGGGGGTTCACTATCACCTGAGGTTGGAGGGGGTCGGCGGGTGGCGAGCTCAGGGGGTGGCGCCGAAGTTGGAGGGTGCGGTGGTGGCTAGGGTTCGTCGGCGGTTCGATTTGGGGGGGTGGGATTTGGGGGTTCGAACGGTGAGGAGAGGGAGAAGAGGAGGGTGCGGTGGTCTTCGCCGATGGCAGCGCCGAAGTTTGGGGCTGGGCGGTGGCGTTACGGTTGGGTGGCGGTGGGGTTATCGAGGGCGACGGGGTTCTTCTTTTTTTTTTCCTTTTTTGTTCAGATTTGAATTGGGGAATGGGAAAGAGGAAAAGGGGGGGTTAAGTGAAATTTTATATTTATTTTATTTAATTTAATTTCCATGAAGTTGAATTTTCGTTCGAACCCCAATCGAGACCCAACGACTATCGCCCCTAGCTAATTACCCCCATTCCGAACGCAATGCGATATGTTTCGCAAGCCAATTCAACTGTTTCAATTAGTTTCCGTCAAAATCAAAATACATATCTCTATATTGAATTTGAACGCATATTTTAATTTACCTGGGCCATATACGGACTCTAAAAATCCCCGAAAAATATTTCCTAGCTTCGTATTGTCGATACGGTCCTAACAAACCTAATTTCGTCAAATTCTGAGACCGTTTGAAAAATGAACATTTTCTGTTCGATCGAAATTGACCGAAACTGTCAAAACACGTTTAACTTCGCCACGCTCACATATTGATTCAGAAAATTATGAATTTTGGAATCTAGCAATAATTTGACATCCCAGATCTAACAAAAGTGGTTCCATCGAATACCGAGGTCGTTTGCAAAATTTCCATTTTTAGGGGCCAAAATTCCATAGCGACTATTCTGAAATTTCAACTGGGCATAACTTTTAATCTCCGTTATGAAATTTAGATTTTTCGGATTTGTTGGAAATATATTCTCAAATAGATTCTAATATTTTTGGTTTCGCTAAAATCCGGTTTATTTTGAATCCTGTACATTCATTTGAACTTTGAAATCAAATTTTCAAACTACTGTGCCATTTTCAATTCTTTATATGATTATAAATAATTATTTATATTCTAACGACGATTCAAATAACTATATACTTTCTATTTCTATTCAAAATAAATTTCTCGTCGTTATTATTTGAAATAATTCATTTTAAATATTCAAAATTCAATAAAATTGCTAAAATAAAAATTTTAAATTGGCTCAGATTTCCGGGTTATTACAATCTCCCCCACTTAAAACTTTTCGTCCCCGAAAAGGAACGAAGCTGAAAATTGTTTTACTAACCAACCCAACTTTCACTATTTCCTTTATGACTTAAGTTCTTCAACTTCTCAGTTTCTAAGAACTTTTCAAATTTTTCAAAAATTTGGCTAACACCCTAAATTTTTGAAAAATTTCGCCATAACCTCCCCTGTACCGGGAGCTTCGGGATATTTCAAATAGCCTCTCATGGCCCTCACCAATCCAAAAAGAAAAAGAATCTGCCAAGCGCCTAGCCAATCGGCTCATAAAATCATCCAAACCCAATAAATTGTAAACATGTACCTATTTGTCGGGCAAACAATTTTATTCCACTTCTCTAGTCTCCTTGTTATGACTTGTTCAATGTAAGTACATGTACATGCACGCAAATGCGACTAATTTTCAATACAACTCACTATTGGGTTCAATTTGGCTAAATGGTTCAAAATATCAAACCAATAATCAAACAACACAACCATCAATCAATTAGTTGATTATCTTTTCAAATTCATAACTTGGATACATAGTCAAAAAATCACATTTTTGATGCCAAAGCACAACAATATATTATACTATATTTTGATTCTCACACGAGTCAATTGGAAATATATAAATATCACACCTTCGTAACTCGAACACAAACTGCTGATGCTACGCAGTCATCAACAAAATCATCTCCGGGCAACTAAATGTAATTCTATATCTATCCAGTATATTAAAAATTCAAATACACGTGGATCAGATGTATATGAAAAGTATTAATATATTGGATTGCCCAAATTCAATACAAATAAAATATTCAAATACGTTGAACAAAGTTCAAATTTTCAAAACAAAATTCGTTTTCATTTTAAAAATATACTCTTCACACTCGTTCTAGGATACTACTGATCCCATTTCTAACGAGTCATTCCCATTGGATATTACTAATCCAATCTCTAATGAATTCTTTCGTTTGGTCTAATGTGTCTTGTTCTCCGAGCTCTGTAAACCAAAGCTCTGATACCAAAGGTAAAGACCCGTAACTTCCCCATGAAGGAAAGAGTGGATACGAAGAGGACAAGACAAATCAGAACAAAAACAGAAGAACATTTCCTTGTTAATTACAATGATTCCATTAGAATACAAGAATATATAGAGTATAAATCAATATTACACATTCACTAAATATCAGAGATTATAATACATTTCATAGCAGCGGAAAAATAATACAATACACAACTGAAAGAGATAAACGGATACAGAGCTTTCCAAATATCGTTCCAGCTGTAAATCAGGATCCTGTGAATATAGTTCTGCAAAACCAAAACTACTAGCTGCCCATGTCAAAATAAGGGCACCCAGAGTTTAGGTTAAAACAATAAACTCCAGTTCAGTCATGGGACTCGTGTGAGAACTAAAACAGTTATTTAAAGCTTTTAAATCAGATATATTAAGGGACCACGCCGTATAACACGGAACGGGTTTCCTCCTAAGAATACCAGTGCATATAACAAAATAGCGCAATGCTTTTTGGAAAAATGAAGCTATTATAAGACCCAGGTCCCATCACACAATGCAACGCGAAATCCGGTAAGGCTTTGCAACCATCCCTTCATCCTCCATTGCAGCAGGTAAAACCCACCGTGGCTCACACTGGTCCCCCAGTACACTTGTTTTACGGCGACCCTCTAGAGCCTCCGGGCCACTACCTAACCAACCCCCGCAAGGGACATGTGGGGGTAAGAGTCTTCCGTTCGCCACCAAACCGCGAACCGAGAACCCCCCATCATGACTGCAACAAGAACTGGTGATACTCCATTCTCGATCATTTCAATCTAATTAAAGATTCATTAAAACTCCACTCGGTTTTAATCTTCCCAAAAATCAATATCAATGACAGTTTAACTTGGGAAATCATATCCGGTCTTTAACTGGGTTAAAGAACCAATGTCATTTAAAACACGGTTCACGATAAACCCGAAATCACATTCCATTCCATTCCAATTTATTTTATTAAATTGGAAAACTTTACTTTGGAAAACCTCCTTTAAATCTTAACAAAAGATTTATAAATTCCAAATCACATTTCACTGTAAATCGGGTTAAAGAACAAATGTCGTTAAAACACAGTTCACGATAAACCCAATTCCCATTTGATATTAAATACAAGGCTCTAAATAGAAAATATATCGGCTTCTATTCAATATCAAATTCTACGACCAATAAATATCGTATTGGAAATAACGATATAAATATATCTTTCAAATTTTCATAACAATATCTGTATAATAACGAAATCCAACATCGAAATATTCCAAAGACAATTTCGATTAAAATCCATTCCAATTCAATTATTGGAAATCCTGGTTACTTTTAAAACCCTTTCAAATCCAATTTATTTATTTCAAAAATAAATGGATTATAATTCTAGTTCAAAACTAGTTCATTTTGATAAAAATCTATTTTTATCTTTTCAAATATGGAGTTTTTCATCCCAATTCTTTCCAAATCATTTCTTATGATTTTACACAAATTATTACTATTTTTAATAATTTTATCAAGGCCCGTACAGTCGATTTCCATCAACGACCATCGAACTGCACTTACAACGACCTTTTCTAAATTTGATTTGAACATAATTCCAAATCTAACCATTGATTTCAAATCTCTAATATTCGTTAGAAAGCTCTTTTCGATACGAACCCAACAGTTCCAGTTTTAGGAGAATCCGACGGTCGGATCTCCCGTAATATCCACTTGAAGTCAATGGCCGAAATTCGCGAACTGCCGCAGCGCGGCACGTTCTATTCAGGCCATTATATATATATATGTATATGTATATATATATATATATATCGCCGATTTCAATTCAAAACGTATTTTATAAATCGTTTTAAATTCGTTTTCAAAATGATTTCAACTTCATATTCAATTTCAAATCAAAATTGAATATTCCATATCATCGATATATAAATGATAGTATTTTCAAAACGTTATATTTTGAAATCAATTCCTTTTCTATATTCATTTTAAAAATGAATAAAATCGATATAAATTTTGTTCATGTCAAAATGGCGTCAATCTAATCAACACGGCTTTTATTTAACACATGAATGTTTATTCTATTCAACACATGAATAATTATTTTATTCAACACATGAATATTCTCAACACATGAGTATCGTCAACACATGACTATTTATTTTTATTCAACACATTAGTATATATATTATTATTCAACACATGAAAATTTATTCTATTCAACACATGAATTTGTATTTTTCTTCAACACATGAATATATATTCTTTATTTTCCAAATTGGAATGAGGCCCAATCAATTACCATATAACGTTAATTATATGGATTCCCTACAACACATGTATATAATAATAACCATCATCCAGAGTGCACCACACAACTGCATAAGCATTAAATATAAATAATTAACGCTTACACAGTCTGTCAATCCATCGATTGACATACAACTAAACAATCAGGATTAGTGTACGTCAAATATCATCCCAACACCCGTGTGGGGTTTCAATCAATCAAACACATATTTTATTTGTGCAATTGAGCGATGTGCAAAATTTATCGTCCCAATCAATATCAGTCAAATCGGTGTACATAAACAAATCGTTCGATTTGTAAATGAATATTTATTTTACTTCAACACATGAATATATATTCTATTTCAATGCATCACAGTCAATTTTCACAACACATCAATTAAACAAACAAGTCATCCATGGTTTGTGGACGACGGGTGTCAGGTGATGCTAAGCACCGTCTGCATCCTAGTATATATTTCACCTAGAAAATAAATTAAAAGTGAGGAGTTCTCACTGAGAGCTAAACCAAACGCCATGACTCTTCATAAGTAGAAAATCTTCGCCGTGCTCGCCTTTTGTCACTTTCGTCGCCCGTGTTCGCTACATATATAAAAATCGCATTTTTATTACGCTGTCTTCAAAATAAAAATCACAACTTTACACAGTTACTTCATACATAAAAATCATATTTTTATGTTGATGTTATATTATAAAAATTATATTTTTGTAAAGCTCTTTTCATAATAAAAATCATATTTTTATTATACTATGGTATAAATAAAAATCATACCTTTATTTCTACTTCATGTATGTAAAAATTGAATTTTTATCGCTACTTCATATATGTAAAAATCGAATTTTTATAGCAATGTCCATACCATAAAAATCAAATTTTTATAGCGATATTCCTATAATAAAAATCATATTTTTATTATTAATAAAAATCAATTCTTTATAGAGATATTCCTATAATAAAAATCATATTTTATTATAAATAAAAATCAATTCTTTATAAAACTAAAGATCACATTTTTCTTCGATGTTCAAATAAATATAAAAATTATATTTTTATCTCTCCATTCATATAAAAACCATATTTTTATATCGCCTTCCATATATGAAAATCCTATTTTTCAATAATGAGAAATCTAATCTTTTATAACTCAAAAATCTAAACTTTTATAGTTTAAAAATCTAATCTTTTAGTTGTTAAAAATCTTAACTCCACATGAATAAAGATCTAAACTTTATATTGATAAAAAATCCAATCTTTTATATATTAAAAATCGAGTCTTTCTCATATTGCTATCCTATAACCAAAAAAACTGATTTTTAATTTGCTTTAATATATAAAACTCATTACTCAAAATAAATGAAATAAATAAATAAGTTAAAAAAAACTTACAGTATATAAAAGGAGAGGGGGTTCACTATCGCCCAAGGTTGGAGGGGGTCGGCAGGTGGCGAGCTCAGGGGGTGGCGCCGGAGTTGGAGGGTGCGGTGGTGGCTAGTGTTTGCCGGCGGTTCGATTTGGGGGGTGGGATTTGGGGGTTCGAACGGTGAGGAGAGGGAGAAGAGGAGGGTGAGGTGGTCTTCACCGATGAAGACGCCAGAGTTTGGGGCTGGGCGGTTGGGTGGCGGTGGGGTTATCGAGAGCGACGAGGTTCTTCTTTTTCTTTTCTTTTTTGATTTGAATCAGGGAATGGGAAAGAGGAAAAGGGGTTTAAGTGAAATTTTATATTTATTTTATTTAATTTAATTTCCATAAAGTTGACTTTTCGTTCGAACCCTAATCGAGACCCAACGACTGTCGCCCCTAGCTAATTACCCCCATTCCGAACACAATGGGATATGTTTCGCAAGCCAATTCAACTGTTTCAATCAGTTTCCATCAAAATCAAAATATAAATCCGTATATTTAATTTGAACGCACATTTCAATTTACCGGGGCCACATACGGACTCTAAAAATCTCCGAAAAATATTTTCTAGCTTCGTATTGACGATACGGTCCTAACAAAACTAATTTCGTCAAATTGTGAGACCGTTTGAAAAATAGTCATTTTCTGGTTGATCGAAATTGACTGAAACTATCAAAACACGTTTAACTTCGCCACGCTCGCATATTGACTCAGAAAATTATGAATTTTGGAATCTAGCAATAATTTGACATCCCAGATCCAACAAAAGTGGTTTCGTCGAAAACCGAGGTCGTTTGCAAAATTTCCATTTTTAACGGCCAAAATTCCATAGTGACTATTCTGAAATTTCAACTGGGCTTAACTTTTTATCCCCGCTATGAAATTTCGCTTTTTCGGATTCGTTGGAAAGATATTCTCAAATAGATTCAAATATTTTTGGTTTCTCTAAAATCCGGTTTATTTTGAGTCCTGTACGTTCATTTGAACTTTGAAATCGAATTTTCAAACTACCATGCCATTTTCAATTCCTTATATAATTATAAATAATTATTTATATTCTAACGATGATTCAAATAAATATATACTTTCTATTTCTATTCAAAATAAATTTCTCGTAGTTATTATTTAAAATAATTCATTTTAAATATTTAAAATTCAATAAAATTGCCAAAATAAAAAATTTAAATTGGCTCAGATTTCCGGGTTATTACAGATTGAGATAAATCCTAGTCAGATAGCACCAATAAGGAACATTGAAGAACCGCGAAAGATTAAGGATGTTCAAAGCCTAGCAGGAAAAGTTGCCGCATTAAGCAGGTTTATCTCCAAAGCCACGGATAAGTGTGTCCCTTTCTTCGATTTGATAAAACGGGGGAAATGTAACTTCGAGTGGACTCCCGATTGTGTGGAGGCTTTCAAAATCTATTGGACTTATTAGAGAAGCCTCCGATATTGTCAAAACCTGTGGAACATGAGGATTTGTTCGTCTATCTGGCGGTGTCATCTCATGCTGTCAGCACTGCATTGGTGCGTGAAGAAGACAAGGTTCAGAGGCCTGTATACTATGTAAGCAAGAAGCTAGCCGTTGTAGAGTGTAATTATCCAAGAATAGAAAAGCTTGCTTATAGCCTCCTGATTGCTTCCCGAAAGCTCCGTCCTTACTTTCAATCTCATCCGATAGTTGTATACACTGATCAACCTTTAAGACAAGTGTTGCAAAGACCCGAAGCATTGAGTTGATTACTTAAGTGGAATATCGAGTTGAGCCAATTCGATTTAAATTTTCAACCACAGATATCAATAACGGGGCAGGCCTTAGCCGACTTCATAGCAGAATTCACGATCCCCGAAGAAGAAATTGTGGATGACAAGGTTGTTGCATCTGAGCGCGAGTTAGAGCTTAGTCCGTGGAGGCTATATACGAACGGGGCTAAAAATGATCAAAAATCCGGCGCCGGAGTTGTTTTAATCACTCCTGAAGGACAATCCATTTACTACGCCCTGCGTTTGGAGTTTTCTGCCACTAATAATGATTTCGAGTATGAAGCCCTAATTGCTAGGCTGAAACTTGCTAAGGAGTTAGGAGTAAGAACACTGGACATATTCTGTGACTCCAAGATAGTTGTCTTCCAAGTTCGGAAGGAATTTGTGACCAAGTGACCTCAGCTTGTTACTTATCTTGGAAAAATGGAAGAGCTGCTAGGCAACTTGGAACATTACAATATAACACACATTCCAAGAGCGGAAAATCAGAAGGCGGATCGACTGGCTAAGCTAGCAAGTTCTGACAACCCAGAGGAAACTGAGATGGTTCCAATAGAGATACTATAATCCCCAAGCTTCGACTTAATGGAAATTGAACTAGCCTTGGAAACTGAGCCAGAGAGGGAGTCATGGATGACATCAATAAAGAACTTTCTCAAGAGCAGAATTCTCCCATCAAAGAAGAGCGAGAGACGAGCCGTAACACGTAAAGCTGCAAGATACGTTTTACAGGATGACGTCCTTTATCACCAAGGGTTTTCTATGCCCCTACTACGGTGTATAGCACACGACAACATCAAGCATGTACTGCAAGAAGTACATGAGGGTGAGTGTGCGGACCACACCGGGGGTCAAAACTTGGCAAAGAAAGGATATTTTTGGCCTACCGTGAATAAAGATGCGGCTGATTACTCATGACGCTGTGACAAATGTCAAAGGTTCGCTAAATTTCCCAGAGCACCTCCGACTCAGCTTAAGTCAATGGTAAGCCCATGGTCGTTTGCCATGTGAGGAATTGATATTATTGGAGTTTTACCCATCGCCAACGGAGAAGCAAAGTACACAATCGTCGTCGTGGATTATTTCACAAAGTGGGTGGAAGCTGAACCCTTAACCACAATCACAGCAAGGAAGGTGATAAGTTTTGTGGTCAGAAACATCATTTGCCGATTTGGGATATCGAAAACCATCATAACTGATAATGAAACCCAATTCGACAGTGCTGAATTTAAAAACTTCCACCAGAAATACAAGATTGATAAAAGTCATACCGCTGTAGCTCACTCGCAGTCAAATGGACAGGTTGAAGTGATAAATAAGGTTATTAAATCCATTCTTAAGAAGCGGTTGGAGCGGGCCAAAGCCAAGTGGGTTGATAAGTTACCGCTAGCTTTGTGGGCCTACAGAACAACCTTTAAGACGACAACTGGTCATACCCCTTGTTCACTCTCTTTCGGATCGGAGGCAGTAATCCCGGTAGAGCTCGAGGTCCCCTCTCATAGGGTAACGTACTATGATCCAATGACGAATAGAGAACTCCTACTAGAGTCCCTTGACATGGTTGAAGAAAAAAGAGACAAAGCAGACTTGCGTGCTTCAAGGCATCGACGCAAAATAGCACGTTATTATGACAGAAAGGTTCATACTAGGACCTTCGAACTGGGGGACTTAGTACTGAAACGAGTCTTCCCGCCTCCAACCCAATTGGGTCCAAAGTGGGAAGGACCTTACGCCATCCAACGGAAGCTTGATACGGGAACCTTCAAGTTAACGACTATGGATGGCGAAGAGATTCCCAGAGCTTGGAGTGCTCAGCATTTGCGTCGATATCTAAGTTAAATATGTATTGATTTCTTTTGTTTTTTATAAACTATGTAAAGAAGCACGACTTTCCTTGAAAAGTCTGTTTATATGAACAAAGGATTATAAAGTGGATGTAGGCTATGACTTAGCTGAACCACTATAAAATCGCGTGTCATTTATTTTCCTACACTATTATTATGTTCTGTGATCGTTCTGTTCTAATCATGAAATGCTAAACATTAAATTAAAATTTAAAAAAAAAATTGAGAGCAATTCTCGTGCAAGAGCAAACGAAACGACCGTTTGCATAACAGGATGGAAGGAATGGGAAGACAACGTTCCTAACTCTAACTCTCATGAGATGAGAGAGAGTATAAAGGACGGGAAGAAGATGTCCCTTGAGTCATGAAGGTGCACCCCGATAAGAGACCGCCTCAATGTTACTCTAACCTGGTTATGAGTCAGGAGAGTGTAAAGGTGGTAAAAGGACAAGCATCAACGACAAAGGAAAGTTTGCCCCGCCAGAGAGTCGGGGGCAACTGAACGCCAAGTTTAATCAATCTCGAACAAGCCTTGGCTAGTCATTCTGTTCAAGATTGATTGGGGGCATAACACGCATGTACCAATGTATATTGTCTACTGTCTAGTAATGATGGCTTTATTGTACAATTATAATATGATATGTTATTTATTTGCGTTCTTACTTAAATGATGAATTTGTAGATATTTGACGTTGTAGGAAATGAATTGTTTTATTCACAAGTACGTGGATTAACACAAGAAAGCTAGACAAAAGACGCGAGGGCCGCGCTCGCTACAACAACAGTGGACCAGGAGATAAAACAAAACAAAGGACAGAGCCGTTATTCATTTGGGCTTTGGAGTAGACTTTGCCTTCTTGACAGACTTAAGCTTTTCTTTCTCCTCTTTATCAGCTTCACTAATGATACATTTTTGCTTCTTCTTCTCCGAAATTAGGGTGCTGGAGTCCACGAATTTCTTCCCAGGAGTTGGAGCACTAAGATCAACAGAAGATTTTTTAGCAAGTTCCTCCGTAATTGATCTAGTTGAAAGTTTGACAATTAACCTTGATCCAGGAGGCACCACAGCGTAAGGCTTAAGACTTTCGGGGTCTGTTTCCTCGACTTTTACCTGTAGGCGCTTGTCCTGTTTGGCCTTTATCTCGGCCAAAGTCATGTCATCGGCGTTCCCCGAAGCTCCAGTCACAACAACATCATCCTCCTCTTCATGTCCCTCATCACCATCATCTTCTATTAGAGCATATATCATCTCCCTATGGTCAGAAGTCTCGGTGATAGGGGCACGGGAGCTTTATCAGTAACCTCCTCTTTCTTGTCCTCAACTCCTCTTCTAGATTTGGAGACAGTGACTTCATCCGGCTTCTCCCGAGTTTCTCTAGTAGACCCCTTCACCTGGGGTTGTCTTCTGTGAGTCACCGATTTTATCAGTTTATTTGGTACCTACAGGATGAGAAGTAATAGTTAATAACTCAGGAGAAAACGCGGGACTTTCAATTGTTTGTCCAATAATGTGACGAAAGGTTGAGATAGCTTTGGAAAATTGAGGTGAAAAAGTAAAAATACCCTCAGCAGATTTCTCAACTTAAGCAGTAGGGACTTCGGGAGTCAATCCAGCAGTAGAAGGTAGGGAAGAAGCCTTGGGGATCTCTGGCCTTTCTGGATCATACCCCTCTACTACAGCAGTTTCGATTATGGCAGAAGAAGAACCAGTTTCAATGGTATCCTTTCCCTTGGATTGACGTCTTTCCTTCTCCATAGCAGCGACAATAAGTTTTCACCCTTCAGCTAAGCGGGTTGTTTCTTCACCTCTTAAGTACTCCTCCATCAGCTTATCCTCATCAATTGAGTCAACCCTAAGTTCTGCTTTTTCCTACTCGACCAATTGGTCCCATGCATACATGAGGGGACGAGGATAGTCCTTAAGCCAAGCAAGATTTTGATGACGAATTACCAGAGCGAAAAATCCAACCATAGTTTCACCGCTCTCGTCCAACTCCTTTTGAGCGTCTTTCAGCTGTTCGTTGACTTCCTCAACTTGCTGCAAAGCCGTATTTACATTTCCTTCAGCAAGAACTGCCCTCGTTTCAACTTCCAGTAACTTAGCCTTAAGTTCTACGTTCTTTTTGGCTAAGTCTGCTTTCTCTTGGGCAAGATGAGTATTCTCAGATTTAGCATCCTCAGCCTGCTTCTTTAAATCAATTCGCTCTTTACTATGGGACTCAAGCTCGGAGTGATAGCGCTTTTGTAATTCTTCTAGTTGCCCCTTATAATTATCTGCATCACGTTGTGCGAGAGCAAGTTTAGCTTGGGCATCCTTCAGGTCTCTCTCAGAATTTTCAATAGCCCTTGCACCATACTCGGCGACATTAGCCATAGTTTTTACATCTTCTATCAGATCGCTAATAATTTTAGAGGGAGTTTTCGCATACTTCTTCATTTCCTTATATTGTTCGTCCATGAAATCTATAGTAGCCTTGATATCGTTGGCCCAACCAGGTTCTATCGGTTTGAGTTTAGGGACAAAGTGCATGTGCCCGAAATGGTGTTCGGGAAATCACTGCCTTAGAACTTCCAGTCTGGCCTGGTTCTCGTCATTAAGAATAACCGGTCTTGTGGTAGTTATGTCAACATTGGGACGAGATAGATTCGTGGTGGGTCGGCTCTTTCCTGCGTCCTTTCCCTATTCTGGTTTTTTCTCCTTTGGATTAGGAATCCTTTTTGAGGTACCATCTTGAGGAGTCTTTCCCTTAGATGGAGCAGGAGGCTTAGAGCTGAGCTTATCCTTCTCACGATGTGAAGGTTGATTCTAGCATCTGTCCGAATCTTTGTGGCATGGTGATCGAAAACGGGAAGACCGATAAGGCCTTGGAGGTCGATCCCTCATGTCCTCTCTATCCTTACTCTCATGTTGATCATGCCTCTTGTCAAGATCTGTTGGGGGCATACTCGAACGAACATCTCACATATAATATCACCACCTCACCATTTGACCTATAAGAAGAAATGAAGGAATATTAGAGTCAACATTAACATAAAACTCAAGTGCTGTGACGTGCAGTACTAGAATGCAG
The DNA here is from genome assembly GCA_030737875.1 of Allium sativum. Lineage (NCBI taxonomy): Eukaryota > Viridiplantae > Streptophyta > Magnoliopsida > Asparagales > Amaryllidaceae > Allium > Allium sativum. Next base: position 358,293,451 of record CM060922.1, on the reverse strand, counting down.
TGTGTTTCCTAAAGTGGTGATTCCCCCCAAATAGACCAGAGCCCGGACTAAGGCCGGTATGTGTAGTCTCCCTGGACTTCATAGGAGTAACCTCTTCCTTAGAAGTGAGAGTAAGAGGATTAGTGGCAAAATCATCTACAGTATAAAAGGTCTCGGGCAAGGGAAGATCTTCTAAATCCCGATATATATGGTCATCAACTGTAGTCTTATCTCCTAAAGGAATGACTGATGGTAACTCCTTTGGAGAAATTGGCCTTTCAGGGGTAGCTACGTCTTCAGGAGTGATATATTTATCTCTGTCCTTCTCAGCTATGTTCTCTAGTTCATCGTCCTGAGTCGAAGATGGATAAGGAGGGTCCCTAAGGGGTACTATTGGATTTTTCGAGCTATCTCCCGTCTTAGGAATAATATCAACTGGGGGTATGTACATGTAAGGGCCTTCTCCATGTTCTATACTATGGGTTATGGAAAGTAGACGGTGCCGATGCAAATATTCATCCAAAAAACAATCCTTGATAGTCAAGAACTTTTGGTCGCCATTAAGTAACCGATTCAAACGATCGAACCGTATTGGAAGCTTCTCTTGTGGAGGATTAGGAACTATAAATAGAAATCAAGCAACGCTTAATAAATGTAAGATAAAGGCTGGAACTAAAATTCAAAATAATATAAATCCCTACTTGATTTGATCCATCTTCTAGCACACCCGGGCTGTTGCTTGATATAAAACCATTCAGGTTTTGGATCCCTAGCATTACTACTAAACGGGACGGTGATAATTTTTCTTTTCGGCATTGATTCAAAATATACAAAGGACGGGGTGTCATTGTTTCGATGCTTGAAGTTGTAAAAGAAATGAACATCTTCGAAAGTCCACTCTTCACTAAGAATTTCTTTATAGGCTATATACAGAGTATACAAATAGGCGTAAGAGTTGGGAAGAAGATGCATAGGGGCAATCCTTAATTGTCTCAAAAAATCGACGATAAATGGTGGGAATGGAGGTATTGCTCCAACAAGACACATTAGTCTGGTGATGGCCATATACCCTTCTGGTGGATTATGAGGACGTTCTGTTTTGGATGGCACCTTAGTATCTCTTCAGAGAATCCCGTGTTTTAAGCATATCCTGGCAAGTCTGTCATTATCAATCGTCGATTCAACCGAGTCTTTAGGCGATTCCAAGATAACTGCATCTCTAAATTCGTTGGGGGCACGGCTATCTCCTACCCCTCCTTCTTCCTCACCAAGAGAGACATCACCTCCAGAAGATACTTCACTATTGTGGGCTTCCATCTCGTAATCTTGGCCCCCGCTATTCCAACCTGAGTCGGAAGTAGAAGATACATCTTCAACGACAGGATTTTCAGATGTTCCTACAGCTTCTCTTCTTTTTGCTAGTATAGATGAACGTCTCTCAGTCATGTCTGTTATACTATTGAAGAAACAATAGCAAGGGTTAGAGTAACGTAGCCCATGTTCCCCCGTGCAAGTTTGTGAGCTAAAGTGTGCAAGTATGTACAATAACATAAAAAAAGCGTATAAGAGCACGATGTAGAAAGTTGACAAAACACTCGAGTGTTCACAATAGCCTTGAAAGTTTGATCATGATTAAAAGTCTCTATCCTGACTGTCCACAAAGTCATAGACCAAAGTCAGTGTTATTTGAATTAGTTGGGCAGTCCGTGCATGCTAAGTTAAATGTCTATGGATCGACTCGGGTCTGCATGTTACAATTGATTCGATATTCAAGTAGTAATCAAGTCGGTTCGGGGGATTTACATAAGCAGACCGATTCAGAACGAAGATAAGGGATGGGGTCGGATGGGAGGAGTCAAAAGGAAGATAAATCCATCCGGATCGGTTGACTCCGACCCGAATCAGTTCAACCCACTGTCCTTAATAGCCACTCCTTATCTTCGTGGAGCATTTGACCCGAACCGACCCTTCCTCTCCGTCTTATCCCTCTGGAGCATCCAACCCGAACCTACCCCATTTCTCCCTTCTTCTTCCTCTCCGCTCGTTCGTTTCCTACCCAGCCTCTTGACAAAAAAGCCAAATCAAAGCTAAGTGCTTATGAGTTGGCGTGGCCCACACTAATTTCAAGCCTCCTCCGCAAATGCCTCGGGGTGGCAACGAGGCCATCAACGACGGTAGCGAAGAGGAGGAAGGCGCATCGTCAAGATCAACCAAATACCATGCTGAAATTGCCCAAATTATTCATGAATTCGAATCGAAATCGAGTAAAACGGAGTTAATCGGAGTTGCTAACCCACCTATGTGTTCTATTTGAAGATCAAAGGAGAATTTTGGAGTTTTTTGGGAATTAGGGTTTTGTTCTTCACTTTAGTGCGATCTCTGGAAAAAGATAGAAGCGAAAGGAGGAAGAAAGGAATGGAGAGAAGGGTAAACTTATATATGAGTGTGGAGTGGCCCTTTGTATTCCTGCCAACGTGGCTCTGCTCGGACCGGAAGGCTGGCCCATGGACTTGTGGCCCATTTGCTTAACAGTGCTGAGACGCAGGAAAGGCTATGCGGGTCGGACCCGAACTCAAACAGAGTCTCAGACGTTAATTCAACACATGAAGTATACCTAAAGGAAAGCATGCAAAATCTTACTTGGAGGAGCTGTTGGACATCAAGAAAAATTCTCGAATAATTTGGAACAACGGAAGTAATTTATGCATTGTATGGTGTATATATAGACGACAAATATTGTGACTTTATGAAGCAACATGGCCTTACAAGTGAAAGGAAACAACTATTCAATTGCGCTAATCCAGAAGCAGTCATTCACTGATCTTTGTTTTAGAAACCAGAGATCAGACAATTTCGAAGCACACTCCATCTTCAATACAAGTGCACTTCAAGGGGGCAAAATGTTAGCCTACTTTGTGAAATAGGCTACACAAAGAAACAGATCCAATTCTTGAAGAATGTTGGTTAGAAGAATATGCATTTGAAGTTCGGATCAGGTCGAGGGTCTCAGGCAAAAACAGAATATAGCAGAGTAGAAATCGGAGGAGAAGTTTGGATTGGGTCGAGGAAGCTCGATCCGCATCCTTCCTTCTCCCATACATCTGACCCGAACCGAGTACCAGTAATCAATAGTTACACCCCACGACTCCAGAAAACATGGAGTGGTTAGAGAGCCATCTCTCCACGTTCACCAACGTTGTAGTTGTGCTGTCACCATCATGTTCTATCCGAGCCCGATTCCTGTGGGATGTCCGCCACGTGTCCTCGAACCGGAGCCACTCCTGGGAGACTTTTCACCTATAAATATGCCTCCAAGGGGCATTTGAAAGGATGTTTTGGCAATTTCAGAGTTGAGACCCTCTTGTCAACCGAATTTCATCACAATATTCAGATTACAATCATATTTTAAAGTATATTTTAGAGGAGATTGAGTGAATCCATGCATTGTATGAGTGAAATTGAGTGAGAATTACTGTTGTATTTGCATTCAAATCATCAATCCAAAGAGTAGAAAGTGGACGTGGGCTCTTTAACGCCGAACCACTATAAACCATGTGTTTCCCTTTGCTTTTTGATTTCATTTTATTAGAACTATTGCTAATTTGGGTGTTAGAGCCATTTTTGGATCTAACAAAGATATAGTAGCAATAGAAAATACTCCTTCTATTAGTGAAACAAATGAACAAAATAATATTTTACTTCATCACCAAGAATTCTAAAAAATCACCCTAAAGGTTATATTATTAGAGACCTTAACACAAAAGTTACTAGAAATTAATAAAATCAAGTAAGTCGCATCGCATTCGAATCGAACTTCGAACCTAAAAATTAAAAAGAAGCTGCTAATGATGATTTTTGGATATTAGCAATGCAAGAAGAATTAAATCAGTTTTAACGTAATAACGTATGGGAATTAGTTCCACGAACGGAAAATCAATCCATCATTGAAACAAAGTGGGTATATAAAACCAAATTAGATGAAACTGGAAATATTGTTAGAAATAAATCATGTTTAGTAGCTCTGGGCTATAACCAAGAAGAAGGGATTGATTAAGATGAGACATTTGCTCCTATAGCTAGATTAGAAGTAATACGGACTTTGTTAGCTTTTGCATGTCATCATGAATTTAAATTATACCAAATGGATGTTAAAAGTGCTTTTTTAAATGGGTTTTTTCAAAGAAAATGTATGTGTAGAACAACCACCAATTTTTGTTCATGAAAAATATCCCAATCAAGTTTTCAAACTTAATAAATCTCTTTATAGTTTGAAACAATCTCCTTGAACTTGGTATGAAAGACATAAAAATCATTTAATATCATATGATTTTGAAATATGAAAAATTAGCACCACCATTTTTATTAAACGAGAAAACAATAATATCTTGGTTGTACAAATATATGTTGATGATATCATTTTTGGGTCAAATAATAAAAATCTATGTATTGAATTTTCAAATATTATGAAAAACAAATTTGAAATGTCGCACATGGGAGAATTTTTTTTCTTAGGTTTACAAATAAAAAAACTTAGAAATGGAATTTTTATACATCAAGAAAAATATTGTAACAAATTATTACAACGTTTTTGTATGGAAAAGATATCAAGCAAACCAACACCAATGAGTACCAATGTTCATTTGGAAAAAATGATGATGGAAAATATTTTGACAAAAAATTATATCAAAGCATGATAGGTTCTTTATTATATTTAACAGCTAGTGGTCCCGAAATTACGATGAGCATATGTTTATATGCTATATTTCTAGCAAAACAAAAAGAATCCCATCAACGTGCTATCAAAAGAACTTTACGATATTTATCTAATACAAGAGACTATGGTTTATTTTATCCTAAATGATCATCAATCGAATTAGTCACCTATAGCGATGATGATTTTGGTGGATGAAAAATAGATCGTAAAAGTACTAGCGGAACATGTCATTTTATAGGGCAATCATTAGTATTATGGTTTAGTAAGAAGTGAAATTGTGTATCATTATCAATATATGAAGCCGAATATATCTCAGCTGCCCTAGCATGTGCACAAGTAATATACATGCAACAAATGCTTAATGATTATGGAAATCATTAATAAATCTCAAATTTATTGTGATTATACAAGTGTTGTTAACTTGTCTAAGAATCCAATTAATTATTCTAGAACTAAACACATAGATATACGACACCCTTTTTACGAGATAATGTAGAGAAATGTACTATTCTATAGAATATGTCAATACTGGAAATCAAATAGCAGATATTTTAACTAAACCATTAAACGAGCAAACATTTGTTAAATTACGTCACGACCTAGGGATTTCCTCCTTTTCTGAATTATTATAACATAATTCAATATATGACCTAAAATAGAACATTTATATCGCATGGATAAGTAAGGTTTATTAACCATTCAATTTTCAAAAGAATTTTTGCTCCGTAAAATTTCAACAAACTTAAAATAGTATAAATAGCCACATAATACCAAACATTATCAATCAAAATAACTTAAATGCTAAGATCGTCCTACACATCATGAATTCTAAGAAGATCATCTCGCTTGAGTCAAGCCCAAATAAGATCTCCATCACCTCCACGATTTCTTCCAACTCCAGATTTTCCAAATTAAAAATGGGGTTCGTCTCCACTACTTAAAAGGCTCAAAAAGAATGATAAGAAAACTATCGATGAGAAGTCAGATGAAAAATCTCACTATTAACGAGAAATGATGGACGTACAATGAGAAATTTATTACAAACATGGCACTATTCGACGTCTAAATTTTCTTAAGAAAGCACTTTATGCAATGTGCAGGCATTCTTCAACAATAAGATATCTACATAAAAAATATCCTTGTCTTTGTGAAACTACAGCAAGAATATTTGCGATAACGGACCTTCAACTCCTTTTCCAAAATGACCACCATGGTCGCCAATCAACTAAACTAATGTATTAATACAAGTCTATTACAAGATTCAAACAATATGACGTATTAAGAATATATATTTTTGCTCCTTTTAGTAATAAGATATGTTGCTTTATAAATACAATTCTTAAAATAGAAAATGATTTTCCACCATTCTAAATAGCAACAAACTTACACAAAACAGACGTTTGAAAATATAGGAAGACGTCCGAAAAAGACTCTATTAAAATTAATAACAGATATAACCTATACCAGACATCTGAAAGTAACCCCAAACGTTTGAAAATACCTTTGATTTTAAAATACACCAAATATAGACGTCTGAAACCCATCCCATATGTCCGAAAAATATTTTTAATTTTCATTCTGAACCTCAGACAAACATCTGAAATAAAGGCCAAACATCTAAAATTATTCTTGGGTTAGATTTGACTCCAATTCAGATGTCTGATATTAAATCCAAATGTCTGAAATACAAATTGTTAGATTTTTATATATGGCTAACCGTCATATTTCTCCCTTCTTCCTTCATTCCACCGTTCAAATCAAAATTAATCTAAACCTAAGAACTTAATCTCACTCAACATCATGGCCCTAAAATCTAAAACTTCATCAAAACAAAAGAGACAAGAAGAAGAACTAGCAAACCCCCTCCAACTACAGAAGAAACTCCTCGAGTTGTCTTACAACCAAGAACCAATAAACGGATGAATAAGGCTCCCCTGGCAATGGAATGATATAAACTAATACAGAAGAAAATCTTACATACTGGTCCATTCTATATTCTTCTTGATTTTCTATTATGTGAACTTAATAGTTTATGCCATGATGTCGGGTTTATGTCACTTCTTTTATTTTTCATCCAATAATGTTCAAATTGACCTGTAATGACCCGCATTTTACGTATTAGAGTATCGTAAAATATTTTTGTTTTATCCCCTAAGGGTTGGATCATTCTCATATTTTGATATGTTGATTATGGAGATGTGAGACATGTCCATAATTTTTATCAATTTTATTTGTGACCATTTCCCCTATCAGTTTTGTATAAGGAATAACTTTTGATTGGGATCGGATCAGTGCTGAGATCGATTTCACTGGAAGGAAATGGTCTTGCTAACTCTGTAAAGTGGTCACATTAAAGATTTAGTTCAGCGGTTTGGGAGAAATTGTTGTTTTAGTGCTACACAATTTTCGAGCATGTTTGGCTAGTCATTAATGAGCTGAATTGGCGTGGCCCATTAGTGGGCTGGCTAGAGGCTATAAATAGGGGGTAGAGGCATGAAGAATAATTTACTTTCTTCATTCTCTCATTTTGTTGAGCTCGTGATTCTCCTTTCTTAATCAAACACATCTTCCCTCCATTAAAATTCTAGATCTACGCAAGAAGACTGAAGATCTACAACAAGCAAAGCTAGATCTACATCAAGTGAAGGGAGGCCACATCAAATTGAGAGGTTTGAAGATCATTCTTCGCTGTCCGGATTGGGAATTAGTGATTTCAAGTTATTTTGAAGATTTGGTGAGTGATAAGCATTTCTCACATAGATTCAATTAAGTATATGGGTTATTTGATCTTATTTTCATCATTTACAAGTTATTTTCACCTAGATTACATCATGGTAAGTATATTTCCATTCAAATCACCATAGGATCTAATCTAGCAACTTAACTAGTAATTCTTATGTTAATTCACATATATATATATATATATGCAAGTTTAGATCCATTATTTTGTTTATTCATTGGTTTACCATGATTTGGTGAGTTTCATATGATTGTATGATGAATAATTATTGTGCAAGTGTTTTTTGATGATTGCGTGAAGCATTGATGATTGGATTTGTCGGTTTGGATGAGTTGCATGCATTGATGTTGTTTTTTGTTGATGAATCGAAGTCGCGTCATTTTTGATGGGTCGTTTTGCATGGGTCACATGGATTAGGAAGCAAGAAATACGATTGAAAACGTGGCACAAGGTCGGGTCGTCTGAAGTCGGGTCGCTCGAGGTCGGGTCGTGACTTGCGGAGCACGAAATGGAGCTGGATCATTTTTGGCTATTGGTCGTTTTGGCTATAGGTCGTTTTTGGATATGGGTCTTTCTTGGCTCTGGGTCGTTTTGGCTATGGGTCGGTTTTGGCTATGGCTCGTTTTTGGCTATGGGTCATTTTTTGGCCATGTGTCATTTTTCATAGCGGAAAGATTGAAGTGCTATGGATTAAATGTCGACCAAAAACGATTATTTTGCTTAGAGAATGGGCGTGGCTTCGAAGTGAATTCAGGGAGGAATATTCGAAGTGATATGAAGTGTTCGTTGATTGGTGAAATGCAATGAATGTGCAGACGACTCAAGTATGTTTAAGCTCATGGATAATGGTTGCTCGATATGGTATCTGAGCTTATGGATAGTCTCTAGTGATGACGACTAGAGATATTAGAGGCCAAGGGATTATCTTTAATCAGAGGTTCTAGCTGACTCAAAGCAGGGGTATAATAGGGATGCCTAAAAGGCTAGTTGGACTAGCTGAGTACCCTGGGTACGTGAATGGACTAGTTGTCATTTAGGAAAACAAACATACGGTCTTGTATGACATATGGAGTTTTGCTAAAATGGGGTTACCATTAGCCCTTGACAGAATAGCGTAATGTAGTCAGTCATATCATTAATAATGGTTACAAAGCAGGATAGGTGGCGATAGCTAGAGTCATGGATGTTGATTGTTTTTCTTGTATCGTCTTGTGTGGATCATTTGACCTCGAAGGAGACATCTCTTGGGTGCTTATCTGATATTGGTTTAGGCCTTCGAGGCTTATGCTTGGGGATGTTCGATTAGGGTGGTCTACACTGGATAATTATTTATTATGTCTGCTATGTTTTTCTATCTGATTGTTTATAAAGACTATCAGATGTGGGAGAGATGGTTTGGGTTTCTTCTATGTTGTTGAGTTGGTAGATTAGTAGATTGATCTACTTATTTCTCATATACATTATTGATGATGTTAGATAGTTGTTTATCGCTCATTAAGACTATTGTCTGACTCAAGGTTTTATGTTTTCCTCTCATTACCTTGCTTTGTTCATCCATGTTTTGGATGGGCAGACTGAGTAGCAGGTATCATGTATTAGATCTTGATGAGGACGATGATGCAGTGCGATGACCAGCAAGAGGCTGACATATTATTTCCTGCATATTATTATATGTTTCCGCTGTTATGGTTGTTATGATACTCTGAGTGATTGCAGTGAGGTTGTTCATATAGAACTTGATGATGTATTCCAGTGGTACTATGGATATCCTTTTGATGATATGAAAGTTTAAAATTCTGCGCGAATATGCTTCGCTACTACTTCCCGTTGTATATGTTCTATTATATTTTATCTTTTTAATTTGAGTTATACGATAGGTTTTGTTTGTACTTATCTTACCTTAATTATTGTCCATTACTCCCTGGCACACCTATCAGTGCATTATTCCTCTTGTTAAATGAGGGAGTTATAGGCAGTCGTCACGTTGACCAACTATCTATGTTTATGTTCTGCGTTAATTTAGATAGTACTGATTTTTGGAACCCTCAGGTTGAAAATGATTGGGTTTACTCTAGTGTATGTGGGGTTACGGTTCGATTTACTACTAAAGACATAAGGGAAATTTGATAGTGTTCTAATACCAAGGCAAATATCTATGACATACCAGACATGCGATATAAGCCAAGAGACGACATCACACATCAGATTTGGGAAGATCGTATGCCCTAATTTTCTACTAAGTATTTAAGGCTAAAAGGAAGACTTCTAACCCGAATCCTAATCAATACAATTTTTCCTCATCTTGGCAGCCACGAGAAAACTCTTCATCTTGAATGTTGAGCCTTGTATGCCATTTTTAGTAATACTTAAATCAATTAGGCTCAATTTAATTTTAACGAACTAAAGGAATTCTGGAATCATTCCCAACAATCACTCATAAATGCACCATACATTATGAGATTATTGAAAGCGAAGGAAGTTTCTACCTATTTATCGACATTTGAGGAAGTACCGGTTAAGGAGGCAACTAAAATATTATTTTCCTCGATGCATCTTCAACAAGAACCACCAGTTTTTCGTACTCTCGATGAATGGAAAGAAAAACATCATGGACAAGTCCATCAGCAAGAGCACCATCAAGAAGAACAAACACAAGATATATCAGAATCCTCCTCTCAACGTACTTTTCAATACCAAACAATTGAAGGAATGACTTCTCCCAATACACAAATAATTCCAAACGAATCGTTGCGTGAACTTGTGATTCATAATCAAAACATCTTATGTCAAAATCAAATTGCCTTGGGAAATCACATTGCAAACATGGAATTACCTCTAGCGTCTCGTCTCAAGACAGTTGAGAAAACAATGAGTATGATTGCACTATCCTTAAAAGAACTTCTACGCCGCACTTGACTACAGACATTATCTCCACCATCTACAATCTCCTTACCAGAAAGAATTTCTGAAGAAGAACATTCAAAAAAAATTGGTGATAAGAGCGATAAAGTGGAATATAAGGAAGTGGAGAGAAAATTGAAAGACAACAACGCTTAATTTTTAGCATATTTTGATAAACATCTACATTCCAAATTTCTTTATGATGTACATAACTCTGTGACTTGGTTATGTGTTCTATGGTTGTGATGTAAGTAACTTAGTAATGCGGTTATGTGTTTTGTTTTATCTTGTGGATGTAAAACATTATCTTGTACTTGACCATGTTTATTTTATATGTACTATGTTTTCACTATTTGATTCCACTAGCATTTGTTTATGCTTGTATATCCTCCTGAATATTGGTGTGTGCATGCTATCTAAAGCTTAAATATGCTTTATCATTTTTGAATTAAGTTTGTACGTGCTATCTAAAGATTAATATGCTTTATCATTCTTAATTAAGTGTGCATATTCTATCTAAAGCAAAATACTTTAAATATACTCCTTTTTGACAATGGAAAAGGGGGAGAATACTTTCAGGGGAGATCATATATCAAGGGGGAGTTGTATAATTTATGTTCTTAAGTACATTGCGTTGTTGTCATCATCGAAAAGGAGGAGAATTTTAGGAAATCCATTCTTTGGTTCCAATGACGACAACTACACAATGAAAATCATATGTAAATATAATATGCTTATGCATGATATGTCAAAGATTGATTTGGCTCGACAACAAAGGAAAAAGGGTAGAAAATTGAAGGTACAAAGGTTAAACAATACAAGACATGCACAACTGATACAAGCATGTTAGTTCTGGATATAATATCAGACGTTTGATTACAACATCGGGAAATGATCTGAAGTATGTTCAGACGTCTGATATTTCCCCCAGATGTCTGAATTTTCTCTCGGCCCAAAAAATATATATATGTCTGAAGAGCTTTCAGACGTCTGGAACAAATTCCAGACGTCTGACCTAGTGATCGGCCTGAACAAATGAAGGGCAACTGTCATATTCTCAAAGGACATCTTCACTTCTCTTTACAACAACCTTTCACCATTAATCAAAGTGAATCTTGAATTGACATCAATGATCATCACTCTTCAATTACAACTTCTTAATACTATTTGAAGCATTAAAACTCAAAGAGAGAGATCACCGTACAACACTCTCTGCATTCTACTATATCTACTCTATATTCAACGATCAAGTACTTAAAGAAACTCACAACCATATGCTACTCTACCATATACCTCTGCATCTGAAAGCAATTATTATTTGAAGATATCTTGGAAGATTGTGAACTCATCAGTAAACATTTGTGTTATACTAAAACATACTTTTGATAAGAAACTCTATTGTAACTAAGCCTATTCCTCCGGGAAATGCGAGGGTTTGTTGATAGTCGAATACCGAAGGGGAGCTTAGGGTCTGGATGTAGGATGTGAGGTCCGAACCATTATAAAACTTTAGTGTTCGTTTTCCTTACTAGCATTTACTTTACTATGTCATTATAGTATACACATATTCATACTTTCTTACACACGATCCACTCATATAGACTTTCAGTTTGGAGTCCAGGTAAAGTTGTGCATTCCTATTTTTATTAAATCAAAGGAAGGGATGCACATGTCCATCACTTTGGATATAAACCAGTTCAGAGCAACTACCTTCCCATTCAGGCTTTGCACATCTTTAATCTTGGTGGACTTCTGGATGTTTCAAGTGGATTTAATCTTCTCGGGGTTGACTTTAATCCCTCGAGAATGGACTATGAAATCTAAAAGTTTTCCCGATGCAACACCGATAGAGCATTTCAAGGAACTGAGTTTCATGCCATATTTGTGAAGAACACTGAACATGTCTGCTAAGTCATCAACATGGTTTGTCGACAGTTGTGATTTTATGAGTATGTCACTTATGTATACCTCCACCAACCTCATAATTTGGTCTTTAAGCATGAGATTGACCAGTTATTAATATATCGCTTTAGCATTCTTCAAACCAAATGGAATTTCCATGTAACAGTACAGTTAAAGATAATAAATGAAACTCGTACATTCCAGGTTGGGTACATGCATTGGTATCTGATTGTATCAGGAGTATGCATCCATAAATGAGATAATCTCGTTCCCGCCTGTGGAGTACACGAGTTGATCACTCCTTGAAAGTGGAAACACCCCTTGGGATGGGCTTGTTTCAGATCAGAAAAATCAATGCACTTTCTTCATTTCCTATTTGATTTCTTTACAATGACGGAATTCGATACCCGGTCGAGGTATAGCAAATCTCAAATGAAATCGTTGCTCTTAAACTTTTCCACATCCTCTTTCAGCATAGTATATCTTTCAAGACTGGGCATATTCCTCTTCTATTTCACTAGGACATACTTCGGATTGATATTGAGCAAGTGGTCCACTACTGTAGGAAAGATCCCACATATGTCAATGTGGATCCATGAAAACACATCAAGGTTTTGCATGAAAGAAATTAGTCGGCTCCCTTGTCTAGAGGGAACCAAGGTAGGATCCGATTTTCAAGGCCTTTGAGGGGTTGTCGTTACTAATATGGATCGCCACCGTGGTTTCATTAGGTGTTCCCTTATGGTATCATGGCTCTTCGTCTTTTCCAGGGTTAATGTCTTCGAAAAGATGGCTGGACTATCCAGGATAGGTTTAGCTCTACGATTGCTATGCGTCAACACATTTGATGCAAAGGGAAGTATCGACACCCTTCCCATTTTTTTTTGCTAAAAGTGTCATTCCACTCGGCCATATAGCACGCCATTCCAATCAATTGGCCTCCTCATACAACCCCAAACACAATCTCCATCAGAAATTTCAAGAGTAGGTACCAAGGAACAATGCAAGCTCTAAAGAAAGCTAGGGTCGATCGATCTAACTATGCATTGTATAAAGAGTATATGTCCAATACAATGAATGAAAGGATTTGCACTCACATACGGTCTTTCTTACCAAGCTCAACCAGTAGTTCGATTATACCTATTGGCACATTCACCTTCCCATTGAATCCATGTATCCGAGTGTTACATGGGTTTAAGTCTTTAGGATCAAACATCATTTGGTCGTAGACTTGCTTAAACAAAATGTTTACGAAACTCCCACGGTTTATAAGGATTTCTATACCAAAGTAGGTCCAATTAAGGTCGATATGACTAATACTCGGGGCATCCACCCAATATGTATGTCTATCATGAAAGATGACATCATCAGTCTTATAATACCCTAGATATTGATTTTAATACCAACAACTATATAAACATTAATAGTAATGTATATTCAATATGTGCAGCTACATCGGATATATTATGGAAACATTTATAGAGATAAACAAGAGAACATTGAAAAATTACAGAAGAAGGTTACTCAGAGAAATGGAAGAATTACGAAGGAAGGATAATCAGAGTAATTGAAGACAAAACCAATTAGAGAAGAATGATAGAGGTTTTTGAAGTGATGAGGAGTTGGTTGAACCTTAGAATATCTTGTTAAAGATCCCACGACAATTATACTTCAAGCTCATGAACCATTGATCTCAACCAAATCACCAAAATTAACAAATATAAGGAAAATTTGAATAGCTGAAAATTTGCAACACTTGTTAGTGTTGTTGTTCATTTTGAACACTACCATGTCAACATGGGGTATCCTACCATGTTGACATACCAGTCGTTTTTCAGAATTCCAAATTTTAATGAAGAGACATTTCCCTTTATCTTTTCAATAAAAGACTCATCTCTTCAACCACTATATAAAGGCATATGAAAACAAATTTTGACATCAATAATTCTCATTTTCCCTTATACATCTTTTCCAAACATTTGCAATAGAAATCCATTGAATACTTTCCAGTTATCTTTGCAAATCCACTCTCTTTCACTCCAAATCTTGAAAGATTTACAAACCACAAAATATCATAGAGTTGTACTAGAATTGTCATCATTCTCTCTTTGATTTTATCCTATTCCTCAAAGAATTCAAAGATATATTGCCATTGGATGTCTATAGGATCATTGTACCAAATCTGCAAGAATCAACATTGAAGATACAATAACTTGTCATAGCTTATTGTTAGCGACAAGGAGAAGTGTAACACCCGATATTTTAATACATAGTAATTATATAATTGGTAATAAAATGAATATTAGTTAATAAAATGTTTAGAATTAGGTAACACCGACTTTATTGTTGCATCTATTACAAAATTTAGGTCCAGATAGACTCTTAATTTTCGTAAATCGGATTTTATATGAAGAAGTTTTGGACTTAAGAAGAATGCACTCAAATGTATATAGATGTTATGTTCAATAAAATATACAACGTTTAGAAAGCTACGGAACCCAATTTGACTGAGTTGACCCATGTCTAAGGCAGGTCGACCCCCCTACATGAAGAGGCATATTCTTAGCTCTGTATTTGGATCGATTTCTTAACAACATACGCGCGCTGACTCAGCATTGGGTGTACGGTTGGATTTGTACCTAAAATCTAACGGTATGGAATTATCCTAGGTAATCTATATAAAGGCTAGCAGTCTCATTGTTTTCTACACACAAACTAATCTTTATTCTTCTTCCTCCAAACCATTTCTATATAAAAAATATGAAGATGCTGAGATGTTGCATAAATATAGATTAGAGAGGATAATTCTTATTCTTCTACAACAAATCTGAAGTGGACTTTTTTCAACAACAACATATAAAAGAAATATTTTTCTGAACATATATCTAACCACTGTGAGTTCTAGTGATTTTTAGATTTGATAAGTAAATAGTATTATGATAGTAAATAAATCTGAATCTGAGATTTTACACGTTTATATATTATTATTTTACTACCACATACCAATTCAGTTTTTAGTTGTTATCTATTACTTGTATATCCTATTTTCCCATTTTTTGCCTTAAATTTATTGCAGTCTTATGCCAATTTTATTTGGTTTTTGAATTAGTTCTATGTTTTTCTCTAATTCCTTTTTATTTTGTGTTGTACCTGGGCTATCAAATGCCTAGACTATTCACGTTCAAAATGCATAATTTGGGTTAATCGGGAATAACTTAAAATGACTGCAAAAAGGAGAATTAAGAATATTAAAACATGAAATCCAATGACTGTAAAATTGGGACAATATGCAAAACATGTTAGGTTAGAATTAATTTAATGATTAAGTAGAATATGTTGGTAGTATCGGATGTAATTAAGTAAAATAAGCAACTTAATATATACATACATCTGGGCTGGTGCTTGTTTGGGGAATGGGGCTATACACAGAATAACATTTATAGGAAATGTCATTTACAACCATGCTTATTAATAAACTTAAACCTACTACGTTATTACTTGTTGATTAATAAGCTAAGAAGTCCCACGGTCCTGTTATTGGTATTCAGTTTTGGGACCCTTAAAATCCTAGGGTGGGGGCATAAGCCTAGGGGGTGGCTTGTTTCAATCTTGTTGTGCGGAACCTATATCAGTTAGTATCCTTGTTAGTATGTTAGAAAAAGGTCGGGGCCAGGGCACGCTTTACTGATCTGGATTGTAAAGGGTTCAAGGTGGAAGGTGAATACGGACGCATTCCAGCGGAGTCATGAGCGTGCATGGGTCCGATTAGGGGAAACTAGGACGCCGTAACACCAACAAATAGGTTAGGATCTTATAAGTTGTAACGACCCTCATTATTGGAGAATCGTAAAATATTTTCATTTAATTACCTGGGGGTTGGATTGTTCTCATTTTTTAATATGTTGTTTATGGGGATATGAGACATGTCCATAATTTTTACCAATTTTATTTATGACCATTTTGCCCATGTCAGTTTTGTACATGGAATAACTTTTGACTAGGATCAAACCAAGTGCTGAGGTTGGTTTCATTAGAAAGGAAATGGTGTTGCTAAGTCCGTAGAGTGGTCACAATAAAGATTTGGTTCAACGTTTTGGGAGGAATCTCTATTTCAGCGTTTCACAATTTCTATACAGCTTTAGTTAGTCATTAATGGGCTGAATTTGTGTGGCCCCATTAGTGGGCTAGTTAGAGGATATAAATAGGAGGTTAAAGACATGGAGAGAGGTTTACTTTTCTTTATTCTCTCATTTGGCTGAGCTTGTGATCCTCCTTGCTCAATCAAATACATATTTCCTCCATTAAATTCTAGATCTGCGCAAGAAGATTGAAGATTTACATCAAGTAAAGTTAGATCTACATCAAGTGAAGGAAGATCGCATCAAATTGAGAGGTTTGGAGATTGATCATCACTGTCTGGGTTTGAGATTAGTTGATTTCAAGTTATTGGAAGAATTGGTGAGTGATAAGCATCTCTCGCACATTTAATCGAGTATATGGTTTGTTCGATCTTATGTTCATCATTTCAAGTTGTTTTCATATAGATCTAGTCGATGTAAGTACGATTTAAATTTCAAACACCATAGGATCTAATCTATAAAATTATAAATGGTATTTCATATGTTAATTCTATGATTAGATCCATTTATTGATTTGATTAATTGTTAAATCGTTGTTTTAATGGCTTTGAGTATTGGTTGTTAATTTTCTAGTTGAATCATTGTTTTTAAATGTTGATTTCGGATTTGTTTTCGAGTATGAATTCAAGTCGAATCCACATGTATGTTTAATCGGGATTTTAGTGTGCAATCATGGAAGGATAGGGCGATTTCATTGCATGAATCGGGCTCAAAAATCCAAGAGCTGCGCATGGGAAAATTGTTGATTTAGCAAGCGTCTAAATGGATCGGGAAAATTTTGGTTTATAGTGTTTGGTAAACGGTTTGATAGGAGGGATGGATCGGGCAAACTCATTTTCCAAGGCAATGCTTGAGCAACACGAGAAAATTGGTGATTTGCCCATGCATGCAACGGCAGATCATATCCCTTCTATGGATCGGGAATATTTATTTATAGCGTTTGGAAAAACGCTTTGTAAGGAGGGGTGGATCAGGCAGTTTGAAAAAATGGATCGGGCATTAAAAATTATGGTGTGCGCACGTCAAAACGATGGATCGGACAGAGTGCAACATAGTGGATCGGGCGTAAATATATAACGTTTCACAAACGCTATGGAAAGCCGATGGATCGGCTATTTCTAGAGCATGGATTGGGCACTCAATAATGTGTGTTGCACACGTGATTTTGAGCTATTTTTATGAGTCGAGCACCAGGCCAATCCAGAATGGGATGCGCAGAATAGATAGTGTTTCCAAAACGCTGTAATAGGCAGTTTTGACGCTGTACTCGGTTTTTCATAGAGGAAAAGCTAGAAATGCTATGAAACGCAGAACCGACCAAACAAAGCATATTTTTGGGTCGATGATGGTTATAGCTTCGACGCGAATTCAAGAAGGAATATTCGAAGTGTTGTGAAGTGTTCGTTGATCGATGAAATGCAACGAATATGCAGACGAGTCAAAGATGTTGATTTTGTGGATAATGGATGCTCGAGAAGGCGCTTAAGCCATGGGTAGTCGCCGACGATGATGACTAGAGTTATGGGGTCCAAAGAATTGTCATTGTTGTAGGTTCTAGAGGACTCAAAGCAGGGGTATAATAGAGACGCCTAAAAGACCTGTTGAATGGTCGAGTATCCTGAGCAGTTATGATGGGCCTAAAGATACGAGTCACGATGACTTATGGAGTTTTACCATTAGCCCTTGGCAGACATCATGATGATGAGATGGTCATACGATTAACGATGGTTTCATAGGATGATTGGTGGTGAAGCCAAATTCATGGATGATTATTGGTTTGCTTGTATCGTCTTGTGTAGATTATTTGATGTCGAAGGAGAAATCTCTTGGGTGCTTGTCTGATGTTGGTTTAGGCCTTCGGGGATTGTTCTCGGGAGATGTCGATATAGATTAGGATGGCCTACATTTGATAACTAATTTCCGTGAATGTATTATTTGTTTCTACTTGATTATTGTAAAGGCTACCACTGTCCAATGTGGGGGAAGACAAGTTTGAGTTCTTCTTTGTTGATGTTTGTAGATTAGTTGATCAATCCACCTTTTCTTATATACTTTGTTGATGATGTTAGATAGTTGTTTTATCGCTTATTAAGTCTGTCGTCTGACTCAAGGTTTTATGTTTCCTCTTATTAACTTGGGTTGTTCATCCATGTTTTGGATGGGCAGACTAAGTAGCATGTGACAGGTAGTTGATCTTGATGAGGACGATGCGGCTGAGCGATGACGAGCTGGAGACTTACGTATTAGTTTCCTATTATCTACTATATGTTGTTTTCTGCTGCTATGTTAATGTGTTCTCTGAGAGACTTGTAGTGAGGCACTTTTTACAAACTCTTATAGTGTTATCCAAGGTTGTATGAATATTTTCATGGTGATATGAAAAAGTTTAAGGTTCTGCTCAATTATTCTTCACTGTTATTGCCTGTTGTATATGTTTTATTATATTTTGTCCTTGTGTTGTGAGTTATACGCCAGGTTCTGCATATATTATTCTACCCTGGTGATCGTCCATAGCTGCCTAACACGTCTTTCAGCACATTATTCCCTTGTTAAGTGCAAGAGTTGTAGGCGGTCGTCACATTTGGTATCAGAGATCTGGTTATCAATTTTATCCAATGTTCAAAGACGTACTAAAATATGAGAGACGTATTTGTAGATTTCTAATGGATGTATACTATATATTAGTGTATAGTATAACAGTTTTTGAACTCCATTTGCAGTTTGATCATGTGTAAACTAATCATTCTATTTTTCGATTTAGAATGAATCGTCAATCTTTTAGATATGCTACTAAGGAGGAGTCTATTCCTAGAGGGGAAATGGTGGTATACCATATTACCCAGCTATGTTCGAGGCCATGGCGGCAGCGACCATGAGCAGGGTTCCCGCTCTAGAGACAGTTGTGGTGGATGTGGGGGTTCAGGTGCCTTGGGTTGTGGACTTTGCAAAGCTGTGCAAAGACTTCACTACTCTAGGAGGGAAGTCGTTTAAGGGGACAAAGTCGATTGTAGATATTCAAGGGTGGATTGAAACTTGCATTCAGGTGTTTGGAGACTTGGGAATTGACGATGCAATGAACAGAAGCTTGCATTGAGACAACTACAGGGTAGAGCTATGGATTAGTGGAACTCTGTCACTCTACAGGCTCCAGAAGATGAGATTTCATGGGAGCGGTTCCAAGTCAAGTATGAGACGAAGTTTATCTGTACCGTTCAGAAGTCTATTCTGTTTAAGAGGTTTGTTAAGCTTAAATAGAGTGGTCGAATAGTATTAGGGTATGTTTCTGATTTCGGAAGCTTTGTCCAAGTATGCTCGTTCATATGTCAAGACTCCATATCAGAAGAATGAGAAGTTCATCATAAGCTTGTAGCCGCTTGGGTTTAGAACCCGAGATTTGTGGTAGACCTTTTTTGTGACTAATCCAGTTGGAGCTTTGTCCAGTTTGGGTATGATTTTTCGTGGTCTAGTGTTGTCGAGTCATGGTTGCTCCTTTATGTGTGATTGCTTTGTTTCGAACTTCACTGGGTTTAGGTTTATTTTGGAAATGGACTGGCTCAGGAGATATGCAGAAAAAGTGGATTGCGCGAAGGTCGAGGTGATGGTCGGGAATGTGGAAAGGTGAATGGTTATGATTCGATGTAAGCCCGAAGATGGTGTTCTCATAAGCTATTTAAATTCTCTTATGATTCCATGGGAAGACTTGTCATCTGTGCCGATCGATAGTGAGTTTGATGATGTCTTTGACAAGGTCAAAGGGTTCCGCTGCATTGCGATATTGAGTTTAGAATTGATTTGGTCGAAGGTGTTAGACTTGTCGTCATGCCTCTTAGGTGGATGGTGCTTATGGAACAACGAGAGTTAAAGGTGCAAGTACGTGAACTTTTGGGAAAAGGGTTTATTCGGAGAAGTGTATCCGAATGGTGTGCACCAGTTGTGTTTGCAACCAAGGCTGATAGATATTTGAGATTGTGTATGGACTATCGTGAGCTAAATAAGGTGACCAAGAAGAATAAGTATCCGTTGTTGAGGATAGACGACTTCTTCGAACAGTTTCACAAGGCCAAGGTATTTTCTCATATGGATTTGGCAATGGGATTCCACCAGTTGAGGGTGGTAAAGGATAGTGTGCCGAAGACTGCTTTTAGGACACCATCCAGTTTCTTCGAATGGTTGGTGATGCCATTTGGGTTGACTAACGCACCAATGTATTTCATGGATCTTATGAATAAGGTTTTTAGGGATCAGTTGAACAAGTTCATGCTTGTGTTGATGGATGATATTTTGGTTTACTCTCGGACCGAGGAAAAGCATATGACGCATTTTGCAAGTTGTTTTGGAAATCTTGTGAAAGCATCAGTTGAAAGCTAAGTTTTCAAAGTGTCACTTCTGGAAGACCAAAGTGAGATTCTTAGGCCATGTTGTTTCTAGAAATGGAATAGCGGTTGGCCCCGCTAAGGTGCCAGCAATCCAGGACAGGGATAGACCTAAGAATGCAATGGATGTTCGGAGTTTCCTTAGGTTAGTGGGGTATTATCACCGTTTTATAAAGGATTTCTCTAAGACGGCTGCACCATTAACAGGATTGACGAAGAAGAATCAAGTGTTCACATGGGATGCGAAGTGTGAGCAAGCTTTTCGAATCCTGACAGTAAGAGTGACGAGTGCTCATGTTTTAATGATTCCAAATAGGAATGAAGAAATGGTGGTACACACCATTTCATGTGGTACTGGACTTAGAGTAGTGCCGATGCAGAAGGATAGGGTTGTGGCCTACGCGAGTCGACATCTGAAGCCGCACGAAAGGAATTATCCGACTCATGATTTGGAGTTGGTAGCGATCATGTTTTCTCTAAAGATGTGGAGACATTACCTGTTAGGAGTTCAATTCGAGTTTATTATAGATCACAAGTCGTTGAAGTATCTTTTCTCTAAAAAAGATTTGAATCTTTGGGAGCAACGGTGGTTAGAGTTTCTGGGATCATATGATTTTGGTATAGCCTGTACTCCTGGTAAAGGTAATGCAGTGGCAAATGCGTTAAGTTGAAGACATGCAAGTTTATGAGCGATGTTTTTAGAATGAAAGCACTCGAGTACTTAGTAAAATTTGATTTCAGGCCTCTATGTGAGTTAGAACCTGAAATGTTGGCATGCTTGTCGAGATTATCCAGAAGATGGAAGTAGAAGATAAGGAATTCGAGGTCGATCGAGGAGGTTGGCTTCGAAAGAAAAGATGACTGGTTGTTCCTTATATTGACGGGTTGAGAGATGAGGTTCTGAGGGAATATCATCACTCAAAGTTGATGATTCATCTTAGTGGTAACAAAATGTATCAGGACATGATGCAGGCTTACTACTGGGAGGGTATAAAGAGGGATGTTGGAAAGTTTATTTCCAAGTGCATGAACTGTCACTTGGTGAAAGATGAACAGAAGAAGCAAAGTGGATTGATTCAGCCATAGGAAGTTCCTACGTGGAAGTAGCAGCAGACATCGATGAATTTTATCGATGGTCTACCTAGAACTAGGGAAGGAAACGAAGGAATTTGGGTTATGGTGGATCGCTTGACCAAAAGTGCTAGATTTATTCCTGTCAGATCGACTAAGACAACATCGAAGTTGGCTGAACTTTATATAAAATGGATAGTTCGATTCAATGTTATCCGAAAGAGCATAACGAGTGATCGAGATCCATTGTTCACGAGTGGATTTTGGAAGAGTTTGCAAGAGACTTCAGGAACCAAGTTGTGTTTGAGTACAGCTTATCATCCCCAAACCAATGGTCAAACCGAGAGGGTTAACCGAGTTTTGGAAGATCTCCTAAGGGCTTTTGTATTAGACTTCGAAGGATCTTGGGAAGACCATCTACATTTAGTTGAGTTTGCGTACAGCAACAACAAACAGTCGAGCATTGGGATGACACCATATGAAGCATTGTATGGAAGACCGTATAATTCTCCGGCATGTTGGTTGGAGACTGGAGATAAGTTGACACTTAGGCCTGAGATGATTAGAGAGACCTCAGATTGTATCAAGATCGTTCTTCAACGAATGAAGGCAGCCCGAGATCATCAGAAGAGTTACACCAATAAGCATCGAAAAAATTGGAACTCGACGTAAGCGATATGGTTTTCGTGAAGATTTCGCTGTAAAAGCATGTTGTTCGATTCGGAAGTAAAGGAAAGTTAGCTCTAAGGTTTGTTGGATTGTTTCAGATAGTCAAGCTGAATGGAAATATAGATTGAAGTTACCCGAGAATATGTCTAGTGTGCATAATGTTTTCCATGTGTCATTTATACGGAAGTGTGTGCATGATTCGAATATGGTGGTATCTCCGGAACAACACGAAGACCTAGAAGTTGAGACCGTAGTTACGAAACCTCATAAGTCACTTCGCATTGTGGGGAATGACACGAAAAAACTTAAGAGGAATACGGTCAAGCTACTCAAGGTAGAATGGAGTAAGGATGATGACGATTTTACGTGGGAGATGGAAGATAGTATAAAGACAATCCATCCAGAACTCTTCGTTGATATGACCCATTAATATCGTGTCACCTTACACCATTGTAACTTGTACTATCATTGTTAAAATTATACATGCTAGGATAAGGCTATGGATGCATGGCTTGATGATTTCTAGTTTGGATGATAAATTAGCTGCTTCTGGATGGCAGGCATGCAGAATTGTTTCTGGTTGCTAGTGTTTGCTTGGAAATTCGGTGACGAAATGCCTAAAGGAGGGATAATGTAACAACCCGCATTTTATGTATCCGAGGATCATATAATATTTTTATTTAATTCCCTGGGGGTTGGATTATTCTCATATTTTTTATATGTTGTTTATGGGGATGTGAGACATATCCATAATTTTTACCAATTTTATTTGTGACCATTTTACCCCTGTTAGTTTTGTACAGGGAATAACTTTTGACCAGGATCAAGTCAGGGGCTAAGGTCAATTTCATTGGAAAGGAAATGGTGTTGCTAATTATGTAGAGTGGTCACAGTAAAGA
The DNA here is from genome assembly GCA_030737875.1 of Allium sativum. Taxonomy (NCBI): domain Eukaryota; kingdom Viridiplantae; phylum Streptophyta; class Magnoliopsida; order Asparagales; family Amaryllidaceae; genus Allium; species Allium sativum. The sequence goes on along the minus strand of CM060922.1, from coordinate 358,270,064 downwards.
TTTGGTTCAGTGGTTTGGGAGGAATCACTGTTTTAGTGTTTCACAATTCCTGTACAGTTTTGGTTAGTCATTAATGGGTTGAATTGGTGTGGCCCCATTAGTGGGCTGGTTAGAGGATATAAATAGGGGGTTAGAGGCTTGGAGACAGGTTTACTTTTCTTTATTCTCTTATTTGGTTGAGCTTGTGATCCTCCTTGCTCAATCAGATACATCTTTCCTCCATTAAATTCTAGATCTAAGAAGATTGAAGATTTACATCAAGTAAAGCTAGATCTGCATCAAGTGAAGGAATATCGCATCAAATTGAGATGTTTGGAGATTGATCATCGCTGTCCAGGTTTGAGATTAGTCGATTTCAGGTTACTTTGAAGAATTGGTGAGTGATAAGCATCTCTCGCACGGATTTAATCTAGTAGATGTAAGTGCGATTTCAATTCAAGTTGTTTTCATATAGATCTAGTCGATGTAAGTGCGATTTCAATTCCTAACACCATAGGATCTAATCTATAACTTATAAATGGTATTTCATATGTTACTTCTATGATTAAATCCATTTATTGATTTGATTAATTGTTAAATCATAGTTTTAATGGTTGTTTAGTATTGGTTGTTGATTTAGTAGTTGAATCATTGTTTTTAAATGTTGAAGTAGGATTTTTTTTTTTGAGTATGAATTTAAATCGAATCCACGAATGTGTTCAATCGGGATTTTGATGTGCGATCATGGAAGGATTGGGCGATTTCATTGCATGGATTGGGCTTAAAAATCCAAGAGCTGCACGTGGGAAAATCGTTGATTTGGCAAGCGTCTGGATGGATCGGGCAAATTCTAGTTTACAGCATTTGGTAAACGCTATGATAGGAGGGATGGATCGGGCAAACTCATTACCGAAGGCAACGAATGAACAACATGAAAAAATGGGTGATTTTCCCAAGCAAGCAATGGAAGATCACATTCCTTCTATGCATCAGGAAAGATTAATTTACAACGTTTGGAAAAACACTGTGGTAAGGTGGGATGGATTGGGCAGTTTGAAAAAAAATTGGACCAGGCATTAAAAACCATATTGTGCGCACATCAAAACTATGGATCGGGCAGAGTGCAACGTGGTGGATCGGGCAAAGCGCAATGCGGTGGATCAGGCAGAAATCTGAACAATGGATCAAGCGAAAATATATAGCGTTTCATAGACGCTATAGAAAGCCGATGGATCGGCCATTTCTGGAGTAGGATCGGGCACTCAAAAATGCATACTGCACACGTGATTTTGAGCTGTTTTGACAAGCCGAGTACCGGGCCAATCCAGAATGGGATGCGCAGAATAGATAGTGTTTCCAAAACGCTGTAAAAGGCAGTTTTGACACTATGCTCAATTTTTCATAGCGAAAAAGCTGGAAATGCTACGAAATGCAAATTCGACCAAACAAAGCATATTTTTGGGTCGATGATGGTCATAGCTTCGATGTATATTCAAGCAGAAATGTTCAAAGTGTTGTGAAGTGTTCGTTGATCGATAAAATGCAACGAATATGGAGATGACTCAAAGATATTGAGTTTGTGGAGAATGGGTGCTCGAGAAGGATCTCGAGCCATGGATAGTCGCCGGCGATGACGACTAGAGTTATGGAGGCCAAGGAATTATCATTGTCGTAGGTTCTAGCAGACTCAAAGCAGGGGTATAATAGGGATGCCTAAAAGACCGGTTGAATGGTCAAGTACCCTGGGTAGTCATGGTGGGCCTAGAGATACGAGTCATGATGGCGTATGGAGTTTTTTCCAGAACCGGGGTTTATCATTAGCCCTTTATGGACAACATGATGTTTATCCGATCATACAATTAACGATTGTTTCGCAACAGGATTGGCGGTGATAACCAGAGTCGTGGATGATGATTGTTTAGTGTAGATTATTTGATGTTGAAGGAGATATCTCTTGGGTGCTTATCTGATGTTGGTTTCGGCCTTCGGGACTTGTGCTTGGGAGATGTCAAAATCGGTTTGGATGGTCTACGCTTGATAACTGATTGCCACGAATGTACTATTTGTTTCTACTTGATTATTGTAAAGGCTATCACTATCTGATGTGGGGAAGACGGGTTTGGGTTCTTCTGATGTTGGTAGATTAGTTAATTAATTTGCCTATTTTCATATACTTTGTTGATGATATTAGATAGCTGTTTATCGCTCATTAATATTGTCGTCTGATCCAATCTTTTATGTTTCCTCTTATTACCTTGGGTTGTTCATCCATGTTTTGGATGGGCAGACAAAGTAGCAGGTTACAGGTAGTTGATCGATGCTGCTCAGCGATGACGAGTTGGAGGCTTACGTATTACTTTCCTACTGTTAACGATATTTTTCGTCAACGCCGGAGATAGGTCTACGGAGTGGACCTAAGGGGAAAATAGGTTGTTTAGCCTTCACAAGTTTGAGTTAATTCAATGTCTCCTAGATATCAAGGATTAGAACCCGAAAGAATAGTTACTCTTCCCTCAATGTGGTGAGCATCACGCCTAAGTGATTCAAGAACCAACAGTTATCTTAGGATGAAGGATTCCTAAGAACAACCCTTAGCGAATCACTTAACGGTTTGTAGAAAGGGGTTCTGCACTGAGCTTGCGGAACGGTCTAAGTTCATAGAAAGGGGTGTTTCACTTGGCTCGCAGAAAGGCTTGGATATAGGTACATATACATGTAAAAAGCAAATAGTAAGTTGCGGCAATAACGACCGAGAAATCACATGGAGAACCATTAAGGAAATACTCTAAGTACTGATTCACACTTTATTGATCCTTGATTTAGAATACATGAATAAAACAGAAGAAATCCCCAAATCTATCTAAGAATTGGGGTTTACTCTAGAGAAAAAGGAATACAAGAATAAGAATTAGAAATTTGTCCTCAAAATGTGACCTCTAGGGTCTTATTTATAGAGAATTCTGGGCCCCTTCTGCTGTTGGACTATTGGGCTTACTTAAGCCTCTGTCGATTGCTTTTCTCCTTGGCCTCGGATGTTTAGCTTCCGGTCGCCTTTGTGGTGCTGATTATAGCTTCTGAAGCGAGGTTCCCGGTTAGTTGAAGCTTCAAGACTGATATGCGCTTGTCGATGTAAATGGCTTTCGGAAAGCATTTGTGCTCCCGTTTGTGGCTTTCGGGTGTTGGCTTCCGGTTTTCTCATGAATACTTTGAGGATCTTGCCCCCGTGATGTATGTAGATAGCCACCGGCTCGGAACCCCTGTCAATGTCGGCAATAGGCAGATTGGTATGGGTATCTTGTATCCCTTCTGGGGTTCCGATTTTCTTCTCGGTGGAGTCTACGTGTATAGCCTGGTTTTTCGGAAGGTAGCTTTCGGTGATCTGCTTGTCATCTATCAGTGTGATCTTTCTGTGTTTATGCAGTGGATGTTTCAGAAGCTGGTTCTGGATAATCCGTACATGCTTTCTGCTAGGTATTATTGATGCCTTTATCTCATAATGTATTGGTGTTAAATAGGTTAGTACCGACAGCCCTTCCGTCTTTTTGGGTTTTGATTAGCGAAGCTCTTGCCTTCCTCTTTCTTGGCTTCTAACTTAGATAACCTTTCGTTATAGAACCCCCTGCCGGATACACCTTGCTGAATACACCCTACTGGATACAACCATGGTAGATAGACCCTGTCTATAGTCTATATCTTTTGAGTTCTCTCTTGTGCTTGGCCCTTTCTTTCAGAGAATTCCTCTGTGCTTGTGTTCATTCGATACCCCTTCACCATTAGCCTGTATCGGAGTTAATTTTGATAGTAACATTTGCCCCCTCTAGTGAAGGGGTGTTTTCGACTTTTCAAGTTAAACTTTTAAGCGGATATGTTGTCTCTCTCTTCCATTACATATACCCCCTCCTTATTGGCTCCTTCCTTTCCTTTGTCATTTCCTGGAAAAAATTTCTCAAGGACGTATCGGCTATTTAGATAATCATATTGGTAAGTTATCCATATTTTTAGTTTCTTCACTACTAATATCAGGTGAACAACTCCAAGCTTGATAGATTAAATTAGCGTTTTCATTTTGCTACCAGTGGGTTTTATGTAGAATAATAAAATTCATACCCTTTCGGATATTGATCTTACCTTGTTGCATAAAAATTTAACAGATCATACTTGGTATTGTGGGAAAGAAGAACATTGCTTTCAAACCTGATAGGAATGACCCTCTGCCAAACGATCTTTCTACCTTTAGGAAAGTTAGTGTTTTTGAGAAGCACTCCTTGATTTCGTCTCAAGAGTAAGCTAATGCTATCCTTCAGGATTTCGAGATTTCGGGCGTTGACGCCATCATTCCTTGTGAAAAGGACACCATTTCCTCTCCTTCGGAGGGTTACTTTTCTTATTCTGCGGTTCATATTTGGCATGGAGGTTTATTCCTTTTCCGAATTTCCTTCATCGTTATCTTCAGCACTTGGGAATTGCTTCTATTCAGCTCTCTCCAGACACCTATACCAACATGTTGGGCATAGAGCAATGGTTCCTTAAGTCCTTCCACTCTTGATTACTTGGTTCGTCCTTCCAAACTTAGTGACACTAATCCTTATATTTTTCATGCAAATCCTCCGAAGAAACTGTTATCCGAAGGAACGACAAGGTTTAGGTATTGGGAGAATCAATATTTCTTCATCCAATGCCCTTCGGGTATCTCCGGCGGCTTTCACACCTTAAGTATGCATACTCGAATGTTTTTTTTTAGTTTGTCATCTTGCTTATGTATTGCTTTTCATAGATACCATTCCCAAATTACGTAGTTCGCGGATGAGGAGTTAACTGATGCTTTGGGTGTTGCTTCTGGAAAATACAGTAACTGGTCTCAGCTGCTCACTTCTTCTATCTTTTGGAGGCATTCATTATTGCTAGTTGGTCAATTCATCATTGGGCAACCACCCTTGGTCCTGCTTAGCAAGGAGATCCCTTTTTTGTCATTGGGGAGAGATGCTACTTTCTCTTCCAATTCTCCTTTGTTCCTTGACAACTCAGGTATGCTTTTTTCTCCTTAAGATAGAGTTGTACTTTATCCTTCTCTTCGTTTCTTCTCACTATTTATTTGAAGCTGTCTGTATTGAGTCTAGTAAGACTGGCTCCGTCTCCTTGGTTTTGAGAGTTGGGGTTTCTTCTCTCAAGGATGCATTATTAAAATCCAAAGAAAATGTAAGGAGGAAACTTTTGGAGAAAGGTTTAGAAGATCCTCCATCGAAGAGGTCTAAGTATGTGGTAAATCTAACTGCTCATTCTGATGTGGTTCTCGATATCCCAGAGATTAGTTCTCTAATGAAGGTTTCTGGCTCGAACATTCGTTGTGTTAGATCTTCCGAAGTCTCCAATAAGTTGCATCACGCGATGGGTTTCTCTTCTTCTTTTGAGGACATCGCCCCTCTTGATTTTACCAATCCTACTAATGGTGGTAAATTCAATGAATTAGTTGGCCAGATTATTTCTTCTTCTCCTTTTTTCTGGTGTCGACTCTTCATTTGATTCCCCCAGAAGTTGTCAATCTTTGGTCGAGCAACTACTTATGTTATTCTGTTTTCCTCTTTCCTATTTACCTGCCCTTCTTCAAGTATTTTGTTTCTGACTACTATGCCCTTTGTAGGCTATCAAGCGGTGGTTTGTGATGAAAGACAATACTCCAGACACTAGTTCTGAGCTATCGAGGCTCAAAAAGAGAACATGACTTTGAAGAAGGAAAATGATGCTCTGGTTCTTAAAAAAGAGCGTTTAGCTGTGGGGCAAAAAAGGTTGGAGCATGCTTTATTGGAAGCTAGGAGTTCTATTACCTTGGGAAAAGAATCTCACTTGGCCTTGGTTGAAGAAAATAATACTTTAAAGAGGAGCTTAGAGAGGTCCAAAGAGGATACCAGCCTGCTCGATTCTAGTTGTTCCTCCTTTCATGACCAAAATTCCCTTTTGGAAAAAGAGAATGGTTCTCTCAAGATCAAACTTGGTAAGAAGAAAGCATTGCTGACCAAGTTTTCCAGTGTAGTTAGTGATGCTAAACGAAGAATTTCCTGCTTCCTTCAGACTACTTTGGACGAAATCATGTTTGACTCCATCGAAGATGCTTCCTTTCTTATTTATGCAGATAACATGGATATATGTTCGGATTTAAACTTTTCTTATCTTGATCCGTCCTTAGTGGAAAGGTTTATGTCCAAGATATCTTGTATGAGGAAGAAAGAAGAAGTTCCTGCAAGGAGGGAGATTGATGTATATGAACTTTTGTTTATTGAAGATGTTCCTCTCGACGAGCTGCATGCCGACGATGAAAGAGACCTTGTTGTGGCATCACAGGCTGTTTGCATCAATGATGATAACTTCAAGCATATCAATGTTACTGTGGGTGAAGAGGAAGAAAGAGGCGATAAATACATTGGTGTCGGTGGTGTTTTTCGGCTTTTGTTACCCTAGACGAGGCATGCGGCAAAGGTACTAAGGCCATTGAAGAAGGCCCTATCTCAGTTGGCCCTCTGACCTTCCTGATGCACGAAGGATGGATAAAGGCCCAAATTTCCTGGGTTCCCTTCCTGTTGAAAATGCACAAGTTTCTATTCCTACTTCTGAGCTATGACATGCTCTTTTATACATATATTCTTTTGCCCTTCTTTGACAATCAACATATAATCCTTTTCGTCTAGACGAGAGGAAACGGTTAAGTTTTAGGAATTCCGTCCTTAGAAAGACTCGATTGGAAGCGATTCGTCTCATTAGGGAACAGGAAAAACAAATGAACGAGTATAATATACTATCCCACAAATATCATCTCCTCGATAAGAGTGCTACGAAATTACAACTTTTTAAAGGGAAAGAAGTGGCTCCTAGGCTGCGAGCGGCACGGTTGCGATGTGAGAGGCTCTTAAAAGAAAATTCTTAGCTCGTGACTTTATTTTGGATGTTAATCGAAGTCAGGGATACATTAGTAAGGTGTTTGTATCAAATTTATCACAGATATGAAACCATGGATTTCTTCTTTTTAGGTGATCATAGCGGGGGTCTGCTTAGAAGCCTTCACAGAAGGTGCCTAGATGAATGTGGCATGGACCTACATCCGAGCGAATGCTGGAACCTTTCCCGAGTTACCTCCATTCGTAGAAAGTTGCCTTTAAATAAACTTAAATTTAACAAGCATCGATTTGTAACTGAGACTTTTAAGATATCAGTCTTGTATGAGCGAGAGAAATATATGTGATGAATGTACTTGCTTGGTTGAAAGTATAATGATTTGTCTTTTCTCTAATTTCTTTTGACATTTTTCTTTAGAACTTGTCTTCTGCCTCGCATTTACTCTCTAGGGCTTTCTTAGAAGATTATATTAAGTTGAAGTGAGACTATCAGGAGAAATTTCCTCTTGTTGAGTCTTCATGCTTGGCATGACATTGCTTCTTAAGGGATCTTGAGAAAGTTTATACTTGTTATCCTTGGATTTTCCTTGATTTCTGTAACACCCCGAATTTCGGTTAATGTTAAAATTCGCTAATTACAGAATAAATAATCTCAGATGTGAGAATTGGGGGAAACGGGCTGCGTCATGCGTTCGTCTCGGAAAAATACGCGAAATAGAGTCCGAGTTTTCGAGAATCGGAGTCCGTATGGCCCAGTTATGGCCCAATGAAGTTTGCAGAAAATTCAAAGTTTAAAACAGATTTAAAATTTAGGTTCAAATTTTGAAAATGGGCCATTGGGCGCAGGCGGGGAAAATTCCCGCCTGGCTACCCAAGTCGACAGCCCTGTCGATTGGGCAGTCGATTTGGATAAGACCAAGTCGACAGCCCTGTCGACTTGGGTGTCGACAGGGGGTGCCCGGCCAGTATGGCCTGGTGCACCATTTTAGTGTGTGGGCTGTGTTTTGGGGCTGGTTTCTGGAAGCTTCCAGGATTTGATGGTCCTAATCTAACCTAGGGTTGATCTAAGGGCCTAAAACACTTGCCTAATCCTATAAATAAGACCCTAAGCTAGCCCTAAATGATCATAATCCTATCTCCTAACTAAACTATGCCAAAATTTTCTATGATCATGGCCTCCACCCAAAACCCTAGCCTCCATCCTCTTATGAAACTATTTCTATGAAGGCTTTCATGTTCATACAAGCATCTTTGAGTTGTTTAAGCGATCATTAGCTTGCATTCATCATCAAGTTGCAAGCTTTATGTTCAAGGCTAGAGCTTTTGGGTAATTTGTGGCAAGGGTTTGCTTATGGGAGCTTAGTGGTGAGTTCCTATAGCTTTAATAATCAATTGTTAAATTGATTATGGTAGGATATGATAAGAGATGGCTATGTTTGTGGATAAATGTGTTTATGCAAGTTTAGTATAGTGTATGTTATGTGTTTTGCAAGTTTTATGCTATATGCAAGTTTAATGCCATGTTTTATGATGCAAAACACTATGTTGAACATTTATGCATATGTAACATGTTATGCAAACTATATGTGAGAGTATATGCAAGTTATATGTAACATGATATGCAAGTTATGCATTTGGTTTTATGCATGCTAAGTATTTGGTTTTGTGCATGCTAAGTACTTGGTTTTATGCATACTAAGTGTTTGGTTTTATGCAAGTTTGTCTCTTTTTATGATATGCATAATATATGCAAGTTTGCCTCTAAGTATGGCATGTTATGCAAGTTCATATGCAAGTATGATGCAAGTTCATATGCAAGTATGATGCAAGTTCATATGCAAGTTATGATGCAAGTTCATATGCAAGTTATGATGCAAGTTCATATGCAAGTTATGATGCAAGTTCATATGCAAGTTATGATGCAAGTTCATATGCAAGTTATGATGCAAGTTCATATGCAAGTTCGCCTCTATGTATGACATAAGTACATGTGCAAGTTCATCCCTTTTAGACCTATGACATGTATGCAAGTTAACACCTTTTATGATAGGTCTATGACATGAACATTTAAGCAAGTTACCATCTTCATGACATATATGATTCATGCAAGTTTGGGGTTGGTTATTTATGCAAGTTGGGTTTATGGTCATATATACAAGTTGACACCTTTTAAACCCATGATAATGCTAATGATATGCTAAGTTGAACCCATGGTGTGTATGATGAATCTTCTCTTTTGAACTATGTCATGTTAACGTATTTACGTGGGGACGATGGGGTAGAAATTAATGAACACATAAAAATTGTGTAAAGTGGGTATGATTAAACATACCGTAAAGTGGATGGACATAATTGGGAATTTACCTATTAAGTTAGGTCTACCCATATTATGGAATTGGGAATTTACCTATTGAGTTAGGTCTACCCATATTCTTAAATATTTGTTATTAATTAGGGATAATTAATACAAATTATGGGGGTGATTAATTAGATGTAATTAATCTACTAAGACACGAGGTTGGACCCTTTTGTAGCATAAGACTGCCCGGAACCGACCGGCAAATCCAGCGGCTACAAATGATTGGCCCAATGTGAGAGGTCTTAGTCATAAACTAAATACGTGACAAGTGTAAAGACACGAGGTTAGACTCTGTTATGGTGTAAGGCTGCCCGGAACCAACCGGCATATCCAGCTGCCATAAAAGACAGTCTAATGTGAGAGGTCTTTACAAAGGTTACGATCTTAATTAACTAAGAAACACTTAACCAAATTAGCATGTAGTGGGGCATGAGGGGTTAAGTGGATGCCTTGGGTGGCATGTAGTAACTAGTGGGGGTGCCTTGGGTGGCATGAGGAAACTAGTGGGTTGCCTTGGGTGGCAATAGAAAATACGATTAGAATACTTAACCAAAGTGGAACATGTAATTAAACATGATTAAAGGGTTAAGTAAGTGCCTTGGGTGGCATGTGGGAATTAAGTAAGTGCCTTGGGTGGCATGTGGGAATCAAGTAAGTGCCTTGGGTGGCATGTGGAAATCTAGTGGGGGCCTTAAGTGGCAATTGAAATATAATTAAATGACAAGCTTAAGTAGTAGCTTGTGGGGGCCTTAAGTGGCAATTGAAATATAATTAAATGACAAGCTTAAGTAGTAGCTTGTGGGGGCCTTAAGTGGCAATTAAAATATGATTAAAAGACTTAACCAAAGATTTGTAACATGTAGGTGGACATGGTTAACGGGTTAAGTGGGATTCACTAGATAAAATGGCAAGCTTAGGTAGTAGCTTGTGGGGGCCCATTTCAACCAATATCCCAAACGTATCTTTGTGGGCTCGACCCAGGTCGAGGACGGGACACACATATTGGGCTTGACTATAAGAGGCCAAAACGGGGTAGCGGTGGCAACGCGAGTCTAACGGGTTTCATATGCGTGTGTGGACCCGGGCTGGTAGGTAAGACGTTGTTGCATCGTGTAGGTATAAGCCGTGCACCATTGATTATCGGGTTGCCACTTTGGGGAGTGATACACCCCACTGTGGGGCCAGCACGGGTATCTACGGTAGGGAGCCGATCGCTTGGGGGTAGTGGGTACACCTAGTGGAGATAGGGGCAGACGGCACCTATGTAGTCAGCTAGGGGTACACGAAACTACTGGGTAGAATTACTAAATACACTTAGTGGGATCAATCTTTAAGTAGGAATTACCCTTGGGTGGGTAGAACTGGTGTGGTGCAGTGTAGGAATTACCCCTTGGGTGGGTGAATCTGGGGTGGTGCAATCTAGTAATTATCCTTGGGTGGATAAATGTGTCTTTTCGGTTATCTTAGTACATCCTGTGTTTAGTTGGCTACTTAGTGTAGTCATTATCCCCAGAGGTACCGTACCTTGTTTATATCATACCCTAATTACTTTAATGATTGTATTGTTAGGGTTATAGGACTCACTCAGACTTATGTCTGACCCCGTTGTTTCTTTATCTTTTTCCCAACCCTCAGGTTATCAGAGTGGGCCTAGCACTAGTGGGCTCTGATCAGACTGCTTTATCTATCTTTTGGAGCTTGGACCGTGGATGTAAAGCTCAGTTTATCTTTTATATTATGGCTATTAGGTTATGTAGTGGGATTATGTACTTTTGTTTTATCGGGATGGATATTATGTACTTGACTCTTATTTATGGTTTTGGTGTAACCAAACATGTTCTACTTTCCGATGAAATGAAATGATGTTTTAAATTCTCAAGTATTACTTATATCTGTCTTGTTGTAATTTTTCTGTTCTATATTCACTTAAAATACTCCACCGATGTTATGGCATTCCCTTAGTGAGTGACCGTAGCGGGTGTGGGGTGTTACACGTGGTATCAGAGCTTAAGGTTACCAGAACAGATAATTTTTTTAGAAAAACTATTTTCTAAGAATATTTTTGAAAGGAGTATTTTCAAAAACATGTCTTTTAAGAGAAAAGTTTTTGAAAGAAAAGCATAATCCCCGATAGCCATATCTTTATCTTTCGAATTCTCCGTTTTGAATCTCTTCCTCTCTCGTTTTGAGTTTCCCCTCCGCGTATAGATAATCTTTCTAAGATAGATAAGAATGGAAAACCACTTCAAGGAACTTGGACATTAGTCGGACTAGAAGTTGGTTCAAGAAGGAGGAGGACTTGTAGGTACCTATTGGATAGACGATGGGAGGAAGGCTCAAATAGTTGTTTGGTTAATGAAGGATGAAACCTCATTTTGATGGGAGGTTATGAGCGGAGAGTGGGAAGAAGAAGGCGAGTAGTTATCCTTTTGGGGAGGAATGGGACATCTTATTAGGATTGTCCAAAGAGGCAAGGGCAAGGTACGAAGTCTCCTGGAGGGTGGTTGTATTCCCTCACGACTAGGGTACCAGATGGGGATAGGACCGTCTAGGTTGGAATTTGGATTTCTTTATTATCCGATTCGGACTTTATTTGATTCTGACGCATCAAGTTCGTTTACCTCATCATTGTTAGTTGGGTCACTGCACTTAGACACCAGTTAGTAGATGATCCCTTAGTTGTTTCAAACCCAATTGGGACTCCATGATGTGTTTGGGTTTGAAAGTTGCCATACTTAGCGTTGAGTTTCGATGTGATGCTTTTTGGGCTTCACGGGCTATGGGTTAGCTTTGGGCATGGACTGATTATCTAGTAGGGGTGCCGTTCTTGATTTTGAAGGGAGAGTTGTTAGGCTTATGACCCGCTTGAGTAACACTCTCGAGATCTCTTGTAATCCCATGGAATCTGTTATGCTAAGTTATCGCTTGACACGTCGGTCAAGAGTTTGTGATCTGTTAGAGTGGTCCGGGAATACTCGGATGTGTTTGAGGAGGTAAAGGGCTTACCTCCGGAGCGGGAGAATGACTTCCGAATATATCTGGTAGACAATGCCAAACCAGTATCTTGGCCAGGGTGCCACATGGCTCCTCGTGAGAGGAGGGAACTCCATAAGCAAGTAGGCGATTTGCTTGAGGAGGGGTTCATAAGACAAAGTATATCGGAGTGGGATGCTCCAGTAGTTTTTGCTATGAAGGTGGACGGGTCCCTCAGACTTTGTGTAGGTTATAGGGAGTTTAACAAGATAACAAAGAAGAATAGACACCCATTGCCGAGGATTGATGATCTTTTTGATCAGTTGGTTGGCGCCTCAGTGTTTTCGCGGTGGACTCAGCCACGGAGTTCCATCAGTTGAGAGTGGCTGAGGATAGTATAGAGAAGACTACCTTTAGGACTCCGGATGGTTTTTATGAGTGGCTGGTGATGCCATTTGGTTTGACGAACGCCCCCGCATACTTTGTTGATTTGATGAGAAGGGTGTTCAGGGAGTACCTAAATAAGTTCGTGATGGTCTTTATAAATGACATCTTGGTCTTTTCTAGGGGCGAAATAAGTTTTCGTATGTGCTCAATAGGTTGAGCAAAGCCAATTATGGGGTAAACGGTGGTTTTGGAGCGAAACTGGCGATGACATCCAGAGTTGGACAAGGGCTTAATTGTTTAGCCATTTTTACTAATATCATCTCACGTAGGACGTCTGAATTCGAAGGAGGCATCCCTTGGGTGTTTGTCTGATATTGGTTTAGGCCTTTGGGGCTTGCATTTGGGGGATGTCGAGTTCCACTAAGGAGGTCTGCGTGAGAGATGGATAGTTGTGATGATTTTGCATGGGAGAATATCCTGATTTTCTCTAGAAGTGGAGAAAAGCATGCCCTACATCTTAGGGAAGTATTGGAAACTCTTTGAGCACATTGTCTTAAGACAACAAAGGTGGATGGAATTCTTAGCATCCTATGAGTTTGAGATAGCGTATACCCCTGGCAAGGGTAACGTGGTAGCGGACGCCTTAAGTAGAAAAAGGTTGTCCTCGAGTTCATGGTTCGTTGAACGACGGAGCTTAGAATTTATTTCTATGTTTGACTTTAGACCTTCCGTTGACGTTGTACCCGGTTTACTAGCCTCCTTGGAGGTTAGGCCTACTCTTTTGGGACGAATTGGCGAGGCACAGCGAGACGACCCACAGTTGGATGAGTTAGTAGAGAAGCTCATGAGGAGGGGGTCGTCCAGCCATTTGAGTAGGTACACCCTAGATGGTAAGGGGTGGTTGCGTAGAGACGGTAGACTTTATGTACCGCAAGACGAGGGTTTGAGGAAGGCTATGCTTAATGATGCACATCGGTCGAAGATGACCATTCATCCCGGTGGGGACAAGACGTACCAAGACATAAAGCGAGTTTTCTTTTGGGTCGGTATGAAGAAAGATGTGGCCGAGTATGTCGCTAAATGCTTGGTGTGCTAGCAAATGAAAGTGGAGCAGAAGAAACCCGGCGGGTTGCTGCACCCATTGGAGGTTCCGCTATGGAAGTGGGATAGTGTCTCGATGGATTACCAAGATCGAGGAAGGGTAATACGGGAATTTGGGTGGTAGTAGACAGACTTACTAAGAGCGCCCATTGTATACCCGTGAAGAGTAAGAGAACTGCTCCATGGCTAGCTTTAGTTTACATTCGAGAGATTAATAGATTGCATGGTGTACCTTCCAGTATAGTGAGCGATCGAGATCCTATCTTCACTAGAGAGTTTTGGAAAAGTTTGCAAGAGGCGGTAGGGACTCAGTTGTGTTTGAGTACCGCATGTCATCCTCAGACGGATGGCCAGACCGAGAGGGTGAATCATATTTTAGAAGACCTTTTGAGGCTATGTATCTTGGATTTTGGAGGTACATGGGAAGAGCATCTTCCATTGGTGGAGTTGCCCGACAGACTTAGTGGTGTACATGATGTATTCCATGTGAGGAAGTGCCTACATAAGACCGCAGAGGCGGTAGAGCCGAGCCTGCTTAAAGAAATAAAGGTAGAGCGTGATGTGATTATTCGACGAGCTCCTACTCGCATCCTTGGGTCAGAGATTAGGAAGTTGAGAAACAGAGAGGTTCGACTAGTCAAAGTGAAAAGGGGAGAAGGAGAGAGCAATGCTACTTGGGAGACAGAAGCGAAGATGCGTTCGTAATACCCATTCCTTTTTTAGGGTATGTTCTTTAAACGTCTCCTCTTTCGTTTGTCTAGTGCTTATCTTATCTTTAGTATGTCCTCTCATTAGTATCTTTGACCTTTAGATAGGGTAAACCTATGGCTGAAACATGTGTTTGAGACATGTTATGATTGATGGATGCATGTGGATGCAAGTGTTTGCTAGTGGTTGCTCGTGGACGCATATACACACACTCTAGACACTAGATCGGCTCAATCACTTCATATTGCATATTGCATATAATTGTGTGTTGGTAGCTATATTTATGGATGTATAATGGTTGTGTTATCACATGGATGATGCATTTTGGTGAATGATTGTGCACTCATGTAGAAATTGTATGTGTCGATAGGGTTCTCTCGCATACATAATGGATGCATGGCACTATCATGGTTTGCATATGTTCATACATTAGATAGGGAACATATACACACACTTTTTGCATATGCTCATACATCATTAGAAATTGTTTTAAGGACAATGGATGCTCGTGTTTGATGGAGTGATTAGATGGTTGTTTGGATGGTAGGATATGCATTCTCCTTAGCTTAGAGATTTCGGGGACGAAATCCTTTAAGGAGGGGAGAATGTAACACCCCGAATTTCGGTTAATGTTAAAATTCGCTAATTACAGAATAAATAATCTCAGGTGTGAGAATTGGGAGAAACGGGCTGCGTCATTGCGTTCGTCTCGGAAAAATACGCGAAATAGAGTCCGAGTTTTCGAGAATCGGAGTCCGTATGGCCCAGTTATGGCCCTATGAAGTTTGCAGAAAATTCAAAGTTTAAAACAGATTTAAAATTTAGGTTCAAATTTTGAAAATGGGCCATTGGGCGCAGGCGGGGAAAATTCCCGCCTGGCTACCCAAGTCGACAGCCCTGTCGACTGGGCAGTCGACTTGGATAAGACCAAGTCGACAGCCCTGTCGACTTGGGTGTCGACAGGGGGTGCCCGGCCAGTATGGCCTGGTGCACCATTTTAGTGTGTGGGCTGTGTTTTGGGGCTGGTTTCTGGAAGCTTTCGGGATCTGATGGTCCTAATCTAACCTAGGGTTGATCTAAGGGCCTAAAACACTTGCCTAATCCTATAAATAAGACCCTAAGCTAGCCCTAAATGATCATAATCCTATCTCCTAACTAAACTATGCCAAAATTTTCTATGATCATGGCCTCCACCCAAAACCCTAGCCTCCATCCTCTTATGAAACTATTTCTATGAAGGCTTTCATGTTCATACAAGCATCTTTGAGTTGTTTAAGCGATCATTAGCTTGCATTCATCATCAAGTTGCAAGCTTTATGTTCAAGGCTAGAGCTTTTGGGTAATTTGTGGCAAGGGTTTTCTTATGGGAGCTTAGTGGTGAGTTTCTATAGCTTTAATAATCAATTGTTAAATTGATTATGGTAGGATATGATAAGAGATGGCTATGTTTGTGGATAAATGTGTTTATGCAAGTTTAGTATAGTGTATGTTATGTGTTTTGCAAGTTTTATGCTATATGCAAGTTTAATGCCATGTTTTATGATGCAAAACACTATGTTGAACATTTATGCATATGTAACATGTTATGCAAACTATATGTGAGAGTATATGCAAGTTATATGTAGCATGATATGCAAGTTATGCATTTGGTTTTATGCATGCTAAGTATTTGGTTTTGTGCATGCTAAGTACTTGGTTTTATGCATACTAAGTGTTTGGTTTTATGCAAGTTTATCTCTTTTTATGATATGCATAATATATGCAAGTTTGCCTCTAAGTATGGCATGTTATGCAAGTTCATATGCAAGTATGATGCAAGTTCATATGCAAGTATGATGCAAGTTCATATGCAAGTTATGATGCAAGTTCATATGCAAGTTATGATGCAAGTTCATATGCAAGTTATGATGCAAGTTCATATGCAAGTTATGATGCAAGTTCATATGCAAGTTCGCCTCTATGTATGACATAAGTACATGTGCAAGTTCATCCCTTTTAGACCTATGACATGTATGCAAGTTAACACCTTTTATGATAGGTCTATGACATGAACATTTAAGCAAGTTACCAATCTTCATGACATATATGATTCATGCAAGTTTGGGGTTGGTTATTTATGCAAGTTGGGTTTATGGTCATATATACAAGTTGACACATTTTAAACCCATGATAATGCTAATGATATGCTAAGTTGAACCCATGGTGTGTATGATGAATCTTCTCTTTTGAAGTATGTCATGTTAACGTATTTACGTGGGGACGATGGGGTAGAAATTAATGAACACATAAAAATTGTGTAAAGTGGGTATGATTAAACATACCGTAAAGTGGATGGACATAATTGGGAATTTACCTATTAAGTTAGGTCTACCCATATTATGGAATTGGGAATTTACCTATTGAGTTAGGTCTACCCATATTCTTAAATATTTGTTATTAATTAGGGATAATTAATACAAATTATGGGGGTGATTAATTAGGTGTAATTAATCTACTAAGACACGAGGTTGGACCCTTTTGTAGCATAAGACTGCCCGGAACCGACCGGCAAATCCAGCGGCTACAAATGATTGGCCCAATGTGAGAGGTCTTAGTCATAAACTAAATACGTGACAAGTGTAAAGACACGAGGTTAGACTCTGTTATGGTGTAAGGCTGCCCGGAACCAACCGGCATATCCAGCTGCCATAAAAGACAGTCTAATGTGAGAGGTCTTTACAAAGGTTACGATCTTAATTAACTAAGAAACACTTAACCAAATTAGCATGTAGTGGGGCATGAGGGGTTAAGTGGGTGCCTTGGGTGGCATGTAGTAACTAGTGGGGGTGCCTTGGGTGGCATGAGGAAACTAGTGGGTTGCCTTGGGTGGCAATAGAAAATACGATTAGAATACTTAACCAAAGTGGAACATGTAATTAAACATGATTAAAGGGTTAAGTAAGTGCCTTGGGTGAAGTGCCTTGGGTGGCATGTGGGAATCAAGTAAGTGCCTTGGGTGGCATGTGGAAATCTAGTGGGGGCCTTAAGTGGCAATTGAAATATAATTAAATGACAAGCTTAAGTAGTAGCTTGTGCAGGCCTTAAGTGGCAATTGAAATATAATTAAACGAAAAGCTTAAGTAGTAGCTTGTGGGGGCCTTAAGTGGCAATTAAAATATGATTAAAAGACTTAACCAAAGATTTGTAACATGTAGGTGGACATGGTTAACGGGTTAAGTGGGATTCACTAGATAAAATGGCAAGCTTAGGTAGTAGCTTGTGGGGGCCCATTTCAACCAATATCCCAAACGTATCTTTGTGGGCTCGACCCAGGTCGAGGACGGGACACGCATATTGAGCTTGACTATAAGAGGCCAAAACGGGGTAGCGGTGGCAACGCGAGTCCAACGGGTTTCATATGCGTGTGTGGACCCGGGCTGGTAGGTAAGACGTTGTTGCATCGTGTAGGTATAAGCCGTGCACCATTGATTATCGGGTTGCCACTTTGGGGAGTGATACACCCCACTGTGGGGACAGCACGGGTATCTACGGTAGGGAGCCGATCGCTTGGGGGTAGTGGGTACACCTAGTGGAGATAGGGGCAGACGGCACCTATGTAGTCAGCTAGGGGTACACGAAACTACTGGGTAGAATTACTAAATACACTTAGTGGGATCAATCTTTAAGTAGGAATTACCCTTGGGTGGGTAGAACTGGTGTGGTGCAGTGTAGGAATTACCCCTTGGGTGGGTGAATCTGGGGTGGTGCAATCTAGTAATTATCCTTGGGTGGATAAATGCGTCTTTTCGGTTATCTTAGTACATCCTGTGTTTAGTTGGCTACTTAGTGTAGTCATTATCCCCAGAGGTACCGTACCTTGTTTATATCATACCCTAATTACTTTAATGATTGTATTGTTAGGGTTATAGGACTCACTCAGACTTATGTCTGACCCCGTTGTTTCTTTATCTTTTTCCCAACCCTCAGGTTATCAGAGTGGGCCTAGCACTAGTGGGCTCTGATCAGACTGCTTTATCTATCTTTTGGAGCTTGGACCGTGGATGTAAAGCTCAGTTTATCTTTTATATTATGGCTATTAGGTTATGTAGTGGGATTATGTACTTTTGTTTTATCGGGATGGATATTATGTACTTGACTCTTATTTATGGTTTTGGTGTAACCAAACATGTTCTACTTTCCGATGAAATGAAATGATGTTTTAAATTCTCAAGTATTACTTATATCTGTCTTGTTGTAATTTTTCTGTTCTATATTCACTTAAAATACTCCACCGATGTTATGGCATTCCCTTAGTGAGTGACCGTAGCGGGTGTGGGGTGTTACAATTTCCTTGGCGAGAATAAGGACCAACTTTTAAGAGAGGTTCACACATATCGGTCGAGGATGATTCGTGGTTGTGACGGCATGCCTTCCGGAAAGTGGGACTATCGTAAGTGTCCTCTGGTTCATACACCTAACGGATTCGAAGTCCCTTTTGATTCCTCACTTGACCATACTGCTGACATCCTAGATAAAGTGAGGAAGGCCGCTTTCTTATCTTGACACTCATGATAAACACTTATAATGGTTCTTTTATCGAGAGCTAGATTACGCTCATATGAAAGTTCTAGTATTGGGGTATGGGTATTCTCTCCTCTGGTGATGTGTTTATTTTACTATATTTTTGTAAATAATTATGTAAGATGTGAAGTACTTAGCATATTGCCTATCGCATGTAATATTCTATAGTGATAGTGCTTACGAACCTATAATAGTATAACTTACCGTGCTATCATACATTTAAGCGTAAACGTTTTTCTTTTGTTATGGTTTCACCATGACAAGATGCACATCTTCGGCACACTTTGTTATAAGTATGTCTTATAGGCATTCGTAGAGCATCACTTGCTCTCAGTAAGGTAAATAGTGCCGAGGTACGGAACATATGGAATGTTTATAGTGCTTATGTTTTGTTTGTTAATGCAAACATTTGACATACTTGGATAATAAATTGATGAATGTATAAGCTAAAGATACTTCCCCGAGCAAGTGTGAAGGCCATGAGTTTGCACTTAGTAATAGTGGAAATGTGATTCCAAGCCAGATTCGGGTTAGCGAGAAGGTTGAACAATTCCTTCTTGTTTAGATTTAAGATTCTGGATCGATACAGATTTGGATATTTGTGACGAGACCAAAACTCCACATTTGTTTGTGATTTACACTTGAATCAACCTAGACTTGGGCATTAAGATAGGAGACCAAGAACCCTCTTCTGGCCTTTGTTGAAAGCCGAATCAACCCGGATTCGGTATTGAGATAAGATCAAGATTCTACTCCGGTATTTGTGAAGATCTGAACCAACCCAGATTCGGGTTATTAAAATAGGAGACCGGAAATCCACTTCTGAACTTTGTTGAGAGCCAAATCAACCCAGATTCAGGTATTAGATATTGAGTCCCAGAAATCCACTTCTAGTATTTATATTTCGGGTATTCCCCTTGGACTTGATTTGTGAAGCAGAGGTTGTATGTGCTTCTTGAGCCACTCTCTGGGATTTTGATGTCAAAGCAAAGGATGTACGTGCTTTGTTGGCCACTCTTTGGGAATGTGCATCCGGTGCGCTTGGCTAGCTTATCCACAAGTAGGGCCCAAGGACTTACCCGATCTCCCTCCAGGAGGCGCCTTACCCTGACTATCGTAGGCGATGATAAGGTCTTAGAAACTTAAACCGAACCATCGTAGATATGAAATTAAGGTTTACTCTATTGATGCCCCATATTGACCATCATAGGTACTTATAGAGGCTTACATACCATCCCCTCCAAGGGGTTCCCTATCCTGACCATCGTAGGCGATGAAAGGAGTTGGTGTTCCCTTCTACGGAAACTGTGGAACATAAGCATAGGTAGGATGTGCTCTTCTACGCGCAGAGGTAGGGCATGCTTAGTTCAAAGCAGAGGCAGGGCGTACTCTTCTGCAAGAAGAGGCAGGGCATGCTAGTTGTAGATGCTCTATCATGACCATTTCTGGAGTGAAATGAAGGCTTACGCTTTTGATGCTTTAACCTAGCCCTCTCTGATTTGGGCATGTAAAAAGACTAACACACCACCCCCCTTTGGAGGATGCCTTGCCATAACCAATTTGGCGATGACAAGGGATTTGATCCATTTTTGGTTTGACCCATCTTGGGTTTCTTTAAGCTTTGAAAGGGAGGGTTTTCCGTACCCTTGGTTGTGTTTGATAATCATTTTCCTAAGGATTTTTATTGAACTTGATATGATCTTTTTACAAACTCTTGTAATTGGCCTTGGTTGATGAATTTGATAACCATTTCCTCGAGGATTCTACAGTGGTTAGTTTCATGTCCATTCATCATGTGGTAATGACAGTAGGGTCCTCCTGACTTCCTTTCGTATTTGGGTTTTTTCTTTGTGAATGGCCAATAGTTGAGTTCGTGTTTGGTTAAGTAGATATTTTCCATCGAAGTGGTAAAAAAGTATCCCTTGGATAATCCTGGCGTAAGCCTCTCTCCTTGCCGCCGGAATTTAACCCATTTGTTACCAAATTTTGTTGGTTTACCTATATTTTTGTTTCTACTTCTCAAGTTATACTGAGATTGAGGTGCTATCCTTTCAGACCATTTTTTGGTGAATGGTTAAAATCATCCATTACTTCTTGTTCAAATTCCATCCCTCTGATTTTCTTGTTGAGAGTTCTATGTGAGAGAAAATGTTGATATCCTTTGATGTAGAGCCACTTAGAGGAGATGTTGGGGTTCATCCTGTGTGGGAAAGGCTATTATTTCAAGCGTTGGAAGCATATTTTTCTATTTCCCTTTCTGCTTCATTATTCGCAAGGCTTCCACTCTCAGCCTTTGTTCTTTCGACACTCTTGAGTCAGTGATTTTTGACTTATCCATTCGAGATTCTGAAGATTCTTGTCGGGACCTCTTATCCATAACTTTGCTTCTTCAAAGCTTTAGTCCAACCTGGGACAGAAGAACACATGCAGATATGTGGTAAAGTTAACCAAAACATAGGAGGTTCAAGCCCTCCCTCTAGCACCAAAATGATAACAATATTTTTCGTCAACACCATAGATAGGTCTATGGGAGTAGACCTAAGGGGAAAATAGGTTGTTCAGCCTTCAGAAGTTTGAGTTAGTTCACCATCTACTAGATATCAAGGTTTAGAATCCAAAAGAATTGTTACTCTTCCCTCAATGGGGTGAGCATCACGCCTAAGTGAATCAAGAACCAACAGTTATCTTGGGATGAAGGATTCCTAAGCGCAACCCTTAGCGAATGACTTAATGGTTTGTAGAAAGGGATTCTGAACTGAGCTTGTGGAACGGTCTAAGTTCATAGAAAAGGGGGTGTTTCACATGGCTCGCGGAAAGGCTTGATATAGGTTCATATACATGTAGAAAGCAAACACTAAGTTATGCAAACAATGACCGAGAAATCACATGGCAAACCCATAAGGAAATACTCTAAGTATTGATTCACAGTTTATTGATCTTTGATTTAGAATACATGAATAGAATAGAAGAAATCCCCAAATCGATCTAAGAATTAGGGTTTACTCTAGAGAAAAAGGAATACAAGAATAAGAATTAGAAAATCGTCCTTAAAATGTGACCCGTGGGGTCTTATTTATAGAGAATTCAGGGCTTATTCTACTATTTAGTTATTGGGCTTGCATAAGCCTCTGTCGTCCGCTTTTCTCCTTGGCCTCAGATGTTTAGCTTCCAGCCGCCTTTGTGGTGTTGATTATAGCTTCCGGAGCAAGGGTCCCGGTCTGTTGAAGCTTCTTTGATATTGATATGCGATTGTCGATGTAAATTGCTTTCGGAAGGCATTTATGCTCCCGGTTGTGGCTTCCGGGTATAAGCTTCCGGTTTTCTCATGAATACTTTGAGGAGCTTGCCCTCGTGATGTATGTAGATAGTCGCCGGTTTGGAACCCTTGTCAGTGTCGGCACTAGGAAGATTAGTATGGATATCTTGTATCCCTTCTGGGGTTTCGGTTTTCTTCCCGGTGGAGTTTTCGTGTATAGCCTGGTTTTCCAGAAGGCAGCTTCCGGTAATCTGTGTAACAACCCTATTTCGCGTTGAGACTATATGCATATTTGAGTTGAATGAACTTGGTTTAAATCCAAATAGGATTTGTTATTAATTGAACAAATTGTTTAATGGGTTGATAAATTATTTTAATTGGGCGCTGAATTAATAAAATTGTTAAATAGTAAAATGTATAC
The DNA here is from genome assembly GCA_030737875.1 of Allium sativum. Taxonomy (NCBI): domain Eukaryota; kingdom Viridiplantae; phylum Streptophyta; class Magnoliopsida; order Asparagales; family Amaryllidaceae; genus Allium; species Allium sativum. The sequence goes on along the minus strand of CM060922.1, from coordinate 358,247,436 downwards.
TGAAAAAATGAAATGGGAAGTGGACTTGTACCGTAATGCTATTAATATTAACGGTTAAAAATTTGAATTGTTTACACTTAGAAATTGATTAGTAATAAATTAAATTAGTAATGGGCTTTAAACAAATAAGGCCCAAGCTTCGTTCATTCTCTACATAAATCTAGAGCCCTTCCCTTATTCACGCAAGTCACCAAAATCCCTTTATCCCAAAAAATTCACAACATCCATTTTTCGGATCCTCAGCCTAAATCAATTAGGCAAATTCTATTTGAACCCAGGACTTTGCTGAGTTCACCCAGCAAATCCAAAAAAACACGGTAAACCCAGCGTTTTGCTGAGTTTACCCATGGATTATTAAAAAAAGACGATTTTGTCCTCCTCGTAGGAGATCTACGAGATTTTTATCTTACCTCGTAGACTCCCTACGAGGTGCCTTTAGGTCACCTCGTCCGGTCCCAAAGAGGTAAGTTGAAGAATTTCGTCGGATCCCTACGAGGTGCCCTAGCACCTCGTAGGGGCTCTGCGAGGTAAGCTGAAAATGATAAAAAAAATTGTAAAACAATGGCAGTTTGGTCATGCAATTTTCTGGGTTAACTCAGAAAATTCTTGGGTCCAAATAGAATTTGCCAATCAATTATGGCCGGGAAAAAAAGAAAAAAAGGGCGTCATTTGTTATTCGTCGCCCTCCCTCTCCAGCGATCAACGCCAGCGCATGCAAAGATCAGGCGATGAAATCACCCTTCCAAATCTTGGCTTGGTATGCCTCTGAAGGCGTTGTGATTCTGTATCTAAGCCTGGTGGGAGGACTGCATTTGGTGGAGTTGTTGTTTTTGCTGTCGCGTCCTAGAATGAAGTAATTTGACTGATCGATTAACAAGAGCGGTTGCAAGTTTTGGAGCATAATGATTGTTTGCGCGATGCAGTTGGCAGAGGAGAATAAGGCCAGCAAATCATTTGTGGTCTTCCTCGCTTGAGTTCGGTGAGTTTCCCCTCACTCACATCTATGTCTTCACCCGTAATAGTTATATCTTTGCATATCATTGTGTGATTGGGTTGAATTGCTTGGATGAATGAATTGGTTGAATTGCTCCGATGAATGAATTTGTTGAATTGATATGGTTTCTATCTAATTGTTTATGAAATTGAATTAATCAATGAATTTTGTGCCGGTTTGATGTTTAATATAGAGGGGAAGTTATCAATTTTATTTTTCAATCTATACTTATATAATTCGTTTTATTTTGATGATTGATTTATTTTATGATATTAAATAAACTGAGAAGCATATATATATATATATATATATATGTGTGTGTGTGTGTGTGTGTGTGTATGTGTGTGTGTGTGTGTATGTATGTATGTATAAGTAAATATTAGCTTTAATCTATGCTACTAGCAAACATATATGTATGCAGTTAAATTTATGTATACTCTCAAGCTTATACTTTTAATTAAATGTTCTATTTTAGAATAAATCCTTTTTGGTTTGTTCGACCACCTTAAGTATTTTACAACCATTTAGAACTAATTAATTGAGAAGTTTTCATTTTATTATACTATGAAATTGTTTATGACCATAATTGGTATATTATTGTGTTGATATTATTACATAACATGTTTTATTGGTTTATATAAATTTATAATGGATATTATGTTTCCAAGCATTTAAATCATCCTTTAAATGTTATCTTATTTTGTTCGTTTGCGAATTATATAGGAATTATTTTACCTTTAAGACAGTCTTGGAGATTTGAAAATGATATCTATTTTTATGACTTAGCTATTTATTTTAGTTTCTTTGATTCTCATTTATTTTATTTTCTCATGTTCGCATTTTTTTTTCAATGAATGATTCACTGTTGATAACGATTTGGTTTATGACTTCAACAAGAAACAGTGATGACATCTTTTATATGGTTTTATGATGTTTGTATTCTATGTAACGAGAAATTTGAATAAACAGTTTAGCGAAACCTTCTGCTATGGGACTTTCAGTGTCACTATCCAGGTTATTCATTAGACTTATTATATAGAGTATTGAAGGATAAGTGTTGTATGCGAGCGATTAGTAAACCAAGCAGTGAAAACGTGTGGTATGGGACGCATTGTTACCATTGTTCGGGTTACTAACTGTAAGTTGATGGCGTATATAAACCATTGTCTACACCGAGAAGTCTTGAGCGACTATCTCCTTACTAGGACTAGATAGTCCTGAACGGCTATCGAGGTAGTCCTGAGTGACTATCCTATATTAGACCTGAGAGTCTAACGTATGGAGATCTGAGTATCTTCCATTATAGATGTCAAAATTATTTAGTACTAGTATATAATATTTCGATTGCACGTGCGCATTGCTGAGTCTTGCCAATGTTGATATGCGTGCGGTGTTACTGAGTCTCGCCAATGTTGATATGCGTGCGACATTGCCGAGTTTCTCCAATGTTGATATGGATCCATATGACCTTTTATAAATTTTCTTAAATTTTGATGTGATTTACATGTATAATTCTTATTTATGATTTCATATTGTTATTGTATTTTGATGGGTTGTGAGCTATCATGTGATTGTATGATTCTTGTTTATGATTTCATCACGTTATTGCATTTTGATGGCCTGTGAGCTATCATGTGATTATGATATCTCGGTGGTTTCATAATGCGTTATAAATGTTGAATGAGATTTTTTTTGAATAAGATTATAATGTCATTTGCATATGTTTCTATGTGGTAGTGCTTCCATAACATTTAGCCATGAGACATAAATCATTAATGTCGATATTTTTCTATGTGGTAGTGCTTCCATAACATTTAGCCATGAGACATAAATCATTAATGTCGATATTTTTCTATGTGGTAGTGCTTCCATAACATTTAGCCATTAGACATAAATCATTAATGTCGATATTTTTCTATGTGGTAGTGCTTCCATAACATTTAGCCATGAGACATAAATCATTAATGTCGATATTTGAGTGAATCTAGTGATTAGGTTTATGTCTTGAATCTTTCGAGTTTAGAGCACCCAAACATTTTGTATTAACTATAATGGATTTAGACATAGACTGATCCGTTCGTTATTTTATATAATACTCGGGTCAGACCGAGACGTTACAGGTACATGGACCTTGAGACCAGCTTGTATTTATTGGGCTTAGAGGAGTACAATAACTTAGAATATCATGTACTATCATGTATTGTATGGATTGATGTATATATTTATGTTAATAAGTAAATGTGTATAAAACGTTAAATATTATACATTATATTTTATCGCTGCAATTAACTCTGTGATCTCTGTATTCATGCATATTCTGTATTGTTCTGTCCCGGAGGCACACATGTAACTATTTTGTACCGATATTGAGTACGTAATGGTAAGTGATATTTTATAAATTTTAATACGTACCAGTGTTAGTCCAAGTTAATTTGCACGTGAATGCCCCTACAACCTCATTCTCCGTATTATCTGACGGTATTACTTAGTAATACTCTTGGATAATATGGGTATAGAGGTGGGGCATTACAAAATGGTATCGGAGCAGGCTTAAAACAATACATTGTATATGAAAGAGACACGAGTCTAGACCTTAGAGGAGACTTAGAGTCCCTGTCCCCATGGGTGCACGGTATATTTTGTTATAAATATATTATGATAGGTGTATACGATGATTACTGGGGTAATCATCTGGGGATGTACCTGCCACTTTTCTATTGTATAATAATATATTGATTTACTTCCCCCACAATTACGGTGTTCATCTTTGTTTGGAGTCTAAATAATTGTATGCGATTAGGAAATAAGAAGTTGCACAGCGGAGAGTAATACATAAATTTTCGCTGGAGACGTTAGTTGATTGCTGATTGGTTAACAAATGTAGTATAAAGGGATGTTGAATTTAATGTGAAAACGAGGTTGGAATAATTATGAAATTTAAAAAAATAAATTAATAGCGATAACAACAACAACAATATTAATGGAACAAGAATCGTTAAAAGAACACGCCTGCGAGTAAATAGTTAAAGAAGTTATTGTATTTATTTATCTGTGAGATAGTTTAAGAATTCTGGTCGATGCGTCTGATCAGCGTTATCGATTGGGATTTCGCAATACAATCAAGCACAATATTTTGAAAAGGATTGAAATAAATAGGTGCTAGATTAGAAAATAATAATAATAATTGAAAATTGTACTTTTCAGAAAGGGGTTTTTAGGCACAAGGACAAAACTAACATAAAATTTATCCATAAGGACAAATGACTAAAATTTTAATCACAAGGACACTTTTTAGTGTAAAAGGAGGAATTCAGGGGCCCACTATCATTTCATACTTTATACTAAAGTTTGTCCTTGTGGTTAAATTTTTTGCCTCTTGTCCTTATGGATAAAACTTTTGTTAATTTTGTCCTTCACATTATTTTCCTGTTTCTCGTTTCTGTTTCGGAAATTTAACATAATTTGTACAATGTATGCAGCCATAAAGTTAGTGTGAAGTTGAAATCATTGAGGAGGCAGTACTGATATAAAATCCTAGGTAATCACTATTTCAACAAATCACTAAATTTTGTGGCGAGGCAGCGTTGTGCAATTTAAATTAAATAAGGAATTATTGGATATAAATAAGCATGTGGGTTCAAGCCGAATTAAAAGAGTCTTGGAATGATATATACACACACATGTAAGTAATGGAATTCAAGTTGTACCTTTTTCAGTGTGATTTACATGATAATGGGTGGTGGTATTAAATGTATCAAGTTATGAACAATATTTAAATTCATTAAAGAAACAATTATGTTACTGGAAAATAGGTTTGTCTCTATGAATAAACTAAACAAACATTTATTGACTATGAAGATGTGTAGGACCTGCATCTTGGCATTAGTAAGAAACCTAAAATTAGCGTGATCTATAAGTGAAACATATATGTATAAACATCAAATTGTAAACACATGGTTCAAGTTGTGCATTGAAACTAAATTCAAATCTTCAGGATATATGATGTAGTAGATGATAAGAGGTTTACAATGTTTCAAATGATTGTCTGTTGTTACATTCATCGTAAAATGTTAATGTACAATCTAACCGGTTTATGCAATTAAGTATACTGTTAGACATCCATGTATGTAAATGTATTATTTGTGTGGCTACAAAAGCAGACTAACTTAACATTATTTTATTCTTTTAATTTGAAACCTTTAAGTCTAAAGATTAATAAAAAAAATTGTTTGGGTTGTTATTGAGTCAACTCATGAGCTCATGGTGGTGAAGTGTCTATCTTTAACCCATGAAACTGTGCTTTTAGCAAGAGCTTGCATGTTGGATTTGATTTTTAAAGTTTGGTATTATATGGTTTTTCTTGGTTACATATGTTTTTAAAGAAAATTTGTTATCATTGACCTAACATGTAAATCATTGCCAATAGTACACCTGGATTTCAGTCTCAATCTTATTAGTAGGTGAAGATGACATGGGAGGGGGGGGGGGGGTGGGGGGAGGAGGGGAATCAAATGAAATGCACTATGAGTGTTGTATATGTGAAGAAACAGAAAAACAACTTGAAAATTGATGTCTGGTGTTTCATGAATGAAAAAAAAATTGGTGCATACATATTTTTGCTCTTCTTTATGTGCTTATGGACAAAATTTAATTTGTAAATTAAGTTGCATTCAATATCTATTAACATTAAGACTGATGCTTTGTTTGGTTAAGTTTGATTAAAATGTATAGGATATAACTTCCAAACAATGAACGACATGAACCATTTCATTACTGTTTCTTAACGTTGTTTTCTCTCTCACTATAACAGCTAATAATGGTAAAATGGTGCATGGGTAAATACTAACAAGATGATCATGGTTCCCTTTCGTCTTTCACAGAAACTATGCATCTCTTAACCCATTAATTTTATTGTATTTTTTGTTTTGTTGATATACTCTTGATAAAAAAAATTGATGGCTCAATACCACATTATTAGTTTCAATCTTTTCATTTTCATTTTTTTAATGTTATTATACATGACTTTTATTAGTTTTTCTTACAATAACTTATTTTGCTTAGTGGTAACTAAGGTAATTGTATTATATATCATCTTCCTAGCATGCAGTTGGGCATTTGCATGAAAAATATTAAGTTAAAAAGTTGTGATGTGCTTGTACTAAGATTAAAAACAATTCTTATTTTGGGCCATCAATGAACATAGAGGGTAGAAAATTTAGAGAATCTAGCAGGTACACCTTTATACTAGAGAGTATCATAAACACATAAAATATTTGTTTGCCCATAAAATGATGATTACATTTAACATTTGCTACCATTTATCTTTGCGGTTATTGATTTTCATAGATTTATCTTTTTCGCTTTAGAGTCTATTTAAAGTAATGTATGTTTTCGAAATTGCAATCTATATGAAAACAATATCATTTTCTTTTGTTAGATGACTTTTTGATGATTTACTTCTACTTCTAAAATATACGAAGTAGATGTCATTAGAATGAGGAAATATCTACTTTTTGGTGGAAGGTGTGAGATAACTGTAATTTTCTTATTGAGTTGTAAGGTTTAAAAAATATATATTACGGTTGTTAGGCCAAATAACCTAATTTAACTAGAGCATGTTCAAATGGGAACAGTATCAAGCACAAGCTTAGGAATCTCAACACAAACTCGATTCATTTACATTGTCTTGATTTATAATTTTGTTAAAGCTGAGTTGAAGTAACATGTTCATAACTTTTGAATGGTTCATCCAAATTCAACGATCTTGTACTTTCTGGAAAGCAAAAATCTTAAGCTACGACTATCGTTTCTGGAGTTTCATGAGATTTTGATGTTTACCAAGTCGAAAACAGCTTTTACTACTGCTGACCTGCATATTATACTCGAGAAAAAAAAATCTGAGCAGAAAACCGTTATGGTCATAATTTTTGATTCGCTTATCCGAATTTGATGATTTTGGACATTTCAGAAAGCTCGGAACATAAGCTACAACTTTTGTTTGATGTGTTTCACAAAATTTTGACATTTACTATGCTAAAATCTTGTATTCATAATGCTGGCCTGCATTTGCACTTCAGAAAACAGAGATGAAAGATACGTTCATAACTTTCAAACGATTAGTCCGATTTTAACAAATAGTTCATTCCGGAAAGCTCAAAGCTTAGGCTACAACTACTGTTTTAAGTGTTTCATGAAATTTTGATGTTCAATGGTTCTAAAGCATGGTTTTGTGTTTCTGGCCTGTTGTGAACCCTTTTGGGCTGAGTAGAATGTGTTTACAAAATTAAACATAACTCTTAGACAACTCATCTGATTTTGGCAATCTTGGACATTCCGGAAAGCTACGGCCTTAAGCTACAGCTTTTATATAATGCATTTCACGAAATTGTGAAGTTTGCTAGCCCGAATGTGTTGCTTTATGTTGCGGACCTGCATTCTAAATTGAGGTTCCAATTTGATTTTAGTGTATTATAGTGTAATTTCTCGCTGTACTTAATGTTCTAATGTTTTGATGTATCGAGAAATGATTTAAAAATAATATGCTATACTAATTATTCATTACATTAAATTATATTCACATTGTTTTTTATATGCAACCAATATTTACGTTAAGATAAGTATAGGTACATATGGAGCTATTGGATAAATTGGTGGCGTTTGCTTGCTTTTGCACACCGGATTATGAGGAAAAATTACTATAAAATGCAAGTTATAAGGTATGCTTTCGAATTAATTACTGTGAATTATTAAATTATTGTGGCATAGTTTGTTTCCTCGTGTTTCGGGATGCCCTGGGTAGGTATGCCTCTACGGAGATGCATATTTTGCAATTATATTGTATTCGGTTTTTCCGAAACGTCCATCGTACAAAGGGGACTCCGCCGAAATTTTTCAAATTTTTTGAATAATTCATTACATCCATGCAGTAAAATTTGTAGAGCGTATAGACCACAGAGAAATTTGGTTGTACTATACGGGTTGTTTATTTTTCGCACAAGAAATTGCGAGGACGCATTTTTGTTAAAGGGGAAAGTCTGTAACAACCCTGTTTCGCGTTGAGATTATAAGCATATTTGAGCTGAATGAACTTGGTTTAAATCCAAATACGATTTATTATTAATTGAACAAATTGTTTAATGGGTTGATAAATTATTTTAATTGGGCGCTGAATTAAATAAAATTGTTAAATAGTAAAATGTATATTGTAAAAATGAAATGGGAAGTGGACTTGTACCGTAATGCTATTAATGTTAACGGTTAAAAATCTGAATTGTCTACAATTAGAAATTGATTAGTAATAAATTAAATTAGTGATAGGCTTTAAACAAATAAGCCCAAGCTCCATTCATTCTCTACATAAATCTAGAGCCCTTCCCTTATTCACGCAAGTCTCCAAAATCCCTTTATGCCTAAAAAATCACGACATCCATTTTCAGATCCTCAACCTGAATTGATTATGGACGGGAAAAAAAGAAAAGAAAAAAAGGGCGTCGTTCGCCGCTCATCGCCCTCCCTCTCCAGCGATTAACGCCAGCGCATGTGAAGATCAGGCAATGAAATCAACCTTCCAAATCGTGGCTAGGTATGTCGGCCCGCAAATCCATACTATCTGAGTTGATTAAATACACCGCACGTCCAACCCAAATTGCACAGAAATACGAATCATTTATAGAAAGAAGTTAGAGGGTGAGAATAGATAAGATAGAAATTTAAAATAGAAGAAGAAGAACAGAACACAACACAGAATCTCACATCGCAGCGGAATAAAATATAATATATAACATCTTTTGAAATACAAAATTTGACAGTATATATACATAACATTATCATCAGAGTACAACACTTACAATACAGCGGAAATAACACTAGATAACTAACGTTGAAGTCTCCTGCTCCAAGCACCTTTAGATAGATCTGTAAAATCCTGAACTACTTGACTGCCCGTACAAATTTAGGCACCCAAGAGTTTAGGTAGAACAAAACAAAATAAACTCCGGGTCAGTCATGGGACTGGTAGAGTAAATAGTTTAAATCAGCTTGAACAAGTAAACGATATCTCATAAGACCACGTCGTATAATGGAACGGGTTTCTCCCTTATGAGAATCCAAAATATCTTTATATCAAAAACCTTTTGATATTATAATAATGTCTATCAACCACAATATAATAATCATCTAGCAGAGACGCTTTCATCTCACGTTCTACATATATAGTATACAATCAAAACCGCAAGCACGTATTGGGTAATGGATTTCCAACTATGACAAGATATGGAACCACCTGCCGCTGGTGTATCTCTAGAGGAGAATATACCGAGTTCAACAAGAACATCTTGCAACTCAGCCACACATGACCGACCACTCATTTCGCTTAAGTGTATCGAATGTATATCACCAACGGTTGGGATCAGCTACCGTTTCCCGGATGGGACAACATTGAGAATATATTTTTAGAAGTAAATGAAACTCTAGATCAGATGATTATACACCCTAATAGGTGCGACCTACATAGCCATGCTGCCTGCCCGATTTTTGTCATTTCCCGGTTGTTAAGGCCAGAGGCGACGATTTCTTTCCATTCATTGATAACAAGATCACTTTGAATGCCACATTATCAGATCCGTTAATCACTAATTGGTTTGCACAAATATTCTGGATGTTATGCTAAGGGAATAAATTCATTGCAACCATATATATATTTATACAGACCAGTCCATTCGATCATTGGAAAAACTCTGTTAGACACTCGTCCATATGCGTTCGTTCTAGGACTGAACGAAACCGAAGGCACTATTCAGTACATCCATCCTAGGAAAATCTCTACCTAGGACTTATACGACAACCCTTGTACTTTACTCCGTCTTCAATATATTCAGCATACTTGGTTTGCAATGCTTATGCCAATACGGAGTGGTTCTTCGGATAATAATCCAACCAGTCTCTCCATATTAATAACGTTAAAATGGTCAAAACTTCGATAGTCGGTGATTTGACTATCAAATGAAAAATGTCCGTGTGCACACAACGATCTTATTCCCAAAAGGAATTATCGATCACATCATCAACCACACACACATATATATATATATATATATTCATATTTCCTTATTTTCTATATTAAGAAAATATATGTTATTAACTCTGGAAAACATTCTCATTGCATATTTACATATCACTATTCCTCCACATCTACCAGACTCTAACTGTAAACTAGTAAGAGAACAATTCCTAAATATAAACCCCGAAGGCCGAAACCAACATCAGGTTGATACTCAAAAAGTCGTTCAACTCAACTAATTTCCAATCAGTTTCTAATTCTGCTTAACTCTATTTCTTTAACTCCATTTGATTAACTTCTTATCAACACGATCATTTCAAATCTGCAAATCATTTGCTTTCAAATCATCGTGTCTTTAAAACGTATATCTCCCGGGATTTTATTTATAAAATTCCTTTTCGTTTTTAAAATCCTATTTTAAGTTCGTTTTATTATCGAATTCTATATATATATATATATATATATATCGATATATCGATTTCTAGTTTATCAAATCTTCTTAAAAAATATATTCTAACTCCTTAAATTCCCGGAAAAATTCGCCATAACCTCCTTTGTACCGGGAACATTGGGAAAATCCCCAAACTGCCACACAGGCCCTCTCCAATCAAAAAGAAAAAGAAAAAGCCAAGCGGCTTGCCGATACGGCGCATAAAATCTCATATTCAATTTAAATACATACCTTTGTGTCGAGCATTCTATTTATATCTCTTCTAATACTTTATTCCAAACCTGTCTTGCGACGGCCCGCCTCGCACCAGCCTGCATTTCCTCCAAAAGTGCGTTGTACACATGTCCGACTAGCACAAGACGGTCGTCATTAGAAAGGAAAGAAGGGAATGAACTAATCAAAGAACCTGTAGAATGTCTCACAGCGCATGGAATAAAATATAATAATAATAATGTACTTGACATAAAACAGACGAGACAGTGCATAAGCTGATAACTAAAACCAACATCAATCTCAAAGCAGCGGAAAACCAAATACAGCTTATTACAACTTTTCAAAATCTACTGTCTCTGAACAACAGAAAGCCAAAATAGAAGATACACCACCAATGCCCAAGCAGTGATCTTCAACAACACAGGGAGAATACTATATATGTATATTACGTGGAAGCCTCCTGCTCGTCTCCGGATCATCTACCCGTGCATCACCAGCTAACCTGTCTCTAGTCTGCTCGTGTGAGCACCCAGAGTAATAAGAGGAGACATAAAACTCTGGGTCAGACATAAAGCCTGGTATGAGCGATAAGCATCTAAATAGAATGATAACAGGTATACTAAACCATACCTGAACCTGGACCTGCAACCAAAGAGTTAGTACCACATACCGTACAATACTCCAAGGTGCCATAATAAATAGTGTAAGAATACGGGGGTGGGGTGTGCATGTCACAATGATAGCAAACAAATCATCCATAGCAATCATCCTCACGTCTCTCACTCAGTGCGTAAAGCGTACGATATCTACCACTTTGGAACACTAGACAAACTGAGGTAACGACGAATCCCGACTTGTAGAAACCCTGCTGTGACCAAGCCAAACACTTGGAGTCATGACCAAACATTTCAATGACCCACTTCATTGGTCGTAGCCCTTGGTTCTACCGATGCCATAATGGCCCTGAATCCGCCTTCGTACCTCCTACCATAGTGGTCCAAAGCTATAGACGTCGATAACTCCTTAGCACGCGTCCCGCAGCAAAGCCCAACCATGAAGCGAACTCGTTGATTCCCATCTGAATCCTGAGCTCTAACTTCTCATTTGGACTTCCTTTGCATCTCGGGTTTGGTCGAATTGGAGTGGGTCTTGTGAAGAATTGTCGCGCAGTAACAGTCCTATAACTCGGTTCGGTTCGGTAGTCATTGCCCTCGTCGGTTCGGTTCGGGTACTTCACTCCGGGTCGGGTCGGTGTCCTCCTCCGGGTCGGGTCGGGTTGCTATCCTCCTTCCAGCTCATGCTCCTTCTCCGATCAGCTCCCTCGTTCCCATCTACTCCGATCCGATCCGATCACTTCGCTTTACTTCAGTCCGATCCGCTCCGCTCCCTAGCTTACTCCGATCCGATCCCCTTGTCCACTCCAACTCTAAGTAAACAGTCTTCCTTTTTGCCAAGTCTTTTATGTGCCAAACTCCAGTTCGGGTCGGGTTTCTTGCCCAGTTCACATTTCCGATCCGAGCCCCCCATCCGATCCGATCCGGTTAGGAGCCTGCACATTTCTGCAACTTTCCAGCGAGCTTTCTACGCCATTCGACGACGTTTTCGAGCAATTTAACTATTCTAATCAATCATAAAACATACCATAGAGTCATAGCAACATGTAATAGCAACCACAAACAGCAAACAACAATTCAAATGAATCAAAAGGGATCAAAAAGTGATTAAAACTTCATATTTTCCCATAGTCCCTCTTAATCATGTTTAAGCACATACTTAGTAAAACTTAACCAAATCGTCTAAATTTTATAACAGAGGCATGAAATATTATTTAATAATTTCTAAATATTTTTCCAGAATTTATTGGTGTATAAATTCGCTAATCTTCACTAATTACCCTTAATTAACTGTAATTAGTGTCAAAACGATGCTATCACTCACCTTGGCCACAAAATAAATCACCAAATCTGAAATATTCTCTGTTTGGGTCGAATTCCTATGTATAGCAGCAGCTCCAACCTTGCTTTGTTGCTATTTGGCCTTGTTTTGATGTAGTTTAGGCTTAATCTTCACTAAAAATGTGTTTTGGAGTGGTTTTAGAGGATGGAAGCCATTACTAAGGTCTCAAGAAGGTTTGTGGCGGCTCAAAACTGAAATGAAAGTGATAACCTAACCCTAATCAGTCCTCCTATACCTCTAAACCCGAAATTCCCCTCCGGGCCTAGCTGCTAATCACCCGGTTAAGCCCAATTAAGCTGTTTTTCACCATCTGAAACTTGTTTTAGCCATATCTCCCAAACGGTAAGTCCGTTTGGCTAATGTGACCACTCTACGGAAAGAGAAACCATCATCCGAAGCCAATGGAAGTGATTTCAGGTCAAAATTCCTTTCCAGTCAAAAGTTATGGCCAAAACAGTGCCAACTAGGGGTAAAATGGTCATATAAAAATCGGGAAAAATCATGAATATGGGAAATGACCACAATAGTCGTCTCCCAAAGTTACATGACCATACGACTTCGTATGTGAAAGAAAAAAATATCCTACGATCCTATGATGCGTAGAATGCGGGTCGTTACATTCTTCCCCCCTTAAGAAATTTCGTCCCCGAAATTCCTTAACCCAAAACATGCAAAGGATCCCGCATGCCTAACTAACACATACAACAATCAATTCATTCAAAACAAGCAAACAAGTCTATCTTAACATGCGGAAAACTAAATTGCTAATAAAATCTTACCAGACAAAGAGTTCTGGATACTTCTTCCTTATGTCCTCCTCTGTTTCCCAAGTACAATCATTCTCGTCCTCGCTCCACTGTACCTTGACTAGCTCCACCGCCTTCCTTCGAAGTTGCTTCAAGTCGTGCGCGACAATACGGGCCGGCTTATGGTTCCCAACCGCCTCGGGTTCTACTTCGAAGTCCTCTAACTGATCAGGTGAAATAGTCATATTTGAGTCGTGAACGAACTTCCTTAGTTGGGAAACATGAAATACGTTGTGAACTCCCGCCATCTTCTCCGGTAAGTCAATTCTATATGGCAAATTCCCGACTAGTTCAAGAACAGGGAATGGACCAACAAATCTTGGTGCTAATTTGCCTCTCCTGCCAAATCGTATTACGCTCTTCAACGGAGAAATCTTGACAAACACCAAGTCACCCACGAAGAATTTTAAGTCTCTTCTTCTTTTATCAGCATAACTTTTCTGCCTGTCTTGGGCTGCCTTCATTCATTGCTGAATGATCTTGATTTTATCTGAAGTTTCCCTCACCATATCTGGTCCAAGCATAAACTTCTCGCCGGTCTCTATCCAACATGATGGTGAGTTACACGGTCTTCCGTACAAAGCTTCAAACGGAGCCATACCGATACTGGATTGGTAGCTATTATTATATGCAAACTCTACTAGATGCATATGGTCATCCCATGATCCACCAAAATCCAATATACACGCTCTCAAGAGATCTTCCAAAATACGATTCACCCTCTCCGTCTGACCGTCGGTCTGAGGATGATATGCGGTACTGAGATGTAACTCTGACCCTAGCGCCTCTTGCAAGCTCCTCCAAAACCCACTAGTGAACAACGGGTCTCGGTCGCTCACAATGCTTTTAGGTACTCCATGAAATCTCACTATCCACTTCATATACAATTCTGCTAATTTAGCTGCCGTTCTGGTCGATTTAACTGGTATAAATCTTGCACTTTTAGTCAGTCGATCTACAATTACCCAAATGCTGTCATATCCCGATCTAGTCCTTGGTAACCCATCGATGAAATCCATCGAGACTTGCTCCCATTTCCATTCGGGAATTTCTAAGGGCTGTAACAACCCACTAGGCTTCTTTCGCTCGGCTTTAACTAGCTGGAAATTCATGCACTTGGATATAAACTTCCCAACGTCTCTTTTCATCCCTTCCCAGTAGTAGGTCTGCTTCATATCTCGATACATCTTATTACCACCGGGGTGTATGGTCAGCTTTGAGTGATGACATTCTCTAAGCACTTCATCCCTCAATCCATTGACATTGGGTACAACAAGCTTTCCATTCCTTCTAAGCCATCTATCTCGATCAAGCCCATACTTGTTCATCTCCTCATCGATACCCATCTCTAACTTGGAGATGATTTCCAATAGGTTAGGATCGTCCCTCTGACTAGAGCCGATTCGTTCAATCAAAGTGGGTCTGATCGTCAAACTTGCTAACATTTCTGGATCCAATTCGCACTTTGGTCTGAAATCAAACCCCGTGATAAACTCCAGTTGCTTCCATTCAAGGAACATAGCCCCTAAGCTGGCATGTCTTCTACTCAATGCATCAGCCACCGCATTGCCCTTTCCCGGTGTGTATGCGATGTCAAAATCATAGGAAGCTAAGAACTCTAACCATCTCTGCTGACGGAGATTCAGATCTTTCTGAGAGAAGAGATACTTTAACGACTTATGATCAGTAAACAACTCAAATCTTTCTCCCAAGAGGTAGTGTCTCCACATCTTTAACGCGAACACGATCGCTGCCAATTCTAAATCATGGGTAGGGTATCTTCTCTCGTGCGGTTTCAATTGCCGACTTGCATAAGCTACAACCCTACCGCCTTGCATCAATACAGCACCCAGTCCGGTACCACAGGCATCCGTGTATACCGTCATCTCTTCATCCCCCTTAGGAATGACTAACACTGGTGCGCTTGTCAACTTGTCCTTTAGACTCTTGAATGCATTCTCGCACCTTTCATCCCAGACAAAAGCTTGATTCTTCTTGGTCAACTGGGTCAATGGTGCTGCTACCTTGGAGAAACCTTGGATAAACTTACGATAATATCCAGCTAATCCCAAGAAACTTCTCACATCCGTTGCATTCTTGGGCGTAGGCCAATCTTGTACCGTGGCCACCTTGGCTGGGTCCACGGCAATACCATTCTCTGATACAACATGGCCCAAGAACCTCACTTCCCTCTTCCAGAAGTGACACTTGGAAAACTTTGCTTTCAATTGGTGTTTTCTCAACACCTCCATCGCTACTCTTAAATGTTCCTTGTGTTCTTCCTCTGTCCTCGAATAGACCAAAATATCATCAACGAACACAAGAACAAACTTATTCAACTGGTCCCTGAATACCCTATTCATAAGATCCACAAAATATGCTAGGGCATTGGTCAGCCCAAATGGCATAACCAACCACTCATAAAATCCATACGGCGTCCGAAATGCCGTTTTAGCTATACTCTCAGCTTCCACTCTAAGCTGATGAAAACCTGTCGCGAGGTCCAACTGAGAAAATATTCTCGCGCCACTCAACTGATCGAACAAATCATCTATCCGCGGTAGAGGATACTTGTTCTTCCTCGTCACTTTATTCAACTCGCGGTAGTCTACACACAAACGAAGGGAACCATACGCCTTGGTAGCAAATACAACTGGTGCTCCCCATTCAGAAACACTCCTTCGGATAAATCCCTTCTTCAAAAGATCGCTGACTTGCACCTCGAGCTCTCGCTGCTCCCTTGGTGCCATACGACGAAGTGGCATCACTATAGGCCTGGCATCCTTTACCAAATCAATACGGAACTCAATCTCTCGGTGTGGTGGAAGTCCGGTCACTTCTTCGAAAACCTCCGGATACTGGCCAACCACGGCCAAACCTGACAACTCACTATGCGGAATGTCGAGGGAGTTTAGAAAACTAGCCAATACCCCCTTACTGGGTAGACCACCAAACACTATCCTCCGCCCATCATCCGCTCTAGCTGCCACCAAAAAGCCCTCACAGTCTACCACCACCCCATATCTTTGGAGCCAATCTACTCCCAAAATAATGCCAAACCCAGTAAAGCCCAAAACAAAGCAATCACAAACACACATGCATCCATGACTCGATAAGACCACATTATGACAAATCATGCTAAGGCTAGTCGAACCACCAATCGGGTTCGTCACTACTAAAGGTCTATCGACAATCTCGGGCTCCAATCCCAGCCTATCTACCAGGTCCCTAGATATGAAAGAACTTGAATGACGACATTCTTTCCCTTCTCCGCCGCAGTTGGGGCATTCGACGAAGAAGGAATAGCATTAAGAGCATATGCTTTCACCATTTGCTTTTCCTTAGGGGGCTGTGGACACTTGTCCTTGTGATGTCCCATTTGGCCACAGTTGAAGCACTTCCTATCCGCTGGCTTGGCCCGACAATTACTAGCATAATGGCCCTTCTTACCACAGCTGAAGCACTCCACATCTTGCTTATTCTTTTTCTTCTGGCCATCCTTAGCCTGATTCTGCTTTCTCTTATTCTGGGAACCACCTTTGCCTCCACCACTAGCTTGTGGCTTTGGCTCATCTGCGGATGCAACCTCAGTCTTCGGCTTAGGGTAGAGACTTTCTGACCTTAACGCTTTCCCCACAATCGATTCAAACGTCTCATCGATGTGGTTAGTAAGTTTTTCCCCCAAGTACTGATCCAAACCAGTTATGAATTTCTCATTCTTTTTCTCGGCAGTATCTATAAGAGATAACCCATATTTTGACAAAGTGTCAAATTCAGTAATATACTCCGAGACAGCTCTGCCATTCTGCTTGAGCTCCAAGACCTTCTTAAACAGCATTGACTTCTGAGCAGCTGGAATGAACTTCTCACTAAAGCGAGCCTTAAACTGCTCCCAAGTAATCTGGTCTTCGGGAGTATCTGCCTGTATAGCATTCCACCAATTCATTGCCCGCCCTTGCAGCTGACGGGATGCTAGCTTTCTCTTCATCGCATCCTCGATACCCAAATCCTCGAAGATACGTTCGCAACTATCCACCCAATCCTGAACATCCGTAGCCGACTCCGTTCCATGGAACGGCTTCCCACCAAGGCTAGTATAATCCTTATTCAGCTTGGCGAAGTCGACTCTTGGTGCCTGCACCATTGGACCACCACCATTTCCACCATTGGGGGCTGCTCTCTGTACATCTCTAAGCATCTCTCTCATGAGGTCAGTAAACATCGTCCTCATGTCAGCAGCATTCCCATTATTGGCCCCTCTACCGGTACCTCTAACATATCGGCTCATCGTCAATCTGAAAAAGGAAATGATTAACGACTCCATAGTGGTGCTAGTGCAGTACGATTTCATCCTTATACCACTAATAGTATATATATATATATAGCTTTTAAAAACCAAAGTAATCACAAATACGCTCTCTCGTAAACGTATATCATCTCTCCCTGATAACTTCCCTAGGTTAACTACGCAACCTAGAGCTCTGATACTAAGTGTGACGGCCCGCCTCGCACCAGCCTGCATTTCCTCCAAAAGTGCGCTGTACACATGCCCGACTAGCACAAGACGGTCGTCATTAGAAAGGAAAGAAGGAAATGAACTAATCAAAGAACCTGTAGAATGTCTCACGGCGCATGGAATAAAATATAATAATAATAATGTACTTGACATAAAACAGACGAGACAGTGCATAAGCTGATAACTAAAACCAACATCAATCTCAAAGCAGCGGAAAACCAAATACAGCTTATTACAACTTTTCAAAATCTACTGTCTCTGAACAACAGAAAGCCAAAATAGAAGATACACCACCAATGCCCAAGCAGTGATCTTCAACAACACAGGGAGAATACTATATATGTATATTACGTGGAAGCCTCCTGCTCGTCTCCGGATCATCTACCCGTGCATCACCAGCTAACCTGTCTCTAGTCTGCTCGTGTGAGCACCCAGAGTAATAAGAGGAGACATAAAACTCTGGGTCAGACATAAAGCCTGGTATGAGCGATAAGCATCTAAATAGAATGATAACAGGTATACTAAACCATACTTGAACCTGGACCTGCAACCAAAGAGTTAGTACCACATACCGTACAATACTCCAAGGTGCCATAATAAATAGTGTAAGAATACGGGGGTGGGGTGTGCATGTCACAATGATAGCAAACAAATCATCCATAGCAACCATCCTCACGTCTCTCACTCAGTGCGTAAAGCGTACGATATCTACCACTTTGGAACACTAGACAAACTGAGGTAACGACGAATCCCGACTTGTAGAAACCCTGCTGTGACCAAGCCAAACACTTGGAGTCATGACCAAACATTTCAATGACCCACTTCATTGGTCGTAGCCCTTGGTTCTACCGATGCCATAATGGCCCTGAATCCGCCTTCGTACCTCCTACCATAGTGGTCCAAAGCTATAGACGTCGATAACTCCTTAGCACGCGTCCCGCAGCAAAGCCCAACCATGAAGCGAACTCGTTGATTCCCATCTGAATCCTGAGCTCTAACTTCTCATTTGGACTTCCTTTGCATCTCGGGTTTGGTCGAATTGGAGTGGGTCTTCAGAAGAATTGTCGTGCAGTAACAGTCCTAGAACTCGGTTCGGTTCGGTAGTCATTGCCCTCGTCGGTTCGGTTCGGGTACTTCACTCCGGGTCGGGTCGGTGTCCTCCTCCGGGTCGGGTCGGTGTCCTCCTCCGGGTCGGGTCGGATTGCTATCCTCCTTCCAGCTCATGCTCCTTCTCCGATCAGCTCCCTCGTTCCCATCTACTCCGATCCGATCCGATCACTTCGCTTTACTTCAGTCTGATCCGCTCCGCTCCCTAGCTTACTCCGATCTGATCCCCTTGTCCACTCCAACTCTAAGTAAACAGCCTTCCTTTTTGCCAAGTCTTTTATGTGCCAAACTCCAGTTCGGGTCGGGTTTCTTGCCCAGTTCACATTTCCGATCCGAGCCCCCCCATCCGATCCGATCCGGTTAGGAGCCTGCACATTTCTGCAACTTTCCAGCGAGCTTTCTACGCCATTCGACGACGTTTTCGAGCAATTTAACTATTCTAATCAATCATAAAACATACCATAGAGTCATAGCAACATGTAATAGCAACCACAAACAGCAAACAATAATTCAAATGAATCAAAAGGGATCAAAAAGTGACTAAAACTTCATATTTTCCCATAGTCCCTCTTAATCATGTTTAAGCACATACTTAGTAAACCTTAACCAAATCGTCTAAATTTTATAACAGAGGCATGAAATATTATTTAAGAATTTCTAAACATTTTTCCAGAATTTATTGGTGTATAAATTCGCTAATCTTCACTAATTACCCTTAATTAACTGTAATTAGTGTCAAAACGATGCTATCACTCACCTTGGCCACAAAATAAATCACCAAATCTGAAATATTCTCTGTTTGGGTCGAATTCCTATGTATAGCAGCAGCTCCAACCTTGCTTTGTTGCTATTTGGCCTTGTTTTGATGTAGTTTAGGCTTAATCTTCACTAAAAATGTGTTTTGGAGTGGTTTTAGAGGATGGAAGCCATTACTAAGGTCTCAAGAAGGTTTGTGGCGGCTCAAAACTGAAATGAAAGTGATAACCTAACCCTAATCAGTCCTCCTATACCTCTAAACCCGAAATTCCTCTCCGTGCCTAGCTGTTAATCACCCGGTTAAGCCCAATTAAGCTGTTTTTCACCATCTGAAACTTGTTTCAGCCATATCTCCCAAACGGTAAGTCCGTTTGGCTAATGTGACCACTCTACGGAAAGAGAAACCATCATCCGAAGCCAATGGAAGAGGTTTCAGGTCAAAATTCCTTTCCAGTCAAAAGTTATGGCCAAAACAGTGCCAACTAGGGGTAAAATGGTCATATAAAAATCGGGAAAAATCATGAACATGGGAAATGACCACAATAGTCGTCTCCCAAAGTTACATGACCATACGACTTCGTATGTGAAAGAAATAAATATCCTACGATCCTATGATGCGCAGAATGCGGGTCGTTACATGTCTCATGTATATTCATACATTTCTAATTCATTTCTACTTAATCCAATCGTTTCAACTTAATTCGTTAATTGATTTGCTAATTAATTGGTTTGCCTATTTCACCTTTTTATTTGAATATAACATGTTCAAATATATTCCTAACTTGCTTGTCAACTAATGTAATTCTAGTTTCATTTCAAGCTTCATATTTGATTTCAATTATAAATTTACAAATCCCATTTTCTTATCTTACTAAATTTATAAACCCTTTTATAAATTAACTTCCTTGTTTCCAAATTTTACAACAAGTTTCATTTCAAAAATCTATTTGCACTCAATTCATTTTACATTATGAATTCCAGAATAAAAACAATTATTCCCTTTTTGAAACAATTCAAATTCTATTTTAGATCCATACTTGGATTCAAAAATACTATATTTATCTCATGATAATCCATTTACAGTATTTAAAACTCTTGTTTATAAATTTACTTGTTTTATATAATAAAACAAGTTATATTCAAATCTATTTGAAATAAGTCTTTTCTACTTTGGAGAAATACATTTCCCTTTTGCAAATTCACACTTGTATTTATTTTCCTGAATTATCCGATGCTAATTCATTTTACTTCATTGATAAACTTCGTTTATAAATGAACTGTTTATAAACTTCGTTTATAAAGGAACTACTTGTTTTATTTTTCAAAACAAGTTTATATTTCAAATTCTATTTTAGAAAAATAGAATTTCCCTTTTAAATCTCAAATATCCCGTTCAGGATATTTTTATAAATTAACACTTAGGCCCAGTGATTTCTAAACACCAAACAACCAATTATTTATTTCAGGTTTTCAAACACATCATATATGATAGTATATATGCAAACAAATAAACAAACAGATAATATATTTTTGAGGAATCCAGTTGGATTCCTCCAACCTGTTTTCCTGCATCCACAGACGTTAGTCAACGTAATAATACCCATCCTGCTTCGAGGCAGGATATCGTGGTATGAAAGTCATCCACTAATATATTTGTGGGGCGCATAGGTAAATCATCCGCTATGAAACTGCGGGCATCCGCTAATGATACTGCGGGAACGATCCAATCATCAACCCAATATATATATATATATATATATATATATATATATATATATATATGATAGTCAATCCTATATAACTATATATATTTAAACATGCCACAGTAATATTTTAACGCAACCAACCAAGCAACAACAATTATTTTTAACGAATAAAAATAATTCTAATTAAGGTGAGTGAGATTTACTCACAGATTTTTCCATTGATTCATTCTGATTTAGGTCGATTCCAAAAAATTCCCGAGCGAGTTCCATAACTCGTTACGAGTCCTACTCGGCTTGCATTATTATTTTGGACCCTTATCTAAATTAAATTCAATATTTTAAAATGTGTGAATTATACAAGCTATGAAATTTCTCTATGAGTTTGTATATGAATTAACATCTTATTTGAATTTAGTTAATTAAATTTTACCTTAATCCGTGTGATAATTAACCAAACCCACTCTTGTAAAATGAACCATGTTGCTTCTTCTTATGAGCTCAATGAAGTTGACGGCATTCAAATCTATTTTCAATTGAATTAGAGTTTGTTTCATAAGTCATCGACTAATCTAAATAAATAAATAAAAATCGACTTCTTATTTTTAGATTAAGAAAATCACCTTAATCACCATCATACTTTTAGCCAACTCCTTGAACCAGACCACTCAACCTCCTAATCACCATGTACACACTTTATCCCTATTCAGACATTTTATCGAACAACTCACTGACACTCCTTCTTCTCTTCACTGTTCGACCATAACTCAATAAGAACTTTCCTAATTCCCAGTCACCACTCCTGCATCGATCATCCCAAACTCCACAACACCTTTCAACTAGGTCTAAAACCTTCTGCAAATCCCTTAATCACCTAGTTTGGACTCCACCCTCTGTGATTCTCTTCTGCATTCTCAGACTTCAACAGTTTTCAAAAAAAATCGCTATCCCCCCCATCATGAATTACACCAAACCGCAACCCTAACTGTTGCTGAACTCGTCAATCATTATCGCACCATCCCACTCCATCCATACATTTATCGCACCACTTCTATCATCCCAGATCTATCCACGAGTCATCGCACTGATACCATCATCGCCTCCTCAAAATCCACAGTGCCTCAACCATCGAGTACCCCATCAGAACAACAAACACCCCTTCGTTTATTCTATCATCGCACCATACTTTAAATCAAGCTTCAGATGATTGTGTGGTTTAAAAATCGCGATGCTCCTATTTCTATACTTTTCTTCTTCGGTTCTGGAGGATCGATTTTGTTTTAAATTTGTGTAGTTAAGTTTGATTTTTGGATTCCTGAGGAGATGGGAGCGGATTTCTTCATTTTATTTTGAGATGGGCTGGCTTGCGATTATATAAAGGAACGGATGGCAAAACAAGGAGCCACGAGTTGTTTATGCTTATTGGAGAACAAGAAGCCACGATTGTTTATGTTTGTGGAGGAGAAAGGGGGTACGGGGTTTAATAAGGGAATAGTGATTCTATTTATTTATTTTCCTTTGAATTGAACCGGTATCCTTTAAATTAAATACCCATGATGCCGAACTCCTTTGTGAACCTAAGGATTGTCAATTCTAGGGTAAAACCACTATTCTGAACCCACTGGGATAAGCATCGAAGTCCAGTTCGATCATCCGGAACAGATATTAATTTAAATTGATATAAATTAAATTTCAAACCATTTTAAATTCTTCGATAATAATTTAATATTATTATTCTAATTCAAACAAAAGTTTGTATTGATTATCTGAACTGTTTTCAAATCAGTTTTAGCTTCGAATTCAGTTATTCACTGATTCCTTATTTTGATAATTTAATATATACGGTATTAAATCGAATTCAATATTTAAATCGATAACATAAATATAAAAATTCATTTATATCATCAACTAAATATTTAAAATCCCTTTTAAATATTTAAAATTAACTCGACAGAAATCTGGGTCATTACTTTCTTCCCCCCTTAAAAGAATTTCGTCCCCGAAATTACTAAGGTAGGAAAAGTGCTACGAACCCATTAACTTTTTCAAAATCCACTTATGTTGAAATTCAATATTACATAATTCAACTAATTTCAGTTCTACCAAAACTTTTGGTTTACATTCTTTTTATTTGAACGATCAATATATTTACTTCAAAAAATATTTTCCAACTTCTCAGGATTTTAAATTCTGAATTCTGGTTTAAATTTCATTTTAATTCAACTCATTTGTATATACTTCATTCATATACAAGCTCTATTCGGTTACATATAACCATTCCCATTTTATAATCTAATTTGATTATAATACCAGCAACCAACTCATCCATATATAATAATTTCAGAAAATTATTCCTTTTCTATAAAAATAGAATTTTGGATAGAATTATTTCATCTACCCATTAAAACAATATCATGTTGAATTCTCTGTTCAAGTGTTTATAAATTTTTATCGACTTCGTGGCGTCCCATGATTCGACCAAAATTTATAATCCACTCAACAGACTAGCCAACACAATATAAATCATTTATTTTAATCAATTAACAAATACGCGCTCTTGCATATATATATACACTCAACTCATTCTAGGGTACTACTGACCCTATCTCTAATGAGCACATGCCACAAAAGCCTAGGTATTCGCTCTATCTAAGCTCTGATACCAACTGTAATAGCCCGCAAATCCATACTATTTGAGTTGACTAAATACACCACACGTTTAACCCAAATTGCACAGAAATACGAATCATTTATAGAAAGAAGTTAGAGGGTGAGAATAGATAAGATAGAAACTTAGAATAGAAGAAGAAGAACAGAAACACAACACAGAATCTCACATCGTAGCGGAATAAAATATAATATATAACATCTTTTGAAATACAAAATTTGATTGTATACATAACATTATCATCAGAGTACAACACTTACAATACAGCAGAAATAACACTAGATAACTAACGTTGAAGCCTCCTGCTCCAAGCTCCTTTAGATAGATCTGTAAAATCCTGAACTACTTGACTGCCCGTACAAATTTAGGCACCCAAGAGTTTAGGTAGAATAAAACAAAATAAACTCTGGGTCAGTCATGGGACTGGTATGAGTAAACAGTTTAAATCAGCTTGAACAAGTAAACGATATCTCATAAGACCATGCCGTATAACGGAACGAGTTTTTCCCTTATGATAATCCAAAATATCTTTATACCCAAAACCTTTTGATATTATAATAATGTCTATCAACCATAATATAATAATCATCTAGCAGAAACGCTTTCATCTCACATTCTACATATATAGTATATAATCAAAACCGCAATCACGTATTGGGTAATGGATTTCCAACTATAACAAGGTATGGAACCACCTGCCGCTGGTTTATCTCTAGAGGAGAATACACCGAGTTCAACAAGAACATCTTGCAACTCAGCCACACATGACCGACCACTCATTTCACTTGAGTGTATCGAATGTATACCAGTAACGGTTGGGATCAGCAACCGTTTCCCGAATGGGACATCATCGACAATAGATTTGTAGAAGTAAATGAAACTCTAGATCAGGTGATTATACACCCTAATAGGTGCGACCTACATAGCCATGCTGCCTGCCCGATTTTTGTCATTTCCCAGTGGTTGAGGCCAGAGGCTACGATTTCTTTCCACTCATTGATAACACGATCATTTTGAATGCCACATTATCAGATCCGTTAATCACTAATTGGTTTGCACAAATATTCTGGATGTTATGCTAAGGGAATAAATCCATTGCAACAATATATATATTTATACAGACCAACCCATTCGATCATTGGAAATACTATGTCAGACACTCGTCCATATACGTTCGTTCTGGGACTGAACAAAACCGAAGGCACTATTCAGTACGTCCATTCTAGGAAAATCTCTACCTAGGACTTATACAGCAGCCCTTGTACTTTACTCCGTCTTCAATATATTCAGCATACTTGGTTTGCAACGCTTATGCTAATACGGAGTGGTTCTTTGGATAATAATCCAACCGGTCTCTCCATATTAACAACGTTAAAATGGTCAAAACTTTGATAGTCGGTGATTTAACTATCAAATGAAAAATGTCCGTGTACACACAACGATCTTATTCCCAGAAGGAATTATCGATCACATCATCAACCACACACACACACACATATGTATATATATATATATATATATATTCATATTTCCTTATTTTCTATATTAAGAAAATATATGTTATTAACTCTGGAAAACATTCCCACTTCATATTTACATATCACTATTCTTCCACATCTATCAGACTCAAACTGTAAACTAGTAAGAGAACAATTCCTAAATATAAACCCCGGAGGCCGAATACAACATTAGATTGATACTCAAAAAGTCGTTCAACTCAACTAATTTCCAGTCAGTTTCTAATTCTGCTTAACTCTATTTCTTTAACTCCATTTGATTAACTTCTTATCAACACGATCATTTCAAATCTGCAAATCATTTGCTTTCAAATCATCGTGTCTTTAAAACGTATATCTCCTAGGATTTTATTTATGAAATTCCTTTTCATTTATAATATCCTATTTTAAGTTCGTTTTATTATCGAATTCTATATATATCAATATATCGATTTCTAGTTTATCAAATCTTTTTAAAAAAATATTCTAACTCCTTAAATTCTCGGAAAAATTCGCCATAACCTCCTTTGTACCAGGAGCATCGGGAAAATCCCCAAACTGCCACACAGGCCCTCTCCAATCAAAAAGAAAAAGGAAAAGCCAAGCGGCTTGCCGATACGGCGCATAAAATCTCATATTCAATTTAAATACATACCTTTGTGTCGAGCATTCTATTTATATCTCTTCTAATACTTTATTCCAAACCTGTCTCATGTATATTCATGAATTTCTAATTCATTTCAACTTAATCCAATCGTTTTAACTTAATTCGTTAATTGATTTGTTAATTAATTAGTTTGCCTATTTCACCTTTTTATTTGAATATAACATGTTCAAATGTATTCCTAACTTGCTTGTCAACTAATTTAATTCTAGTTTCAGTTCAAGTTTCATATTTGATTTCAATTATAAATTTACAAATCCCATTTTCTTATCTTACTAAATTTATAAACCCTTTTATAAATTAACTTCCTTGTTTCCAAATTTTACAACAAGTTTCATTTCAAAAATCTATTTGCACTCAATTCATTTTACATTATGAATTCCAGAATAAAAACAATTATTCCCTTTTTGAAACAATTCAAATTCTATTTTAGATCCATACTTGGATTCAAAAATACTATATTTATCTCATGATAATTCATTTACAGTATTTATAACTCTTGTTTATAAATTTACTTGCTTTATATAATAAAACAAGTTCTATTCAAATCTATTTGAAATCAATCTTTTCTACTTTGGAGAAATACATTTCCCTTTTGCAAATTCACACTTGTATTTATTTTCCTGAATTATCCAATGCTAATTCATTTTACTTCATTGATTAACTTCGTTTATAAATGAACTATTTGTAAACTTCGTTTATAAAGGAACTACTTGTTTTATTTTTCAAAACAAGTTTATATTTCAAATCTATTTAAAAATTCAAATTCTATTTTAGAAAAATAGAATTTCCCTTTTAAATCTCAAATATCCCTTTCAGGATATTTTTATAAATTAACACTTAGGCCCAGTGATTTCTAAACACCAAACAACCAATTATTTATTTCAAGTTTTCTAACACATCATATATGATAGTATATATGCAAACAAATAAACAAACAGATAATATATTTTTGAGGAATCCAGTTGGATTCCTCTAACCCATTTTCCTGCATCCACAGACGTTAGTCAGCATAATAATACCCATCCTGCTTCAAGGCAGGATATCGCTGTATGAAGGTCATCCACTAATATATTTGTGGAGCGCATAGGTAAATCATCCGCTATGAAACTGCGGGCATCCGCTAATGATACTGCGGGAACAATCCAATCATCAACCCAATATATATATATATATATATATAATAGTCAATCCTAAGTAGCTATATATATTTAAACAAGCCACAGTAATATTTTAACGCAACCAACCAAGCAACAACAATTATTTTTAACGAATAAAAATAATTCTAATTAAGGTAAGTGAGATTTATTCATAGATTTTTCCATTGATTCATTCTGATTCCGGTCGATTCCAAAAAATTCCCGAGCGAGTTCCATAACTTGTTACGAGTCCTACTCGGCTTACATTATTATTTTGGACCCTCATCTAAATTAAATACAAAATTTTAAAATGTGCGAATTATACAAGCTATTAAATTTCTCTATGAGTTTGTATATGACTTAACATCTTATTTGAATTTAATTAACTAACTTTTACCTTAATCCGTGTGATAATTCTCCTTCTCCGATTGCACTAAACAACCAAACTCACTGTTGTAAAATGAACCATGTTGCTTCTTCTTATAAGCTCAACGAAGTTGACGGCATTCAAATCTATTTTCAATTGAATTAGAGTTTGTTTCATAAGTTATCAACTAATCTAAATAAATAAATAAAAATCGACTTCTTATTTTTAGATTAAGAAAATCACCTTAATCACCATCATACTTTTAGCCAACTCCTTGAACCAGACCACTCAACCTCCTAATCACCATGTACACATTTCATCCCTATTCAGACATTTTATCGAACAACTCACTGACACTCCTTTTGCTCTTCATTGTTCGGCCATAGCCCAATAAGAACTTTCCTAATTCCCAGTCACCACTCCTGCGTCGATCATCCCAAACTCCACAACACCTTTCACCTAGGTCTAAAACCTTCTGCAAATCCCTTAATCACCTAGTTTGGTACTCCACCCTCCGTGATTCTCTTCTGCATTCCCAGACTTCAACAATTTTCAAAAAAAAAATCGCTATCTCCCCATCATGAATTACACCAAACCGCAACCCTAACTGTTGCTGAACTCGTCAATCATTATCGCACCATCCCACTCCATCCATACATTTATCGCACCACTTCTATCATCCCAGATCTATCCACCAGTCATCGCACTGATACCATCATTGCCTCCTCGAAATCCACAGTGCCTCAACAATTGCGCACCCCATCAGAACAACAAACCCCCTTCGTTTATCCTATCATCGCACCATACTTTAAATCGAGCTTCAGATGATTACGTGGTTTAAAAATCGCGATGCTCCTATTTCTATACTTTTCTTCTTCGGTTTCGAAGGATCGATTTGGTTTTAAATTTGTGTAGTTAAGTTCGATTTTTGGATTCCTGAGGAGATGGGAGCAGATTTCTTCATTTTATTTTGAGATGGGCTTGCTTGCGATTATATAAAGGAACGGATGGCAAAACAAGGAGCCACGAGTTGTTTATGCTTATGGGAGAACAAGAAGCCACAGTTATTTATGTTTGTGGAGGAGAAATGGGGTATGGGGTTTAATAAAGGACCAATGATTTTATTTATTTATTTTCCTTTGAATTGAACTAGTATCCTTTAAATTAAATACCCATGATGCTGAACTCCTTTGTGAACCTAAGGACTGTCAATTCTATGGTAAAACCACTATTTTGAACCCATTGGGATAAGTATCGAAGTCCAGTTCGATCATCCGTAACAGATATTAATTTAAATTGATATAAATTAAATTTCAAATCATTTTAAATTCTTCGATAATAATTTAATATTATTATTCTAATTCAAACAAAAGTTTGTATTGATTATCTGAACTGTTTTCAAATCAGTTTTAACTTCGAATTCAGTTATTCGCTGATTCCTTATTTTGATAATTTAATATATATGATATTAAATCGAAATCGATACTTAAATCAATAACATAAATATAAAAAATCATTTATATTAAATATTTAAAATCCCTTTTAAATATTTAAAATTAACTCGACAAAAATCTGGGTCAATACAGCCTCTGAGGGCGTCGTGATTCAATATGCAAGCCTGGTGGGAGGACTGCATTTAGTGGAGTTATTGCTTTTGTTGTCGCGCCCTAGAATGAAGTAATTTGACTAATCGATTAACGAAAGCGGTTGCAAGTTTTGGAGCATAATGATATTTTGCGCGATGCAGTAATAGTTGACAGAGGAGAATAAGGCCAGCAAATCATTTGTGGTCTTCCCCGCTTGAGTTCGGTGAGTTTTCCCCTCACTCACATCTATGTCTTCACCCATAATAGTTATATATTTACATATCATTGTGTGATTGGTTTGAATTGCTTGGATGAATGAATTGGTTGAATTGCTTGGATTAATTGATATGGTTGTCATCTAATTGTTTATGAAATCGAATTGATCAATGAATTTTGTGCCGGTTTGATGTTTAATATAGAGGGGAAGTTATCAATTTTATTTTTCAATCTATACATATATAAGTCATTTATTTTAACGATTGATTTATTTTGTGATATTAAATAAACTGAGAAGCATATATATACATATATATATACATATATATATACATATATATATATGTATATATATGTTTGTATAAGTAAATATTAGCGTTTAATCTATGTTATTGGCAAACGTATATGTATGCAGTTTAATTTATGTATACTCTCAAGCTTATACTTTTAATTAAATGTTCTATTCTAGAATAAATCCTATTTGGTTTGTTCGACCACCTTAAATATTTTACGACCATTTAGAATAAATTACTTGAGAAGTTTTCATTTTATTATACTATAAAATTGTTTATGACCATAATTGGTATATTATTGTGTTGATATTATTACATAACATGTTTTACTGGTTTATATAAATTTATGATAGATATTATGTTTTCCAAGTATTTAAAACATCCTTTAAATGTTATCTCATTTTGTTCATTTGCGAATTATGTTGGAATTATTTTACCTTTAAGACAGTCTTGGAGATTTGAATATGATATCTATTTTTATGACTTAGCTATTTATTTTAGTTTATGTAGTTCTCATTTATTTTATTTTCTCTTATTTGCATTTTTTTTAATGAATGATTCACTGTTGATAACGATTTGGTTTATGACTTGAACATGAAACAGTGATGACATCTTTTACATGGTTTTATGATGTTTATATTCTATGTAACGAGAAATTTAAATAAACAGTTTAGTGAACCGTCTAGTATAGGACTTTCGATGTCACTATCCTGGTTATTCATTAGACTTGTTATATAGAGTATTGAAGGATAAGTGTTGTATGCGAGCGACTAGTAAACCATGCAGTGAGAACGTGTAGTATGGGACGCACTGTTACCACTGTTCGGGATAATAATTGTAAGTTGATGGCGTATATAAACCATTGTCTACACTGAGAAGTCTTGAGTGACTATCTCCTTACTACTACTAGATAGTCTTGAGCGACTATCGAGGTAGTCCTGAGTAACTATCCTATATTAGACCTGAGAGTCTTAACGTATGGAGATATGAGTGTCTTCCATTATAGGTGTCAAAATTGTTTAGTACTGGTATATAATATTTCCATTGCACGTGCGGTGTTACTGAGTCTCGCCAATGTTGATATGCATGCAGCGTTGCTGAGTCTCGCCAATGTTGATATGCATGCGACGTTGCCGGGTCTCGCCAATGTTGATATGGATCCATGTGACCTTTCATAAATTTTCTTAAATTTTGATGTGATTTACATATATGATTTTATTTATGATTTCATCTTGTTATTGTATTTTGGTGGGTTGTGAGCTATCATGTGATTGTATGATTCTTGTTTATGGTTTCATTACGTTATTGTATTTTGATGGCTTGTAAGCTATTATGTGATTATGATATCTCAGCGACTACATAATGCATTATAAATGTTGAATGAGATCTATTTGAATAAGATTATGATGTCATTTGCATATGTTTCTATATGGTAATGCTTCCATAACATTTAGCCACATGACATAAATCATTAATGTCAATATTTGAGTGAATCCAGTGATTAGGTTTATGTCCTGAATGATCTTTCAAGTTTAGAGCACCCAAATATTTTATATTAACTATAATGGATTTAGACGTAGACTGATCCGTTCGTTATTTTATATAATACTCGGGTCAGACCGAGACATTACAGGTACAGGGACCTTAAGACTAGCTTGTATTCATTGGGCTTAGAGGAGTACAATAACTTAGAATATCATGTACTATCATGTATTGTATGGATTGATGTGTATATTGATGTGTAATAAGTAAATGTGTATAAAATATTAAATATTATACATTATATTTTATCGCTGCGATTAACTCTGTGATCTCTATATTCATGTATATTTTGTATTGTTAGTCCTGGAGGCACACATGTAACTGTTTTGTACTGACATTGAGTACGTAAGGGTAAGTGATATTTTAGAAATTTTAATACGTACCAGTGTTAGTCCAAGATAATTTGCACGTGTGTGCCCCCTACAGCCTCATTCTCCGTATTATCTGACGGTATTACTTAGTAATACTCTTGGATAATATAGGTATAGAGGTGGGGCAATACAATCTGGTTGTCGTCTATCAGTGCGACCTTTTGGTGTTTATGCAGTGGATGTTTCAAAAGCCGGTTCCGGATAATCCCCACATGTTTTCGGCTTAGTATTCATGATGCCTTTATCTCCTGATGTATCAGTGTTAAACAAGTTAGTACCGACAACCCTTCCGTCTTTCTGGGTTTTGATTCGTGGAGCTCTTGCCTTCCTCTTTCTTGGCTTCTAACTTAGATGACCTTTCGTTATAGAACCCCCTACCGGATAAACCCTGCTGGATACACCCTGCCGGATAGACCCTGTCGGTATTTAGTAGCTTTTGAGTTCTCTCTAGTGCTTGGCCCTTACTTTCGGAGAATTCCTATGTGTTTGTTTTCATCCAATACCCCTTTCACCATTAACCTGTATCGGAGTTAATTTTGGTAGTAACACTTGTTATCTATTATGTGTTGTTTTTCTGCTTCTATGTTGATGTATTCTCTGAGAGACTTGTAGTGATGCAATTTGCACAGACTCTTATAGACTCTTATAGTGTTATCCAAGGTTATATGAATATTTTCATGGTAATATGAAAAAGTTTAAGATTCTGCTTCACTTTTATTGCCTGTTGTATATGTTCTATTATATTTTATCCTTGCGTTGTTAGTTATACGACAGGTTCCACATATATTATTCTACCATGATGATCGTCCATAGCTTCCTGGCACGTCTTTCAGCTCATTATTTCCCTTGTTAAGTGCAGAAGTTGTGGGCGATCGTCACATAAGTTGTCGGGTTAGGGACTGATACACCCTACTACCGGGGCCGTCATAAGATATTTGTGTAGTAGGGAGCCTATCACATGGGTAGTTTTTAGGGTAACACATAATCTTGTTAATTCTAGTAATTGATGCAGTAATTTTATTCTTGGGATATGATGAGAAGCGTACATGACCTTTACCTTAACTTGTTCTCTTATTACCTTGTACTTGTTTATTTTAATATAGTTTTATGTTCAGCATTATTTATCTGTCTGGATACTTTCTATCTTATCTTATTATTGAAAATCACTGGAACTCGCCAGATTTACGTCTGACCTATTTTGTGTCCTTTCTCTCTCTTCCTTTCCCCCTTAGGTTCTCAAAGTGGTGGCGGACAATAGTTGAGATCGTGACTCTAATCTTGGACATGGATTTCTTCTAACTTGACATATATTGCATTAGCTTTTGTTCTACCTTGTTATGGCTTTTGAGGAGGGATATAATTTTACAGTTCTGTACTCTGATGTTTTGTATTAGCTTTTTATTCAGCATTTTGCACAAGCAGTTACATTGTTACAAAATGACTACACAATGCAATGCTTATTCAGTTGTTCTTCTTAATGGTATCTTTACCATTAGTGCAAGAGGTGGCAGCACACTGACAGGAGGAGTGTCACAAATGCACTAGTCAAAATAAAGAATTGTAGAAAATGATTCATGTGGTTGACCCCATCACGTGAGATGATAAAAACTTATAAATATGTAAGTCGTACGGTTGGTGATATTAATTGTTTGACAAACCTAAAGTCTACTCCAAAGTTAGATGGAGAGGTTAGTATGTGCATCAATTGAGATGATCATGCTTTTCTTTATGGAGATCTTCATGTCAATCATGTTCAATGTCTCGATGTTAGATCTCTAGCTTAGATCAACTTATTAAGGTGTGTCAATTTTAAAAAAAATCATGGAGAACGTGAAGGCTTTGGGAGAAGTGAAGGCTTTGATGATACCATGAGTCCTTTGAGATCGACGCTTGAGGTGTATCTAATGATGGGAACAACATCACTTGTATAGTGATAGTGATTGCTTCTTTTTGTTATAGTGGGAAGAAGAAAACATCAAGAGGGGAGCTTTAAATGACACAAGATTTTGAAAAAAACGCATTTCAATTCATAAGAAGAAAACATCAAGAGGGGAGCTTTAAATGACACAAGATTTTGAAAAAAACACATTTCAATTCATACTCGAATTCTAACATAAATGGAGCACAGATTTCAAGATTAGTCTTATGTTTCTATCGACCCACACACAATAGTCAACACCACTTAAGCAACCACAAGCACTAGTTAGTACCTAGTAGTATGTTTCTACTAGCTCTCCTCTATTTGAGCTCGTAAAGCTCAAACAATATTACAAATACATCAAAGATTCTGTTTACTTCACAATTTCATGTAGACATAGACCACAAGTTTGCAATGATAATCACTTGAATTACTTGTACAATACAGTGTAGCACTAAATTAGTGTAAATATTTCTCTATGGTCGGCCCAGGTAAATTCACGTAAAGGTCGTGTTATATACGTAAAGTTTGTCTCATATTGATATACAGCACACATTCTTTTACTTGATATCATTCAGCGGACAGAGGCTACTTGCTGCCTCATTGGCGTCAGCAATCGAGCAAGAGAAAGAGGCACATGCGCTCTAACCAAAGTACCATTCTCCATGTATTCCTAGAGATAACGGGAAAAAAAATGTGATAAATAGTCAGTCGAAAACATGAAGTGTGATTCTCCAAAAATTGTAAACAATTAAAAAGAACAGATTCGGACAGAAATACTACTCTTATCTTAATCGGTGTTTTGTTAATCATTTTATTGAGATTGACGAATAAATATTAAACAGTTCTTCGGCGTAATACAAACAGGGCAACTCCTTCTTGTATTCCTGGTGCGCATGTGCACTTGCATATATGAATCCTCAAGATTTGGTTGTAATATAATATGTGACTATGCTTCAAACAATCGACCATTTAAAAATATGTTAGGAAAATGATTATAGCGGAATGGTATCTAAGCTAGTTAAATCACTCACTGTTCCTTCCACAATTCCAACTTGATGGACAATGTTGAGGAGCTCTCCTTTGTCATATGAGATTAATGCTTCAACATGTATCATTGAGTCCTGCCAGGATTGTCAATGAAGTATTCACTTAACTGAGAACCGAATTTAATTTACAGATAATAAATACTTGAAGAAAATAGCACCAGTATGATAGTATAATACCATCAGTTTTGACTGAACGGCATCACAGAACTGTTCTAGGCCATCACCCATCATAGCAGATATACAAATTGCTCCGGTTTTCTCAGCTTCCCTTTTCACTTCACAAGGGTCCTCTGTATTATCAACCTATGTTATGTAAAGAAAAAAAAATCCATTAAAATTTGTTTTTATATATAGGTGAAACGGATTAAACGCAAGTGAAAATTGCCTACTATGTGATTTCATCCAGCAAAAAAGAAATATGTTCGCTGCACATCATTTATAATTTTATATCAGATTATGCTGAAGTACGATAAAAACAATGATATCTCATTATAAACCTAACTCAAACCTTTACCATTTACACTTATTCTTATTAAGTTAAGGTATAATCTCAAGTGAATCCAATCTGATTTCGATCAGAGGCCAACTACAAATTATTCAGACATAGTACAAAATTCGTGTTTACGTAGTGTTCGCCATTTTTCTGGTAGTTGGTAGACATTGTTTTCATACTTTTGTTAGTAAACATAGATTTATTACTGTCCATTTTCTACGCATCTTTTTTTGTACAATAATTTTTAAATTATGAGCAAAAAATTTGGTTTTAAAACCAAAATTTCAAGTAGGATATCTGAATTTTCACCCTATTACCAGAAAGACCGGGTTCAAATAATGGATTTGAAATACTCAGCAAACATGTACTGGACTTAGGTTATGTTATGATAAT
This sequence comes from Allium sativum, assembly GCA_030737875.1. NCBI lineage: Eukaryota > Viridiplantae > Streptophyta > Magnoliopsida > Asparagales > Amaryllidaceae > Allium > Allium sativum. The sequence goes on along the minus strand of CM060922.1, from coordinate 358,211,681 downwards.
AGCAACCACCAGGCTCGAACGTAAATTTCATACTACCTGAAACATACTCGAAGCGTTGGTAAGGCTAATGATAAGAACTTGTGTTGGGTCATTCATGAACTAAATATGTATGATATCAAAAACTCAACTCTGACAAACAGAAAACAAGCAGGATCAAGGAGAACAATAACAGTCATTCAATATAATCACTCCCCCAATACTCACCGTTATTTCCTTGATCTGCATTTTTGACTCAAAGATTTTGTGTAACATTACGACAGATACACTCTACTAACATCCCATTTCTATCTCCTTTGAAAAAGTTAACCTAACAATTTTCCAATGAATCAAAAACAATTGAATGATACAATGGTGAATTAAAACCTATAAATTGAATTTTGGAAGTGCATAATCTTTTTTCGTCTAAAAGTCATATTATCTTTGGTATCAGTTAATTTATTATTTATTATAATATTCCACACAAAATTAATCAATTACTGTCCGTAGTTGAAAATGTGAGCTCTCTAAAAAGAGCATGTTAATAGACAAAACTAAGTAAAACTTATTGATTGAAACTTCATACATTACTTATTTATATAGTGAAACGAATGTTGGTAATGAGAATTAACTACACGCGAAGGGGATTTAAAATGGAATCCACCAGTTGCTTGAGCGGTTCAAGAACATTTTACTGACAATCCAATAAACCAATCGCCCCCTTTCTAAATGGTTCCTCTTTGTTACCGATTATTGCACCATCAACTGACTGGAAATTGGTTTGGCATTTGACATTGGTATACTTGCTTTCAGATTTGCTATATATTATATGAACAAGATTCACTCCAAAAGAGAGAAAAAAGAAGTCAATTGTTATAGTACTCGTCACCGATAAAAAATAAAAGAAAAAAATGCAAAACTTAATTTACTTTTACACTTTAGTGATGCTTCAACATACATTTCATTGTGTCGTTTTATAGAAGACATCGATAAAAAATAAAATGTAATTAACATCATTTGAACAAAATTCTTTAACTAATTCTCGTCATTTCGTTACTTCTAAATGCTTGTAATACAACATATTACTTTATTATTTATTTATTATAATATTCCACACAAAATTAATCAATTACTGTCCGTAGTTGAAAATGTTAGCTCTCTAAAAAGAGCATGTTAATAGACAAAACTAAGTAAAATTTATTGATTGAAACTTCATACATTATTTATTTATATAGTGAAACGAATGTTGATAATGAGAATTAACTACACGCGAAGGGGATTTAAAATGGAATCCACCAGTTGCTTGAGAGGTTCAAGAACATTTTATTGACAATCCAATAAACCAATCGCCCCCTTTCTAAATGGTTCCTCGTTTGTTACCGATTATTGCACCATCAACTGACTGGAAATTGGTTTGGCATTTGACATTGGTATACTTGCTTTCAGATTTGCTATATATTATATGAACAAGATTCACTCCTAAAGAGAGAAAAAAAAAGTCAGTTGTTATAGTACTTGTCACCGATAAAAAATAAAAGAAAAAAAATGCAAAACTTAATTTACTTTTACACTTTAGTGATGCTTCAACATACATTTCATTGTATCGTTTTATAGAAGACATCGATAAAAAATAAAATAAAATGTAATTAACATCATTTGAACAAAATTCTTTAACTAATTCTCGTCATTTTGTTACTCCTAAATGCTTGTAATACAACATATTACATGAGTATGTATTATAAATAGATTGGTAAACTACCATGTTTTGAGATAATATCACCGATGTTTTACGTAAAAAAATTGTAAATTTATCATGTACGTACCGATTAAATTGACACAACGATTTTACTTAAAAAAAATCATAATTGATTGACTGATAACGACATGGTAAAGTGAAATTTACCGTTACAATGACAGTTCCAGAAATTTCATTGCCATTTGTTATTAAAGTGCATAAATTGCACAAACAAGTTCATCGTGTGCGTTAATAAGATTATAGGACTGACGTATGCGGTATGCGCTTGTAAGCATACATTACTTGTTGATTTCCCGCTTAAAAAGGGCACATATTAGAAGTTTAGAACAATACTATCCAATATAAATACAAATATGCAATATTTATAGTGTTTCTTTTGAAGCAACAAATGATAAATTATACATACTACCTTTCAACTTAACGCAAGACAGAAGTATTGGACGAATGACGTAAACAATGTCACTGACAGAAAATTAATGCAGTAACATTACTTGCTAATGTCCATTTAAAAAAAGACACATTTAAACTGCTCCATTATCCAATATACGTACACACATTTAAACTAAAAACGGAATTTTTGAAACATCAAAACTTTCGTGTACCGAAATAGAATGGAAAACCGGAATTTTAAACCTTGCTTCTAACTACATTCCCCTTTTCTTGCTAAGACTTTTTTTTAATAGTAAGTGGTATTTTTTTTTCAAGCAGCCTACTCATTCTTTTCTAGCTCTAATTCAATTTCCGCTAGATAAAGATAATATCTTTAGATTCAATTTACCTTATATTATTCCTTCTAACAAATTCCAAAGAATTATGTTATACAAAAATTTATGATGGTTTTGAATTTGATTTATTAGTTGAAAACATTATTTTCAGTTTAAGTAACAATTTATTCCATATTATTATTCACTTGTTTAAAATTCAAATAACAATCTCTCTATGAACCATGGTGCACTTCTATTTAATTTTTTTATTTGTATGAAATTTTAAAACCCAGTATCTTCAACCATTTTGGAAAAATAAAAACTATGTCCATGTTAATTAACATTAATATGCGTTATATACAAAACGACCATATTTATCAACTGTCAAAAATTATTATTTTCATTCCTGGTATCACAGCATGCTGGACTGAAACAATGATTACAATTATAAGAAAAACATAGCAAAGAGTAGAATTAATGAAAAAGAATTTTTTTACTGAAAGGTTCCAACAAGAATATAATTACTTCTCCTTCTACCCCTTTATAAATTTTAATTTGATCCAAATTGATTAAATTTATTTTGCAAACAAATATTAGTATTATACAACCAGAAAATTGAAAATGGAAGGGATGGGAAGTAAATCCACAAGTTTTTAAATTTTGTTTTTGTTTTTCTTTAACAGAATGGACAGTGGTTTAACATATGGTAAATACTTCAATGCAACATAACGTTTACATTAAAAAAAGAGTGTAATTCCGGATGGAACAACATTTACAACTAAGATATCAACACAAAACAAGGGACCGCTGAGGTTTACCTTATTCCAGACTGTCAGTTTTGGAATTTCTTCCACGCTTAATTCACCAAGTACTTTATCAACAGCAACAATTTGTTGTCGAGCTAGAGGATGACTGGGCTTCAACATCAAATGAACAATGTCAGTCAAAAAACAATATAAATATTTATAAACTGAATTATTTATCCTGCAATGAGAGCACGATACCTGATATCAACTACATGTACAAGAAGTGATGACTCGGAAATCTCTTCCAGTGTTGCTCGAAATGCAGCAATCTGCACCATACAAATCACAATAACTACTTGAAAGACTGCACAATGCATGGTTCTACCATTGTAGTGATATTTCATTCATTTGGTCCATTCATCATTTTTCTAAATCCCCAAATGGCTCCCGTTATAGCACTTATCGAATTCAAATCAATCCATGTTTACATTACATTGGTAAACATAGCCAGCAACTCTAAAAGCGCACTTAAAGCAAAATACATTAGCATGATTATAATTTAGCGGTCCAAATAATCATCATGCCCACATTTACACAATAGCTAATTTGAGGCCAAACCAACAAGCCCAACACCATTATCAAAAACAAAGAACAGCCCTATAGGATACATGAATATGAATAGTGTGACTAATAAAGCAACATCTATCCTCATACAGAAACTAAATGGGCAAGTCATTTGTAAAAGTGCAGTGTGAGATTATGTTTATAGGTGTTCCAACCGTCAGATTGAAGTGCCTACATATGGATTGACTATCTCATATCCAATCCGATCCATTTATTGGACAGTACCAATCAAAATTTAAAATAAGATTGAATCAAATTCAAATTATATAAATCTAATTATAGCACATTAATTTGTAGCAATCATTATTCTATACATTTTTAATCACATCAAAGACATCAATTTAACATGATTAATAAGGCGGCGTGCAATAAATTAATTTGAGTTGACAGATAAGCCAATTCGAGAATAGTTAACTATAAGTGATGTAAATGAGGGTTTTTTTTTCCGTTGGAAGAGTGGAATTGAATGAATGCATGTGGTTCAAAGGTGGTTAATGTTCTCTAATGGGCATGGTGGAAGTCCGTTTATATTTAATTATTCTTTTCATTTCATTATCCCAAAAACAAAGGAAAAAACTCAAAAAGAATTTTAATGACCTCCCCCTAAATTTTGGTCGAAAATTAAGAAAGAGAAAGCAAACCACTTTAGGAGGGGAAGAGCTAGGAAGAACTTAGGGAATCTTCATCTTTATCTTTAAGTAGGTAATACTACCACAGTACAAAAATCTATGCTTTAACAATTCGAATTTGCTTAAGTTTAATATTTGCAAATTGTTTTCCATCCTTGGTACGTGGATTAAGCGTTATTAAAGCGGTGGTTACATGGGACATAACAAAACTTGACGAATAGGAGCTAAACTCACTGTTTCAGATCTCGCAAATATCGCCCGAGATCTCCTCCGAGATCTCGTTTTGGGCTCCTTCTGAAACAAAACGGCTAATATCACTCTAAATCTCCTTTTGAACATATCGCCCGAGATATTGCAGTATTGAACAATATATCGATCGAGATGAAATACTGGAATATCGTCCGAGATCTTAGTTTATTTGGGTCAAAATTTAAATTTGTGCCTAAACTACAATAATAATTAAAAAAAACTCAAATCTAGCCATGATAACCTTTTGTTATTTTACATTTTGCATGTTAAATGACCATAACAATGCTTATGATTTTCATGTTCGTCTTTTTACATACATGTTACCTATGAAATTATGTATTTTATGGTCTATTTATGATGAATTTTTTAATGTTTTGGATCTTTTTAATGTTTTATGTCTAACAGTATTTCAGTTTTAAGCAGATTACGATTTAGAGTATGAATGATCTATCGTAAAATAAAAAATAATAAAGTTATTTTGCAATTCAAGTTTAAGTTACTATGTTTTTAATAACATTCATAAAAATCATTTTGTGTAAAAATATCATTTTTTAACATATCATGTACTCCGAGATTGTTCCGATATGAACTTTTAGACCCGAGATGGAAATCCGAGACGAATTCAAGAGTTAGACTCATCTCGTCCGAGATCTTCCCCGATACGAGATCAAGTCTATAAAATCCCCAAGACGAAACGCGACCGATATCCGAGACTTAAAACCTTGGCTAAACCTCTAAAAAAAATATTTATGCTACAGAATTTTTAGCTGTATTGATGTAACAAGCATGGGATATGCTAAAATAAACTTTGCTTGGCAAATGTAAATATACTAATTTTTGATAATTTGTATGAATATTAAAATGTGTGAAATGAATTTTAAATGAAGGAAAAAAAAATTAAGAATGCCAACCTTTTACCTTAAAACAGTCAGTTTTTGAAAGAAAACACATTTGGTTATTGAAAATTTCTAGAAGTTTTCTAAATTGATTTAGAACGGGATTCTAAAATGAAACCGTCTTAGATGAAGCTCTCGAACTATGGTTGAGGATATTAATTAAAAGACTTTAAAAATAGGGACAGAAAGACTTCATAACATTTTTTTTTTTTTTTTTGAATTTAAGTACAAACAAAAATTGTACTAGCCATTTATAATCAAACATGTATCATGTGTATGACAAGCTAAATGTTTAAAAACATAGACCCAACAGATAAATGGTTAGATGAAATCAGTAAGCATTGGCAACCCTATAACGAGACCCAAGACGTTATGCGTAGAGGAGAGAACAGTAAAGAAACAAAAATAGTAGATGACGAGGGTTAGCAACATTAACTGAGTGTTTCGTCTTTCAACGAGATAAGAATAGCTTGGAGGACTAGCTCCAAAGATAGAAGGACTATCCACGAAAGTAAGTGGACCAAAAAATCGTAGGCTGCCCCCCTATAGACAAGATCAAACACTTTGCTGGAAAGCAAATGTTGCAAGGGACAACAAAGGTTGAAAGAGAAAAGTGTTGTAGCTGAGATTCTTCCAAATGAGACCAAATAGGCTAGGTAAACACATTTGTATACTACGTACCTTCGACATAACCCAGGGCTGGCAGAGAGAAAATAATTTATGCTAAGAATTAAATACCGCGGTATACCCTCGAGTAAGCAAAGAAGTGGAAAAGAATATAGAAAATTCTAAAGGGCCTATATAAACTATGTAAAAAGCTACCATGCTCATGGAGTAGTCCTAAAAAAGAGAGAATGAATTAGGGTAACCATTAAGTCATTGCTTCTTTGCCTAAATCAACAAAACCAGAAAATCTACATGCAAGGGGGCTAGGAATCAAAAGTGAACCAAAAATGTGCAATAGATGAACCAAGTACAGATGGTAGCACTGTTAAGGGAGTTGCCCCTAACAATGAAAACAGTTAAAATTTAAAACAAGAAACATCAAGATAATGGGAAGCTTTAGTGCTTGGGGTGTACCTCTAAGACCGACGATATGATTTCAAGGTGGCTCCTGCGACCGTAACTGATAGAGTCAAAGGCTTTGTCCAAATGACAATTATGTGATAAGATTACATATAATTTGATTCATATAGCGAACGTTGTTCAAATTAAAATAAACATTTGATTTTAGTTTTCATTGTATATGTAATTATATTGGGATATGGGTAATGTTTCAAATACACTAAATATATACAGAGAAAATTCTTAGGAAAAAATATTTTATCAATGTAGCTACGAATGTGTTCCTAATCCGTAAGTATTGAATTGTGTCAACAAATATTTCTGCTTAAATGTTTCCAGTCAAGATGTATCATGAACGGAATATTGATATCTCTGTTCAGCTTAGTGAACATAATGATCTATATATGATGAACTGTAATTCCTCATGATCGTTGGAATTTGGAAGCACCAGTAGGTTATGTACGCGGTTGTTTGGAATAATTACATAACTAAAGACTAAGACACTTATGTATGTTAATTATAGAAAAGTCAAATAAAAAATTCACGGGATGATGCATAGTAGTACTAAGACTTCAGATTACAATGAATCTCAGTTGTTTAAAGTATACTTCGAAAATGGTCAATCACATAACAACAAAGGACATGTTACCATTGTAGGTTGTACATAAATATAAGTTGAACCGGTTGGCTTTGCCAAAAAACATATAAGTTGAACCACTTGACATGAAACACTATTTAAGAGAGGAACTGTCTTTCTCGATTAGAAAAATAGTATCATCGTCATTAGTAGTCAACGTTCTGACTAAAGCAAATTGGTTAATTGACAAATTTTATCAGATTGAATCATTGGCTTTAATGTTGGACTCTGCAATTAACTATGGATATTATTATACACAATTAATCGAGCTCTACCTATCCAAGTGACATAGGAATGACGAAGAGGCGACATGCGCAATACATCATTACTAAACAGCATAGCTTATTGATCAAAAGCACCATTTCACCTAGATGATCTATAGGCAACTAAAATTGTGCCAACTGTTGTGTTTGGGTAAAGTACGTACACGCTTTAACATTTAAATTATACAAATATTACAGGAGGCTTAGGCACTTGGAAGTCTTACAACCATAATTTTCGTTTAACATCCAAAATTAACTTAAATGATTTATAGATGTTACAAATTATTATGGACAAATTAATACAATGGATATATTGATTTAATTCTTATTTTATTAGTCTTACTATGTGGTTAAAAAAAATATAATTGTCACACACTTATTTAATTATTTATACATGTCAAAAATAATGTTTATTGAATAACAAATAATATAATGATCAATATTATTTATGTAATTAATATTTAGAGGACTAGCTAAAAAATCTGATCCATGGAAAAATACAATGGCGATATTTTTGTAGCATTTGACGCTACAAGTAAACTCATTAATAGTATCGTGGGGTTCGGTTAGGTAGTTGGAATGTAGGGTCCTTAACAGAAAGTTAAGAGAGATATTTGATACTATGATTAGGAGACGTGTAAACATCTTGTGCGTTCAAGAGACTAAATGGACGGGTCAGAAGGCGAAGGAAGTGGAGAACACTGGCTTCAAATTGTGGTACACGAAAGAAGTACGTAACAAGAACCGGATATGAATATTGATTGACAAGAATCTTAAGAACGAAGTGGTCGACGTCAAAAGACGAGGGGACAAGATCATCCTAGTTAAGCTAGTAGTTGGTGATGCTGTTCTCAATGTCATTAGTGCATATGCCCCACAGGTAGGCCTAAGTGAAGAAGCCAATAGGAAGTTCTGGGAAGACTTGAATGTCATGGTTAGATATGTGCCTAATAGCGAGAAACTTTTATAGGATATGACTTAAATGGCCATGTTGGCTCATGTTGACGTCAAAAGTTGGTTACTAGTAACGATCAACCCCCAATCGCGTGATCAACACACGAATAAAGATTAAAAATACAATAAAAGGTAAAAGAGTGGGGAGCACACAGAATTTTTATAGTGGTTCGGCAAAGACGATGCCTACGTCCACTTTATATATTATTATTATTATTTTTTAATTATAAGTACAATGTTTTTTCTGTTTGAAGAAGAGAAAGAAAATGACTGTCCTCCCTTCTTCTTTCTTTTAGAGAGATTGAAGTTATGGAAAAGCGTAGAGATGAAAAACTTGGAGAAAGCCGTCTGGCTAAAAATCCCTAAAAGTCCCCTTTCCTCTTTAAGCTTAGGGGTATTTATAGGTGGAGAATGCAGCTTGGGTTGTTGCGGTATGGTCCGGCCATTTCGGGAAAGCCTGGACACGTGGAATTCATCTATTGGCTTGAATTGCGGCTGAAGGACTGATTCCACTGTTCATAAATAGTATCCTCGGAAGTTGTGGCTGACGTGGCATCCACGGAGAGGTTCATTAAAAATAGAGTTTTATCCGTATATGGTTTGACCGCCTTTATTGCCTTGAAAGTCGGGATATTATTTGGACTAGCTCTGCAGAAATCTTCTACGCTGGCCCGAGATAATCGGTCAACGAGTTCTTTCGGGAGGCGGAAAACTCGGTCGTCCTGGTGAGCGATTCTTCCGGTAATGCACAGTCAATCTGACTGAGTTGGACTTAGGCCGATGTGCCATTGCTTTAGGTTGCGCCCCTGCTGGGCCTCCTGAAGCGTGACCTGCATATGATTTGCGCGTTTGGACTTCGGTCCTGTTCGTTGAGACTCTTGCCAAAAAGAGGGTTAACACTTTGCCCCTCAGAATGCATTTTCATCGACAGAGGGAGGTGTGTTCTGAAATCCGAACCGAAGCACAAACGCTCGAGCTGCTATGGTCGCGCCGGACCATATTGAGGCCAGAAAACCGACGGTCTGATGTTGTATTAAGGCCGAAATCCCGACGACCATGCCAGATCGTATTAAGGCCAGAAAACCTACAACCATCGGGAACCGTATTAAGGTCGAGATGATGATTGCCATTTGTACGAGAGTTGGTTCCTGCAAATACAAAACAAACCATCCTCGTTTTGGAGGAGGGCCATGGGTCAAGCATTTTATCTTACTTGGCTTTAGAGGGTGGCGAACATCAACCATGCTCGGCTTAGGGGCGAGCATAAACCATGCTCGGCTTAGAGAGGGCGAATATTAACCATACTTGACTTAGGGGCGAGCATAAACCATGCTCGGCTTAGAGAGGGCGAGCATAAACCATGCTCGGCTTAGAGAGTGCGAGTCGGCTTAGGGGCGAGCATAAACCATGCTCCGCTTATGGAGGGCGAGTATTAACCATACTCGGCTTAGGGGCGAGCATAAACCATGCTCGGCTTAGGACAAGTGTTTCTTATGCTCGACTCATGCTAGGTTGGTTAGTTTAGCGAGCTATGCATGCTCGTGGTGTAAAGAAGAGAGAGTTGTCCACACTCGTATTTAAAAAATATGACCTCACTCACTTGAAGGAGTAGGTGTTTAAAATGGTGGTGGGCTTTCGCGCTGACCAAACAAAACAGGGGGGGCGAGCATTATCCATGCTTGGCTTAAAGATTTCACAACATGATCTACTTTTACAAAAAGTAAAATTCATAACTGCTAAGCAACTAAAGAAAAGAAATTCTACGAGGACAGCGATTGATTACAGAGCATTCTCAAGAGCTAAAATTAAGGCGTCCTTGTTATTGAAAGAAATACATCGAAAGAAAAGATAAAAAATCTAATTAATGATAATGCCGCGAGTGCTAGTCTCAGGGTCCTTTCCGTTTCTAGGAGCTCGCGGACCAGCCTGAGGAGCTTGAGCAGAGAGTCGCGGCGGCATGGCCGGGGCGCGATCTTTGACATATTCAGCGAGTTCCCCTTTCCTGACTCGTCCTTCGATAAGATCGCGCAGATGTCGGCAATCATTTGTATTATGTCCAGCTACGTTGTGGAATATACAATGCTTGCCAGAATCGAGTTCCATCTAGGTCGGTTCTCGTCGAGGTGGTCTTGGAGTATGCAAGGACTCGCGTATATCGAGGTAGATATCGAGCAAAGAAGAATTGAGCTCGGTGTATCGATCATATTTGTTTTCATTTCGAGGTCGCACATTGCATTCATCCTTCTCCGGGACCTTTCCTCCTTTATTCTGGTCATTGCCGTTGAGTGGACCTTGTTGTTTGGCTACTAAAACTTCAAGGCTCTCCATTTCAAGGCTGGCATCCTCTTGTCGGAGGAATCTCTCGACCTCGGAGTAAAAATCATTTATATCTTTGGGGGGGTCTCTGGTTAAGGAGTTTGAGAATTTTGATCTCTTCTAAATTCCCGCGATGGCTGCCATCAGCACCATCGATGGCTCGGGCCGATCGACAGATGCTACAGCTGCGTTGAATCTTCGAGAAAGGATCTTAGCGTCTCTCCGGATCGCTGGTTGATGGTAGATAAAAACATGACACTTTTTAGTCGAGAGATATGCACTCGAAACTGTTCGATGAAGCGAGTGACCAGAGTATTCCAGCTACTGATCGACTCCGTTGTTAGCTGCCGAAACCACATACCGGCTATATCTGTGAGAAAGAGAGGAAAGCACTTAGCCATAAAGTTGGTCGATGCACCAAGTACTTCAATATGTCGCATGTATCGCATGAGGTGAATGGTCGGGTCAGTGCGACCGTTGTATGGCTCGATGGCTGGGAACCTGAAGTGTGGAGGATTTTGAGAATTTCTGATTTCTCTAGTAAAGGGGCTGCGATTGACATTGTCTATGTCTTGCTGCGAAGAGTTGCCCCGAGTGAAGCATCGGACAATGCTTGCAAGCTGGCTCCCATCTCCGAGGAGTCCTTGTCATGAACTTAGTTCTGCATCCTGAGAGGGTTCTACACGAGGATCCGGCAAAAGCATGCTCGAAAGGGTGGCCATTGGCTGGGCTCGACCTCCGAGATTTGAGTGAAGGTGTGAGGGAAGGTGAGATCTGGCGGGTGGTTCTGGGAAGAATGGCCCCTCTTGAACCTGATGAGTCGTGGGTCGAGCCATGCCTGTAACAAAGGGTCCGGGCTGATCCAGCATAGCATGTGATGCTTGGAGGCCAGGGTTGCCCCCGCTTGAAGCGAGGTCAGAAGGGTTTACGGTAGCATTTTCTTCTGCTACGATGAGGGCCGGCATGGTAGGCTGGCTTCCCTCGTTCGAAGGGAAGGTTACTCCAATTCTTCATTGAAAAGGAAGAGTGGTTAGACTGGCATGTGGCAAGATCCCGGGTTATAATGGGAACGACGTTGATTCTGAGGGACTCGGTGGTAGCTCGACCGATTCGAGATGTTCCAAAGAGCAGAGGCATATTTGCCAGACGACCTAGATCTTGATCGGACGTCTCCTGATGTTTTGTGGCCACAACCGCACTGGTTGATGTAAGCGATACTCCTGGCTGGGCTTGATTGGTTGGTGGGACCAAACCAGGATGAAATAAAGGTGTAGCCCGATCGGTGACCTAATTTTGAGTAAACTGAGGGTCAGTTGTTGTCCCAATCTCAGCCTGTGGAGGAATTGATGTTGAAGCGTTCAACCCTGTTTCCAATCGATTGAGAAGGTGATCCATCAACTGCTGTTGTCGTTCGAGGACTTTACCCTGAGATGTCATATGGTCTCTGAGTTCGACCATGATTTTATCCATGTCGTCCCGGGTAAGGAATCGAGACATGTCGTCATGAGAGGAAACTTCGTGGCTTACTTCTGCAGCATCGGTGTCGGCTGCATCGGCGTTTGCGGGACGAGAGGGTATTGCATCTTTCTTTCGTCTGTTTGTCATGACCTGAGATAAGCAGGAGTTCGATGGAGATGTCGGTGCGCTACCCCTACCTGGCGCGCCAAAAGTGTTGACGTCAAAAGTTGGTTACTAGTGACGATCAATCCCCAATTGCGTGATCAACACACGAATAAAGATTAAAAATGCAATAAAAGGTAAAAGAGCGCGGAGCACACACAGAATTTTTATAGTGGTTCGGCAAAGACGATGCCTACATCCACTTTATATTTTTTTTTTAATTACAAGTACAATGTTTATTCTGTTTGAAGAAGAGAAAAAAAATGACTGTCTTCCCTTCTTTTTTCTTTTAGAGAGATTGAAGTTATGGAGAAGCGTAGAGATGAAAAGCTTGGAGAAAGCCATCTGGCCAAAAGTCCCCAAAAATCCCCTTTCCTCTTTAAGCTTAGGGGTATTTATAGGTGGAGAATGCAGCTTGGGTTGTTGCCGTATGGTCCGGCCATTTCGGGAAAGCCTGGACACATGGAATTCATCTATTGGCTTGAATTGCGGCTGAAGGACTGATTCCACTGTTCATAAATAGTATCCTCGGAAGTTGTGGCTGACGTGGCATCCATGGAGAGGTTCATTAAAAGTAGAGCTTTATCCGTATATGGTTTGACCGCCTTTATTGTCTTGAAAGTCGGGATATTATTTGGACTAGCTCTGCAGAAATCTTCTACGCTGGCCCGAGATAATCGGTCGACGAGCTCTTTCTGGAGGCGGAAAACTCGATCGTCCTGGTGAGCGATTCTTCTGGTAATGCACAGTCAATCTGACTGAGTTGGACTTGGGCCGATGTGCCATTGCTTTAGGTTGCGCCCTTGCTGGGCCTCCTGAAGCGTGACTTGCATATGATTTGTGCGTTTGGACTTCGGTCCTGTTCGTTGAGACTCTTGTCAAAAAGAGGGTTAACAGCTCATATAGCAGGGGATTTGAGAGAGTGCATGGTAGTTTTGGTTTTGGCGGTAGGAACCAAGAGGGTGAAGAAATATTGAATTTCGTGTTTTCTTATGATCTCATGATTGCTAATACCATCTTTAGAAAGAGACAATCGCATTGGATCACCTTCAATAGTGGCCAACATTTTAATTAGATTGACTTTGTCCTAACTATAAGAGACAGTAAATGAGATTGTGTTGATTGCAATGTCACACCTGAAGAATGTGTCGTCTCACAATATCAGCTCTTGGTATGCGTGTTTCGTCTTCGGGTGATGAAGGATAAGAGAGCGAAGATTAGGACGAGATGGTGGAAACTCAAAGGAGACGCCTTGTGGGTGTTTAACGATAAAGTGATGGAAGAAGGGGCATGGAACGTGGAAGGAGAAGCAAATGTCATGTGAAATGAGATGACAACTTGCACTAAGAAAGTGGCTATTGAGGTGTTTGGGAAAACAAGAGAAAATAAGCGATGACTCACGGATTCGTGGTGATGGAACAACGATGTGCAAAAGGCTATCAAAGAGAAGAAGAAATGCTACAAATGCATGCACCATCATAGAAACGAAGACAACATGCACAGGTACAAACTGGCAAAGAAGACTGCAAAGAGAGCGGTGAGTGAAGCAAGGGGTCGAACGTATGAAGATTTGTACCAAAGGTTGAGTATGAAAAAGGGTGAAAGAGACATCTACAGAATAGTCAAACTACGCGAAGGAGGATAAGAGACTTCAACCAGGTTAAATGCATTAAGGTCGAGAACGATAGACATTTGGTGAAGGTGAAGGACGACCAAAAAATAGATAGAGAGCATACTTCGATAAGCTTTTCAACGAAGAAAGTGATAGCTTCAAGATCGAGTTGGAAGACTTTGCCGACATCACCGATAGACATTTTGTTTGAAGAATTCAAGAGGCTGAGGTAAAAAGAGCACTGAAACGGATGAAAACATGCAAGTCGGTTGGGCCTGATGACATCCCTATTAAGGTATGGAGATGCTTTGGAGATGCAGGGATAACCTGGCTAACCAAGTTGTTTAATAATATTTTCAAATCAAACAAGATGTCAGATGAGCGGAGTAGAAACATTTTAGTTTCAGATCTTCAAGAATAAATGAGATATTCAAAGTTGCACAAACTACAGAGGAATTAAGCTTATGAGTCATACAATGAAGCTTTGGAAGAGAGTTTGCGAACAATGTTTGAGGAGGTTGACAAGTGTCTCTAAGAACCAATTTGGTTTCATGCCTGGAAGATCAATCACTGAGGCGATTTTCTTGATTAAGCAACTTATGGAGAGATGCAGGGAGCAGGAAAAATATCTTCACATGATTTTTATTGATTTGAAGAAAGCTTATGACAGAGTACCAAGGAAGGTTATGTGGTAGGAGGTAAAAAGGAAGAGGGTGTCATCAAAGTACATTACTAATCAAGAATATGTACGAGAAGGTGTTTTTTTTTTTGCCAATGTTTCCAATACCAACTTAGTTTTGATTTGTAATTTTTAGTGCTTTAAATCGTTTCATTTTCCATGTCTTCATAATTCTAAGATTAACTATTTAATACATGTATGTGTTTAAATTAGATGTATCATTATGTTGTTTGAAAACTTATTATAGCAACGGTGTATTGTAACATTTTTTGGTTTTTGTCCAGGGTTAATTGTTTTTTAAATCCAAATGTTTGAGTTGCTCTAACTTGATTCATCTAAATGTTATAAAATAAAATAAAAATTATGTCCATTTTAATTCATTAATTAGCAGCTTTAAAAAAAATGAAAGTTGCATCGTACTATATGCTTGATTACAACTTCTAATTAGCGACAAGTAACTGAATATATCACTTCAATAAATATTATATAGTTTATAATCTCGAAATGTTGGGACAAACAACCCTTTGTAATAACGATATAGATCCAGAATCAAATCTGATTAGATAACTCAACATTATAAACCATGTGAAAACATACATTTCTAAAAACTAAAGTAAGATCTAACATACGGTGATAATATACAGACGGTCCATAATTATGCCAATTTAGAGAATCCTAACACAATTAATAAACAATATCTGATCCAATCCAATGCAAAAAATTGTGGATCGGTTCATATTTGATAGTTGGACGGAATGAGTGTGGATCAAAAGATTAGGTATCAATTAAAACTTATATTGAATCGCCTCTGGCCCTAAATCCATTGGATTCGATCTATCATACAACCCTAGTGCCCCTAGCCATTGTATCCTAAAGTGCATATTGTTTATAGACTTATGTCGTTGTTGAACTAAATGAGCAAAGCGTATAGATTACATAGGCATGTGGATGTTGGTGAGTGGACATAGGAGTTAGTGCAGACCAATAATATAACTGTAGATGCATTATATGTGTTTGTTCACATTAAATCTTAGCCTTCATATAATTTTTTAACTGAATAACTACCATTTTTGCACAAGAGAAACATCATAAGTTTATTTATTCGCAAACCTTTTAACATCATTTCAGAATTATATTTTTCAATTAATATTCTAATTTAAACCACAATAGATGTTAACTTTACATCTAAATATAACATTATATGTCGAAACTATTTTCAAGTAGAAGTTACAACCATCTGTTGTTACTTGCTATATGTCCGCTATTTCTTTTTTACACCTCCGCCATTATAGAACCGTTGAACGCGTTAACTGCACAACCTTAACATAATGTCTTATACAATCAATCAACAGCTCATCAATCTGCAAACCGTGATTATTACGGCGGCAAGTCGAATTGAGTCGACATAGGTCCAATTAGTCGACTAGTGGACTACTCGTAGACTAGTCGCAGACTAGGCGATGAATAATATAGATGCATAATATTAGTAATGACACTTGATAATGAATGTAACACAAATGTAATGATAGCAACACCATGTTATATTTGTAGTCACTAAAATGATGCTTATAATTTAATAGATTGCAAACTGCAAAGGAAATACAAACCAAATTGAAGTTTCAAAATAATAGGGTGCAACATAAAAAACATAAATGAGGTAATTAATTCAAAGATAGTCATGTAGTTTGACTTCTTCATTTGCATCACAACCACTAGTTTTGTGAATAGTAGTCATAAGTTTTAGTATATGGTTGCACTGGAGAGACAACAATAACACTGGAAAGGAAGCGGCGGCTAACGTAAGAGCATTGCAGAAGCTTTTATTCAGCTTCGTATTTTTTTAGGGTTCGACTTTTGTTTTCCTGTCTTCGACTTTGCTTTTTTTTTGATCTAACTTTGGTTTTTTTTTTCCAGGCTGAATAACAACTAGTCGGAGCAAGTCGTAAGGCCTAGTCGATGAACTAATCGACGGATTTCGTGCCAGGCACTCGAAATACTTACAAATTGCAAGTCGAGGCTTCTAGCCGATGCTTCAATCTCGAATAGTCAACTAGTCACGACCAGTCGAGCGTCGTAATAACAATGTTGCAAACTACAAATTTCAAGTCCTTTTAATAGCTAAAGGTTAAATGAAAAATAGTTAAAGAATTGTATTTGTTTAAAAATTTGCAAGTGAGCTTCGTGAAAAAAAAATCTATGATTATGTAATGTAAGAATCGCTTAAAAGGCAAAAGCGTACATGAGACATTTTCAAATCCATAAGGCATGGCCTAAGCTCCGAGGCACCGTGACATAAGATTTCAAGTTAAAAAATGCAAAACATATAACATAATTGGACATAGAATAGCATTAAATGTCAAATATTATATTAAAAATATAAATTTTCAATTTCAGCTACTATCAAATTGAGCATAAACTTCAATTGGCGTTGTCGAATAACTAGCTGGAATTGGTATCGACTCCAGTTTTTGAAATCAAAATCGATTCCACATCTGGAATTAAAATTGATTCCAAGTGAATGTGATCATAATAAATTTCGCATCTTTCTCGACGGGTGCAAGGGGCAAAGAATCTAGTCGACGATAGCAGGGTTCGGTTAGATAGTTGGAATGTAGGGTCATTAACTGGAAAGTTAAGGGAGAGTTGATACTATGATTAGAAGACGTGTAAATATCTTATGTATTTAAGAGATCAAATGGACGGACTAGAAGACGAAGGAGGTGAAGAACACAAGCTTCAAGTTATGGTATATGGGAGAAGAATGCAACAAGAACGGGGTAGACATATTGATTGACAAGAAACTTAAAAATGAAGTGGTCGACATCGGAAGACAAGGGGACATGATCATCTTGGGTAAGCTAGTGGTTACTAATGTGATTCTAAATGTCATTAGTGCATATGCCTCCACAAGTAGACCTAAGTGAAGAAGCCAAGAGGATTTTCTGGGAAGGTGTCATGTTTAGAGATGTGCCTAGTAATGAAAAAAAAAAAAGGTGGAGATTTCAATGGTCATGTTGGCTTAACTAGCGGGGGGTTTAAAAGAGTGCATGTTGATTCTGGATAAGGTAGTATGAACCAAGAAGGAGAAAAATTACTGATTTTTTTTTAATGACCTCATGATTGCTAATATCTTCTTTAGGAAGAGAATCACATCTGATCATTTTAAGTAGTGACCAGCATTGTAGCTAGATTGACTTTGTCCTAGCTAAAAGAGACGATAAACGAGATTGTGCAGATTGCAAAGTCAAACCTGGAAAATGTGTCGTCTCACAACATCAGTTTTGCTATGCATGTTTCGTCTTCGGGTGTTGAAGAATATGACAGCTAAGACTAATAGAACGAGGTGGTGGAAACTCAAAGGAGACGCCTCACGCATGTTTAAGGATAAAGTGATGGGAGGAGAGACATGGAACATGGAAGGAGAAGCAAACGACATGTGGAATGAGATGACAACAAACATTCGTAAAGTGGCTACTGAGATACTTGGGATAACAAGAGAAAATAAGAGAAAACCTAAAGATTCTTGGTGGTGAAACAGTGATGTGCAAAAAAGCCTATCAAAGATAAGAAGGATTGCTACAAGTGTATGCACTATCATAGGAGCGAGGACAACATGCAAAAGTACAAATGGCAAAGAAGACTGCAAAGAGAGCGATGAGTGAAGCAATGGGTCAAGCCTATTAACATCTGTATCAAAGGCTAAGTACGAAGGAGCGTAAAAGAGACGTCTATAGGATAGCCAAGCTACGCGAGAGGAAGACAAGAGACTTCAAGCAAGTTGAATGCATTAAGGATGACAATGATAGATTTTTGATGAAGGACGACGAGATAAAAAATAAATGAAGAGAATACTTCGATAAGTTTTCCAACAAAGAAAGTCATAGCTCTCTGATTGAGTAGAAAGATTTTGTCGACGACACCAGTAAACATTTTGCTAGGAGACTCAAAAGGGCGAGATAAAGGAGAGCTGAAACAGATGAAAACAGAGAAGTCGGTAGGGTCTGATGACATCCCTATTGAGATGTAGAGACGCCATGGAGATGCAGGGATTGTCTAGCTAACTAAGTTGTTATATAATATTTTCAAATAAAACAAGATGTCAGATGAGTACAGGAGAAGCATAGTTCCGATTTCAAGAATAAAAGAGATATTCAAAGTTGCACAAACTATTGAGAAATTAAACTTATGAGTCATAAAATAAAGCTTTGGAAGGGTGTGAACATCGTTTGAGGAGGTTAACAAGTATTCCAAAAAATCATTTTGAATTCATGCTTGAAAGGTCAACTACAGAGGCTTTTTTTGATAAGGCAACTTATGAAAAGATCTTAGGGAGCAAAGGAAAGATTTGCACATAGTATTTATCAATATGAAGAAAGCTTATGACAATGTAACGAGAATGATGTGGTGGACGCTGCAAAAGAAGTAAATCCCAACAAAATACATTACCCTTACCAAGAATATGCATGATCAGGCTATGACTAGTGTATGCGATGGTGAAACCAATGATTTTCCTATTAACATAAGATTACATCAAGAATCGGCTTTGAGCCTTATATTTTTGCCTTAGTGAGGGATGAAGTCGCGAAGGGTACAAAGGTGAGATTCCTTGGTGTATGCTCTTTGCTAATGATGTTGTGTTGATTGATGAAAGTATGACACAAGTTAATAAACAACTAAAATTATGGAGGAAGATTTTGAAATCGAACGGTTTCAGGCTTAGCAGGACTAAAACAGAGTATATGAAGTGTGAATTCAGCTATGTCGGGTGTGATGACAAAGAGGTCACCCTAATCAACTAAGAATTACCAAGAAGCTATAAAGCAGGGGTGCGGCATCCCCTCGCCGTACTGCGCACTAAATACATGGGGTGCGGCGAGATTCGTACGCGGTGCGTGACGTGGCGTGTCACCATTTTTTAGCGATGTGATGGAAAGGGGTGCGGGATCTTCGTTGTTTTTTACCGTATTTCAAGCCTCGCTGAGCAAAGTCGGCAACGAAAAATCAGAGAAGAGGAATTGCACGATCAGCAGAAGAGGAAGAGAGCGAAATAAAAAAGATGCAGAATTGATTAATTTACCGTAATCGACCGGAATTATTTCCATTCGAGCGTCGTTCGCATAACATAGTCGGCAACGTCAGCAAGCCTCGAAGAGGAGATCGACCAAATTCAGGAGCATATCAAAGCATCGACATCGCCAAGATCTTAAATTTCAACGCGGGTGATTTTTTTTCCCTGTCCGCCTTTTGAATTTTCATTTCGCACTTCCCTTTTTCGTTCTAGTAGGTTATTTTGTTTGGGAATGAATTAAAGAAGGCTTTTAACCTACAGCTTAAGCAATTTGCATGGGCTTTAGACTGATTTAAGTTGAGAATGTATTTTTGTCATTTTCCATAATCCACGTTGCAGATGGCTTTAAGCTAGCGTTAATTAGACTTAACATTTCATCTAACGTAAGTGGGCAAACTCTGCAGCTTACTACCAATATAAACAACATATGACATATTTATATGTACAATATATTTTGAATATTTTAATATTTGTCGTATCCCTCAACATCTGAATCCTAATATTTTTAAATTTGCCAAATTCCCGTATCTCCGTACCACGCACCCGCACCAATGCTTCCTAGCCAAGAAGTGTTGGAAGAATGGCAGCAGAATTGATTTGTCTCAATAAAATGTTGAATTGTATTATTTCGAATAGATAATTGTGTACAAGGTTGAATATACATATATAAAGAGAGTTATTAGGCTAAACATATCGGCCCAGAACTGATTGGGTAAAGACCCGAATACATATAATAAGTAATGTAAAGATAAACGACTCTCTTAACAGCCCCGCCTCAAACCCGACTTTAGGGTTAGGGTTTGCGTGAGAGTTGAAAATGGTTGCTTCGGCGATTGAAATTTTTAAAAGAAAACTCGTCCAAATTTCTACTGCAAGTGTTTTTATCTTTAGCTTCGAGATCTCCGGCTTTACTTGTTTCAGATCTATAGCCAGTAGAGGTAGATCTGTAACATTTGGGCAACTTGAGTAGATCGATGCTTTGAGATGCTTTCTCCAGGCTTTATGTAGCTTGATTAAGCTCTTTCTGATCCTTGGAGTTATTTATTTCGATGATTCAAAGTTTATCTGTGAGTGTTTCAAATCTTTGCTGAGACAAGGGCTTAATCAAGATGTCGGCAACTTCGTAAGTTAAAGGTACGTGATTTACGATTAATTTCTCTTTCAATACCAGTTCTCTGACAAAGCATATATCTAATTCCATGTGTTTTGTTCTTGAATGCAAAATTGGATTTGTTGTTAATGCTATTGCGCTAAGATTGTCACACCATATGACTGCCTTGTTCGTCTGAACCCTTAATTCACTCAATAAAGGCTGCACCCACGTTATTTCTATCATAGTACAAGATAAGCTTCAATTTTCGGCTTCTGTACTCGACCATGAGACAGTGTTTTTTTTTTTGCACACCATGAAATGAGATTCTCACCAAAGAATATGCAATACTCTCTTGTTGATTTTCTATCATCGTGATCGTTTTCTCAGTCAGCATCAGAGTATTCATAAATATTAAATTTATTGTTGGGTTTCATAACAAGCTTCTGATTTATTGTCCCTTTGAGATATCTTAGTATTATTTTAAGTGACTTCCAATGCTCACTCAAAGGCCTTTGCATGAATTGGTTGCTTTATTTACGTTGTATGAGCTGTCGGGTTTTGTAATGGTAACATATTGAAATGCACCAACAATGCTTCAATATTGTCTCATTAAGTATTGGTTCCCTTTTTTCTTTGCAGAGATGTAGATTGGTTGTCATTGGTGTAGGAAGTGAGTTGGCTTTGTCCATCTTTAACTTGATGAGGATTACAAAAATGTATTTCTTTTGGCTCAGGTGTAGTTCATTGTCACCAGTCTTTGTTACTTCAATTTTTAGGAAGTAGGATAGATTGTCAAGGTCCTTGATACATAACTCATTGTTTGGACATTCAGTAATGTGTCTGATTTCACTCTCACAGCTACCTGTAATTAAAAAATCATCGATATAAATCAATATGTAGGTAACAACATTAGGAGTAAATTTGACAATTAGAGAGTTGTCGGATTTTGTGGAGCTGTAGCCAAGCTTTGACAGGATTGATTTGAGTATGTCAAACCACACCCTTAGGGGCTTATTTAAGGTCATAGATTGCTTTGTTTAATTTGCACACTAGTTCTTCTTTTCCCTTATGTCTGAACCATTGGGGATGCTCCACGTAAACTTCTTCCTTCAAAATACCATTTAAAAAGACATTATTTACATCTGGTTGTTTGATGGTCCAATTGTTATGCAAGGCAGTTGTTCGTATAATTCTAATAGATGTTGATTTTACAACAGATGAGAATGTTTCACTAAAATCTATCTCACAATGTTGTGAATACCCTTTGGCAACTACCATTACCTTGTATTTAGATATTATACAATCAGCATTCTTTTTTATTATATTAGTCCACTTGCATCCAATAATATTTTTATCTTTGGGCCGAGGGACCAAGCACTAGGTTTGATTTTTAATTAGAGCATCTAGCGCTTCTTTCATCGTTGTCCTCCACTTATCATCAAGCACTGCTTGTTGATAAGTGGATGGTTCTACAGTTTTGAGATCAACACAGTAAGTTTTTGGTTTGAATATACCACTTTTAGCTCTAGTCACCATATGGTGCTTGTTTTGAGCATGAGTGCTGGTGTCTCTGATTTCCTGTTATTGAATATTTGTAGCAGTAGCATGTTTACTTGCATTGTCGGATTGTTGTGGTGATGTAATAGAAACATTTTCAGATGTCATTTCACATTCTTGACTTGGTTCACTATTGGACACTGTGTTGATGTATGGAGCTGACAGCAAGTGCTTGTGTGTGTGTGTGTTGTATTATTACTTAAATATGACACATACACAACATCTTCTATACTGGTTGGAATAGGTGAAATAAAGAACCTTGGATTAAAGATCTTTTTGATTGTTTTATACACAGAATTACTAAAAGGGAATATCTTTTCATTAAATGTAACATGTATGGATATGTACATTCTTCTACAGTTGTCTAGACATTTATATCCCTGACGACTAGCAGAGTACCTCAAAAAGGTGCAAGGTCTAGATCTGTAATCTAATTTGTGTTTGTTGAATGGTCTTAAGTGTGGAAAACATAAACATCCAAACATTTTTAACTTCCTATAATCCGGTTTAACCTTTGTTAGTACCTCAGTAGAACTTTTAAATTGCAAAAACCTTTGTTGATAGGATATTTATCAAATGTATTGATGTGGCAAAAGCATCAGGCCAAAATTTTAGTGGCAGTGATGCTTGTGCAAGCAGTGTTAGCCCAGTCTTCATTATGTGTCTATGTTTTCTTTCTATGAGATCATTCTGTTCAGATGTGTGTGGATAAGTTAATCAATGTACGATGCCTTTCTTACTTAATTAATTTTTTTAAAGGTAAAAACTATATTTCCTCCATCAGTTTGCAGCATTTTTACATTGTAGTTTAGCTGCTTTTTGCACTAGTAATAAACTGTATGATAGCATTGACAGTTTCATATTTAGATTTCGAAAAGTATATCCAAACATATCTAGAGTAAGCATAAATAAAAGAAACATAATATTTGTAACCGTAATCAGTGTCAGTTGGTGCATGGCCCCATAGGTCAACAATCACAAGTTCTAATGGTGTTTTGTAGACAGTTTCAGAATTATGAAATGGTAGTTAGTGGCTCTTTCCCATTTGACAATGTGAATACATATGTTTTAGGAATGGTAATCACTATACTATTATCATCTAAAATCTACCTTATAATTTTCATGCTTAGGAGGCCAAGTTTACAATGCCACATATCAAATGTCATATGGTCCTCACTTTTGTCGAGTTCACGCACATTACAGAAATTTCCCTTAAATCATGGGTTTTTTAAATTTCGAAAGTCAAATTAGTATAACCCCCTATCTTCATTGCCCTGCAGTAAAATTTCTTTCGTTAGCATCTCTTTAACAAGACAGTGTTTGACGTAGAATCCAAAGACTACATTGTTATCTCTATCACACTGAGACACACTTATTAAATTTTTCCTTATATGTGGTGCCCTTAGAATATTGTTTAAGTAAAGCTGCTTAGCACCGTTTATACTTGTGTGACCAGTGTGAGATGAAAATAGAATTGACATTACCCATTAGTAAGGATTGTTTAGGTTGCTAGTAACGTGATTAATATCTCCTAAGTCAGGGTACCACGCTTCATCTTGTATGTCATCCATTTTGATTGTTACAAACATGCTTTCTCGAGTGTTTTTGTTATCACTTTGACTGCTCAACATATTTGCACTTGGGTAGTTGTCTTATTGTTACTAGCTTGTTGATTCACATTGAAGTTACTGTCAAAACTAAAGTAGCGTTGATTGGCAGTGAGACCAATTTTGTCACATATTTGACATTTCGGCCTATTGTTGGGATTCCATCTCCTAGCTCTTCCTCTGCCTCTGCCTGGTTGTGCTCCTCTCAGGTAATTGTTGTTCTAATTCTTTACATTATTGCCCTTGTCTTGATTCTTGAGTCTGGTATTGGTAGTATAATGTAGTCAGAACTTGTTTCTTGTTTTTGTAATAGTCTTCCTTCGTGTGCTATCAGAGTAGAATACACACTTTGAATTGTGGGAGTGGGTTCAATTGATGATATGAATGCTACTACAGCTTCGTATTCATCGTCAAGTCCACTCACAATATATCACACCTGCTCACTTTCATCAATCTTTTTACTAGCACAGGTTAACTGACCACATATGCTCTTGACTTTCATCAAATATTCATTCATACTCTGATTTCCTTTCTTGATATTTTGTAAGTTGCCTTTTGTAATGCAACACTCGGGCAATGGATTAAAATGTAAATGATCACTCTAAGGCTGTCTAGATTTCATGAGCAGATTTACACCCTATTAGTTGCGGCATTAGTGATGATCCCACTGATGACATGAGCCAGGCACTTATAAGATTGTCTTGTCTTTGATAAGATAAGTATTTTTGGTTGGCAACTAATTTTTCTTCACTTTCACTTTTATACTATAATGGAACAATTTTTGTTAGATGCACTCTCAAGGCCATACCCTTTCATTGCAATTTCTATCTGCAGTTTCCACAGTAAGTAATTTGACTCGTCGAGTTGTATGGATATGAGTTGGGTTTGCGGTTTTATTATAGCCTTGATAAGTTCTTGGGTGTTATCAGTTGATGACTGGGTCATTCTTATTGTTGATCCAGATGGAGACACAGTAACATCTCCTTCAGCCATGGTGAAAAACAGAGTTGGCCAAGAAAGAGGGAAACAGAGTGGGTGATCGAATGGAAATGCTCTCAGATGTAGTTGAGAACTGATTTTGTTGAAGAAAACTTTCAACTTGTTTTTGGATGGTCACTGCACGACTGACTAATGGATGAAAAATGCAACCAGGTAGGAGATGAAGATAAAATCTCCTTCTTAGGATAGCAACAGTCAGATGATGACACAATCTTGGATATCAAGACTATTAGTCGTTGTGAAGAAGGGGATCTACACTCTCAGATGATGATGATTGAATCTGATGAAAGAATTTGTTGTTAGGCAATTAAAATCTCTGATACCATGTTAGAAGAATGGCAGTAGAATTCTGAATTGTATTATTACGAATAGAATAATTGTGTACAAGATAGAATGCATATATAAAGAGAGTTATTGGGCTAAACATACCGGCCCAGAACTGATTGGGTAAAGACCCGAATACATGTGATAAGTAATGTAAAGATAAACAGAGCTCTTAAAAAGGAATCCTTTCGATATTTAGAATCCATGTTACGGTATAACGGTGAGACGGGTGAAAATGTTAATTTTAGAATTCAACCAGTATGGATGAAATGACGACTAGCATCTGACATTCTCTATGATAGGAAGATCCCTCGGAAGCTTAAAGAAAAGTTCTATATAACAACAATTGAGCCTATGATGTTATACGATATAGAATGTTGGCCTACTAAAAGGTAACACGTTCAGAAGATAAGTGTAGCAGAGATGCGTATGCTGCGACGGAGTTGTTGGCATACCAGATGAGATCGAATTAGAAATGATGATATTCAAAATAAACTTGGAGTTGCACCTATTGAAGAAAAGTTAGTTCAACATCGTTTAAAATGGTTTGGACACCTTCGACAAAGACTTCATGATGCACCTGTGTGCGTTGGAATTCCCAAATAGAGGTAGAGGTCGACCAAGAATGACACGTGAGGAAGTAGTAAAAAGAGACTTGAGATATTGAAGTATATTTGAACAATTGGTGTCGAACAAGAATGCTTGGAAGTTAGTGATCCATGCATCGGATAGTTTAAGGAGAGTGTTTTTAGTTTTAGATGGTAGGACTAGTGTATAGAGGCATACGTAGTGTTGGTCTTCAGCATCTAATACTATTAGTACTACTATTATCAGCATCTAATACTATTAGTACTACTATTATTATTATCTTCATTACCATCAGCATCATGGTTTATTTATTCATTACTATTACTATTATTCTTTGGGCAAGGCTTACTATTACTATTATTATTTGTTTAATTATTTTATCTTTATGTATGCTTTTACCTTTAAATCTCTTGTTATCATTATTGCATTTGAATTAACTTTGTTTTTTATTTTGGGTTCCAACTCTAGCCAACTCCAATTTATTTGAGATTTATGGCTTAGCTGTTGTTAGATAAGGTTTTGGGTGAGAAACAAATCAGTCAAAATCAAAAGAAGATTGATGCTAAAAGGTTTACGCTTACTACACAAGGCACACGTTTTACGCACCTTTTACGTCTTAAACGAATAAGGCATAAATCTTTTGAGTAAAACACCTTTAGAACTATGCATTGATATTTTTGTGCCTCAGTCTCGCCTTAAGACACACCTCGCGTTCACTTTTTAAAACATTGAATGTAAGGCGATAAGATTAGCATGATGAACAAACCACTCTTTTAGTTTTATCTCATTACAATACAAAAAATCTTTACATATTGATTCTATAATAAATCAAAAGTAAAACTCAATATAGTTACTGATACTCTAGCATATCGATGATGGGCATAATGATAAATCGGTTATTGTGGATCAATAGCATAAATGTATCAATAAGTAATAGTAAATAAAAAAAACTCTACATACAATTTAGCAAATGAAACACTCAAGTTTATGTTAATCAATAACACACATTTATTATACTAACATATGTTTTACAAGGTAAGATTTTGAATATATATATATATATATATATATATATATATATATATATAGCTTACAAATGTTATTATATTAACATATGTTTTGTACACGTCGCTAATGAAGAACCTTTTCCTTCAAAAAAAATATAACTTACAAATACATCAAAATTTCATCAAAGAATAAAGTTTTAAAGAAGGAAAATTAAACAAGATCACAAAGTCAAAAAACGAGCCAAATGTTAATCTAAACATGTACTTTACAAGAAAATTTAAGTATGGTTAATAAGTAAATAAAAGAAATGGTTCGGTTAAGGGTCTCTGTTAAGTTTCAAAATGCACAAAAACTATCTGTCTTAAAACTTTTAAATTAAGTGTTTGTTTTCTGAAAATCATCAAAACATAAAAAATTAATGTAAAAATCTACCAAACTTTAAAACTTGATATATGATTATCTTCGTATTCATGTAAGAAAAGTACAAAAAAACACGTAGCAACGAAAATGTAAAAAAATCTGTAATCTTTCGAAAAATTGTAGACATCACCGCAATTATCTAAAAAATTGCATGCTTTAATGCAAATTTTGCTTATTACTTCAAACTTTCAAATTCGATGTCTAAGCTTATTCAAACACATTATTGTAGAATAATCAGAAAAATGATGCACATTAGGTATCCAATGAAATAATATATCAATTTCAATAAAATTTCAGAAACAGCAGCAACTATTTTGAAAATTTGAAGACATGCCTGCAATACACTGGGGGATTGTTGCAGATATGTCAACACTTATTCACAATAAGCGCATACATTTCAACAACTTATTTTCCTTTATGCAATGCACTATGAAATATTTGTTGACATGCCTGTACTTTTTCACAATAAGTGCAGACATTTTAGCAACTTATTTTCTTTTTCCAATATCATCAATACACTATGGAATAGTTACTGATATGTTTGCATTCTCTCACAATAAGTGCAGACATTCTAGCAACTTTTTCTTTCTTTTCCAGTAATATTCCGTTAATATTCACAACTTTAAAAAAAAAGCAATAGCGCAAAAATTCTAGAAATACGTTGCTATAGTAAAATAGGGGTCCGCTTTACAATGAAACTCAGGGGAGATCCGCTTTGAATTAAGTTTCATTTTAATGATGCCCCTTAATATTCACTAAATAAAAATGAAGTGAATAGAAATTTTGAGTATGTTTGATAAATTAAAATATGTAATGACTAGAAAAAAAATCAATTATTGGTAGTTTTAACATTTTGTTACCTTTAAGTTTACCAAAAATGACGTTGGTAAATTTGTCGTTACTACACCAATTCTATCGGTATACGGTTTGTTATAATTTTGGTTACCAATCCTTCAACAATGGTATGATGGTGGTAAAATTACCATTTCCAATACAACATTATTTGACGTGCTTCAAATGGGTAAATTTTAAATTTTAATTGCTATTTTTAGAAGAAAAAAAATCATGGTTACTTGTAACGAATTTTACAACATGGCTCTTTATTTCATAATCACCATCTTACTGGATAAAATAAAATCTAATTTTGTACCTTTCATACCTCCATTAGTAAAAAAATTGATCTAAACTGCATATTAACCATTTTCGAAGTTACATAAAATACACTTACATCAGGCGCATACTTAGGCACATCATATGTGTAATTTACTAGTCAATGTTATGTTTATCCTAGTATACTTCAAATTATTTATACTTTATCATGTGAGGATCGTGTAAGGCGATATACCCTTGAGATGACAGAATGAGTGATACCATAACATGCCAGTTGGATGCATGTATGGTATTTAAACCTGTAAACACACAATAATAACACTCCAAATGACTTCAATACACCAACTTGTATTTTAGAAATTCTTACCAGCGAAGTTGGCAACTTTTGTATGAAACCAACAGTATCAGTCAGAAGAAATTCTTTCCCGGTGTTTAACTGTAAAACATATTTCAGATACATGTTATACATTAAGACAACGCAAAACACAAACAATGATTAATGGATATCAGTTTAGAATCCATTATATAATTGAAGATGATTTTTTTTTAAAAAAACTACATTTCCTTCTATTTTTTCCATGTGTATTGACTGAAAAAAATAGAGGTAAACATCAGAAATGTTATCCTGATTTTGCATAATGAACTTGGAGCCTTGTAAACTATAGGGGTAGAACCATCAGTATATGATGCCTTACCGAAACCCTTCTTGTAGTGGGATCTAGTGTAGCAAATAATCGGTCTTCTGCAAGAACATCAGCTCCAGTTAATCGATTGAGTAATGTGCTCTTTCCAGCATTCGTGTACCCAACCTTAAAAAGATCAACTGCTAGTGACCAATTAATTTGCAATGTTTAGTAATTTATTTTTCCGCTTACCAGAGACACAACAGGAACAGGCACAGATAATCTACGAGTCCGATATTGCTTCCTATGTTTTCGTACAGATTCTAGTTCTTTTCGTATGGCACCAATCTGTTAATACGTATAATTATAGGTTACTCGATGATAAAAATCTGCAAGTTTTAGAAAGTAACGCTATAGCATATCATGTGAAGATGCCCTTAGGGATATGCCAACCCTACCAGTAGTGAGAAAAATGGTAAGTGCCCCCCAGCTGCAAGCTATTAGGTGAAGTTTGCTTATGACCTTTAAAATTAAATATGTTTCCTCTTTCCTACGCAACTTAGAAGATTTTTTTTAAAAAAAAAGGGGGGGGGGATTCAACAACTATATGAAGAATGAAATAGAAAATGTCAGGTGTTATTTGTTTTAAAACTAAGTTTTGTGTCGTTCATTTTCAACATGCATAAAGCGCACAAAAGAGGAGAACGAGCTGAAAACAATCAATTTGGAAAACGGTTTTAACATATAAAATCGGAAGAAAACAAAAAATCCCCCTCCTGGGAATTATCAAAAACCATCTCCTTTTCCCGTTTTCGCTTTTTGTTGGAATTAATCAAATTTTCCAGCCTATTCTTCTCTCCCACGCCAGTTGACATATATATTGACAATGCAAAATAAAAAAAAACTTGTTTAAGCTAAACGCTACCTTAGTTTCTCAGGTCAGCAATCAGAATTAAGAAGTGATTTTGTCAATGAGATAAATATTGATTCAAATGATTCACGTTCGGAAGTTTAGAATGTTAAATTAACTTCATTTTTTCCTCATTTAACAAGTTGTTTTTATACACTTGTAAGCATTAGTATTTTTAATTTGAAGAGTGTCGAAAATGTAACAAAAACGTAAGTGAATTTCAGATTCATATCGCGACTGCAAATTATCAGCCGATATCAATCTTGGTTTCTGGGGGAAACTAAAACTGTGCACTTTTATGCAGTCATGTTATGTTCACATCAATTTGCAATTTTTCATCAGATATGTCCAGTCTGGTACAAACATGTGATATAAGCATGTATTGACAGAAAGAATTGTATCAAAATATATATACCTGAGTGCGTAAGATACGCTTGTCCACTTCAATTTGCTTCTCACCCATACCCTTAACCCTCCCTCCAGATTGACGTTCAAGATGGGTCCACATTTTTGTTAATCGAGGAAGTTGGTATTCCATTTGCGCCAAAGCAACCTAAAAACATCATAATTTGTCCCTATAAACTGAAATCATTAACCTTTCAGAAGTAAATGCCATATCCTATTTGACAAGAAAGTAACATCACCGTATGTTTATAACTAAAATTTAACATGTTACTCACAAACATTATTTATACCAAAGTTGACCTGTAAAGAAGCTTCATGGGTTGCAGCCCTTTGGTTGAAGATATCCAGAATGAGTGCAGTGCGATCACAAACTCGAACGTCACCACCAAAAGCTTTTTCTAAATTACGCAGTTGCCTGCACAGAAATATCCAACCAAGTATCATATTGAAATGTCCTGATTAAAGATTACAGTTATTCCTTTCTGAAACAATTCATCTGCCAATAAACAGATCCAATTAATAAAAAAATATACCAATGTAACAAGGGATGGTCCATCACCTTTGATATACATAAATCACAATTCATGTATATATGCTTATTGTATCTGCACTAATAGACCACACGATTGCAAGTGACCAGTGAGCACCAAGTTGAGAAGAGGAAGAAGCAGAGTTGATCCACGGTGATGACATTATACATTTTTTGAGTCACGAGGATGAATGTTAGGGGTAGGATTACTTTGTTAGGGGTAGGATTACTTTCTTCAAAGTTTACACTCCTGGTCTTTATATGTTTTATTGTATTTGTGCTTACTAATTCAATCATAATAATAATTACCGAAGTCGCTAATGATGTGTTCAACTGCTTGAGAAATACTCTATTAAGTATTGAATTATAGTTAGTTAAAGTTCATCATAGATGCTTCATGTACTTTTAGAGAAATGATATCTAGATGACCACATTCCATAAATTAATATCACTCTCTGCAACTTGTAACTGCCCTTTTTTCTAAAAGTGATGCCAAAAGCATCCCAACTTTTTTCCGTTCGATCGAATCTACCTTTTACCCGCCCATTGTATTACCTACTGTAAAGTAGTGTGCGTGGAAATATCAATCACCAGTGGTGAAAATGAAAGGTCGAATGGTTCCAAGTTTCATACTTTTTCTTCTTTCATGTTTTCGTAGCAAAATTATTTGTTTCAAAGTTTAAGAATTGAATATCTAATCTTTGATTTGAGCATAATAAAGTCGAACACATTTTAATGTGAAATTGGTGTTCATATGTTTTTTTTCTTTTGAAATTGGGTTATTGGGTGGTAGTATATAGCTACATATTATAGCATACTACAAGTCAACATATGCCCAGCGGTTAGGATAACATGCTATGTAGGATTCGAACATGTACCCTCATGGACCAAAGCCAGAGCGTGTAACCACTTGGACATCGGTGTTGGACATATTAACATATGTTAGATTTTTGATATATTTGTGATTTTTGATATATTTGCCAACCTCTATATCATTATTGATCCACCGTTGTTACCAATCGGCATACAAATTCAGTTGGTGTCATTCTATTGTTGACAAAATAGAACAAATTTGATAGATGAATTATATAAGAGTTGGTATACCTTTTGCATCGTTTATCACATTATTTGGACCAATCTTGTGGGGATAATAGAGAAAAAAAATCAAGTTTTGATGCTTCAATTGGGGAAGTTTTACCATGAAGCAAATTGGCAAAGGAAAAAAAAACGTTGGCTAGAAAGACTTCATCTAGTCAACCCAGCGTGGAAATAGTTTAAAGTATCAATATTGCCAATCACTGAATCATTTCTGTTCCACTACTGGTTATCAATTTTGTCATAAAAATTCTGTTGGGGCCCTTCTATAGTTGAAAACACCGAACAAAATTGATAAATGAAATTTTACATGATTTGATGTACCTTTTGCAT
Source organism: Allium sativum (assembly GCA_030737875.1). Lineage (NCBI taxonomy): Eukaryota > Viridiplantae > Streptophyta > Magnoliopsida > Asparagales > Amaryllidaceae > Allium > Allium sativum. Next base: position 358,179,286 of record CM060922.1, on the reverse strand, counting down.
CGCTCAATTATAGTATTCAGATTAAGTTTATGGGGATTAGAAAAAAAAAATCAAGTTTTGATACTTCAATTGAAAATTTTCCACCAAGAAGCAAATTGGTAGAGGAAACGGAAAAACAATATTGATTGTAAAGACCTCAACTAGTCAACCCAATGTAAGAATAACATAGTACATACAAATGAAAATTATAATCGATAGGGGCAGTAGAACCCATTATTCCAAAGCTAGTTCCTCTGCTATTCACAGCATATCATCCATAATAATTAAAAGGCGTTAACTAAATGGACCAATAACATTTTCCTATTTGTCACATTGTTTTCATTCAAATACGTTGCTTTAATTCTATATATTATTATTATTTGAAATACAGACTGGCTATATGTTGTCAACCAATTCTATCAACCGATACAGATAATGTGAAGTCACACCTTGCATCTTCTTTTTTTCCTTTTGGATTTGAGTATAATGAACCTTTTTTTAAAGAGAAATTTTATAGAAACAACCTCCTCAACTTTCAAAACACACGGTTGTCCCTCCATAAAACATATTCAATGAGAATTCATATTTATATGTTTCGGGATATTTGCAGGAAACTATACAAATATTTGTACATAAATCTAAATATTTAAAAAGAGATCTACAAATTTTTGAAATGCAAATATTTGCAGCGTTCTCCACAAATATTTGCAATTTTTTTTTTTAAAAAAAAAAAATGTTTAGGTCATAGAAATATGTGATTAATGTTCAGATCTAATTTCCAAGGGAAAAAAATTAGAAGAAGAAGATGATGATTACCATAGAAACTAGGGTATAATTCAAAACATGTTTGTTGTGAATAGTTTTTCACATGATGTAATGGAGGTGGAGCCGAATTTTCATTTCTTAAATCTTGAACAAACCAAAAAATTGTGAAGCAGGCTTTTTTTGTATGTTGCTTTGACCATTGAGAGTGCCTTTTTAATTATGTGATCGCTAAGATGCTCCAAAAGGAAAATTAATATTTGCTACATAGTGCATAGAGTATCAAATTCCTAACCCAACATATACACGAGATATTAACAATCAATCATATACCACAATTGGAAGATTAAACAAATCAAAAACATGTATCAAATTTGGTGATTTAGCCAGTTTCCCTAATTGGCAATTATCCTTTGGTATTTGCATCCACTCGGTAGATATTAATGGTAAGACACTTGAAAATGCAGATATGCAGCATGCTTTGTGTTTCGATTTTTCTAAACACGGTTAACGATGCCAGTGGGATTCGATCTCAGGTCAAGTAGATCAACAATCCAGAACTTCACACCGTATTAGTGGTTATTGGCTTGCTTTGAATTTTCTTTCCATAACATGAATGTTAACAGCAGGCTACATAATTCATACTGGGGATGATATCCACGGTAATATCACAAATAAAATTTGTACAAGCGCCAAGCTTAAAATATCAATAGGCAAAAAAATTCTCGATTTATGAACAGCATACTGATATTTGATGCTTATATCGATGAAACAATAGACATTGCCATTTTGTAATACAATACATGTGTACTTGGCCGATATACAATGAATACAAATTTTAACTAGTAGGCTAACTATTTATGAGCAATTAAACTATTAGTGCATATAAAAGTGAAATCATCGAGTCAAATCCTTACCCCGGTGACAATTCATCGTCAAATATTACAGTTTCAACATCAAGGGCACGTACTGCACTTTTAATTTCAGCAACCTTTCCAGACCCAATATAAGTTCTAGGATTTGGTGTAGCAAGCCTGATAAAGTACGAATATCGATAATGAACACCAAGGACAAAATGAGATATAATTTTTTCACACAAAATTATTATCACACGACAAAATGCAAACTACAAACACGCAAAGAGTAACAAAAGTAAAATGGGAGACTCTATGTTACTACTTGAGCAATACCCCCATCCAAGTAAAGAAATAAAAAGACAACTGATTGCTATAAATCACAACCATTGAAGAATAAAAATTATTGTCATTATTATTATTATTTCAATAATGAAAGGTGATATAAACATAAAAGTTAGACCATGTGCTTCTAAAGCTATTATTCTCATAGGATCATATATATGTATCCAACAGAAAACTAAACCAAACCTTAATTTAAAAACACCACCTAGCTACTGAACTAAAGCTCCTTCATGCTGACAGATTTTATGAAAAAATAATAATAAATCAACGAACTTTTGATATGTGTGACCAACAACTGAAAGTCCAGCAGTGTCAGCTAATTGACCAAGCTCCTTAAGCGACTCTTCGATAGTGAAGGAATCAACTCCTCGGCTTTTACATTCCACTCCAACAAGATATGTTTTTTCTTCAAAAACCTGAAAGGATAAGAAAGCACATGCATACGTGTAACATGTGGTGTCAATGCATGCAAGCGCAACAAGTGTCCATAAAATATGTTGTGTAGAAATGTATGTTAGCATGGAAATATATGTATGTTAATATTCTTTAATGTATCAAAGGCTCGCGATGTAATAAAGATAGACTTTATGCTTGGCATTAAGCATACGAATGGAAAAAGAATGAAATGAATGTCTAAAATAAACCACGCAAGCGTAAAAGATTCTCAATTTCAGTATCCTTTCATTTGTGAATTGCCAGCAGATATAAGTAAAAAAAGACACAAAGTAATGGTTAACTGTAAACTCTGTAGCAAGAACTCTTCCAGGTGATATTCAAATACAATACCATGCCCAAGGATCAGCACAATCTCGCCTTGTCGTTATAGAAAGCAAATCAGCTTTTGTATTCAAGATTGATACTTTGAAAAAAAAAAAAAAAAAGTGCTGTTAAGGGTCGGCGGTTACCCTTTATCCCGAGCAAAATAATACCACCTAACTTATTTTATAACACATATTTTATAACACACACACACACACTCCTGACAACTATTCAGTTTTGCGTAAATAACTTGAAAAAAGCTGTACAATCCACGCTCACCTCTCTCCCATTCCGAAGCTTGAATCGATTCTCATCCTCCTCTTTATCGACTTCCACCACCCTCTTTCTAGTCGTATTAGTAATCTGATAAGTTGATTCTGGTTCCGCGTTACTTAGATCATCTACAGTATCACTGTCGATTTCTTTCGCTTCGTTATTGATTTTACTGTTGGTGTCGAGCTCATAAGAATCTTTGAGGACTCTCGACTTTAGAGTTCCGATTGGATATTGAGACGAGTGGAGTCCGAAATGAAAAGATTTGTCAGCGTTTGGTATAGGATTTGGGCTGAATTTAGGAGAAATGGGAATGGAGCGGAGGGAGATTAGCATCGCACAGAGAATTGCAGTCTATTTTGAAAAGATTATCCTCGCCGAAAGGCGATGCTGCATGCAATTCTGATAGCGTGGTTCCAAGAGCACTCAATTGGAAAAATAAAACTCATTAAATTTGGAATGATTATTACCACGTTACCTCTCCATTCTAACGTACCACTCAATCATTATTTGCCGAACTAATCACATATTAAACTAATCTAAATACCTTAATCTATCATAATCGTTGTCTTCTTCGCATCTCTCGCGAGAAAATTCAAATTCATACGGTAATATCTCAATTGTTTGGTGATCTGAAAACCCTAATCTCTTACTTTCTCTTCTAGTTTGCTTAATTTAAACCCTAATCTTTTATTGAATTCGAATTCGTTGATCGATTATAGATCTAGGGTTTAGCTCGTCGATCGGTTTTACAAATGGGGACGAACGAATATCGAGCAAAATAGAAATAGGGTAAAATAGTGTGGTAGCCCTTATTTTTTAAGTGCGGTATTAAGAAGAATGTAATACTAATTCTTGTGGTATTTTTTAGTCGCGGTATTATGAAGAACATATCGAGGTGCCCTTAGCACCACACTTCTGATAATTTAAAACAAAGAGTGGTTTTTTTTCCTCAATAATTGGTTACTTGTATACAATACAAACATGCATCTACGTTGACAAAGCAATCTGATAGAATCAAACCAATTACATTTTGCATCCTGCTTCTACGTTTTAACCAACTAAAACAAAATGCTTGTCTAAACAAAGAGTTCTTTTTTTGGTTTATGATATAAGTCTATTCTATTCAATAAAAAATGAATATGAAAGCATATAAATTCTTGGTTCTCGTTCATTCTTACTCCAAATTCTCCTCTTATTGATTTGAAAGAAAGAATTTCACTTGACCCTTTAATAATTGCTTATCGTTCTAAAGTCAAAATTCAATTTTTGTTACATATTAAACAAGTGTGAACCCGTCCTATGCTCACGGAGTTCGCATAATTTTTGAAGTGAACAATTTTAGAGTTTTTTCTGTTATATGAAGATACAAAATAACTTTGGGATCATATCTTTTTTGCTACTATTTTGAAAACTACTAACAAATAATAAATATGCTTGAATAATTTGTAGGAAATAAATTACATTACATTTTCTTGTGTTGTCCAGAAAAATTTGATATAGTCCGCATTTAATGGAAATCATGGATTACTTAAATGTTTTATGGTTAATTGGATGACACCATTGAAAAAAAAAATATTAAACTTCATATTGATTAAAATAGAAAATGTTAGACTGAAAAATAAGTTCATGTCAATAAAAAACATCAAAAACATTTAAATAAGAATTATAAGTTTAAAAAGCATGTGTCTGTAGTTAAATTTAAAAGAAAAGAGTAAAATTATCTTCAGTAGCCAACATAAATGAGCTACTTACACAACTATATTATTTTCCTAAAGTATACACTGAAAGTGTTCTTTTTGCATATTTTTTATAATTTGATTTCCTTATATACTTTCTAATATTTAATGATGGAAAATGAATCAACTTTATTACTGATAGAGTATATAGAAAAATAAAAGATTGTTTGGTGTCTTTGTCTAACGAGGAAATCATGCTGTAAAAAATAATTAAACAAATTCATAACCACTCGAATACAACAAAAGCAAAATATAAATAATGTTAGAAAAAAAATAGTTCGTTTAATCGTTTTTGCTAACCAATAGAAGATTTTGTTGTAGCCATGTAGCAATAAGTTTAACAACTCTTCCAAAAATAAAAAATAAAAAAATCATAATCATATTAATACTAATGTTATAATGCAATTAATTTCAAATAAGTAATCAATGTGAACACATCCTTTGGTTTGTAACCGTTGTATCGAATAGCATATTGTACACACTTGTAAAGTTTGACCTTTTTTTAAAAAAAGCTAGAAGAGTAAAAGTTTTTGTATTTTAGCAAGAAATTAGTTTCAAAAATTAAAAATATTTGTAAACTAATGATTATTCATGTAGCAAATTTAGGAATACCTCTCTTTATACTAAATAAAATTGTTTTGTGAGTCATATAAATTATAATATTCTTCTAATCTATTATTAAAAAACGCACACCCTATATTTGAAAAGTAAAAAAATTTAATTAGGATTAGAGGGAAGAGTTGAGACACATACATAACTTAGAACGTGAAACTCAAATCATAATATAGACTAAGTATACAAAATGAATTTTAGCAAATTTAGTAAAAAAATGAAGAAAAATGATTAATTCCTAAGTAATTTTCTTTATGAAATAAACCGGTTTTAGAGCTCTTTTATGGATAAGGGATGTTAGTAGCATTAATTGTCAAATCAATGTTGGTATTGTTGTTGTTTGTGGACGCATTTGATTTTACTATTGGGTAAAATTAAAGTTAATCAAGAAATTAAGGATAATTAAGTATTTGAGTTGAGTAAACTGTTGTATATAACGTTGTTGTATACAGAATTATATAATTTTTGTTTGATGATAAAAACCAAATAAATATTGTTATAAATGTGTTTGTAATTATACTGTTTCATATACTACACAACAGACAGGAATATAATATTTCTATTTAAATAAAATACAACAGTACAGAAATTTAAATATTCACACAGTATTTCATTTGAATAGAATATTTTATTTCAATATCAAACAATACAAGTTTTATACTCCACTATTTGTACATTTCTGTAATACAACTCAAATTCATTGATATTCAATCTTATACACTACTCCTCACTATAGTTCACTCAACATTCAAATACAGTCTACAGACACATTCATTATTTCATATACACATACTACACTGTCTTCTATCTTCTGTTTTCTCAGCCAACTGCCAATCCAGTCATCATCAGCTTACCTGTCACATGAAACACACACAATACACTTCAATAGAAATAAAACTGAATACATGCGAATATAAATTTTATTTCAGATTTTTGGTGTGTTTCTTATCATTTTTCATGACTTGATCTGATTCATCTGTGTCTAGACAGCCTGTGATATTCACAGTGAAACACTGTAAACACCTCAAGGCAGTCAGTTTGTGTGTATATATATATATATAATACAGGGACAGGAAAATTTGTTTGATCGACTGCATATACACACGTGCAAAAATATACACGTGTGCACTGCCTCGTCAATCAACATACAGTGTGCGTCTGAGGAGTAGCCACGTGGACCATCTCAACTCAGTGCATAACTCAATACATTTCAAGACAGTGAAGCTATTAACAAATATTGTCGAGCACAAGTCAATATGGTGTATTGGACATAGCAAAATTGTTTACAAGTTCAAGCAGATCATTTATGAACAAAACATGTAGTTCAAAGCAGTTCAGTTTAAAAGGTTACATGCATGAATGGTGGCTCAGACTCAAGTCTACATGCAGCAGCAACTACACAAGCTCGAGGAAGTTTCAGAAACAACATTTTCATGGATAAGAGTTTTCAAGTCTCATACAAACTAAGTAGCATCATCTACATATGTGGAACATGTCAAGTGTGAGTACTGCATATACATGGCAGTATGAACAAGTGGAAATGATGGAACAAGATGGAGATGCAGCTATACAAGTTTCAGCACATTTACTGATGCAACAACCACAAAGGCAACATGACAGGAGTTAGAAATGTTCAAAACAGTTCAAGACAGGTTCAAGGTCAAATACACAAAGCAGCATATAGATGGTTCATGGAACTGGCAATCACTGAAGTGCAAATAGTTCAGCAAGCATGGGTCCACACATGTTTGGTGCAACATGGTTCAATGGTGACACAGCATAATCAATGGCAAAGATTCAATGCGTAAGTGTACTCAACAGTGGAACAATAAAACAAGTGGAGCTCAACATACAAGCATAATGTAATGTCAACGGTAAAAGCTATCATGGCAGCATGTACAGGTGTGATCCATTACTCAAACTCAAGACAAGTGGGCATTAAAAACATGGTCGAGCAAATTCACAAGCATACACAGAGACAACATAATGCAATGTACAAAACAGTGGTGATCAAGTTCAGGAACAAATGCTCTAGTACAAGCCAATGTGTATATATGGACACAGCAAGTACATGGTGGAGTATACATGGGTGCATAGGCAAGTGAACATGCCACAAACAAGTCATGACAATACACGGTGCAAACAATATCAACATGGAGTATACTAATGAATGAAAGGCAGGTACATTGCAGTGGCAAACTCAAACAAATCAGATGGAGCTAGGTGCACACATGACCAAGCCAACAAACAAGTAAAAAATGAAATTGTGGTGCATGTATTCAATCAACATTTCAAAGGGGACAACAGTTAAATATTTCCAGTTTTCACAAGTTTTTTTTTCGGAAATTTTCATTAAGATTTGAATCGGTTTTTCCTTCCTGAAATCAGTAATTTTATGCCAAAATCACGAGAGCTGTTTAAGGGAATATATCACAAATTCGTTTCCAGTTTTTATTCAATCAGTGATTTAATTTTGGTAAGAACAATTACACAAGGGACAAATTCAATTTCACAGAGAAACAAATACATGGAAAGATTTTCGGCAAGAGTTATTATTTGTAGACAAACATATACGGCATACTTATTTAAATGTTTCCAGAATTTATTCAAGGTAAATTTGTGTTCGAATACATTCAAAGAAATTCACTACAGGCTTATTCAAGGGCGGTTTTAATTCTGGAGATTCATCGAAGAATAAAATCATGTCCAAGTTCGTCAAAGTAAATCACGCAAGCTTTTCAATGCTAAGGAATCAAATTGAAACCGAGAACCAAAAGAGGAAAGCAAGCAAATCAGATCGAATCAATTAAGAAATCAGAGATTTTTTTAGGGTTCTATTTTTACCCTATTTATATCACCGAATCATCACTGGCATAATTTATCGAAAAACAAAACCCACAATTTCAAGAGAAAAAATCTAATCAAATTCAGAGAACTCACAAAACGTTTTCGATCATAACCCAAGTTTGTGAATCGAGCAAGAGCATCAATTCGAAGAAGCTTTGAACATCAGTCAATTGATTCGAGTTGGAGGTTTAAAAGAAACCCTAAATTCCTTTTTTCCCATCGCCGCCATTTTTAATTTCCAGAAATAAAGGAGATCGGAAGAACAAGTGGATGCAACACAAATGAAATGGGTCGGCCAAGTGTTGGTTTAAAGTGCGAAAGAGAAATTTATTTTTCCTTTAAGTTCTAGGGTTTCTTAGTGTTTTTTTTATTTCATTGTAATTTGTTTTTACTTTGTTTTCGTCTCAACAGTTTCTAGAGTCTATAAAATTCTAGGAGATTCAGTTAGGGGTTTAACTGGCAGTTTCTAGAGTCTGTAAAATCTAGGTGGTTTCCTAGTTTTATCTGTAAAACTAGACAGTCTACTAGAGTCTGTAAAACTAGGGGAAATCTGATCTAGGGGATTAGATCAGTCTAGGGTGTTGAGCGTAGAGTTAGGACAGGAGCGAGGGGTTTGCGAGTTTACAAAGTCTGTAAGCAGGATCTATTATTAACACCTAGTAGAAACCTTAGGAATGCAGCAGTAGGCAGGATTTTTTCGAAGCTAGGTATATCTTGTGTCATTTACTTTCTGCATTTCTATTTCTGCTATATTCTGTGATCTGATTATTATTTTAATATCCCGTCAGTTTTTAACTCAGGGAAAATTTGTAATAAACCTTATTCACCCCTCTCTAGGGTTAATCTAGATCCAACAAGTGGTATCAGAGCAGATATTTTGTTTAACTCTAGAGTCATGGGTCATCCTAGTTGTCAGCTCATTGAGAGTCAGTCCAGTCACACTCCAAACATTTTTGATGGCACAAATTTTTTAAATTGGAAATCATAAATGAAATCCTATTTGGAATTTGTTAATATTAAATATTAGGATGTTGTTACAAGTGGAGGTGATATAATAGATAGGAATATTGTGACAGCCCGCCCCGCAACAGCCGGCATTTCCTCCGAAAGTGCACTGTACACATGCCCGACTAGCACGGAACGGTCGCCAAAGAAAAGAAAGAAGAGAATGAACCAATCGAAAACCTGTAGAATGTCTCACAGCGCATAAGATAAAATATAATAACAACATACTTGACATAAAACAGGCGAGACAGTGCATAAGCTGAAAACTAAAACCAACATCAACATCATCATCAGAGTAGCGGAAACCCAAATACAGCTTATTACAACTTTCCAAATTACTGTCTCTAAACAAAAAAAAGAAAGGGTGCACTACTAATGCCCAAAGTAGTGACCAGCATCGACACAGGAAGAATATCTATATATCATACGTGGAAGCCTCCTGCTCGTCCCCGGTACAGCTACTCGTGCATCACCAGCTAACCTGTCTCTAGTCAGCTCGTGAGAGCACCCAGAGTAATAAGAAGAGACATAAAACTCTGGGTCAGACAAAAAGTCTGGTATGAGCGATAAACAGCTAAACAGAACAGTAACAGGTATACTAAACCATACCTGAACCTGGACCTGCAACCAAAGAGTTAGCACTACATATTGTATAATGCTCTGAGGTGCCACTAACATACGATGTAGAGAATACGGGGGTGGGGGTGTGCATGTCATAATGAAGGCAAACAATCAAACACGACAACCATCCTTACATCTCTCACTCAGTGCGTAAAGTATACGATGTCCACCACTGTCAATCACTAGACCCATCGAGGTAATGACGGAGTTCGACTTGTACAACTACTGCTAACACCAAGCTTACCTCATGGAGTCATGACTAAATCTTTACAAATGACCCCACTTTATTGGTCTATAGCCATTTTAGTCGTACCTAGGCCACTGTGGCCCTGAATCCGTTCACGTACCTCCCGTACATAGTGATCCAAAGTTATAGACATCGACAACTCCTCAGCACACGTCCCGCAGCAAAGCCCAATCATGAAATTCACTCGTTGGTTCCCATTTGGATCCTGAGTATAAACTTCCTACTTGGACTACCTTTGCATCTCGGGTTATTGGTCTTCTTTCCCGGATCGGTTCGGTTTCCCCCCTTTGCTTTGCTTCGGATCGTACTCTCATTGGGTTCGGATTGTGCTTCCCGAGTTCAGTTCGTGACCTTCATCTCGTGGCGGTTCGGATCGGTCGTCATCACCTCCTGGCGGATCGGGTCGGGTTCTTCAAGTCCAATCGCCATACATCGGTTCGGTTCGAAGGTGGCCGTACGGGTCGGGTCGGGGTGGTACATGCCAAGAGAGGCGGAGCGGTTCGGAGGACTCCTCGGCTATTAGTTCACGAGCTCCGGACTTCACAGCTGCACCATCGGTTCGGCGATGAGCATCCGGGTCGGTTCGGGTAAGGGCAATCCGATCCGGTTTCCTGCACGGTTTTCTGCGAACTTCCAGCAACCTGTTTTACGTCATTCGACGGCGTTTTCGACCAATCTAACTATTCTAATCAACCACAAAGCATACCATACAGTCATAGCAACATGAAGAAACGACTATAAACACCAAAACATCAATTTGTTAAGTTAAAACGGATCAAACATAGCCAAAACCCCATATTTTGCCTTAAGCATGTTTAAGCAAAACTAATGATAGGATTAGCAAAACTTAACCAAATTAATCCAAATTTCTAACAGAGGTCTAAAACATTATTTTCGAATTTTATAAATATTTTCCAGAATTTTATCATGTCTAATTTCGTTAATCTTCACTAATTACCCTTAATTAACCGTAATTAGTGCAAAACTATGCAAATCACTCACCTTGGCCACAAATAAAACCTTTAGAACTGAAACTCTACTATTGGGCGCGAATACCAATGCAACATAGCAGCTCTACCTCGATTCTTGTGCTAATCCGCCTTGATTTGTTGCTAAGCCTAATCCTTGATTAGAAAGTGATTTGGAGGTGTTTAAGAGGTTGGAGGTCATTGTTAGGGTTTCTAAGAGGTAAGTGGCGGCTAGAAAACTGAAGTAGAATGAAAACCTAACTCATTTCAGCCCCCCATAACCCTAATCCCGAAATAGGTTATAGGCCCATTCACTAATCACCCTATTTGGCCCGGTTAAGCAGTTTTTCACCTTCCAAACCTTATTTCAGCCATATCTCCCAAACGGTAAGTCCGTTTTTCACATGTGACCACTCTACAGAAAGGTAAACCATCATCTGAAGCCAATGGAAGTGGTTTTAGGTCAAAACTCCCTTCCAATCAAAAGTTATGGCCAAAAAAGATCAGCTAGGGGTAAAACGATCATTTAAAAATCGGGAAAAACCATGAGCATGGGAAATGACCCCAATAGTCGTCTTCCAAAGTTACATGACCATACGACTTCGTATGTGAAAGAAATAAATATTCTATGATCCTATGATGCGTAGAATGTGGGTCGTCACACTCTTCCCCCTTAAGAAATTTCGTCCCCGAAATTCCTTAACCCAAAACATACAAAGGATCCCGCATGCCTACCAACCATATACAACAATCAATCATGCAAAACAAACAAAACAAGCCTATCCTAGCATGCGGAAAGACTAAATCGAAGTTAAAATCTTACCAGACGAAGAGTTCTGGATACGTCTTCCTAATGCTCTCCTCTGTCTCCCAAGTACAATCATTCTCATTCTCGCCCCACTGAACTTTGACTAACTTCACCGCTTTCCTTCGAAGTTGTTTCGTATCGTTCCCAACAATACGCATAGGCTTGCGGTTCCCAACCGCCTCGGGTTCAACTTCAATATCTTCCAACTAATTAGGTGAAATAGTCACATTTGGGTCGTGTACGAACTTTCTTAACCGGGAAACATGAAATACGTTGTGAACTCCTGCCATCTTCTCTGGTAATTCAACTTTGTATGCCAAATTCCCAATTTGCTCAAGAACTGGGAATGGACCAACAAATCTTGGTGCTAACTTGCCTCTCCTGCCAAATCGTATCACACTCTTCAACGGAGAAATCTTGACAAACACCAAGTCGCCAATGGAGAACTTTAATTCTCTTCTCCTCTTATCAGCGTAACTCTTCTGCCTATCTTGGGCAGCCTTCATTCGCTGTTGGATAATCTTAATCTTAGTTGAAGTTTCTCTTATCTCGTCGGGTCCAAGTACAAACTTCTCACCAGCTTCTACCCAACATAACGGTGAGTTGCACGGTCTTCCGTACAAAGCTTCAAATGAAGCCATACCGATACTGGATTGATAGGTATTATTATATGCAAACTCTACTAGATGCAAATAGTCATCCCATGATCCACCAAAATCCAATACACAAGCTCTCAAGATGTCTTCTAACACTCGATTCACCCTCTCTGTCTGTCCGTCAGTTTGAGGATGATACGCGGTACTGAGATGTAATTCTGATCCTAACGTCTCTTGTAAGCTCTTCCAAAATCCACTAGTGAACAACGGATCTTGGTCACTCACATTGCCTTTGGGTATTCCATGAAATCTCACTACCACCTTTACATATAGTTCAGCTAACTTTGCTGCCGTTCTATTCGACTTGATGGGTATAAATCTTGCACTTTTGGTCAATCGGTCCACAATCACCCAAATGCTATCGTGGCCCGATCTAGTCCTTGGTAACCCATCAATGAAATCCATTGACACTTGTTCCCATTTCCATTCTGGAATTTCTAATGGTTGCAACAAATCACTAGGCTTCTTTTGCTCAGCTTTAACTAGTTGGCAGTTCATGCATTTGGATATAAACCTCCCAATGTCTCTTTTCATCCCTTCCCAGTAGTAGGTCTGCTTCATGTCTCGATACATCTTGTTACCACCGGGGTGTATAGTCATTTTTGAGTGATGACATTCTCTAAGCACTTCATCTCTCAATCCATTGACATTGGGTACAACTATTCTTCCATTCTTTCTAAGCCATCCATCTCGATCAAGCCCATACTTATTCATCTCTCCGTCGATTCCCATCTTTAACTTTGAGATGATTTCCAATAGGTTAGGATCATTCCTCTGACTGGAATCAATCCGCTCAATCAAAGTGGATCTGATCGTCAAACTTGCTAACATTTCTGGATCCAATTCGCATTTTGGTCTGAAATCATACCCAGCGATGTACTCCAGTTGCTTCCATTCTAGAAACATAGCCCCTAAAGTGGCATGTCTCCTACTCAATGCATCAGCTACCGCATTGCCCTTTCCTGGTGTGTATGCGATATCGAAATCATAGGAAGCTAAGAATTCTAACCACCTTTGTTGTCGGAGATTTAGATCCTTTTTGAGAGAAAAGATACTTTAACGATTTATGATCGGTAAACAACTCGAATCTTTCTCCCAAGAGATAATGTCTCCACATCTTCAATGCAAACACGATCGCTGGCAATTCCAAATCATGGGTAGGGTATCTTTTCTCGTGCGGTTTCAGTTTCCGACTTGTATAAGCTACAACCCTACCTCCTTGCATCAATACAGCACCTAGCCCTGTGCCACATGCATCCGTATATACTGTCATCTCTTCATTCCCCTTAGGAATGACTAACACTGGTGCACATGCCAACTTTTCTTTTAGGCTCTTGAATGCATTCTCGCACTTTTCGTCCCAGACGAAAGCTTGATTCTTTTTGGTCAACTGAGTCAACGGTGCTGCTATCTTGGAGAAGTCTTGGATAAACTTACGATAATATCCAGCTAACCCCAAGAAACTTCTTATGTCCGTTGCATTCTTGGGCGTAGACCAATCTTGTACCGTAGCCACCTTCGTAGGATCCACGACAATACCATTCTCTGAAACAACATGGCCCAAGAATCTCACTTCCCTCCTCCAGAAGTGACACTTAGAAAACTTTGCTTTCAATTGGTGTTTTCTCAACACCTCCATCACTATTCTTAAATGTTCCTTGTGTTCTTCCTCTGTCCTCGAAGAGACCAAAATATCATCCACGAACACAAGGACAAACTTATTCAACTGATCTCTGAATACCCTATTCATAAGATCCACAAAATATGCTAGGGCATTGGTCAGCCCGAATGGCATGACCAACCACTCATAAAATCCAGACGGCGTCCGAAATGCCGTTTTAGCTATACTCTCAGCTTCCACTCTAAGCTGATGAAAACCTGTCGCGAGATCCAACTGAGAGAATACTCTCGCGCCACACAACTGATCAAACAAATCATTTATCCGCGGTAGGGGATACTTGTTCTTCCTCGTCACTTTATTCAACTCGCGGTAGTCTACACACAAACGAAGGGAACCATCCGTCTTGGTAGCAAACACAATTGGTGCTCCCCATTCAGAAACACTCCTTCTGATAAATCTCTTCTTCAAAAGATCGCTGACTTGCACCCCGAGCTCTCGCTGCTCCCTTGGTGCCATACGATGAAGTGGCATCACTATAGGTCTGGCATCCTTTACTAGATCAATACGGAACTCAATCTCTCGGTGTGGTGGAAGCCCGGTCACTTCCTCGAAAATGTCCGGGTACTGGCCAACCACGGGAAAATCTGACAACTCACTATGCGGAATGTCGAGGGAATTCAAAAAACTAGCCATTACCCCATCACCGGGTAGATCACCAAACACTACCCTCTGCCCATCATCCGCTCTAGCTGTCACCAAAAAGCCCTCACAGTCTACCACCACCCCGTATCTTTGGAGCCAATCGACACCCAAAATAATGCCAAACCCAGTAAAGCCCAAAACAAAGCAATCACAAACAAACATGCATCCATGACTCGATAAGACCACATTACGACAAATCATGCTAAGGTTAGTCGAACCACCAATCGGGTTCATCACTACTAAAGGTCTATCGACAATCTCGGGCTCCAATCCCAACCTATCTACCAGGTCACTAGATATAAAAGAACTGGAAGCCCCGGTATCAAACAAAACACTAACAGGAACATCATAAACAGAAAGCATACCTTGAACAACAACATTCTTTCCTTTCTCCGCCGCAGTTGGGGCATTCGACGAAGAAGGAATAACATTAAGGGCATATGCTTTCATCACCTTCTTTTCTTTAGGGGGCTGCAGACACTTGTCCTTGTGATGTCCCACTTGGCCACAGTTGAAGCACTTCCTATCCGCTGGCTTGGCCCGACAATTACTAGCATAATGGCCCTTCTTTCCACAACTGAAGCACTCAACATCTTTCTTATTCTTTTTCTGACCATCCTTATTCTGGTTCTGCTTCCTCTTATTCTGAGGACCGCTTTTGCCTCCACCACTTGCTTGTGGTTTTGGCTCCTCTGCAAATGCAACCTCAGTCTTCGACTTAGGGTAAAGACTCTCGGACCTCAATGCTTTTCCCACAATCAACTCAAACGTCTCATCGATGTGGTTAATAAGCCTTTTCCCCAAGTATCCATCCAAGCCAATTATGAACTTCTCATTCTTCTTCTTGGCAGTATCAATAAGAGATAGTCCATACTTCGATAAAGTATCGAATTCTGCAATATACTCCAAGACAGCTCTGTCATTCTGCTTGAGCTCCAAAAATTTCTTAAACAGCACTGACTTTTAAGCAGCTAGAATGAACTTATCGCTAAAGCGAGCCTTAAACTGCTCCCAAGTAATATGATCCTCGGGAGTAGCTGCCTTTATAGCATTCCACCAATTCATTGCCTATCCTTGCAGCTGACGGGATGGTAGCCTTCTCTTCATCGCATCCTCGATACCCAAGTCTTCGAAGATACGCTCGCAGCTATCCAACCAATCGTGAACATCCGTAGCCGACTCCGTTCCGTGGAACGGCTTCCCACCAAGACTAGTATAATCCTTGTCCAGCTTGGCGAAATTGGCCCTAGGTGCCTGCACTATTGGACCACCACCATTACCATTATCGGGAGCTGCCCTCTGCACATCCCTAAGCATCTCTCTCATGAGGTCAGTAAACATAGTCCTCATGTCAGCAGCATTCCCATTATTGGCTCCTCTACTGGCACCTCTTGCGTATCGGCTCATCGTTCAATCTGTAAAGAGAAAACGATTAACCATCTCCATAGTGGTGCTAGTGCAGTGCGACTTCATCCTTAGCTATACTAATAGTATATATATAGCTTTTGAAAACCAAAATAATCACAAATACGCGCTCTCATATACGTATACTATCTCTCCCTGATGACTTCCCCAGGTTAACTACGCAACCTAGAGCTCTGATACCAAGTGTGACGGCCCGCCCCACACCAGCCGACATTTCCTCCGAAAGTGCATTGTACACATGCCCGACTAGCACAGAACGGTCGCCAAGAAAGAAGAGAATGAACTAATCGAAAACCTGTAGAATATCTCACAACGCATAAGATAAAATATAATAACAACATACTTGACATAAAACAGGCGAGACAGTGCATAAGCTGAAAACTAAAACCAACATCAACACCATCATCAGAGTAGCGGAAACCCAAATACAGCTTATTACAACTTTCCAAATTACTGTCTCTAAACAAAAGAAAGAAAAGGTGCACTACTAATGCCCAAAGTAGTGACCAGCATCGACACAGGAAGAATATCTATATATCATACGTGGAAGCCTTCTGCTCGTCTCCAGTACAGCTACTCGTGCATCACCAGCTAACCTGTCTCTAGTCTGCTCGTGAGAGCACCCAGAGTAATAAGAAGAGACATAAAACTCTGGGTCAGACAAAAAGTATGGTATGAGCGATAAGCAGCTAAACAGAACAGCAACAGGTATATTAAACCATATCTGAACCTGGACCTGCAACCAAAGAGTTAGCACTACATACTGTACAATACTCTGAGGTGCCACTAACATACGGTGTAAAGAATACGGGGGTGGGGGTGTGCATGTCATAATGAAGGCAAACAATCAAACACGACAACCATCCTTACATCTCTCACTCAGTGCGTAAAGTATACGATGTCCACCACTGTCAATCACTAGACCCATCAAGGTAATGACAGAGTTCGACTTGTACAACTACTGCTAACACCAAGCTTACCTCATGGAGTCATGACTAAATCTTTACAAATTACACTACTTTATTGGTCTATAGCCCTTTTAGTCGTACCTAGGCCACTGTGGCCTTGAATCCGTTCACGTACCTCCCATACATAGTGATCCAAAGTTATAGACATCGACAACTCCTTAGCACACGTCCCGCAGCAAAGCCCAATCATGAAATTCATTCGTTGGTTCCCATCTGGATCCTGAGTATAAACTTCCTACTTGGACTACCTTTGCATCTCGGATTATTGGTCTTCTTTCCCGGATCGGTTCGGTTTCCCCCCTTTGCTTTGCTTCGGATCGTACTCTCATTGGGTTCGGATCGTGCTTCCCCAGTTCAGTTCGTGAACTTCATCTCGTGGCAGTTCGGATCGGTCGTCATCACCTCCTGGCAGATCGGGTCGGGTTCTTCAAGTCCATTCGCCATACATCGGTTCGGTTCGGAGGTGGCCTTACGGGTCGGGTCGGGGTGGTACATGCCACGAGAGGCGGAGCGGTTCGGAGGGCTCCTCGGCTATCAGTTCACGAGCTCCGGGCTTCACAGCTGTACCATCGGTTCGGGAATGAGCATCCGGGTCGGTTCGGATAAGGGCGATCCGATCCGGTTTCCTGCACAGTTTTCTACGAACTTCCGGCAACCTGTTTTACGCCATTCGACGGCGTTTTCGACCAATCTAACTATTCTAATCAACCACAAAGCATACCATATAGTCATAGCAACATGTAGAAACGACTATAAACACCAAAATATCAATTTGATAAGTTAAAACGGATCAAACATAGCCAAAACCCCATATTTTCCGGTAAGCATGTTTAAGCAAAACTACTGATAGGATTAGCAAAACTTAACCAAATTAATCCAAATTTCTAACAGAGGTCTAAAACATTATTTTCGAATTTTATAAATATTTTTCTGAATTTTATCATATCTAATTTTGTTAATCTTCACTAATTACCCTTAATTAACCGTAATTAGTGCAAAACTATGCAAATCACTCATCTTGGCCACAAATAAAACCTTTAAAACTGAAACTCTACTATTTGGGTGTGAATACCAATGCAACACAGCAGCTCTACCTCGATTCTTGTGCTAGTCCGCCTTGATTTGATGTTGCTAAGCCTAATCCTTGATTAGAAAGTGATTTGGTGGTGTTTTAGAGGTTGGAGGCCATTGTTAGGGTTTCTAAGAGGTAAGTGGCGGCTAGAAAATTGAAATAGAATGAAAACCTAACTCATTTCAGCCTCCCCATGACCCTAATCCCGAAATGGGTTATGGGCCCATTCACTAATCACCCTATTTGGCCCGGTTAAGCAGTTTTCACCTTCCAAACCTTATTTCAGCCATATCTCCCAAACGATAAGTCCGTTTTTCACATGTGACCACTCTACGGAAAGGTAAGCCATCATCCGAAGCCAATGGAAGTGGTTTCAGGTCAAAACTCCTTTCCAATCAAAAGTTATGGCCAAAACAAGATCAGCTAGGGGCAAAACGGTCATTTAAAAATCGGGGAAAATCATGAACATGGGAAATGACCCCAACAGTCGTCTCCCAAAGTTACATGACCATACGACATCATATGTGAAAGAAAAAAAATATTCTATGATCCTATGATGCGTAGAATGCGGGTCGTTACAAATATTAATGCTCATGCTATGCTATTCTCTATTCTCATCTTAGTAATAATCAACTTGATCTTATCTCCCATTGTCTGACTGCACAGGAAATTTGGAAAACTCTCAATACGAAGTATGGACAAATTGACGACAACTGCTCAAAACTCCGGAATGTCAACTCAAATTCAGATTTATGCTTAATAGGTTTTACAAATGATAATTCAGATGGATCTCTCGATTGAGACTCAACAGATGATGAAACTAAAGATTTCTCATATGAAGATGTGGTTTGTTTTTGTATTGAAATAACAAATGCTGTTGATAGTCTCAAATCGAAAAATAAAACTCTTAAATTTGAAAAACTTGAGTTGATTAGTAAAAATAATATTTTGGAATTAAAAACTTGAAAATATCATGAAAGTTTCAAACTCTGATTGCAAGAATTGTTTCAACTCGAAAAATAACTTAGCTCATCCAAATGAAAATATCCAAAAGCTTGAAAAGCAAATTATGAGTTCAAAAGAAAAAGAAGATGAGCTAATATGTATAAACAATTCCTTGCGCAAAGAATTGGAAACTTTTAAGATTTCAGATTCCAAATGTGAAATTGCTGAAAAACAAAAACATTTTGAAAATGAAATTTCTGAGTCCAAAGCCAAAATTGAAAAACTTGAAAATGAACTCTTGGTTTTGAAACAAAATGATGCTGAAAAGAGTAAGATCACTATAAATCATTGTTTGAATTTGATAAAAGGAAATAGTGATCTTAGATCTAAAATTCAACAGCTTGAATCAACATTGGTTAAAAATTTTGATGGAGAAAAATCTTTAAATATGTTGTTGAAAAACCAATTCCCTTCTGAAGTTAAGCATGGTCTTGGATTTGGGACAAATGATGTTTTTGGAAAATGAAATTCTAATGATTTTAAAAATTCTTCAAGTTGCTTTGGAAATAATCAATTTGAAAATTCAAACTCTGATAATCACAAAGGATTTTTGAATCATAAACGTGATGTGAATTTGTTTTATAATAATCCATTTGAACAATTCTGGATCTCAAAAAGAAATAAAACAAACTTTGTTAAATTCAAACAGATTTGGGTTCCAAAGGGTACAAAGGTAAATTCGGATGGATTGTTATACAAACAAGTCTGGGTACCTAAACATATAAATACGTCTGTGAGTGGTTTCACTAAATTTTAGACCACTCGATCCCCTCAACTTTTAGTTACCGAAGAAGGCTAAGGAACTGCTTTGCTAAAGAGAGTCTGAAATCAAACTGCCTCATCTCATTCAATCATTTGAAGTTCTTTAGCCAAGTCTATTGAGTTGGAGATCCACAACATCTTCTGTAATTCAGGTATGATCTCTAAACTCATCATTGTATGTTCTCTCTGTTTTTATTTTCTGTGTTTATTCCTTCCTCTACCCCTTCTATTCTTCTTCAGATTTTTCTTTTAGATTTGATTTGCCACTGCTATATTTTTTTTAGCTTTCTTAACTTCATATTGTGAAATTCATGATTTTCTGGAAATTTGCTTTACTGTAATAAAACTCTGATGTTTTAATCTTTTCTAGATCTTGAATTTAAACTTTAATTTTTCTGCAATTGTTTTGAAGTTTATTTTCTGATTTCTGAATTCATAACAGTGTTGATGCATTCTTGTCATATCTTGAACACTATTAATTTGAATTCTAAATTTTTGAAGATTTGAAAGTTTAACGGAATTTCACACACCACCGCTATTTTGAGTTTTTCACTAATTCTTTTTAGAGAAGCTTGAAATAATATACTCATTACAGCACACCAATATTTACCAGTTGTGATAATTTCATTATTTTTCAGATTGGCTTGGATATTTTGAATTATCTTGAATCAGTGATACATCTTGAAAATCATCTTTATTCATGATCATTATGGTTGAAATTCGTTTGTTTGAAATCATCTGAAATTCTTGATATTTCGAATATCACACACCTCTTAAATTTGAAATTATCAATCTTGTGTGACTAATTCATTATATCTCAAAACTTGACATTGATTCAAGTGATTTCAAATAAATTATTGTTTAATATTCTTGATCATGAATATCTCTCAAGTCTGATGTAAATGAACTGAAATTACTCTTGTGCTTGACAAAAATTCTTGTGAATTTTTTTTGAAAATCTAGTCTTGAAACTCAATGTTATTTCATGTTTTTTTTATAAATATTTGTTTGTTTAAAATCATTTGAAATTATTGATTTCTTGAATCTAACACACATCGTGAATTTAAAATTTATAATCTGGTGTGACTGATTCATTGAATCTCGAACTTTTCCTATCCCTTCAAATGATTTAGAATAAACCATATATTCAATCTTGGATCATGAACCATTCTTTGACTGTCTGAAATATCTTTGAAACATCTCCTTGACAAGTCTGCTTTGAAAATAATGTTTGTGCTGCTCAGATATTATTCTTGAAAATATTTTTTGGTGACTTCTTGTTTTGGTATCAAATATATACCATGCTCTGATAGATGAAATTAATTTGCTTGATTTATTAACCGTGTCTGCTTACGCTTTGTGATTAAGATTCTGTTGTCTGAGATATCTTTGTTCTTCTTCAGTATCATTTTTAAAATCCTCATGAATAGAGACATCAAGTGGTATCAGTTTAGAAGTGTTGAATATTTGTTTGTATATTATTTTTTTATCTTGTATATATCTCTCTAAATTCCGCTTGTAATTGATTTTCAATTTTAAAATTATTTATTTTTTATTCATTCAGAAATTGAAATCAATATCCAAATTGAACTATATTTATAATTCATCAAAATTATTATTAGATTTTGAAATTGTGATGAATTGTGACTGCAATATATTTCACAGCAAGAGGAGATTTTATTTAGATTTTCATGATGGTTGAATAATTATTATGATATCTTTGAACTGGCGATTATTTCATGACCATCTACTTTATCTACCATTATTCTGCCATCCATCATGGTTTTTATATTAATGCGGAGAGTTTAATATTTTTTTAAGTCATCTTGAATAAACAGTGAAAATATTTGTGATGGAATTGTGGTTACATTATTATTCAAAATTAGTGATAATAGAAAATTTTCAATGATCTCGGTACAGTCGAGCATATTTCATAATATAATTAATTTAGAAATCTATTTCACAGTCCATTTCTGAACCTACCACGTTTCTATCATTCATATTGGTTTTATATACCAAGGAGTTTTCTTTTGAAGATGAAAACGATAAATATATAATTAATGCATAAGTATCTCTAACCTCATTTAAAAATCCAAGCTCTGGTCATGCATGGTTAAGAGATTACTTATATTTTAAGCTGCGACTGACCTCATTTAAAAATCCAAGCTTTGGTTATGCGTGGTCAGTGTGCTCTTAAATAAAAATAAAAGAAAAGAAAATAATGTGTTATAAATAGAAATTGATATGAATTTCCCTTTGGTATGTGAAAACCAGCCTATCAATCCATGTTCTAATCTGTGAAATGTATTAATATCTTATGACGTACTATGATTTGTTGATTGATAGCTATTGGGATTTGAGATTACTTGTTTTTGTCACTTGAATTGAATTTATAATTATAGTCCAAATCCATCACTTTTTTTTAGCTTCATATTTTATAGAAATTCTTTTGAAAAATATAATTGGAAATCGTTGTGTCTTGAACTCTCTCCATTATATATAAATTTCATCGTAAATCGGCCATTCTCTACAATGTGAAATTTGCTTTCAGTTCTTAGAATATTATGATTTTTTGTTTGACTGATTGAGATTTATGATGACCGTTCTTCCTCTTAAGCGGAAATTATATTTTTTTAGTCACTTTTCATTTATATTTTAAATTTCGAATCCTTTTGATGATAATAAAAGGGGGAGAATGGATTGAGATTTTGATTTATGGGTGAATATTTTATAAATATTTTCAATTTTGAAAATTTATTCAATTTTCATTTTTAAGAGGAGTTTCTGTTGTAGTGGGAGCACTCAAACAGGGGGGTTCAGTTCTTCACTGTCAAACACATTTACTAATTCAAAATCTTAATATTTGTTTGTCATCATCAAAGGGGGAGATTGTTGTATATAACGTTGTTGTATACACAATTATATGATTTTTGTTTGATGATAACAACCAAATACATATTGTTATAAATGTGTTTGTAATTATACTGTTTCATATGCTACTGTACAAAAATTTGAATATTCACACGGTATTTTATTTGAATAGAATATTTTGTTTCAATATCAAACAATACAAGTTTTATACTCCACTATTTGTACATTTCTGTAATACAACTCAAATTCACTAATATTCAATCTTATACAATACTCCTCACTACAGTTCACTCAACATTCATATATAGTTTACAGACACATTCATTATTTCATATACACACTCTACACTGTCTTCTGTCATCTGTTTTCACAGCTAACTGTCAATCCAGTAATCATCAGCTTACCTGTCACATGAAACACACACAGTACACTGCAATAGAAATAAAACTAAATACATGCAAATATAAATTTTATTTGCTTCAGATTTTTGGTGTGTTTCTCATCATTTTTCATGACTTGATCCGATTCATCTGTGTCTACACAGCGTGAGATATTCACAGTAAAACACTGTAAATACCACAAGGTAGTCAGTTTGTATATGTATATATATATATAATACAGGGACAGGAAAATTTGTTTGATCGACTGCATATACACACGTGCACAAATATACACGTGTGCACTGCCTCGCCAATCAACATACATTGTGCATCTGAGGAGTAGCCACATGGACCATCTCAACTCAGTGCACAACTCAATACATTTCAAGATAGTGAAGTCATAAACAAATATTGTCGAGCACAAGTCAATATGGTGTACTGGACATAGCAAAATTGTTTACAAGTTCAAGTAGATCATATATGAACAAAACATGTAGTTCAAAGCAGTTCAGTTTAAAAGGTTACATGCATGAATGGTGGTTCAGACTCAAGTCTACATGCAGCAACAACTACACAAGCTCGAGGAAGTTTCAAAAACAACATTTTCATGGATAAGAGTTTTCAAGTCTCATACAAACTATGCAGCATGATCTACATATGTGGAACATGTCAAGTGTGAGTACTGCATATACATGGCAGTATGAACAAGTGGAAATGATGGAACAAGATGGAGATGCAGCTATACAAGTTTCAACACATTTACTGATGCAACAACCACAAAGGCAACATGACAGGAATTACAAATGTTGAAAACAGTTCAAGACAGGTTCAAGGTCAAATACACAAAGCAGCATATAGATGGTTCATGGAGCTGGCAATCACTGAAGTGCAAATAGTTCAGCAAGTATGGGTCCACACATGTTTGGTGCAACATGGTTCAATGGTGACACAGCATAATCAATCGCAAAGATTCAATGCACAAGTGTACTCAACAGTGGAACAATAAAACAAGTGGAACTTAACATACAAGCATAATGCAATGTCAACCGTAAAAGCTATCATGGCAGCATGTACAGGTGTGATCCATTCCTCAAACTCAAGACAAGTGAGCATAAA
Organism: Allium sativum; assembly: GCA_030737875.1. NCBI lineage: Eukaryota > Viridiplantae > Streptophyta > Magnoliopsida > Asparagales > Amaryllidaceae > Allium > Allium sativum. The sequence continues at coordinate 358,154,889 of CM060922.1, read as the reverse complement.
AAACATGGTCGAGCAAATTCACAAGCATACACAAGGACAACATAATGCAACGTACAAAACAGTGGCGATCAAGTTCAGGAACAAATGCTCTAGTACAAGCCAATGTGTATATATGGACACAGCAAGTACATGGTGGAGTATACATGGGTGCATAGGCAAGTGAACATGCCACAAACATGTCATGACAATACACAATGCAAACAATATCAACATGGAGTTTAATGAATGAAAGGCAGATACATTACAGTGGAAAACCCCAAAAAATCAAATGGAGCTAGGTGCACACATGACCAAGCCAACAAACAAGTAAAAAATGAAATTGTGGTGCATGTATGCAATCAACATTTCAAAGGAGACAACAGTTAAATTTTTCCAATTTTCACAAGTTTTTTTTTTGTGGAAATTTTCATCAATATTTAATCCAATTTTTCCTTCTTGAAATCAGTAATTTTATGCCAAAATCACGAGAGCTGTTTAAGGGAAGATATCACAAATCTGTTTCCAGTTTTTATTCAATCAGTGATCTAATTTTGTTAAGAACAATTACACAAGGGACAAATTCAATTTCACAAAGAAACAAATACATGGAAAGATTTTTGGCAAGAGTTTTTATTTGCAGACAAACATATTTGGCATACTCATTTAAATGTTTCCAAAATTTATTCAAGGTAGATTTTTGTTCAGATGCATTCAAAGGAATTCACTGCAGGCTTATTCAAGGGGGTTTTAATTCTGGAGGTTGACTGAAGAATAAAATCATGTCTAAGTTCATCACAGTAAATCATGCAAGCTTTTCACTGCTAAGGAATCAAATTGAAACCGAGAACCAAAAGAGGAAAGCAAGCAAATTAGATCGAATCATTTAAGAAATCAGAGATTTTTTAGGGTTCTATTTTTACCCTATATTATATCACCAAATCATCGTTGGCATAATTCATCGAAAAACAAAACCCACAATTTCAAGGGCAAAAATCTAATCGAATTCAGAGAACTCACAAAACCTTTTCGATCGTAACCCAAGTCTGTGAATCAAGCAAGAGCATCATTTCGAAGAAGCTTTGAAGATCATTTCTTTCAGAACATCAGTCAATCGATTCGAATTGGAGGTTTAAAAGAAAACCCAAATTCCTTTTTCCCGTCGCCTCCATTTTTAATTTCCAGAAACAAAGGAGATCGGAAGAACAAGTGGATGCAATACAAATGAAATGGGTCGGCCAAGTCTTGGTTCAAAGTGTGAAAGGGAGATTTATTTTTCCTTTTAATTCTAGGGTTTCTTAGTGTTGTTTTTTATTTCATTGTAATTTGTTTTTACTTTGTTTTCGTCTCAATAGTTTCTAGAGTCTGTAAAATTCTAGGGGATTCAGTTAGGGGTTTAACTGACAGTTTCCAGAGTCTGTAAAATCTAGGTGTTTCCTAATTTTATCTGTAAAACTAGGAAGTTTACCAGAGTTTGTAAAACTAGGGGAAATCTGATATAGGGGATTAGACTAGTCTAGGGTTTTGAGCGTAGGGTTAGGACAAGAGTGAGGGGTTCGCGAGTTTACAGAGTCTATAAGCGAGATCTGTTATTAACACCTAGTAGAAACCTTAGGAATGTAGCAGTAGGCAGGATTTTGCCGAAGCTGGGTATATCTTGTGTCATTTACTTTTTGCATTTCTATTTCTGCTATATTCTGTGATCTGATTATTATTTTAATATCCCGTCAGTTTTTAACTCAACGAAAATTTGTAATAAACCCTATTCACCCCCCTCTAGGGTTAATCTAGATCCAACATAAACATTATACTAATTTAATATTTAATAAAAAAACCAACTATGTATTGCACTATTACAAATTCAAAACTAATACAAACAAAATTATTATTCTTAAATAAAACATGGATATAAATGAATGGGCCGAAACTGTTTTATATACTTGTAAAAATAAGAAGCAAAAAATCTTCTTAAAATTAATATTTTAATTCTTTGGATCATCAAATCTATTGATATGCTACTATGGAAAAACTATCTTTTACATTTTTTTACACCGAAAACAAAATTTAAGAAGGGATCATTTATCCAAGTAGCTGATTTCCCCTAAATACCTCTCAATAAGATATTCTAACTTCTATCAATTTGCCAAATTTTAGTGCCGGACATAGTAGCAAATTCCTAATTTCATTATTCTATTTTGAACCTACAACAGTTTTGTAGATATGATAAGGTCGGTCCTAAGTAAAAGAACCAAACATAACATGATGACCCATGATCTGCAGTTATTAAGTTTTGAATGAAAAACTCGAAATATTTACAATATTTGATGCGTCAAATATGAGCTGGATTAAAAAAAATAAACATATGAAAGAAGGTTAACTGAATTTAGTAAGAAATAAAAACATAAGAAAATAAAAAAAATTTATTTAAAAAATATTTTCATAGGAGTCTTTTTTGATTTTGTTTTATATTTCAGCTTAGGGGCGCATGTAACATCAACTTTTGCAAATTTGTTATTGGTATTGTAATGAACTGGAATTTTCGACCCAAAAAATCGACATTCGACACCATATCGACTATTTAAGAATCGAAAATACCGGAATATCAATAGAAAGAAGTTAGAGGGTAAGATATAGAAAGAAAGAAAGTTAGAATAGAAGAAGAAGACCACAACAGAACAGACTAAATACGAAACTCACAGCGGAACGAATAAAATATATTATATAACATAACTTCAGAATAAAACCAGTATCTGTATACAATACTATTATCAGAGTACAACACTTACAGCACAGCGGAATAATAATAGCTATATAATCTTGAAGCCCCCTGCTCCAACTCTCCAAGTATATCTGTAAAATCCCGACTACTTGACTGCCCGTACAAAATTGGACACCCTAGAGTTTAGGAAAACAAAACAAAATAAACTCCAGGTCAGTCATGTGACCAGTGTGAGTAAACTCCAAACATTTTTATAACTTTTAAAATCCTTTTAAAAGAAAGAATACACTACACCAAAACAGAGGATTCCCAATGATTATAAGTGCTACAAATAATTTCTATAACACTTCTAAGTGTTACCAATGGCGTGTGAGGAATTGGCCAGCCAAATTTGTAACACTTATAAGTGTTACAAAGTGAATAATTGCTAACACTTATAAATGTTGAAACTATAAGATATTGTAACACTTATAAGTGTGACAAACATATTCATTGCTAACACTTATAAATGTTGGAACCATAAGATATAGTAACACTTATAAATGTCAGTATCATCACCCTACTAACACTTATAAACGTTGGCATATATAAATTGCTAACACTTATAAATGAGTATAACATGTCTTTATGATTTCCAATCACATATATAATTCAACATATCAATTCAATATAAGATTTAGTACACTTCCATATTTCATATTCAACAATTTCACATTCCCATAATGCTCAAATATTTGTTACGTGCTTTCAATCTCAAAATACCATAATATCATGTTCAAATTATAAAAAGCAATACAAAGTTTTACTAAAGATACATAGAATTTTAGATACTGTGAAGGCGAAACATGGACCATATCACAAAGCCTCCATCCGAAAATTCACAAAGCTTGTAATGTTCGTTTTGAGGACCATCGTAAATCGACGCTTCCAGATCTAAAACTTCTGTTATCCAAACAACTTTCTCACACCTTGCACTATTTCTTTAAAATGACACATAGTTTGTGTTCTATTATAAGCTTTTCCTCCTCCACAAGTGCCTACAAAATATAAATGCACTCATTTTTACATAAATAACAAATTGCAAAACTGATGAATAACAAGTGATAAATTACAAAATATAAGTTGCAATAAAAACTTTATCTTGATCTAATTTTCTGGTAAAAAGATATAAGATACAAGTGTTGATAAAGTTCAAATTACTAAAGGGAGCTAGGTAGATCTTAATAAATCCTATTTTAATTCTTACGATATGAAGTAAGCTGAAGGTTAAAAAACATTATGCATTTAAAGTTGAGATAATAATTAAAAATAATACTAACAGAAAAAAAATGAAAACTAATGCTGATACAATATCAAGTTATAAGAAATAATTCAAACTAGAGATTTTAAGACGAGGATTTTCATTTAAAGGACAAACTTTGGGAATTTTTTGGTGAAAAGTATGGAAAGTTTCAAAATTAGGGAGAAGGACACATTTACACTAAAGGTGGAATTCAGGGGGCCCACTAAACTTTTTCCATTTACACTATCATTTGGCCTTCTCCCTAATTTTGAAACTTCCTATACTTTTCTCGAAAAAAATTCTAAATTTTGTCCTTCTCCCTATTTTCCACTTTTAAGACCAATAGCGATGAACCATTATAATTTTGAATGAATGGTAAGTGTGTAAGGGAAGGAAAAGGTAAAAAGCATCAAAATAGCTTGTGCCTGTAAGCCGTGAGAACTTAAATAGTTAAATTGGTTAAATGAGTCGCTGCAACTCAGTTGAAAGTTAAAATATATTTCTAGTTGAATAAATATATGAATTTTCAAATACCAAGTCTTATTTTCACTTGATAATACACTCCCGAAATTCAAAATTGAACCAAAGTATAAACTGATTTGTTTTTCCATTATTGTTACTTTTTTATATATGAATTAAATCTATGTGCTTTCCGACTATAGAACTTTCATCTTTCCATTCAACTCAAAATATTGCAGCTATACCCATAAAAAGGTTGAAGCTTACTGACTGTTTTCAGTTTTAATAAAACAATTGTTTTATATTTTTATTTTCTCATTAGTTAGTTTTATGACTGATCAACCAAAATATTAACACTTCAGAGCACTCTATGTCTAATCTCCTTACAGCATGACTTTGCCTCTTAGTTTCCTAACACAATGGATTTTAATAAATTGTTGCCGAATAGTGACAAGCTAACTGGAGAAGGATAAAACAAGTTTAGGAGTATGTCATATCATAGCACATGTTTGACTCGTCCTTGTGTGACAAATAATTGAAATTAACATTTAAATATAAATTAAAAGTCTTAGACAATGAAAAGTGCATTAACGATTCCGTAAATTATAGCTTCTAAGATTCAAGTTATTATTGAACAATTTTGCATGGAACGATTGAAGTGTTGGCATAATGTATTTCTTATAGTGATTCTAGTTCTATCTTAATGGAATAGTTCATAGATATTATAAAATCTGAACCTAGATTATAAAATATCTTACAAGAAATGACTTTAAAAGGACAACAAAAAATGAGTAGAATGTGAAAGTTTTACATTCAAATAAAAGACCAACATCAACAATGCATTTAACTTCTGTATTTTTTTGGTATTAGTCCATTAAACTCATCATAGTGTAAAATGGTAGCTAAACCACCAGTAGAGCATCCAAAAAGAAGAGCATGCAGAAAATATGAAGGAAATAAACCAACACTTAAGCAATATAGCCCATACAAGATAATTGAGAAGTTAAAGAAAATTATTTGACCAACATTACGCAACCCTTATGACAATAGAACATCCATTGCTTCCAACCAGATGGATTGCGTGCATTGTGAATTTGAAAGGCCATTAATCAATATTGCAATTTTTGTCTTACTTCAGTGAATAAAGTAGTTTAAAATATCATGTTTTTGAAACATGTTTAGAAGCTTACAAAAAGTTTGAGACTCCTTTGCTTCTTTGATTACAATATCTTGTTTGTTATCCACTTTTGTATTGATTTTTGCTTTATCTGAATAGCTTCTTCCAGGCACTTCAAGTGCTTTGTCTATCCATTACATAAATGAAGTCAGAATCTTGGAAAAATTAAACGAGTAAAGCATATCATATAAATTTACATTATTTCTAATCCCAAACCATCGATCTAGCTGCATGAGATCCGAATTGTTGGCGCCTACAAAATCATGTCATTCGAATTATTGTCGTGTCTCTCTTTTTCAGTAAATGCTAGGCCTTTGTTGTGTTTTGGATCTCTTAACAAATTATAACAACTGAAAAGAAGACAAAAATAATACAAAATTAAGCAAATGAAAAATCTATAGATATTGTGCCCAGAATGAAAACAAACTTTATATTTAGCTGAAGCAAGCTTGCTTGCTTGCAAAGCTGAAACTGCAACATGCATGACATGTACTTAAAATTAAACATATATACCTATGGAAAAAGACCCGAGTAAATTCACCTTAATGCGAAGGATATCCGCATTTCCAGTGCTGCAGCTCAACCATAAAGAACCAGAGGGTGTTTTAGCAATAACGTCCAAGAACCACCTACACTACACATCTGAAGGTATAAAATTGACCATTTCAAACATTTTGTTTGGGCCTACGTTCAATTTCTGTCTTTTACTTTATAGTCTTCTACTTCCTGCAGTTTTATCTCATTTACACACCATATTGAAATTATTGCAATGAATTATAAAAAATTACCGCAATGTTCGCTGAGTTTATCGTAGAAACCCGTGTGTGAAGTATGGGTTAACACTAGTATATTAAAATTAAAAGTAGCGATTCTCGCAAATAAGAGTTTGTTCTTCTAACCAAGTTAGGCTTAGTTTTTCTAGCTGAGTTGGGCCTGATTTGTACATGAGCATGCTCAGTTATAATTTATGTCTGTGTTAAGCTCAGTTATAAAACTGAGCTTAAGCTGAATTTAAAACCGGTCTTAACATCAATTTTAAGCTGTAGTGAATAATAGTCAACATGTAAGGAAATACAAGAGTTGTGAGATAGTAAATCACAAAATAATGCAAAAACAGAAAAGAACAAAAAAGTTTCAAGTTGAATTATGTGAACATGTTAGGTTATAAAACACTTGCAATGTTAACCAAGAATTTATTCTTTCCTTTCATCAACATAGAACCATACAACAAAAGGGGTCCATTTTATTAAGCTTACTACCCTGCAATTCGGTTGCATTATAAATGGCTTCAAAAGAAAAAAATAAAGAAAATAAATAAAAAAGGTGATAGAACAATCAAAAACTGTTCAGGTTTATAACCGAGGTTAGCCTGATTTGTACATGAGCTTGCTTATTTAAAGTTTATATTTGAGTTAAACTCAGTTATAAAACTGAGCTTAAGCTCAACTAAAAACCGGTCTTAACCTCAAAGGTATGAATTAAACCCTTAGAATATATTGTTTTCATACATTCTTTTCATACATTCTCAAGTTGAAAAATCAAAATGCATATTGTTTTCATACATTCTTTTACCCATTTTTAAACAACTAATAATATGCAACTTAGATATTTGATTTTTCCCATTTTCAGTAAAAACATCAGCATTTGTTTAAATTTGACTGATTACTGTTAAGGAAAAAAAATAGAGCATGGATTTGAGTTTAGATTTTCATAGTCCAGTGTAAAAAAAGAACAAGTTTCATTTTCTTGGATAACAGATGGATGGAGTAGAAATAAGTGGGGTTTTAATGTATACAGAAATGATGCAAGACTACTTTGAAGCAAATCACATTTTGTGAATAGCTAATGATGTAAAATTATATGATCTTCTCCTGCTTGAAAAAAAGAAAACGATTTGCAAACATTCCCAGTAAGAAATTTGTTGCAAACATACACTAGAAGCAAATGCAACAAGGCTACTTAGATTAAATAACTTTTGCTTGATTTTCTTTGAAGACATCAAAACAAAAATCAACTGCATATTCAAAATAAAATGAATTATATTTTACGGGAGGTGTCAGGGAAACTGAAGGAGATAGTTGATAGTCTGGAGCTGGTGTGATGATCACTGCAAGATCAATAATTAATGCACCCGATAAAAGGAGTGAAGTTTCTGCTCCCTGTGAATCCTTGAACGTGTCAAATGCAATTTGTGACCACTAATGTCCACTCTGAATTTCAACATGTTTAATGTCACTAGAGAAGTAAAATAATCTCGTATAACATAAAGATATTCCACATGATCAAGTGCGCGTCAAATTAACAATAGTCTATCCTTCATTTCATAGTAATCAATCCAAGAATGCAAATATCAATACATGAGACTTGTAATGCTAAATTAGTGCTACAATCCTAACCTTTAAATGTTTACAACTGAAGATCTGCTGCAATATTTCCATAATACAAAGATTAGTGTCCATGTGGAAACTAGATACACGCCAAGAGTTGAATCATGCTTCATGATAATATTGTTAAATGGTTCCTACTAATAAAGCAGAATTCAATACAATATAGGATTATCAAGCTACAAACCCTGACACTATAAGAAATTTGATGCTAGTCGATACCCATCAACTGTGTTACACTGTATTGGTTACATAATTCACTCTGTGCTACTTTGTATAGGTTAGATAATTCACTTACCACTTCGCTTATTCTACAAAGGACACTATCAGTATAATTGTCTTCTTAAATGTTGTAAATCATAAATCATAAATAGCACGACACATATGATGTGTATTAGTTCCCTTTAGTAGCAATTTTGACATTAAAAGGGATATGCCCATGTGCAACATTAATTTTGTCGAATTCCCAAGACTTAGAGTGCGGTTGGCAATAACTTATTTTGAAACTGCTTAAAAAGATATTTGAACAGCAACTAAGTAGTTTTAAATAGACCTGTCAATGGTATGGGCTTTTACCCGAAAATGGTCTGAATTCGCCCTATTAATGCGGGTATGGATTTGGCCTTTTACTACCCAAGCCCAACCCCGAGTTATTACTATTAAGGCCGGGTATGGTTTTATCAAAACCTGGCCTGGTTAGGGTTCGACCCGACTATTAATTTTCCATCATATAAAAATATGAGTGCGTATGTTATTTGTTTACCATTTTGTTTGTTTATATAAGGAAGTGTTTGCATGCTTTTGTTATAGATGTTCATGTACTTGCATGATTTTGTTTTGGATTTAACTAAAGAGGTTTTTAGCCTCAAGGACAAAATGAACAAAAAATTGTTCCATAAGGACAGGGGCTAAAATTTTATCCATAAGGACAAAGTTTAGTGTAAAGGGAGGAATTCAGAGGCCTACTATAATTCCTCCCTTTACACTGAAATTTTTCCTTATGGACAAAATTTTAGCCCTATGCCCTTATGGAACAATTTTTTGCTTATTTTGTCCTTCATACTATTTTCCTGTTAATTAAATCGCTACCTAATTTATATGTTAACATTGTTCGTACATAAATTTTACCGAAGTTGCAATTTTAAAATATGATTTTGACATAAGCATTCTAAGCAAGGTAAATGGATACTACAAAATGGGCTTGAAAACCTGACGGACCTAGTTCGGGTATTGGTATGAAATACCCTACCAGTTCAGGTCGGGTTTAATTATTTTAATCAAACTCGAATCCAGATTTTATGATATCCGGACCGAACCAAACCCATTGACAGGTCTAGTTTTAAAAAGTGGTTTATAAGTAGAAGTGTTTGTATGCAATTTGACCTTCAAGTTAAAATAAGTAAAATAACTTGTCAGAACCAGTTATAAAATATGGTGATAACTCATAAGTCATAAGCAACGAATTGCTACTTCTCATTTTTTTGACTTATTAGTCGCTTATGTAAGCTTCTTATAAGAAGTTGTCAAACATTTAAATTACAATAACTTGTAAGTAGTTGCCATGCCAAACGTGCTCTTAATAGGAAGTACCAGCATTGAGTACGCTCTAATTGGTAATTCAGTATTAAAGTAGCAGAAATGCTATTATGACAACCATCAAGCATGAAGTTATATATTTGTTATTGAAGTTCTTAATGTTGATTAATAGTTTACTCTGTAAAAACACATAGTAAGCGTAAATTATCAATTCTACGTAAACTAATTAGCTTTTAACTATCACACATTTTGCTTAAAACAATCTATTTTATCACAAAAGTAAATGATAAGATAACCGATAAATCACGAGTGCCCAAACTGAATTTGTGTCAAAATTTAAGTTTTACATTTCTAGATGATATCTAGAGATACATATATTAAATAAATATTACTTCAGATGTCAGATTCGGAGTCTATACCTTCAGCATTTTACAATACCTACAATGATGATTTCATCCATATAACTTTTTATTCACATAAAACATAGCTTTAAAGGCAAACTTTAATATCGAACAAAATCAAAACCTAGAAAATAGAATAAGAACAAGAGTAAAGCGTACTGTCATGCGTTCAACTGCAAACTCCAGTAGATTTTATAGGAGATTCGGTTTTTGTTCGATTTTAACCATTAAACCATTGCTCCACGAGATGAGTTGCACTTTAACATTCTTAACAATTTAGGGCTTTGTGATTCTATAAGAGATTCAACTTTCACAAGTCACTGGAAATAAATAATCATTCAACGAATCAAAGTTTGATACAAAATCGAACCTTGATACAAGAAAAATCCATTGATGAACCTCATCAAATCTGAAGTCGTGATGTCCTGACAAAGTGGAGGTAGCGGATATCACATGGGAGAAGAGGAACTGTCGGATTTCGCACGGAAGAAGCTGAAGATATCGCCCACGAAAGAAAGAAGCCTGAAACCCTTATTGTGAATTTCAGTTTTGTGCGGCCTAGAACAAGGTAAGCGATGTACCAGGATTAATATATTATTTACCCATTTTCCAAATTTTATAACACTTGTTTGTGTTGTGAATATTAATAAATATTTTTTAAAGTTTATACGAACACTTTTTAATAGACCAACACATTTTTAGTGTTAGTAGTTTATAACACTTATAAGTGTTAGCGGTCGATAGATATAAAATGTTGGGAAATCAACGATTTGGTGTAGTGATAATCATAAGACCAATCCACACATAAACACGGATGGTTTTTACCTTAAAATAACCCAAAACATTCTTTTAAAATCCATACTCTTCTGATATTATAATAATGTCTAAATCAAATAAATAACAATCTAGTGGAACGCTTTCATCTCATGTTCCACATATATAATATATAATCAAAAACCGCATGCGCTTATTTGGTAATGGATTCCAACTGGTATGGTATGGGACCACCTTCCAACAGTGTATCTCTAGGGAGGAATACACTGGGTTCAACAAGAACATCTTTAACCCAGACTAAACATGACCGGTCACTCATTTCGCTTGAGTGCACCGAATGTATTATCACCAACGATTGGGATCAACAAACGTTTCGAGAAAGGGACAACATCGAAATAGGTTAAAGAAGTAAATGAAATTTCTCTAGATCATGTGAAAATACACCCTAACTGGGAGCTACCCACTTAGCGATGCGACCAACCTGATTTTATATCATTTCCTGATTGTGAGGCTAGCGGCCGTAACGTATCTGATTAACATGAATATATGTTTATTTTATGCTCTTATATCTTATCTTTGTATATAAATAAATATTATGTTGGTTTTTTTTTACAGATGAGTTGTTCAAGCCTTATATAGCTTTAAAAGTGAAGAATATGCATCATATACATGAAGAATTTCATAGCAAGCTGTCATTGGAGGCTAACTGTGTTCACATTGGGCTAGCATATTTTCTTTTGAAGAGATTGGAAGAAAAGATATTTGAAAATATTCTAACTGACACATGGCAAAGAGGGATAGGTTGAGGATCATACCATAATCTTTGATGAAAAAGGCCCATATATTCAAAGATTTGATTAGGGTTTTGAAACTCAGCTATAAATACACATGTATACCCATTGTAAAAATATACTTTTCTGTTGTAATTTTCTGCCATTAATCTAGTCTAGTCTTCTTGTCTCTTTTTCTACATTTTTATTTTCTTAGCAATTAGTGTTGTCTACACAATTAGATTTGGTAGAGCAGTATTTGTCTTTTACACTTATTTTCATTAGTGATTGACCGTCTGATTAGATTCAGCGATAATCCTAATTTTATTTTCTATTATTTAATTTCTGCAATTTTAATTTCTGCTTTTTATTTGCTTTTCTATGTCATATTGGATTGAATATAGATTTGATTAGTTTTAGATCTGATTCAATTCAATAATAGTTTTATTTGCTTTTCAATTGATAATTAAGAATTGATCATCGGTTCAATTAGGTTTGTTCTGAATTAAATTGCAGTTTCAATATTTTCTTATTTTCAAAATCAACCCCCAAGTTTTGTCTAACTCGCCCAAGAAATATATAAATAATAAAATTTAATATTTCTCCCTGAGTTCGACCTGCATACTATACGATCTATGCACTTGCAGTTATTATTACAAAATTTGTGCTTTTCTAATCCATAGTAAAGCGTTGATAAAGTTTTTGGCGCCGTTTCCGGGGTGGTAACAATTAAATTTTGTTATTTATTTAATTTTCGATTCGTGTTAGTTTTTTTTATTTAGTATTTTTCCGTGTTTTTGATTTCTTTCTTATATTAAAAAAAACTTGCTTCTTTTTCTTTGATTTCTTTCCTGTTTCTTATTCCTTTCCAATCTTCATATTTCCTCTTTTACAAGTAAAAAAAACTACATTTTTTTTCTTGATCTCTCTTTAGAAATTTCCTTCCTAATATCTCACATCCTTTCTTCTTTTACATTTTTCTAGAAAAAAATTATCCTTTCATAAATTTCTATTCTCTGTCGTGAAGATCAAAGCCACCATCTCCATCCCAACTTTGGTTCAATAGTTTATTACCTCCACGCAGTCACGTACATAGCCCCATTTTCACCCTCTTTCAAAAATCCACAAACCCTCCTCCCCTGTTGCCAAACCCATACTTCAAATGCCTACATCCTCCCCCTATTTCACATCGCCCACGCAATACCAGAACCTCAAACTCATTTATATAACAAACCAAAGCCATCACCACTACCAAAAAGCATGTCGACCTTCCATCTTCACAATCATCTTCCATACAACAAAACTTCCTCTCCACAGCACAACTGAATCGCATACTCTGACGTTGACTCACACGCATCACCAAAAAACATTTGTCATAGTACCCAATTTGCAAACAACAATCCATTCATACCCTCAGAGCATCCGCACCATCCATGCCTCAAAACACTGCTTCTTGCCGCAATCCCCTCCATCGCCATCAACTCATTAACGTCCGCTCCACGACAACCATTCTCGATCAACACTGCATCAAATATTCCAAACAGCACAAACTCCACGAAAAAACATCCCAACGCTTCCAACCCATCACAGAAAATCCAGTTCAACCGGAGACCAAATTCGCAACCGAATCCAGTAGCCAACCCTAAGTTAATGAATTCGAAAAAGAAAAAAAAAATAGAACCCTAACCAGATCGATTTGAAAAAAAGGCGTGAGCTTTTATTTACGTGTGATTTGATTAAAATTTATAAAAAGGAGGCTCAAGTTCGAATTTTTTGTGGAGTTCAATTTTTTCTTTATTTTTTTTACCAAACAAAAGAGGGGCGTGGTTTTTTTTAGGGAACCTGGAGATTGATTCGTGCCTTCTGTTGGCTTTTGAGTTTTGATTATGTCTTCTAATTTGAAGAAATTGGACGTTCATGTGTAAAAATAAGGAGGTGGTGGGTCTAATTGTTTTGAACAGGGCCTGACATCTAGTTTAATTCATTTCTTTTTCTGTTTAGTTTTTTTCTTTTGTATTTAGTCTTTTTTGTTCTTTTCTTTTTATTTGTTTAGTCTAATTTCTGTTTGTTAAAAAAAAGAGAAATCAAAATCCAAGGCCAAGCAAGGAACGAAATTCAATCTGGGATCAAGCGAAGGAGAGTTTAAGCAAAGATTGATTTAAATTTCTAGCACTACTCAATTATTCTGGACGGACAGCCATACCCCACTGTAAAATTTCCTGAACTATACAGGTGCTCTGCTACAAAGAAAAAAATATAGACATTTCTTGCAAAAATCTTCTGCAGGGGCAGCGGCTTGCTTGTAAAAAATTTATTTCTGCAAATTATTACTTTGTGACTGTCTGATTGAAATTTCTGAATCTGTTTGTTAGGAATTAATTTCCATCATCACTCTCAATGGTTTTCAACTTTAAAATTCATTATACGTTGGTTTTAGGAAAATACGAGCTCTTATAAAATATTATAATTGAAAAGTGGTGCTTTGTGAAGTTGATTGTCTTGTATAATTGGATCGTGGATATATAGTAGTTCAATTTATTGAACTATTAGCAAAAGAGGTTGCATGTTACCCGTAAAACGTTGGTCGTATCCGTTAGTATTTATACTATAAGCGAACGGCCATAAGACCCTCTTCCCCCTTCTAATTGAGCCAGTTAATTAATAGAGCACAAATCAGAATTTTATACTATTTTGAAGTGAGAATAATTTCTATCTTGCTTTGGCTTCATTAAAATGTCTGATTCAAAAAAATCCCTTAGAGAATTTGTAATGACCCGGATATTTCGTCGGTAAATTTAGAATATTTAATGAGGTTTAAATATTGAAATAAAAATATAAAAGAAATTTTATATTTGATTATCGATTTAAAAGCCGAAATATGATTTACTTTGAATTTATATAATTTTCGAAATACGAAGTTAATTGAATTCAAGAGTTCAGACTATACTGAAATTGTTTCAGATAATCAATAGATATTCAAAACTGAATAATAACGATAACATCAATTTATTGTCGAGGGAATTAATTGTTCTGGAATTTAATTTATATAGGATTTAAGTTAATACCTTCTCCATATGATCGAATTGGACGTCGTGACCTATCTCAGTGTGTTCAGAGCAGTGGTATTACGATAGAAATGAAAGTTGTTGGGTTTAGTGAGGAATTCAGAATCAATGGTTATTTTTATTTAGAGGATACCGAATTAAATTGAAATAAAATATCTTTGTTGAGTGGACATCACCAAAGCAACAAGGCAAAGTAAATAGGCCTTGCTGTTCAATTTAAAACCACGACTACCCAACCCAATTTCTTATATCTCCCCGATCCATTTCCTTCAGCTCAGAGGAATTCAAAAGCTCCAAATCAAATAAAAATGGCTACTCGAATTGAAATTGAAAGCTTCAAGGGGGCCGCTACTACTTACATCCATTCGATTTCGATTCTGGGAGGGGTCAGCTTCGTCGTGAGTGGAAGGTATCTCGCTGGGTTTAAAATCATCAAATCGCGATTTAGCAGAAGTGGTGGATCATCGCAAGTTTGAAGGGTAGGGTAGTGAACGGTGGACGCAATTTCTGATATCGCGATGGGTTCTGGGTGGTTCAGAGCTCGAATAATGGCGAGGTGTTCTCAGGATTTGAGGCGCAGGAGTTGTAGGGTTTTTGAGGAATCTCGATGTCGGCTAATTCAATAGGATTTGGGGGGGGGGGGTGCGATGTACAATTTCAACAGCTAGGGGTGGGCTGCGATGATCCAGAAAGGGTCTGGAACCTTCGACGATGGCCATAGGGTTTAGGGCTTTTTGATAGTTGGGTCACGGTGAAGATCGCTGCAGGGAGAATCAATGTTGGATGGTGGGTGCTTCGAAGTTATGAAAGCTGGAGGAGAGTTCGGTGTTGATAGAGAGGTTCGACAGTTTTGAAAGTGGTGGTGCTGTACTGCTATTGAAGGTTGGTCAGCGTGATGGAGTTTGAGCAACATGAAGCATTGGTTCTTTGTCTATAAACATGAAAATGAGATTAAGGTAATTTCAATTTAATACCTTAATTAAATTTATTGTTTAAAAATACATAGGTTGGTTTAATTTTATTGGTTAAGTTAAAACTAATTTAGTAACCACTAATAGAAGAGAAAAATAGAAGAAAGTTGTTTATTTAAATAATTGTTTTAAATAAATAAATGGTTAGTCGGAAAAATTTAAATAAACTTTATCGCAGGTATGAATTTATTCGAGACGATACATAGCCGAAATGAAATGGAGATTTATTGGATATCCAGCAAATGAATTAAGGTGAGTAAATTCTCACTCACCTCAATTATAATTATTTTTATTCGTTAAAGATAATTGTCTGTGCTTGTTTGAATGTTGTCTGGTTGTTTTAAAATATATATAGTTATTTAGGATTGGTTGACTATTATATATATTGGGTTGATGATTGGTTGGATTCCCGCAGTATCATTAGCGGATGCCCGCGGTACCATAGCGGATGATTACCCTATACGCCCCACGCTATGATAGTGGATGACCTTCATACCGCGATATCCTGCCTCGAAGCAGGATGGGTATTACTATGTTGACTAACGTCTGTGGATGCAGGAAAACAGGTTGGAGGAATCCAACTGGATTCCTCAAAAATATATTATCTGTTTGTTGTTTGTTTGATTTCGTATATATTCATATATGATGTGTTAAAGGTCAAGTGATTGAAAGTTGGTTGATCTGATTGTTGAAAATACCACTAGAGCTTGAATATTGATTTATAAAAAAATATCGGAAAGGGTATTTGATATTTAAAAAGGAAATTCTATTTTTATAAATAGAATTTGAATTTTTAATAAAACTATAGAAAATATTAACTTGTTTGAAGGTATATGAAAAAACAAGTATCGAATTTATAAACGTTGTTTATAAATGAAAATATGGGATTTGAATCGAATTTATAAACTTTGTTTATAAATGAAAATATGGGATTTGAATCGAATTTATAAACTTTGTTTATAAATGAAAATATGGGATTTGAATTGAATTTATAAACGTTGTTTATAAATGAAAATATGGGATTTGAATCGAATTTATAAACGTTGTTTATAAATGAAAATATGGGATTTGAATCGAATTTATAAACTTTGTTTATAAATGAAAATATGGGATTTGAATCGAATTTATAAACTTTGTTTATAAATGAAAATATGGGATTTGAATTGAATTTATAAACGTTGTTTATAAATGGAAAGGTGGGATTTGAATTGAAGTTATAAACGTTGTTTATAAATAATGCAGAGAATTCAAATGGACTTTGAATATAAGGAATTGAAATAGATTTGAATATAGAAATTCAAACGGACTTTAAACTATATATTTGAATATAGAAATTCAAATGGACTCTAAACTATAGATTTGAATATAGAAATTCAAATGGACTTTAAACTATAGATTTGAATATAGAAATTCAAACGGACTTTAAACTATGGAATTTGAATAATAGAAGCGAATTGGAGTTTGAATATAGAATTCAAATATTAAAAGAGAAATGGACTAAAGAGATAACTAACGAATTGAGTTAAAACGATTTGGTTAAATAGATTGGACAGGTATAGACATACAGGAGACAGGTATGGAATAAAGTATAGAAGTGAAATAAATAGAATGCCCGACAAAAAGGTACGTATTTAATTCATATATGAGATTTTATGCGCCGTATCGGCTAGCCGCTTGGCTTTTTCTTTTTCTTTTTGAGATAAGAAGGACCGGGAAAGCTATTTGAAATTTCCCGATGCTCCCGGTACAAAGGAGGTTATGGCGAATTTTTCCGGGAATTTAAGGAGATAGAATATTTTTAAGATAATTTGATAGTTAGAAATCAACATATCAAATTATATAGAAGTCGATAAGAAAACGAACTTAGAAATAGAATAGTATAATTATAAAGGGAAGTATAAGAATAAAATCTCGTAGGAATAGAAAGGGAAAATGTATATGTGTTTAAAGGTGAATAATCAGTTGTATGGATTGATTATTCGAGTAAGGAGTCTTGTCTGTTTTGACGTTAAATGTTATTCAGTCAAGGTCTGAGAGGTAATTATACCCCAACTTGGTTGATTTCATGATATACCGATAAGTAGCAAGATTCAGGCTCGAAGATAAATGTGGAATAAGAATTAGTTAAATACTGTATTTGGGTTGTCGTAACGATGTTTTACACAACATCTGTTTTAACCCAAATATGTGCAAATCTTGGAAATAGAATAATGAATATTTCTAAAGCTAGAAAAATAATAGAAGGCGATATATGGAAATGTTTTCCAAATAACGGATAAGGCCAATATGGTTATTGAAAATATTTGGTTAACAAATATTGATAAAGAAATAGAGAAGTGATTAATTAATGGAATATTAATTAAAGGCTCAGTGATTGTTGGATGTTTGGTTGAACACTTGTTTTATTCGATAGTTAAATCATCGACTATCGAAACACTTGTTTTTATTCGATAGTTAAATCACAGACTATCGAAGTTTTGACCATCGTTGTCGATATGGAGAGACCGGTTGGATTATTATCCGAAGAACCACTCCGTATTGGCAGTAGCGTGCGAATCAGATTATATAAAGATAATCGAAGACGGAGTAGAGTGCAAGGACTTTTTCTATTAATAGAAATAGTGCCTTCAGTTCATCCTGTTCCTGGGTGACTTGTATGGATGAATGTCTGACGGAGTATTTTCAGAAAGGTCACGTACATTGATTTCTCCAACCGTACCAAGAGTGGAAGCGGAGAAGGAAACTTCTTTAGCTAACACATAATGTATTGTTGTAGACGTCAATCGGTGATTTGATGGATTTGACGATGTGGCATTCAAAGTGAATCTGGTATGATGATAAAGCGTAGCTTCTAGCCTCATCATCCGGTAAATGACAGAAATCGGGCAGGCAGCATGGCTAAGTCGGTCGCACCGAAGTAGGGTGTATATCACCTGATCTAGAGTTTCATTTACTTCTAAAAATCTATTGTTGATGTTGTCCCATTCGGGAAACGGTTGCTGATCCCAACTGTTGGTGATATACATTCGATACACTCAAGCGAAATGAGTGGTCGGTCATGTGTGGCCGGGTTGCAAGATGTTCTTGTTGAACCCAGTGTATTCCTCTCTAGAGGTACATTAGCGAAAGGTGGTTCCATACCTTGTCATAGTTGGAAATCCATTACCCAATACGTGCTTGCGGTTTTGATTGTATACTATATATGTAGAACGTGAGATGAAAGCGTTTCTGCTAGATGATTATATATATACTGTGGTTGATAGACATTATTATAATATCAAAAGGTTTTTGATATAAAGATATTTTGGATTCTCATAAGGGAAAAACCCGTTCCGTTATGCGGCGTGGTCTTATGAGATATCGTTTACTTGTTCGAACTGTTTTTAAACTGTTTTACTCATACCAGTCCCATGACTGACCCGGAGTTTACTTTGTTGTTTTCCCTAAACTCTTGGGTGCCTAAATTTGTATGGGCAGTCAAGTAGTCAGGATTTTACAGATATACTGGAAGAGCTGGAGCAGGAGGCTTCAGGATCATATAGCTATAGTTTATTTCCGCTGTGTTGTAAGTATTGTACTCTGATAATGTATTGTATACATATAATGATTTATTTCAAGGATATGTTATCTATTATATGTTATTCATTCCGCTGTGAGATTCGTGTTACTCTGATGTTGTGTTCTTCTTCTTCTTCTATTCTAAGTTTCTATCTTATCTTTCCTCACCCTCTAATTTCTTTCACTAATTACCAGGATTTTTCGATGTTTTGGTTATCGACATCGAGCTTATGCCGATAACCAAAGTCGCTAAAAATCCGGGTCGTTACAGTTGGTATCAGAGCTTAAGTTAAGAATTACTTGGCTCTGTGGCGTGACTCGGTAGAGATAGGGTTAGTATACCCTAGATTGAGTTTGAGTGTATATATATATACGAGAGAGCGTACTTGTTATTTGATATAAAAACTGTTTTATATTGTGTTGACTAGTCTGTTGAGTGGATTATAAATTTTGGTCGAATTGTGGGACGCCACAATGTCGATAGGAGTTTATAAACACTTGAACAGAAGATTGGACACGATATTGTTTTTAAATAGTTGAGTTGATTGTTAGGATTATAATCGAATTAGATTATAAAAACAGAAATAGTTATATATAACCAATAGAATTTGTATATGAAATAAGATATACAAATGAGATGAATTAAAATTGAATTCCAACCAGAATTCAGAATTTAAAATCCTGGGAGTTTGGAAAATATTTTTCTAAATGAATTTTGAAAGAAATATAGCACTGAACTCATTCAGTAGCTGGGAAATAATTCTGATGATGGTCGCAACATCATCAGTGTTCATTTTCGAGTTTCTAAGTGACGAATTGCTGACTTAGAAAAGTTTTGATGGAAATTTGTTTGAAAAGAAACAAGTTGTTTGAAAATTCAAATGTTTTGAATTTGGGATAGATATGAATATATGTATATATTTATATAACTTCAAAGGAATTTTGAAATAGGAATTTGAATATATATATAATTCAAATAGAAGTGAAATAGAATTTAAATTTCAAAGGATTTCAAATAGAAATTGAATAAAGGAATTTAAATAGAATTTGAATAAGGGATTTGAAATGGGTTTTGAGATAAGGATTTCAAATAGGAATTGAAAATAAGAAATTCAAATAAAATTTGAATAGAAGAAAATTCAAATAGAATTTGAATAGAAGGAAATTCAAATATAGAGTTCGAATAAAGAAATTCAAATGGAATTTGAATATTGTAAATATATATGGACTTGAATATTTGTAGTGAAATAGATCAGGAAAATTATGTTGAAATGGAATGGATTTGATATATATTAAAAATATATCATAATGGAGTTGAATTTATTATAAACGAAGTTAAAATGTTTATATTTATAAAGATAATTAAAATGAGCTCGCCATAGCGCGGCAGTTCGAAAATTGGCGATTCGAACTTCAATTTAGTATACAGGACTCAAATTAAGTCGAAATTGTTTGAAACAAGAATCGTCGGGACCGGTTGAACAATAGTTTTCTAATGAAAGAGAAAATTCTGGATTTCGTCGTATAGATTTTGAGTTATGTCAAAATCAAATTTTTAGAAAAGCAGCGCCAGAACCATTATAAAACCACAATGGTTTATATATATATAAGTAAAAGGATTTTTAAAGTAAATAAAATCCGAATGGCCATGGGGAAAATCCAGACTGGAGAGATAAAATAAATATGAACTTCAGTGAAGTAAGTGAAATGATTTTTTTGACAAAAATCATATTTTAAATGGTTAAATAGAATTAACTAAATTGAAAAATAATTAGTTAAAGGAAAATTGAATCGAAATTGGGTTTTTGGATAAGTGAAAGAGATTGAGGATTTATATTCGAAATCGAATATATAACTTGAGTTGAAATTATAATTAGATTAGTTTATAATTAAGTTGACATATATTTGAACAAGTTATGCTCAAATAAAAAGGGTGAAATAGGCAAACCGGTTAATTAGCAACTAGTTAATGGGAATTTGAATGATTGAAATAAAATTTAACTTAGGTAAGTTAAAGATCGAAATGAATAAATTGAGTAAAATCAATGTGAATGAAATATGAATTGGGTATGAATAAAGGAAACCCAAAAGAGTTAAAAAGAAATTATATTTGTAAAAAAAAAATATATAAAGGAAATATATTTGTAAAACAAATACAAGGGAAGTTATGTGCAAACAAATAGAAGGGAATATTTGTAAAACATTTACCAATAGATTCAATGGAAATATTTATTTGGAAAGTAAATAGAATGTTATAGATGAGATATTTATTTGTTAAATAAATAGAATATAATCAAAGGAATATTTAGAAGGTGAATAGAAAATGGAAATCTGTTTTTAACAGATAAATAGAAAAGATTAATTTATAAATAACAGTTTATAAATTAAATTAAGTATTTATCATTCGATAAATGGGATATATAAGTCTGAACTTATATAGAGAAGAGATATTGGTTTTTAACACCGATAGTTTTAAATAGAAGGGGTACACAACACGTGTATAAGTGAAGTAACGTTATTAAAGAGAACATTTATAAAGTGAAGAACCGTTACTAAAAGTAAATCTTTATAAATGAATAAACGTTATCCAATAGGAGTTATTCGAATAGGAGAAGTTGATTAGAGTTAGAAATAGTCGATTAGAGTTAGAAATAATAGATTAGAGTTAAAATAAACCGATTAAAGAAAGAATTAACCAGTTAGAGTTAATCAGTTAGGGTTAATCCGTAGAGTTAATGAAATATTGTTATTCAATTAGAATTTATCGAATATTCGTTATTCAGATTAAGAGTTAACAAGATAGAGTAAATTGAACATGGTAAATCGAATTAGAATTTAATTGAATGTTAGTTATTCAATTAAAGTTAATCGAATATTGTTATTGAGATAGAATTAGTCAAAAATAGTTACTCAGGATACATTGCCATTTCGTACGACTGCTAGCGTAATTCGCAGGGCTGCAGATAGCCTAGGGCGGTCAGATGTTTCTTGGGGGAATCAGGCGTAACCATTGTGATCGCTGCGATCTAGAGTCAAGCGAATGAAGTTAAATCAAATATTAGTTATTCGAATAGAACTAAAGAAGTTATCGAATATAGTTTATTTGAAAGAAGTTATCGAATTTGGTTATTCAGAAGGAGTTGTCGATTATTAGTAAATCGAAGGAGTTATCAATTATTTGTTAATCGAAATGAGTTATCGATTATAGTTTAATCGAAAAGAGTTATCGATTAGTTTAATCGAAGTGAGTTATAGAATATTGGCTATTCGAAGGAGTCATCGAATTTAGTTATTCGATGGAGTTAATCGAAAAGAGTTAAATCCAATAGAGTTAATTGATAAGAGTAAATTGAATAGAGTAATCGAATATAGTTGATTCAAAGAAAGGTTTTCAAATCTAGTTATTCGAAAGAGAGATTACCGAATATAGTTATTCGAAGGGAGGAGTTATCGAATAGAGATTGATTCGAAAGAGAGTTACGTAAGGAAATTTGAAATGTTGAGTATCAACATAAATAAGTTTTGAAATGATAAATGGGTTTGTAGCACTTTTTCTACCTTAGCAATTTCGAGGACGAAATTATTTTAAGTGGGGAAGAATGTAATGACCCGGATATTTCGTCGGTAAATTTAGAATATTTAATGAGGTTTAAATATTGAAATAAAAATATAAAAGAAATTTTATATTTGATTATCGATTTAAAAGCCGAAATATGATTTACTTTGAATTTATATAATTTTCGAAATACGAAGTTAATTGAATTCAAGAGTTCAGACTATACTGAAATTGTTTCAGATAATCAATAGATATTCAAAACTGAATAATAACGATAACATCAATTTATTGTCGAGGGAATTAATTGTTCTGGAATTTAATTTATATAGGATTTAAGTTAATACCTTCTCCATATGATCGAATTGGACGTCGTGACCTATCTCAGTGTGTTCAGAGCAGTGGTATTACGATAGAAATGAAAGTTGTTGGGTTTAGTGAGGAATTCAGAATCAATGGTTATTTTTATTTAGAGGATACCGAATTAAATTGAAATAAAATATCTTTGTTGAGTGGACATCACCAAAGCAACAAGGCAAAGTAAATAGGCCTTGCTGTTCAATTTAAAACCACGACTACCCAACCCAATTTCTTATATCTCCCCGATCCATTTCCTTCAGCTCAGAGGAATTCAA
Source organism: Allium sativum (assembly GCA_030737875.1). Taxonomy (NCBI): domain Eukaryota; kingdom Viridiplantae; phylum Streptophyta; class Magnoliopsida; order Asparagales; family Amaryllidaceae; genus Allium; species Allium sativum. The sequence continues at coordinate 358,131,629 of CM060922.1, read as the reverse complement.
AAGCTCCAAATCAAATAAAAATGGCTACTCAAATTGGAATTGAAAGCTTCAAGGGGGCCGCTACTACTTACATCCATTCGATTTCGATTCTGGGAGGGGTCAGCTTCGTCGTGAGTGGAAGGTATCTCGCTGGGTTTAAAATCATCAAATCGCGATTCAGCAGAAGTGGTGGATCATCGCAAGTTTGAAGGGTAGGGTAGTGAACGGTGGACGCAATTTCTGATATCGCGATGGGTTCTGGGTGGTTCAGAGCTCGAATAATGGCGAGGTGTTCTCAGGATTTGAGGCGCAGGAGTTGTAGGGTTTTTGAGGAATCTCGATGTCGGCTAATTCAATAGGATTTGGGGGGGGGTGCGATGTACAATTTCAACAGCTAGGGGTGGGCTGCGATGATCCAGAAAGGGTCTGGAACCTTCGACGATGGCCATAGGGTTTAGGGCTTTTTGATAGTTGGGTCACGGTGAAGATCGCTGCAGGGAGAATCAATGTTGGATGGTGGGTGCTTCGAAGTTATGAAAGCTGGAGGAGAGTTCGGTGTTGATAGAGAGGTTCGACAGTTTTGAAAGTGGTGGTGCTGTACTGCTATTGAAGGTTGGTCAGCGTGATGGAGTTTGAGCAACATGAAGCATTGGTTCTTTGTCTATAAACATGAAAATGAGATAAGGTAATTTCAATTTAATACCTTAATTAAATTTATTGTTTAAAAATACATAGGTTGGTTTAATTTTATTGGTTAAGTTAAAACTAATTTAGTAACCACTAATAGAAGAGAAAAATAGAAGAAAGTTGTTTATTTAAATAATTGTTTTAAATAAATAAATGGTTAGTCGGAAAAATTTAAATAAACTTTATCGCAGGTATGAATTTATTCGAGACGATACATAGCCGAAATGAAATGGAGATTTATTGGATATCCAGCAAATGAATTAAGGTGAGTAAATTCTCACTCACCTCAATTATAATTATTTTTATTCGTTAAAGATAATTGTATGTGCTTGTTTGAATGCTGTCTGGTTGTTTTAAAATATATATAGTTATTTAGGATTGGTTGACTATTATATATATATTGGGTTGATGATTGGTTGGATTCCCGCAGTATCATTAGCGGATGCCCGCGGTACCATAGCGGATGATTACCCTATACGCCCCACGCTATGATAGTGGATGACCTTCATACCGCGATATCCTGCCTCGAAGCAGGATGGGTATTACTATGTTGACTAACGTCTGTGGATGCAGGAAAACAAATTGGAGGAATCCAACTGGATTCCTCAAAAATATATTATCTGTTTGTTGTTTGTTTGATTTCGTATATATTCATATATGATGTGTTAAAGGTCAAGTGATTGAAAGTTGGTTGATCTGATTGTTGAAAATACCACTAGAGCTTGAATATTGATTTATAAAAAAATATCGGAAAGGGTATTTGATATTTAAAAAGGAAATTCTATTTTTATAAATAGAATTTGAATTTTTAATAAAACTATAGAAAATATTAACTTGTTTGAAGGTATATAAAAAAACAAGTATCGAATTTATAAACGTTGTTTATAAATGAAAATATGGGATTTGAATCGAATTTATAAACTTTGTTTATAAATGAAAATATGGGATTTGAATCGAATTTATAAACTTTGTTTATAAATGAAAATATGGGATTTGAATTGAATTTATAAACGTTGTTTATAAATGAAAATATGGGATTTGAATCGAATTTATAAACGTTGTTTATAAATGAAAATATGGGATTTGAATCGAATTTATAAACGTTGTTTATAAATGAAAATATGGGATTTGAATCGAATTTATAAACTTTGTTTATAAATGAAAATATGGGATTTGAATCGAATTTATAAACTTTGTTTATAAATGAAAATATGGGATTTGAATCGAATTTATAAACGTTGTTTATAAATGGAAAGGTGGGATTTGAATTGAAGTTATAAACGTTGTTTATAAATAATGCAGAGAATTCAAATGGACTTTGAATATAAGGAATTGAAATAGATTTGAATATAGAAATTCAAACGGACTTTAAACTATATATTTGAATATAGAAATTCAAATGGACTTTAAACTATAGATTTGAATATAGAAATTCAAATGGACTTTAAACTATAGATTTGAATATAGAAATTCAAACGGACTTTAAACTATGGAATTTGAATAATAGAAGCGAATTGGAGTTTGAATATAGAATTCAAATATTAAAAGAGAAATGGACTAAAGAGATAATTAACGAATTGAGTTAAAACGATTTGGTTAAATAGATTGGACAGGTATAGACATACAGGAGACAGGTATGGAATAAAGTATAGAAGTGAAATAAATAGAATGCCCAACAAAAAGGTACGTATTTAATTCATATATGAGATTTTATGCGCCGTATCGGCTAGCCGCTTGGCTTTTTCTTTTTCTTTTTGAGATAAGAAGGACCGGGAAAGCTATTTGAAATTTCCCGATGCTCCCGGTACAAAGGAGGTTATGGCGAATTTTTCCGGGAATTTAAGGAGATAGAATATTTTTAAGATAATTTGATAGTTAGAAATCAACATATCAAATTATATAGAAGTCGATAAGAAAACGAACTTAGAAATAGAATAGTATAATTATAAAGGGAAGTATAAGAATAAAATCTCGTAGGAATAGAAAGGGAAAATGTATATGTGTTTAAAGGTGAATAATCAGTTGTATGGATTGATTATTCGAGTAAGGAGTCTTGTCTGTTTTGACGTTAAATGTTATTCAGTCAAGGTCTGAGAGGTAATTATACCCCAACTTGGTTGATTTCATGATATACCGATAAGTAGCAAGATTCAGGCTCGAAGATAAATGTGGAATAAGAATTAGTTAAATACTGTATTTGGGTTGTCGTAACGATGTTTTACACAACATCTGTTTTAACCCAAATATGTGCAAATCTTGGAAATAGAATAATGAATATTTCTAAAGCTAGAAAAATAATAGAAGGCGATATATGGAAATGTTTTCCAAATAACGGATAAGGCCAATATGGTTATTGAAAATATTTGGTTAACAAATATTGATAAAGAAATAGAGAAGTGATTAATTAATGGAATATTAATTAAAGGCTCAGTGATTGTTGGATGTTTGGTTGAACACTTGTTTTATTCGATAGTTAAATCATCGACTATCGAAACACTTGTTTTTATTCGATAGTTAAATCACAGACTATCGAAGTTTTGACCATCGTTGTCGATATGGAGAGACCGGTTGGATTATTATCCGAAGAACCACTCCGTATTGGCAGTAGCGTGCGAATCAGATTATATAAAGATAATCGAAGACGGAGTAGAGTGCAAGGACTTTTTCTATTAATAGAAATAGTGCCTTCAGTTCATCCTGTTCCTGGGTGACTTGTATGGATGAATGTCTGACGGAGTATTTTCAGAAAGGTCACGTACATTGATTTCTCCAACCGTACCAAGAGTGGAAGCGGAGAAGGAAACTTCTTTAGCTAACACATAATGTATTGTTGTAGACGTCAATCGGTGATTTGATGGATTTGACGATGTGGCATTCAAAGTGAATCTGGTATGATGATAAAGCGTAGCTTCTAGCCTCATCATCCGGTAAATGACAGAAATCGGGCAGGCAGCATGGCTAAGTCGGTCGCACCGAAGTAGGGTGTATATCACCTGATCTAGAGTTTCATTTACTTCTAAAAATCTATTGTTGATGCTGTCCCATTCGGGAAACGGTTGCTGATCCCAACTGTTGGTGATATACATTCGATACACTCAAGCGAAATGAGTGGTCGGTCATGTGTGGCCGGGTTGCAAGATGTTCTTGTTGAACCCAGTGTATTCCTCTCTAGAGGTACATTAGCGAAAGGTGGTTCCATACCTTGTCATAGTTGGAAATCCATTACCCAATACGTGCTTGCGGTTTTGATTGTATACTATATATGTAGAACGTGAGATGAAAGCGTTTCTGCTAGATGATTATATATATACTGTGGTTGATAGACATTATTATAATATCAAAAGGTTTTTGATATAAAGATATTTTGGATTCTCATAAGGGAAAAACCCGTTCCGTTATGCGGCGTGGTCTTATGAGATATCGTTTACTTGTTCGAACTGTTTTTAAACTGTTTTACTCATACCAGTCCCATGACTGACCCGGAGTTTACTTTGTTGTTTTCCCTAAACTCTTGGGTGCCTAAATTTGTATGGGCAGTCAAGTAGTCAGGATTTTACAGATATACTGGAAGAGCTGGAGCAGGAGGCTTCAGGATCATATAGCTATAGTTTATTTCCGCTGTGTTGTAAGTATTGTACTCTGATAATGTATTGTATACATATAATGATTTATTTCAAGGATATGTTATCTATTATATGTTATTCATTCCGCTGTGAGATTCGTGTTACTCTGATGTTGTGTTCTTCTTCTTCTTCTATTCTAAGTTTCTATCTTATCTTTCCTCACCCTCTAATTTCTTTCACTAATTACCAGGATTTTTCGATGTTTTGGTTATCGACATCGAGCTTATGCCGATAACCAAAGTCGCTAAAAATCCGGGTCGTTACAGAATTGTATGATAATAACCTGAGAAGACATTCTTTAGAAGAGTATGAGTATGAATTACAACTCATGAGATAAGATTTTCTGAAATTTTGTGATCCCGATGTCGACAATTTTCAAAATTTTCCAAATGACCAACATTTTCAAAATCATGGATATGATCGAAATTGCGATTTCAACTCAAATTTCAATAATTTAGATTATGGGCCGCATCCACGTCAAAATAGCTTTGAATCCCAATATAACTTTGATCAATATCAATATGGGGTTGTAAACCAAAACTCTCAAAATTATAGCCCATATCAATATCTTGAAAATAACCAAAATTGCAATTTTCCCTCGAATTTCAACAGTTTTGGCTACAAACATATTTTTTATGATCAAAATGATATCCAATATCATTGTCATTTTTTTTAAAATTCAAACAACCACCACATTGGAAATAATATTGATCTTGAAATTGATGTGGACTATAATTTTGAGAATCAAAGAATCCAAAATGAGATCTCTCAAATCAATGATTTTGAGGGATATCATCTTAATATTCTTAGAGAGAGGGAAGAAAGGCTAGATAAAAAGATGGATGAACTTCTTTGTTTAATGACATCTTTTGCAGAACAACGCGAGCAACAAAATCAAAGGGGAATTGAATTGAAAAATAATCCAATTTTTACTGATAGTGAAAATTTTCAAATAACTACTTTGGAAATTGAGAATAACGATCTAGATGAAATTGTTCAAAATTCAACAAATGATTGGGACTTCAACTCTTTTCAGGAAAAAGATTTAAGCTCAGATTTTGATCTTTCTCTTTCAGGCTGCGAGAAACTTGAAATTTTAGAAATTGAACAGAATAAAAATGTTGAATTTTTCAAAAACTCAAAATTGGAGAAGGATTTTAATGAACATGAAGTTTTTGGATTGTATGAGGATGGGTTGCCAAATGAGGATGAAAGCTATAATTTGGTAAACCCAATCACCAATCTTAGGCTCGGGAAAACGATTGAAAATAATTTCAGCAATCCCAATAATCCTTCGATTCCAACCTCAAATCAAAATCTTAACGCTCTTTCAATGGTAACCAAGGCTAATTCATCCGAACCTTCCAAATCTGCATTTTCTTCGCATGTTGACAATCCCAACATCTCTTCTTCCGATGTCGGCAACCCCGACAATATCTCTTCTTTGAATGTTGGCAATCCCAACAACCCATCCTCCATACCTTTACCTCCTGCACTTCCCATATCAAGACCTTTTTCTTCGAATGACCAAGACTCTAAAACACAACAAGTCGACATGATAGAAACCATTGTTGAGGACACGATAGATTTACCAATTCAGAAAGCCTCTCACACTTCACTAGACGTATCGACTATATCATTTGAAGAACTTTTCGAAGATGAACTTAAATTTTTAAATGACGAGAATGAATATATGGAACGTCTCAAAGATAATCTTAAGCCCATTTCATCGAATGAAATTGACATGCCTCTTGTACCTCAAAATTCAGACACGAAATCATCATACATCATTTTCGATAGAGGCAAGCGTGGGGGAAAAAGGAAATCTCATTTTCGCATGACATGCATCATCATCATAGATTTCATTCTGCATACCATTTTCATTCGCATGTAGTTGCTAAATTGCATTTTATTTTACAAATCATTTTACGTTTTAATCCATCTTTGGATTCTATCTTTCACATTTAGGAAACGTGTTTACAGTGTGGACACTGTTTAGTTCTAGTGTGGGGGGAGTCTGCATTGTATTCTTTTGATTTTTCTTTCTTTTCATGTAGGACCATCATGCATTTTAGGTCGTAGTAACATGCCTTTTTTTTTTGAAATACGACTCAGTTTAGATTGATACAACAAAATAAGTTAACAATTGTTAGTCAGTTGATAGTATTTTTTTCTCTTAACTAAGGTTGAATAAGAAATATAATGAAAAGTAATTACAAAGGATAATAGCGTAACTGGTACATAGGAAGATTCTTAGGTGATGGCCATGAAGTCTATTCTAAATTGTAGTCTTTGTTTAATGAGTGGAGGGCTTAAAATGCTTATATTGGTTTTTTGAATTTTTAAAACTAAGTTGTGTTAAGCTGAATTCGTGTAACTCTCTCTTATTCTTATATTTTCAATAATAATAATAGTAATCCAAGGGTATCCAACATTTCTTGTAAATCTAGCATTGGTGTGCAAACCAGCCAAGCTCTATCGGATATGTTGTTGACGAAGTCAGCATTGGTATATCTTGGTCTCATTTTATGTGTTGGACACATATGGATTACCGACATGTTGTTGACAAAGTCAGCGTCGGTCAGCACAATCCACCAAACTCTTTCCCAACTCTCTGTCAGTCTGCGAGGCAGTGCATATGGGTGGTATACCTTGGTCTTTTAGTTTGGTATATGTAATTAATTATAAAGCTTCATTTTTTATAGAGATTGAGAATAAGAAATGATGCCCAAACACTTCTTGGCCGTATTGATTTGACTAGCCATACACAAGGAAATTAGAATACCACTTTACAAATTGTGACAAGCAAACTACGAATTTATTTCATGGTTGCACTATGTTATTGACCGAACCAACTGGCCAAACTAGAGTTTAACATTGAAAACTTGAATTATATTAAAAATTTGTGAAAAGTTGTGGTATCTAAAATAAAATCAACTGACTAGAAATTGCTAATTTAATTTGTTGTACCACTTTTTTGAAACAAGTCGTGTTTTCATTTTTTTTTTGTTTTTGTTTTTATTCGCATATGTCCGCTGCATTCATGTAGTTGCATTAGAAGCACAACATACTGCATTTGGATTTTGTGGGTAGTATCCGCTGAAAACCCTCACGAGACACCACTCATCCTACTAGGGACACCTAGAGCTTTAACGGCTTGTTGCATACGCTCAATGCAATCGTGTTTCCTACGAAAATGTGACATATCTAGTTAGTTTTTATTCATTTTTTACTCGAGGACGAGTAAAAGATAAGTGTGTGGGTATTTGATTAACATTAAAATGTATTTATTTTATGCTTTTATATCTTATCTTTTGTATATAAATAAATATTACGTTGGGTATTATTTTGTTTTTTTACAAATGAGTTGTTCAAGCCTTATACAACTTTAAAAGTGAAGAATATGCGTCATATACATGAAGAATTTCATAAGTAGCCGCCATTGGAGGCTAATTGTATTCACATTGGGCTAGCATATTTTCTTTTGAAGAGAATGGAAGAAAAGATCTTTGAAAATCTTCTAATTGACTCATGGCAAAGAGGGATAAGTTGAGGATCATATAATCTTTGATGAAAAAAGGCCCATATATTCAAAGATTTGATTAGGGTTTGGCAACTCAGCTATAAATACACATGTATACCCATTGTAAAGATATACTTTTCTACTGTAATTTTTCTACCATTAATCTAGTCTAGTCTTCATTTCTCTTTTTCTACATTTTTATTTTCTTAGCAATTAGGGCTGTCTGCATAATTAGATTTGGTAGAGCCATGTTTGTCTTTTGCACTTATTTTTATTATTGATTGACCATCTGATTAGATTTAGCGGTAATCCTAATTTTATTTTCTGTTATTTAATTTATGCAATTTTAATTTCTACTTTTTATTTGCTTTCCTAGGTCATATTGGACTGAATATAGATTTGATTAGATTTAGATCTGATTCAATTCATTCATCGTCTGTTCAATTAGGTCTGTTCTAAATCAAATTGCAGTTTCAATATTTTCTTGTTTTCAAAATCAACCTCCAAGTTTGGTCTAACTCGCCCAAAAATATATAAATAATAAAATTTAATATTTCTCCCTGTGTTCGACCTGCATACTACACGATCTGTGCGCTTGCAGTCATAATTACAAAATTCGCGCTTTTCTAATTCATAAAAAAACATCGATCCAGTTTTTGGCGTCGTTGCTGAGATGGTAACAATTAAATTTTATTATTTATTTTGTTTCTAATTCGTATTAAATTTTTTATTTATTTTTTTTCCTTGTTTTTGATTTCTTTCATATATTAAAAAAACTTGCTTCTTTTTCTCTGATTTCTTTCCTGTTTCTTATTCCTTTCCAATCTTCACATTTCTTTTACATGTAAAAAAAAAAGAAAAAAAAAACTACATTTTTTTTCTTGATCTCTCTCTTTACAAATTTCCTTTCTAATATCTCACATCCTTCTTCTTTTACAATTTTCTAGAAAAAAAAATCCTTTCATAAATTTCTACTCTCTGCCGTGAAGATCATAGCCAACATCTCCATCCCAACTTTGATTCATCAGTTTACTACCTCCACCCAGTCACGTACGTAGCCCCCTTTTCACCCTCTTTCAGAAATCCACAAACCATCCTCCCATGTTGCCAAACCCATACTTCAAATGCCTACATCCTCCCCCTAGTTCACATCGCCCACGCAATACCAGAACCTCAAACTCATTTTCATAAAAAACCAAAGCCATCACCACTACCAAAAAGCATGTCAACCTTCCATCTTCATAGTCATCTTCCACACAACAAAACTTCCTCTCCACATCACAACTGAATCATATACTCCGACGTTGACTCACACTCATCACCAAAAACCATTTGTCACAGTACCCAATTTGCAAACAACAATCCATTCATACCCTCATAACATCTGCACCATCCACCCCTCAAAACACTGCTCCTTGCCGCAATCCCCTCCATCAACATCAACTCATCAACGTCCGCTCCACAGCAACCATTCCCCATCAACGCTGCATCAAATATTCCAAACCGCACAAACTCCCACAAAAAACATCCCAACGCTCCCAACCCATCATAGAAAATCCAGTTCAACCGGAGACCAAACTCGCAACCGAATCCAGTAGCCAAACCCTAAGTTAATTGATTCGAAAAAGAAAAAAAGAATAAAATCCAAACCAGATCAATTCAGAAAAAGGCATGAGTTTTTGTTTACGTGTGGTTTGATTGAAATTTATAAAAAGGAGGCCCAAGTTCGAATTTTTTGTGGAGTTCAAAATTTTTTTTTGTACTGAACAAAAGAGGGGCGTGAGTTTTTTGTAGGGAACCTGGAGATTGATTCGTGCCTTCTGTTGGCTTTTGAGTTTTGACTATGTCTTTTTATTTGAAGAAATTGGATGTGCATGTGTAAAAATAAGGAGGTGGTGGGTTTATTTGTTTTGAACAGGGTCTGACATCTAGTTTAATTCATTTCTTCTTTCGTTTAGTTTTTTTTTCTTTTCTCTTTAGTCTTTTCTGTTCTTTACTTTTTATTTGTTTAGTCTAATTTCTGTTTGCTAAAAAAAAGAGAGAAATCAAAATCCAAGGTGAAGCAAGGAACAAAATTCAATCAAGGATCAAGCGAAGGAGAGTTCAAGCAAACGGTTGAGTTAAATTGCTAGCACTACTCAATTATTCTGGACGGACAGACATACCCCATTGTAAAATTTTCTGAACTCTATAGGTGCTTTGCTGCAAAGAAAAAAATATAGACATTTTTTGTAAAAATCTTCTACACGGGAAGCGGCTTGCTTGTAAAAATTTTATTTCTGCAAATAATTACTCTTTGACTGTTTTGTGATTGAAATTTATGAATCTATTTGTTAGAAATAAATTTCCATCATCACTCTCATTAGTTTTCAACTTTAAAATTCATTAAACGTTGGTGCTAGGAAAATACGGGCTCATATAAAATATTATAATTGAAAAGTGGTGCTTTGTGTAACAACCCGCACCTCCGTTCACGCAAGATATTGTCCCCAACTTAGCCACCGTATAGGTGTGGGGTTTTGTTCCTCATAAGCCTCGGCGTTAGTACGAGATGGGCTCTATTATATAAGTACCAACTTTACACGGGCTTCCACGATGTGGGACTTAAGGGTGTTACATTCTCCCCTCCTACAGAGCCCAACATCCCCGTTGGCTCACAAACACCTCACCCAGGCGCTGGGGTCCGCACAGGAGCCACAATTCCAGCTGGGTATTGGCTCTGATTCCACTATAACAACCCGCACCTCCGTTCACACAAGATATTGCCCCCAACTCTCAAACATCCCCAGCATTACTAATTAATAAACAACAGGTTTCTACAAGAAGAGGGAATAAAAGCAGCAGGGCAACGCATAAATTATACCAAGTGGAAACGCGAAGTAGCAAACCCGCAACAAATTTAATTGTAAGGCAAGATTACCTTTGTTGTGCCTACAAACAACGACTAGTGGAGGCTCGGCTTCAAAGATGTAGGAGAATGGTTCGCGACATCGGACTTCGAGCGGGGAAGATGGAGACTTCGTGTGGCTCGCAAGCGACAGACGATGGAAGGAGTACGACGGCGCCAAAAGCTTCGGCTGAGGAGGCGCAACGATGGCCAATTTAAAACGGTAGCCATTTTACTTGATTTTTGTGGGGACCCAAAATGATTTTGGGAAGGAAATAAAATAATCAAGGGAAATTCAACCCCCCTTTCCTGATTTGGGGAACGAAATTAAAACTTGCGCATCGAATTCTCTAGAAGAGGGGACACGTGCCAACCATTATAAGAGGAAACAAAAAGGTGTTTGAAAGTTACAGCACTGTGAAGACAAGTGGTAAAAGATTTCCAAACCCAAATCTTTAAGTATAATTTACCAGATATCATTAGATTCAATTGTTGGGCTGAACGGGTAAGTGGAACGAACATTACTAGTGCATGGTACACAGCGAAGAACGTTGTGTACCTGTTTTAAAAGGTTATAAATTCAATATATGCTAACCATAAATTTAATTTAATGTTAATGCAATAATACGCATAATTTATTCCATGAATTATTTCTTTCTAAAATAATTTTACCGTTTATATCCCAAAGTTGAACAAATCAAAATTGATTGGTAACGTTAACAAGGCTTGCATTTGACAAAACACTCTTATTAAAAATTTAATTTACAAAAGAAATTTTCATTCAAAAAATTATTTTAATTTCAAATATAACTCTATTTAAATCTCAATTTAATCCATTTTCTAAATGCCAAAATTTCCGAGACACTACTATCACCCACCAAAATCTGGGTTGCTACAGACTCCCCTCTTAAATAAATTGCGTCCTCGCAATTTACTCGGATCAAAATACAACATTTCAAAACTCCAATGCCGCATCTTAATTTCTTTCTTGATTTATTTAGATTATTCAATAGGAAATTTCCGCCCTTGATTACTCACTTCTGCAAAAATTTCAATTCTTATCCCAATTAAAATACATATATTAGGATGCCCACTCCCCGTTTTAATATAAAGGTATCGTATGTAAATCAATACGATTCCATTAATAAGAACTTTAGAAAATATGATAAAATTAGATAGGATATCATATATAAACCAATATGATATTCACAACAATCACCATACATAAAACAGTATGATATTCATCTTAAATACCATATATATATATATATACACACACACATATATATAGTAACCAATCAAGTTAGAGTATCATATATAAGTCAATAGGATATTTATTGCATTTATTATTTGTAAAAGCAATATGATAGAATAAACCATATCAGAGTATCATATTACTCATAACATTTATAAAATAATATGATAAAATGAATTAGGTCAGAGTATCATTTCTATGTCAAAGCGATACTCATAACAAATACAACCAGATGGTAAAAATAAAGTAGCTTATAAAAATCAAACATTCATGGTACTTATCATATGTAAAGTAATACGATAAAATAAACCGAGCTACAATACCACATATAAACCAATATGATACTCAAAACAAATCTAGCCAGAGTATCACACATAAATCAATGCGATGCTCTTAAAAGAATATCATATATAAATCAATATGTTAAATAAATCAAAACAGAGTATCGCATATGAATCAATGCGAAGCTATCAACAAATCACATATAAATTAATAGGATACTCATAATAATTAAGTCAGAGTATCATAAAGTAATGGAATTCACATGACATTTATCATATATAAAACAACATGATAAAATAACCCAAAACAGAGTACCATATATAAATTAATACGATATTCGTAACAAATACATATACAAAACAACAACATACTTATAATACATACCTTATGATAATTAATCAAGTCAATAAAATCTTCATGGCATTTGTGGTTTGTAAATCAAATCAGAGTATCATATATAAACCAATACGACACCCATAATAATTATCATATATAAATCTATATGATAAAATAAATCAAATCAAAGTATCATATATAAATCAATACGATACTCATAACAATTATCATATATAAATCAATTTGATAATAAATCAAATTAGAGTATCATATATAAATCAATATGATAATAAATCAAATCAGAGTATCATATATAAATCAATACGATACTCATAACAATTATCATATATAAATCACTATGATAATAAAATTAATCAATTACAGTAATGTGATATAATATTTGGGGATTATAGGATAAATGTAACTTGACTCATAAATACCAAATAAACAGATGCTAGTATCGTAAAATCACAGTGGTAGAGCTCGAGCGCGCATTGAGACATCAGCACTGTAATCCACTCATAGCGCCATAACACACCTGACGATCAACCCAGGATAACCAAGACGGTCTAAGGCAAAGGCCGTAAGCTACCCATTCACGACACTACACGTGGGTCCCCACGCCTCCATCTAATGTAGTTCGTGACCCGCCGATTGGGAATCCCGATCGAAACAACAAAATTGCCCAGTGTAGCAGACTGTTGACCTTTGGCGGTAGAGGAGCTAAATTTAAAACCACTGATTCAGGTACGATCCAGAATCAGGTCGACCAAGATGGAGTTTTGGTCCATTGGTACAACAGAGTTCAATTTATCCCAATCCCAAAATCAAAATCATTCTTAAAATTTTATAATAAATATGCCATGAAGTTCAAAGTGTTTACAATGTCAAAACACTTTAAATATTTAATCATGATTTGAAGAAATAAATCATCACATATAAGGCAAAATGGTAATCACAACCCAAATTAAACAAAACAAACTGATATTCAATTTTATCGTATATAAAAACAATATGATAAAATGAATCAAGTCAGAGCATCATATATAAAATCAATATGATACTCGTAACAAATATCAAATATAAAACAACACGACAAAATAAATCAAATCACACTAGTTGTGATATAGAAAAAAAGTATTGTCATACTAATGACATAAAAGCATGTCAACTTAAAGAAACACTTCAATTCAGTAATTAAAGTATACTTTCAAACTATAATCATTCAAATATAACACATGCTCTTATATCACCTTACGTTACCAGTATATTTCACAATTGAGGATACAAAAACAATTGAATATTCTATATGAGAAGTGAAGAGAGTAACTAGAAAAGTATTACCAAACGTCCCATACCGCTTGGTATTACTATTCTATTTACTCTAAATCCTCATCGTACAGAATTTCGCATAAATCTCAACGAAAATCATGTTCAATTTAAACTATATATCTATTCATGCAAGATATTGTCCCCAACTTAGCCACCGTATAGGAGTGGGGTTTTGTTCCTCAAAAGGCCTCGGCGTTAGTAAGAGATGGGCTTTGCTATATAAGTACCCACTTCACATGAGCTTCAACGACGTGGGACTTAGGGGTGTTACATTCTCCCCTTCTACAGAGCCTAACGTCCCCGTTGGCTCACAGACACCTCACCCAGGCGCTATGGCCCATACAGGAGCCACAATTCCGGCTGGGTATTGGCTCTGATACCACTGTAACAGCCCGCACCTCTGTTCACGCAAGATATTGTCCCCAACTCTCAAACAACCCCAGCATTACTAATTAATAAACAACATGTTTCTACAACTAGAGGGAACAAAAGCAGCAGGGCAATGCATCAATTATACCAACTGGAAACGCGAAGTAGCAAACCCACAACAAATTTAATTGCAAGGCAAGTTTACCTTTGCTATGCCTACGGACTACGACAAGTAGAGCTCGGCTTCAAAGATGCAGGAGAATGGTTCGCGGCATCGAACTTCGAGCGGTGCAGATGGAGACTTCGCGTGGCTCGCAAGCGACAAACGATGGAAGGAGTACGACGGCGCCAGAAGCTTCGGCTGAGGAGGCGCAACGATGGCTGATTTAAAATGGTGGCCATTTTTCTTGATTTTTGGGAGGACCCTAAAATGATTTTGGGAAAGGAAAGGAAATAAAATAATCAAGGGAAATTCAACCCCTCCCCCCTTTCCTGATTTGGGGAACGAAATTAAAACTTGCGGATCAAATTCTCCAGAAGAGGGGGCATGTGCCAACCAATATAGGAGGAAACAAACAGGTGTTGAAAGTTACAGCACTGTGAAGACAAGTGGCAAAAGATTTCGGAAGCCAAATCTTTAAGTATAATTTATCAAATATTATTAGATTCAATTGTTGGGCTGAACGGGTAAGTGGTTTGAACGAACATTACTAGTGCACGGTACACAGTGAACAACGTTGTGTACTTGTTTTAAACAAGTTATAAATTTAATATCTGCTAACCATAAATTTAATTTAATGTTAACGCAATAATACGCATAATTTATTCCATGGATTATTTCTTTCTAAATTAATTTTACCGTTTATATCCCAAAGTTGAACAAATCAAAATTGATTGATAACATTAACAAGGCTTGCATTTGACAAAACTCTCTTATTAGAAATTTAATTTACAAAAGAAATTTTCATTCAAAAAATTATTTGAATTTCAAATATAACTCTATTTAAATCTCAATTTAATCCATTTTCTAAACGCCAAAATTTCCGAGACGCTATTATCACCCACCAAAATCTGGGTGGCTACACTTTGTGAAGTTGATTGCCTCATATAATTGGATCACAGATATATAGTAGTTCAATTTATTAAACTATTAGCAAAAGAGGTTGCATACTACCCGTAAAACATTGGTCGTATCCCTTAGTATTTATACTTTACGCGACCGGCCATAAGACCCTCTTCCCCCTTCTAATTGAGTTAGTTAATTAATAGAGCACAAATCAAAATTTATATTATTTTAAAGTGAGAATAATTTCTATCTTGCTTTGGCTTCATTAAAATGTCTGATTCAAAAAAATCCCTTAGAGAATTGTATGATAATAACCAGAAAAGATGTTCCCTAGAAGAGTATGAGTATGAATTACAACTCACGAGACAAGATTTTCTAAAATTTTGTGAGCCCAATGCCATCAATTTTCAAAATTATCCAAATGACCAACATTTTCAGAATCATGGATATGATCGAAATTGCGATTTCAACTCATATTTCAATAATTTAGATTATGGGCCATATCCACATCAAAATAGCTTTGAATCCCAATATAGCTTTCATCAACATCAATATGAGGTTGTAAACCAAAATTTTCAAAATTATAGCCCATATCAACATCTTGAAAATAACCAAAATCGCAATTTTCCCTCGAATTTCAACAGTTTTGGTTACGAACATAATTTTCATGATCAAAATGATCATTGTCATTTTTCTGAAAATTCAAACAACCACCACATTGGAAATTATATTGATTATGAAATTGATGTGGACTATAATTTTGAGAATCAAAGAATCCAAAATGAGATCTCTCAAATCAAAGATTATTAGGTATATCATCTTAACATTCTTAGAGAGAGGAAAGAAAGGCTAGATAAAAAGATGGATAAACTTCTTTGTTTAATGACATCTTTTGCAGAACAACGCGAGCAACAAAATCAAATGGGCATTGAATTGGAAAAAAAAAATCCAATTTTTACTGACAGTGAAAATTTTCAAATAACTACTTTGGAAATTGAGAATAACGGTCTAAATGAAGTTGTTCAAAGTTCAACAAATGATTTGGACTTCAACTCTTTTCAGGAAAAATATTTAAGCTCAGATTTTGAAGTTTCTCTTTCAGGCCACGAGAAACTTGAAATTTTAGAAATTGAACAAAATAAAAATGTTGAATTTTTCAAAAACTCAAAATTGGAGAAGGATTTTAATGAATATGAATTTTTTGGATTGTATGAGGATGAGTTGCCAAATAAGGATGAAAGCTATAATTTTGTAAACCCAATCACCAATCTTAGGCTCGGAAAAGCGATTGAAAATAATATCAGCAATCCCGATAATCCTTCGATTCCAACCTCATATCAAAATCTTAACGCTCTTTCGATGGTAACCAAGGCCAATTCGTCTGAACCTTCCAAATCTCCATCTTCTTTGAATGTTGGCTATCCCAACTTCTCTTCTTTAGATGTCGACAACCCTGACAATATCTCTTCTTTGAATGTTGGCAATCCCAACAACCCATCCTCTATACCTTTACCTCTTTCACTTCTCGTGTCAACACCTTTTTCTTCGAATGACCAAGACTCTAAAACACGACAAGTCGACATGATAGAAACCATTGTTGATGACACAATAGATTTACCAAATCAGAATGTCTCTCACACTTCACTAGACGTAACTACTATATTTTTTGAAGAACCTTTCGAAGAAGAAATCAAACTTTTAAATGACGAGAATGAATATATGGAACGTCTCAAAGATAATCTTAAGCCCATTTCATCGAATGAAATTGGCATGCCTCTTGTACCTTAAATTTCACACGAAATCACCATACATCATTTTCGATAAAGGCAAGCGTGGGGAAAAAGGAAATCTTATTTTTCGCATGACACGCATCATCATCATAGATTTCATTTTGCATACCATTTTCATTCACATATAGTTGCTAAATTGCATTTTATTTTACAAATCATTTTATATTTAATCCATCTTTGGGTTCTATCTTTCACATTTAGGAAATGTGTTTACAGTGTGGACACTGTTTAGTTCTAGTGTGGGGGGAGTCTGCATTGCATTCTTTTGATTTTTCTTTAATTTTTCTTTCTTTCTTTTCATGTAGGACCATCATGCATTTTAGATCGTATTAACATGCCATTTATTTTTTGAAATACGACTCAATTTAGATTGATACAACAAAGTAAGTTAACAATTGTTAGTGATCAATTGATAGTATTTTTTTCTCTCAACCAAGGTCGAATAAGAAATATAATGAAAAGTTGAATTACAAAGGATAATTGTGTAACTGGTACATAGGGAGATTCTTAGGTGATGGCCATGAAGTCTATTCTAAATTGTAGTCTTTGTTTAATGAGTGGAGGACTTAAAATCCATATATTGGCTTTTTGAATCTTTAAAACTAAGTTGTGTTAAGATGAATTCGCATAACTCTCTCTTGGTCTTATATTTTCAATAATAATAATTGTAATCCAAGGGTATCCAATATTGCTTGTAAATCTAGCGCTGGTGTGCAAACCCGCCAAACTCTATCTGACATGTTGTTGACGAAGTCAGCGTTGGTATATCTTGGTCTCATTATATGAGTTGGACACCTAAAGATTATCGACATGTTGTTGATAAAGTCAGCATAGGTCTGCATAATCCACCAAGCTCTTTCACAACTCTCCGTCAGTCTGCGAGGCAGTGCATAGGTGGTATACCTTGCTCTTTAAGTTTTGTGTATGTAATTAATTATAAAGCTTCATTTTTTATAGAGATTGAGAATAAGCAACGATGCCCAAACACTTCTTGTCCGTACTGATTTGATTAGCCATACACAAGGAAATTAGAATATCACTTTACAAATTGTGACAAGCAAACTAAGAATTTATTTTATGGCTGCACTATGTTATTGACCGAACCAACTGGTCAAACTAGAGTTTAACATTGAAAAATTGAATTATATTGAAAATTTGTGACAAGTTGAGGTATCTAAAATAAAATCAACTGACTAGAAAATGTTAATTTAATTTGTTTTACCACTTTTTTGAAACAAGTCGTGTTTTCATTTTTTTTCGTTTTATTCGCATATGTCCATTGCATTCATGTAGCTGCATTAGAAGCACAACATACTGCATTTGGATTTTGTGGGTAGTATCCACTGAAAACCCTCACGAGACACCACTCGTCCTACTAGGGACACCTAGAGCTTTAACAGCTTGTTGCATACGCTCAATGCAATCATGTTTCCTACGAAAATGTTACATATCTACTTAGTTTTTATTTATTTTTTACTCGAGGACGAGTAAAAGATAAGTGTGAGAGTATTTGATTAACATTAGAATGTGTTTATTTTATGCTTTTATATCTTATCTTTTGTATATAAATAAATATTACATTGGGTATTATTTTGTTTTTTTACAAATGAGTTGTTCAATCCTTATACAGCTTTAAAAGTGAAGAATATACGTCATATACATGAAGAATTTCATAGGTAGCTATCATTGGAGGCTAATTGTGTTCACATTGGGCTAGCATATTTTCTTTTGAAGAGAATGGAAGAAAAGATCTTTGAAAATCTTCTAATTAACACATGGCAAAGAGGGATAAGTTGAGGATCATACCATAATCTTTGATGAAAAAAGGCCCATATATTCAAAGATTTGATTAGGGTTTTGCAACTCAGCTATAAATACACATATATACCCATTGTAAAGATATACTTTTCTGCTGTAATTTTTCTACCATTAATCTAGTCTAGTCTTCTTTTCTCTTTTTCTACAATTTTATTTTCTTAGCAATTAGGGCTGTCTATATAATTAGATTTGGTAGAGCATTATTTGTCTTTTGCACTTATTTTCATTAGTGATAGACCGTCTGATTAGATTTAGTGGTAATCCTAATTTTGTTTTCTATTATTTAATTTCTGCAATTTTAATTTCTGCTTTTTATTTGCTTTCCTAGGTCATATTGGATTGAATATAGATTTGATTAGATTCAGATCTGATTCAATTCAATAATAGTTTTATTTTCTTTTCAATTGATAATTGTGATTTGATCGTCGGTTCAATTAGGTTTGTTCTAAATCAAATTGCAGTTTCAATATTTTATTGTTTTCAAAATCAACCTCCAAGTTTTGTCTAACTCGCCCAAGAAATATATAAATCATAAAATTTAATATTCCTCCTTGTGTTCGACCTGCATACTACACTATCTGTGCGCTTGCAGTTATTATTACTAATTCGCGCTTTTCTAATCTATCGGAAAGCTTCGATCGGTATCTTTTTGACAGATCGCACCTTTATTCACTTTGAATGCAATATCATCATACTCGCCAAATCACAAATTGCTTTCTCCAAACATACCACGGGTATATAGCTAAGAGAATTGCATTCCTCTGACACCAAACGTAAATATGTTTGAAGAGATCAACTTATGCGATATATTAAATATACTCTGTAAACATTCTTCCATACAGGTTGTCCTGAGAATGGACAATCCGAAGGCATTATTTTGTAAATCCATCTTAGGCAATTTCTACCTAGGATTTTCCAGAACAGCCCTTGCATAAACTTCGTCTTCAATTATCTTCATCGTGTTCGATTAGCAACGCTAATGTCCATATGGAGTGGTTTTCAGATAATAAATGTGATTCCGGTCTCTCCGTATTGGCGACGAAAAATGGTCAAAACTTTGATAGTCGATTATTTAACTATCGGAGGAAAACATTAATTCACACAACGATCTTATTTCCAAATGGAAATTTTATTGATCAACTATCAATCAACATTTTTTCCTTTAAATTAATTTATCATTAATTTATTCATTTCAAATTTTGAAAATATACGTTATTGACATTGGAAAACATTTCCATTTCTTATTCACGTATCGCTATCTTCCGACATCTATCCGTCTCTAACTGTAAACCAGTAAGAGAACAATTCCCTGAATATCAACCCGAGGTCTGAAACCAACATCAGGTCGATACTCAGGAAATCATTAAACTTAGCTAGTCTCTAGCCAGTTTCAAATTTCCTTAACTCCGTCTCTTAACTTCTTATCAAATCATTGCTTATGCGACTCTCGGATTCAGTTTACGAATCCAATTCTTTTATGAAAACATTGGTTGCAACGATAACTTTATAATCCTTATCTTCGAAATATCTAGCTTCAAAATATTACTTTTGTTTATTAATTTGAATAAATAATAATTAATTAATTCATTAAATGAATAAATCTTGATTTAAAAACTGGAAAGTAAATAGTACTTTCCTACATTCGATATAGTCGAATTCTGATGTATAATTCTCTCTCGAATAATCTCTATTCGATAACTCTCTTTCGAATAACTATAATCGATAACTCTTTTTCGAATAAACTCTATTCGATAACTCCCTTTCAAATAAACTATTTTTGATAATCTCTCTTTCGAATAAACTATATTCGATAACTCTTTTTCGAATAAACTATATTCGATAACTCTTTTTCGAATAAACTATATTCGATAACTCTTTTTCGAACAAACTATATTCGATAAACTCTCTTTCGGATAAACTATATTCGATAACTCTTTTTCGAATCAACTATATTTGATTTATGTTACGAACTCCAGCATTTTTACCCTTTTTGGTCAACTCAATTTATAAATTCATTTTTGAATTTAGTACTTCCAACAATTACCAATTTCCTTTTATAACTGTTTTAATTCTGCAAAACATTTTCTGTTAAATCGTTATTCACTTTAAAGCGTGAATATTATTCCTTTATAGAAAGCTAGACTCATTTTATCAAATCAAAACTTGATTTTATAATTTAAATGCTAACACAGGTTCAAATTCCAATTATCGAGTCATTTTATAACTTCTTATTCATATTCCATTTTATTTATCGAATCTCGTTTACATGTCAACTTCATAGTTGATTTTATTTAATTAATTTATATTTGTCTATCGCCTTTATATTCAATTATGAAATATCGGTTTCAAGCCGAATATTAATTGTCTTGTCAAATCCCTATTTATTCATTATATAATTTCTTAATAAATTATTTTATAACATTCGGCCTAGTCGAATTCTAATTACAAATCTTTACGGATTTTATTTAATCCTATTCACATTTCGAACATCGAAATAAATTCCATCATTTCCTTTTTAAAAAATTCCAAATTTTCCGTTCTAAATTCACTGCTGAATTTACAATCCAAATTATCCACTGGTAATTATTTTATTTCATTTATAAACATTGTTTATAAATCATACTACTTGTTTTTATTATTAAAGAAGTTATTTATTTCTAGCCATTCATAATTCCGTTTCTATTTTAAAAATATATTTTCCCCTTTTCAAATTCATATTCGATCCTTTGTAATTCCCTTTATTAATGTTTAGTTTACATTCCATTTTCAAATATTGGTGTTAAAACCGATTTATACTTCTTAATATAATTTCAGACTTATTTATTCAATTTATCCAATGATAAATAATTTACTTAATTTATAAAACATTATTTATAAATTGATCATCTCAATTTATCTGTTAAAACAGATTTCCATTTAATATTTATTTTCCAAATATTCTCATTTTATAAAATTCTATTCATTTTCCAAATATTTCCTTTTACAAAATTCTATTTATTTAAAAAATATTTCCGTTTATAAATTCCTTAAATTCAATATCCACTTCGAAATTCCTTTTTATATAATTCTTTGATTTTATATAAATATTTTTATTTCAATATATACTTTGAAAATTTTCTTTTTCATTCCATTATTATTTATGGTACTTAAAATACCAAATACAAAGACCAGTGTCATCCAAATACATCAAAATCAATCATGGATTATATATCACATCATATATCACAATATATGAAAATCAATATTATAAATATTGAGGAATCCAGATGGATCCCTCCAACCTGTTTCCCTGCATCCACAGATGTTAAACAATATAAATAACATCAATTTCTTTTCAACATGAAATATTCTGATAAACATAATCAATATATAATTAACAATTTATATGCATAATTATATCTATATTTTCAACCAACTAATTAGCAGTTCATCCAGACAATCAACACACAGCAATCAACCATCATTTATCAATCCTAAAAATACGTTATACAAATATAAAATGGGCAGAGTTAGTGAGATTTACTCATTTTGATCAGTTATCGTTGAATAACGATAAACGTTCAATAGCTTCGTTCAGACATTTTATTTTGCCATAAATTCAAACGAGCTCCAATTCACTCCAAACCAGTTCCATTGTGTAGCTACCATCCATATGATCCTAAAATATCTTGTTTTGTTGACTTTCGATAACATATGACAAATTTATGATACTTATAAGTTACTACATATTATATATATTAAAAAACTTATTGGGCCTCACTCATCTTCACAAACGGCCCAACCTTATACTGTACAGTCTACGAATACCCTTTCTTCCTCGTTTGATTTTTCTGCCCCAACCTTCTGTACAAAATGCCATAGCCGAACCTTTACTTTCCCCTAACTCCTTCTGCTCCCTATAAATCAATAAACCGAAAATATCATTTAAACTGAATTCCTCTTCCCCCACGTAAAAATCAGACTACTCGTTATCTTCCCGTTTTGAAACTTCCTGCGCTTACTCATGCCGCTGCAATCTCCCCTAGACCTTCTCCTTCTCTTCCCAGAATTACAAGCTGAACCCACTATGATATTCCTCTTCAAATTCTGCATCGATTCATCCCCTTCATTCCACACTCGTTCCTCTACTCATCGTCACGCTTACAGGTAACCACGGAGATTTCCACAGTGACTTCGTCACCTACATCAACCACATTTCACCAGAAAGTGCATGCAAACTCGACAATGCCTCATGAATCCAAGTATACTCTCAAACATCCAAATCAATGCACCTTGAACTCGAATTAGTCGACCCTATGTTCACTGTGTATTTTGATACCCCCAAAACTGAATCATATATTTCAAACATCTACTGTTTTGAAGATAAACACATGCTAATTTCAATTAAATATGTTTTGAAATTTATAAAAATTTATATGAATTAAAACGAAATTCTAAAAATGAATTGTTTACTGGGGATGAGAAAAATTATGGCGACTCACATTTTGACCGCAATGAAAATATGACTTAGGTTTAGAAATGTTAGGGTTACTTATAATGTTATGATAATATTTTATTTTATTTTTAAATTGATTATTTTATTCAATTATAGTTAATTGCTATACATATTCGCTGGTTAAAAATCCGCATGATCACATACAATACCCAATTTCGATGAAAATGGATATGCACCTACAGTTCGATGTTATGGACCCAACGAAACTTGTTTTGTCCAATTTCGAGTCTGTTTTCTCACACAACTTACTTTTTGAAGTCAAAATATTAACTGTTTTTCACATTAAAATCCCATACGAACATATACTGACTCCAAAAATTGAAATCTAACAATAATTTAATGTTCTGGATCCAACAAAATTAATTTCGAGTAAAACGGAGGTCATTTGCAAAAATGGCTATTTTATAAGGTCTAAATAACCAATTAAAACGTTAATATATTTAAAAAAATTAATTTAATGTTAGTAAATTAATTTTTTCATATATATATTCACATAGGATATTATCTAGCTCCAAAATAAATATATCTAGATTCATAACCCTATATTTCAAAAATCTGGGTTAAATCGATATTCAATTTATATTAAAAATCCTTTTATAATATAAAGAAATCATTACAAATTATAAACGAATTCCATAGCGACTATTTGAAATTTTGATTTGATCATAACTCACAATCTACATGACGAAATCTCGATTTTTCTCTTTTATTAGAAAAATATCGTTCAACAGATTCGAACGTTTCTTGTTTCACAGAAATCTGATTTAAAACGAATTTCGTATATTCAATTGAAATTCAAAATTCAATATTACGAACTACCACGACATTACAGGCTCAATTATAATTGTATTATAATTAATACGTTCAACCATCGTTTATTAAATATATTCGTTATTATAATTCAATTCTAAACTGAATTATATCTTATAAATAATCCAATTCACACAATATTGTGAATTCAGCTATTTCCGACTATTTCGGGATTAAATATATTATTCTATTATTTATATTAATTAAATATTCAATATTATTTACTTAAACAACCATTTAAATCTCTATATCACTATTTAAATAATTAAATAAATAAATTATTATACCGTTAAAAATATGGGACGCTACAAGTATTCTTTTCATAAGCTTGGAGAAACGTTGATGCTCTTAAATTTAACATTTTATAAGTAATAAAATAGTCTATTCCCAAATGAAGAAAGCTCAATTTAACTTTAAGTTGATTACCTTTTATTTAACTAGTTAAATATGCAAAGATATATAAATGAAAGGATAAAAGGTTTCTCTCTCTCTCTCTCTCTATATATATATATATATATATAAAAGATAAATATCAAATGAATGGAACTATTATTGTTTGAATTGGGTAAGAAATAATGTTATGAGAAACTAAGAAAATGACGGATATGAAAACAATGAGTCAACTTATTTTCAAAGAATCTTTATATAGTTTAAAACTTTTAAATTAATCTAACTTTTTTGTGTTACCTCTTGCTAACCATTTCTCATTTAAATACTGACTACTTCAAATTTCCACATTTAGTAAAATTATTCAATTGTTTCTAGTAATTTTAGACTATATTAATGCATTTAAGCCTATTTGTCTTATATTCGTAATATCTAAATAATATTAATTAGATTATACTTATTAATTTGTTGACAAATCCTAAAAGAAAGGTTTTAACATGTGTACCAAATTTTTACAGATAAATATGGAAAAAAATTATTCTTGATTTGAATAAAAATACATATAAATAACACAGTAAAATTTGTATAAGAAAAAATATATTTTATTAATCATAATAAATTATTTATTAATAAGTAGGAGTATCATAAAGGAAATTTTCACACCTGCCATTAATTTTATAGATTTTTTCTTCTAAATGTATATTTTTTCAAAGGTCTTTAGTTATTGTTATTATATTTTAGTAAGGATCCAAAGAGTTCTAGCGGTTCAATCTATGGGTTTGTAGTCAATATTTCTACGCTTTTTTAAATATCTACGGTCATTTACTAAACTTGCATATTAGTGTTATCATTCTATTTGCATCTACTGTTAAATATTTAAATTAAATGAGTAAGAAAAATGCAAATCCATGAAACTATTATTCATTAATTTGTTTAATAAAGGTGTTAAACTTTTTTGATATAAAATAGAATAATTTATAGAAGGAGAAAGTTGAATTGAATACAAAAATATTAACTTTTGTTTGAATGTTTAAATAAATAAGGATCTACATGTAAAATGATGACGGTTCTATAATGTATAGGAAGAGAAATATTTATACTACATTAAAAAAATTTATGGACGGGTGACCTATAATGTTATGAGGAAATGATGAAAATCAAAAGTCACAACTTATGATCAACTATATTTATTAATTAGTAATAAAGCAGAAGACTATTTGTAGCGACCCAAAAATCCCCCCTTTCGAATCGACCGTAAGCCACACAGGCCTGACCTAACCAACAGAAATTCTCGAACCGTTATGGGATACAACACGTCAGAACAAAACACAAAAGAACATTTCATTGCTATTACAACAATTTTACATCAGAGTACATAATATATCAGAGTACAGATAATTGATTCACAACAGAAAAATATCAGACTAATAAATCACAATACAGCGGAAACATAAATACCCACGGTGGAAGACTAACTACTAATCCAGAGCATAGCTTTCATATCAAATTAGCTTTTACTACGGGATCTCAAACTAAGTCATTTGGAAGATTAAATTCTGAAATATCACAATTAATGCATAACCAAACGTATGCAACCAAACAACGCGAGGTTTCTCCCATCAACATGACAAAGGGCATGTACCATCGCTCGCTAGATATATAGGTGTATCTCGCACTAACGGAGCCAGACTACACCGACCGACCAATTAAGGTTAGGGTCCTACCACCCATACTTTTAGTTATGGGTTACCCGGATCTTTAGCCACGTATGAAATCATTTAATATCCCGAAGTAGTGAAATCATTAACACCAACAATCACAAATAAATCAAATGTATGATAATTTCCATTTCTAAATCATCTCAAAATCATCGGGTTTAGTCCTCAAAATCCTTTCTATTTTATAAAAATAATTGTAAAACATTCTTTGCCCAAAATCGGGAATAACATTTCCTTTCTCTGATGAAAACCTCATTTCAAAAACCATTCATTAAATTGAAATGAACCAAACAACATCGCTAAGCACCTCATAGTCAAATCGTGAAATAAATCACAAGGTATTAACATAAAGTATTTTCTACCCAACCCAATACTAAATATAGAAGCATATTTGCTCATAAACTAGTCGAGCACAATCCAAACAGTCAATCAACCACAATGATTATCAAAAACCAAATATATTTGGTTCATAACTTTATTATGATTTAATATAATTTTTCCATTTTTTTAATAATTTTAATATGGTCATTTCAGTTGATTTGCAATTTCGGTCATCGAACTGCATTTACAACGAATTTTTTCAAATATTGATTGGACTTACCTCGAAATCTAACTATTGGATTTTGAAACTTCTCTTTTCTTTTGATAGCTCTTTTCATTTTGAGCCCAACGATTTTAGTTTCGCGAAAATCTGATGGTTGGATCTCCTGGTATGTCCATTTGAAGTTAATGGTCGAAATTTGTGAGTCGCTGCGCGACACGTCCTATTCTAACCAGAATTAATTTTGAATAGAAATCAATTTGATTAACCTCAACGTAAGCTTATATTTATAATCAAACTTATTTCCAGAATCAAATTTCACTATTTTGACCATTTACAACAATTATTCATTTAAATGAATATTATAATATTATTTTAATAATATTATAACTTCCCAAATTCCTGGTGTAAATTTTGTATCAATTATATAAACACGTCCATATTAACTACCATCCATCAACCAACAATTATAATATAAGTGTTTCTATCGACAACACTTATATTCACAATTCAATAATAATAACAGTAATAACTGTAAATTTCATCCATCAACCACAAAGCAAACATTGCAATCACATGCAGATAATACATATTCAGATGTGAATATAATAAGTTATAAAATCAGTTTGAGTGAGAGTTCTTACTTTGGTCGTTTATCGTTAAATAACGATAAATGGTCGATTGATCTAGTCAAGCGTTTTATTTCGCCATAAATTGCAGCGGCCTCCAAATCTCTCCAAATCAGTTTCATTGCGGAGCCTGCGTCCATACGGTCCCAATTGATCTTGTTTCGCTGAATTTTTATCGAGTATGGAAAATTTGTGATTTTTACAATATATAAACAAACTTAACGTCTTAACCTTTAATTAAATATTATTTTAACCTTTAAATCACAATTACCCCTTAATGACTCTTCTTCTCCATCAAAACGCCTGCTGCCTGCTCAATTACAAACACACCATGTCGATCACCTCTTCACCAATATCTCCTTCCCCTTTCCATGGAAATTCAAATGAAGATTATCATGCTTCTTCTCTTCGTGGGTGCTCCTCCTTCCATCTCTCAACCTATCACTCGCATGCACCAAATAAAATTCGTTCTCAGCCCTTACACCATGCCCATCAGCAGGTATCGAACAAAGTAATCATGCAACCCACCAAAATTTTGCCAATACAGGCAAAGCACCTCACAAATCTCAAAACAATATTTGTTTCCTCAATCGATGCCTAAATCACGAGATAAGTGTAACCCTAGGCACGTTGCTCCCAATTCGAGCATCTGAAACCGCATTCACAACAAGTAAAAGAAGCATAGGGTTGAAGATTGTGTATCCAGGAATCCAAAAACACCAGTTTAATGATTTTATATATATTATTTTATTTGTTTGGATTTATATAAACTCACAAATTTGAAGAAGAATAAACAGCAATGGCGGCGTGGAGATTGACCAAAGAAAAAGAGAAATAAAGGTTTAGGCAGAGTTAGGATATTATACAGGGGAGGCAAATATTTCGAACTACCGCGACGTTACATGTTCGTTTTATAATTAATAAAAACATATACGTTCTAACTTCGTTTTAAATAAATTCTAAGTCATTAATCCTCACAATTAATCGTTTTGAATATTTAATTTCCGTTAAATATTTCTTAATAAATTTTGGGTCGTTACAATCTCCTCCGCTTAAAAGGATTTATTTCTCGAAATCGAAGATGGAATTGAAGGTCGTTTACTTAACCAACTCACCCTTCATTCTAACTTACTCACGTTCTTCAGCTTTTCAATTTCTGAGGACTTCCCAATTTAACGAAATTTGGCCAACGCCTTAAATTTCCGAAAAATTTCGCTATAACTTCCTTTGTACAGGTCAACCGGTACAACTACAACTTGCCTCTCAAGGCCCTCATCAATCAAAAAGAAAAGCCAAGCGGCTTGCTAATCGGCTCATAAAATCATCAAACCCAATCAATACAGTAAATATGTACCTTTTTATCGGGCATTCAATTTTATTCCTCTTCTCGGCTTCCAATCAATAACTTGTCTAACACATGCACATATATGTATGTATATATCAAATTCCAACTAATTTCAAATTAACTCAACACTGATGTTGAATTTGACTTTACTCAATTCAAATTTTCAATCTTACATTTGTTTTATCATTCCAATTTTATCTAACTTCACTTAAGTTAAATTTCAATTCATTTCATTCACTTTTCAATCTATTTAACTAATATTAGTTAAATTTAAAGCTCAAATCATTTTCAAATACTTATTTAAACCAGTTTAAGTATATTTCGATGTTTCAATTGGAATTATATAGATCCCACTTTCGAAACTCGAAAATAAACACTGTTGATGATCGATCAATCAATAGAATTATCTTCCCCCGGCTAGAATATGATTCTATACCTATCCAATATATTTGAGACTTCGTATATACGTCGGTCAGATGTATATATCAAAATCTTCTTATATTCGATAGTCCAACATCGATGTCAAAATAAACACTCAAACTCTTATTATAAGATATAATCTTTCAAAACTAAATTCATTTTTATATATAATACTCTTATAACTCATTCTAGGGTATTACTAACCCTATCTCAAATGAGTTACTCGTTCTAGGATATTATGGATCCTATCTCTAATGAGTTATTCTTTATAGGATGTTACTAATCCTACCTCTAACGATTCTTTTCATCATGCTCTAATGAGTCGTATTCCAAAGCTTTGTAAACCAAAGCTCTGCTACCAAACTGTAGCGGTCTAGGCTTTTCAACCATCAACTAGTCGAATAACCTCCCACCGTGGCGTACAACGGTACCCTAGACACCTTGTTCTACGGCCGCTCTTTCGAGCCTTTCTGCCAACCCCCACAGGGACATGTAGGAGTAAGAGTCCATTGTTTTCCACCAAACCACATGGTGAGATCCTCCTATCATATTGCCAGCCTTATATCCAGGCTAATACAAACAAGGACTGGTGTAAGAATTAAAACAGTTTTTAAGTTATTTAAAAGTTGGGCAAATCACAGGACCACGCCGTATGACATAGAACGGGGTTTCTCCACATGAATACTGGTGCATAAACAACTACCAAAAATAGACTTATGCAGCCAAACAATATGCAATTCCTCAAACTACGCATTTAGGCTTCCCCAAACTTAGATTTTCAAAATCTAATTAACTTTACCTAAGTTATTTCTTTGGACTTTTTTCTCGATTTCTCATTTCAAATCATTTGAAATACATATCTAGCGTTCATATACAATTATCTTTCACTTCGGGATCCCAAACCAAATCATTTGGAAATTTAAATTCCAGAATATCACAATTAATGCATAACCAAACGTATGCAACCAAATATCGAGAGGTTTCTCCCATCAACATGGCAAAGGGCACGTACCATCGTTTGCTAGATATATATGTATATCTCCCACTAATGGGGCCAGACTACAATGACCAACTAATTAAGGTTAAGGTCCTGCCACCCATACTTTTAGTTATGGGTTTCCCGAATCTTTATCCATATACTAAATCATTTAATATCCCGAAGTGGCGAAATCATTAACACCAATAATCGCAAATAAATCAAATTTATGATAATTTCCATTTTCAAATCATCTCAAAATTATTGGGTTTAATCCTTGAAATCCTTTTTGTTTTATAAAACACTCCCTGTCCAAAGTCGGGAATAACGTTTCCTTTCTCTAATGTAAATAACATTTAAAAAATCATTCATTAAATTGAAATGAAACAAACAACATCGCTAAACACCTCATAGTCAAATCGTGAAATAAATCACAAGGTGTTAGCATACAAGTATTTTCTACCCAACCCAATACTAATTATAAAAGCATATTTACTCATAAACTGGTCGAGCACAATCAAACTATCAATCGACCACAATAACTGTAACGACCGGGAATTCCGCTCGATCCGAATCAGTCGCTAAACCGACTAATACCGTACGAAACGCCTGATTGTTTGAGAACACGACAAATTAGAACGCAGACAGGAGAACATTTCATTGTTAATTACAACAATTCCATCAAAATACAAGAATATACAGAGTATAAACAAATAAAATACATTCGACAAATATCAGAGATTACAATACATTACATAGCAGTGGAAAATAATACAATACACAACTAGAAGTAATACACGGATACAGAGCTTTCCGAGTATTGTTCCAGCTGTAAATCAGGGTCTTGTGAATATAAATCTGCAAAATTTCCATTTTTAAGGGACTGAATTCCATAGCGACTATTCTGAATTTTCAACTGGACGTAACTTTTTATCCCCGCTATGAAATTTTGATTTTTCGGATTCGTTGGAAAGATACTCTCAATTAGATTCAAATAATTTTAGTTTCACTAAAATCCGGTCTATTTTGCACCCGGTACATTCATTTGAACTTTGAAATCGAATTATCGAACTACCGTGCCATTTTCAATTCCTTTTATAATTTAAAATAAGTATTTATATTCTATCGTCGATTCAAACGAATATATATATTCGAATTCAATTCAAAATAAATTTCTCATCATTATTATTTAAAATAATTCATTTTAAATAATCAAAATTCGCTAAAATTGCCAAAATAAAATTTTAAATTGGCCCATATTTCCGGGTTATTACAATAACTATCAAAAACCAAGTATATTTGGTTTATAACCTTTTCAAATCATTTAATATGATTTAACATAGTTTTTCCATATTTCTAATAATTTTAATATGGACCTTTCAGTCAATTTCCAATTTCGGTGATCGAACTGCATTTACAACGACCATTTGAAATATTGATTTAGACTTATCTTGAAATCTAACCATTGGATTTCGAAACTTTTATTTTTTATAGCTCTTTTCATTTTGAACCCAATGATTTCAGTTTCGAGAAAATCCGATGGTCGGATCTCCCGGTATGCCTATTTGAAGTCAATGGTCGAATTTCTCGAACGGTCGCTGCACGACACTTCCTATTCTGACCAGAATTAATTTTGAATTAAAATCGATTTGATTAACCTCAACTTAAACTTATATTTATAATCAAACTTATTTCCATAATCAAATTTCACTATTTTGACCATTTACAAGAATTATTCATTTAAAGGAATATTATAATATTATTTTAATAATATCATAAATTCCCTAATTCCTGGTGTAAATTTTGTGTCACTAATATAAACACGTCCATATTAACTACCATCCATTAACCAACAATTATTATATGAGTGTTTCTATCGACAACGCATATATTCACAGTTCAATAATAATAACAGTAATACTGTAAATTTCGTTCATCAACCATGAAGCAAACATTGCAATAACAGGCAATCAATACATATTCAGATATGAATATAATAATTATAAAACCATTTTGAGTGAGAGTTCTCACTTTGGTCGTTTATCGTTAAACAACGATAAATGGTCGATTGATCTAATCAAGCGTTTTATTTCGCCATAAATTGCAACGAGCTCCAAATCTCTCCAAATCGGTTTCATTGCGGAGCCTACGTCCATACGGTCCCAATGGATCTTGTTTCGCTGAATTTTTATCAAGTATGGAAAAGTTGTGATTTTTACAATATATAAACAAATTTAAGGTCATTAACCTCTAATTAAATATTATTTTAACCTTTAAATCACAATTACCCCTTAATGACTCTTCCTCTCCATCAAAACGCCTGTTGCCTGCTCCATTACAAATGCACCATGTCGATCCCCCCTTCACCAATATCTCCTTCCCCTTTCCACGAAAAATCAAACGAAGATTACCATGCTTCTTCTCTTCGCGGATGCTCCTCCTTCCACCTCTCAACCTCTCACTCGCATACACCAAATAAAATTCGTTCTCAGACCTTACACCACGCCCATCAGCAAGTGTTGAACAAAGTAATCACACAACCCACTAGAATTTTCCAATACAGGCTAAAACACCTCACAAATCTCAAAACAATATTCGTTTACTAAATCAATGCCTAAATCATGAGATAAGAACCCTAGGCATGCTGCTCCTAATTCGAGCATCTGAAACCGCAACTGCAACAAGTAAAATAAGCAGAAGGTTGAAGCTTGTGCATCCAGGAATCCAAATACACCAGTTTGACGATTTTAGAGATTTTATTTGTTTGGATTTATATAAACACAAAATTTGAAGAAGAATAAACAGAAGTGGCGGCATGGAGATTGACCTAAGAAGAAGAGAAATAAGGGTTCAGGTAAAGTTAGGATACTATATAGGGGAGGCAAATTACTTTTTTATTAACTTTATATTCAGTCGTTGCTTACATTTATCATTTAAAAATTCATATGATCACATACGATATCCAATTTCGATGAAAAATGGACATGCAACTATGGTTCCCCATTACGGACCTAACGAAACTTGTTTCGTCGAATTCCGAGTCTGCTTGCTCCAACAGCATATTTATAGTCAAATTATTGACTGGTTCACATTTAAATTCCGCAAGATCACATGGTAACTCCAATTGTCATGAAATTTGAAATTTAGCAATAATTTAATATTCTGGATCCAATAAAATTGGCTTCATCGAAAATGGAGGCTGTTTGAAAAATGGCCTTTTTTGGCATAGCCGACCGATTTTTATAGTGTTATGTAACACTCTTTTATTACGACTAATGATAAAATTACAATAATGTACAGGTGACTGTAGTTAGCAGTCAGCTAATTCGGTGTTTAAGCTGGACCGTCCACCGTCAACGGCATTTATAGTGGGGCGGCCGTCTACTGATGCACCACGCAGGGAGTCACATGTTGTGTTGCATAAAACAATCACCAATATAATACGATACACAGTATCAAAATTACATACAAGTGCCTCATAAAACAAGATAAAGAAGAAAGTCCAAACTTCATCCATTATGTGAGGCATCATTGGCACAGGGCTCGAAACATTGGAACATAAAGCATGGGAAGTCCTACTTACTTAGCTATCTGACCATCGATATAAAACTGTAGCAGCATGGTCCAATCTTACATCGGTTCTGACATGGATAGGATACATTGACTAGTCAGAAAAAAAAATACTCGGCATGAGGAACACGATTTGGACGAGAGGAGGACTAGATGACCAGAGTGCAAGCACCTTTGAGAGCCACAGCTTCACATGTGGTGTTAAGCGATGCTATGGAGATGACCACACGAGCAGACCCCTTAACCAGTACCACACAACCGTGAGCCAAAGAGCACAGACTAGACAAGCAAACATGTTTGCAAACTAATTAACCAGAGATAAGGATCTCAAGCGAACAGTAAATAACATAAAAACCAGATCCCAGATCAAATTATCAAGCAGATCAGCCAAAAACCTCAACTAAACAAACTCTTTCAAACCACAAAACTGTAAACCATATTATCCAACAAGACGAACAGCTAGCATAACAGTGAATTCCAGAAACCAAATTGACCAATCACCGACACAGAGTCGAAACGCGAAATAAAAGTAGGATCATGGATTTACTGCTCGCCTTACTGACTCCACGTTAGAGATGATCACCCTTTAGAAGCCAAAGCCATCAGTTGAATATCCTGCGCAAGAAAGAAGTTGCCTGAAATGGTTTCTACAAATGTAAGGAGGGTTACAGTAGCGTAATTGGGAAGAGTAGATAGGTTGAAATGAGGCAAGAAAAATAGGGATAATGGATCTTGGATCTATTACATGGATTAGCTTAGATCCGAGGGAGTGAAATGGCTATTTTTAAGGCCTAAATAAAACCAATAAAATATAAATAAATTCAAAAAATCTCAACTAAATAATAATAAATTAATATTATCCTATATATCCAAATAAAATATCATATAGCTCCAAAAAACATATTAGTGTTTATAACTCGATATTTTCAAAATCCAAGTCAAATCAATATTCAACTTTATAACAAATCCTTTTATTTTATTTAATAAATCGTTATAATTTATAAACGATCCATAGCGACTATTAGAAATTTCGATTTGGACATAACTTACCATTTGTACATGAAATCTCGATTTTTCACTTTAATTAGAAAGATATAATTAAATAAATTCTAATGTTTCTTATTTTACAGAAATACGAATTTTATCGAATTATATATATTCATTTAAAGTTCAAAACTAAATATTTCAATCTACCGCAACATTACGAGTTCGTCTTATAATTAATATAAACTTATACGTTCTAACTTCGTTTTAAATAAATTCTTAGTAATTAATCCTTAAAATAAATCGTTTTAAATATTTAATATCCATTCAATATTTCTTTATAAATTTTGGGTCATTACACTTTTTAAGATTCTTGTTCATTCGAACATTTTCTCTTAACTCTCTCTCTTTAATTATTTCATATGATATCTTACGAAAAAGTATCTTTATTTGAATCTTTAAATGAATAAATATCTATACACAAAAGGATTAAGGTCCTAAAGGGTACAAAAACGATAATAACAGTGCTACATAAAAAATGTATGAAGTGGGCGATACAATGTTGTGAGGAAATGAGAGATTGGAAAATGTATCGAGTGGGTGTTAGCAAAACAAGAAAACATTTAAGGCTCTCATTAATTCTGGTACTTCTCTCATTTCCTCTCTCTCTAGTCTTAATTGTCTCGCTTGATATCTTATTTCAAAATAATCTTTATATTATCTTTTATTTTATATTTAGTCGAACTATTTTGTTAATCCTCTCCAGCCATTTTATTTTTTCATACTTATTTTTGCTATTTTTAAATCTGGATAGCTTTACTGGATTATTCTTGTTTATTTTACATTATTCATGATTTAAATTAACTATAATCTTAAATACGACAATTATCAAATATTATCCAATCATAAAAATATTAATTTCTAATAATGAATATTATTTGTTGATAAACTATTTGATAATGAATCTCTTAAATAAAGAAAGAAAAATTATTCTAAAATTAAACATCATTTTATGATTAAATCCAATGTATAAGAATAATTTGTATTTCTTCCACTATTAACATAACAATTATATAAATATTGAATCGAAATTATCATAAATGAACCATTAACATGCAAGCACTAATTCATTAAAGGAGAGTTTATATACCAAATCTAAAAAAATTATTTGGTACCATAAGTGAAATTCAATATCTCAGTATATGGTATATTAATCTCATTATCGTATATAAAATAATATTAATCACAAAAATAATAACACGTACTAATAAATGGTTTACTTTTTTGGCAGATGTCCGAATTCTAAATCTCACGATCAATTAGCAAATGTTATGTGACTAACTTAGATAATGTACCTCAACATCATGTTTGTAATCCATAAAGCTTTCTTTTTAATCTGTTTAGTTCACCAAAATTTAGCATCGAGAAATCAATCATACTCCTAGTTAAATGGAAAGGAGAAAGTACTTAGAAACCATGCTAAAAATATTGTACACAATCTATGAACTTGATCAATTTAAATTTCATGTCAATGTACAAATAAAACATGGTATATATAACTTAATTAAGAAAAATTTGCACACCAAATTTAAAATAATTAAATAACTATTTGTGGTATTAGTGAAAGCTTTACTGGAATATATAAATATTAACCTCAATATTTTATTGAAACGACCCAACTAATGTTACCCCTAGCCAAACACCCAAATTCCGGACACAATGGGCTAGGTCTCATCAGCCCATTCAATCGTTTTTAGCTTGTTTTCTTCAAATTAAAATATAAATCATTTAATTATTTAATTTGATCGTACATTTTAATTTACCGGGGCCACATACTGACTCCAAAAATTCCCAAAAAATAAATCGAGTTATGTTTTGACGATACGTTCCTAACAAAATTAATTTCGTCGAATTTGGAGACCGTTTGAAAAATAGTCATTTTCCAGTCGAATAAATTCAAACTGAAATTACCAAACGCGTTTACATTTACTGCGCTCACATATTAATTCCAAAAATTATGAAAATTGGAATCTAGCAATAATTTGACATTCCGGATCCAACAAAAGTGGTTTTGTCGAAAACGGAGGTTATTTGTAAAATGGCTATATTTTATATTAATATATATATATATATATATATATATATATATATATATATATATATATATATAAATTCCATAGCGACTATTCTGAATTTTAAACTGGGAATAACTTTCAATTCCCATTATGAAATTTCAATTTTTCACATTCGTTAGAAAGATATAATTAAACAGATTCAAATATTTCTGGTTTTACTGAAATCCGGTTTATTTTGAATCCTGTATATTCATTTGAAATTTGAAATCGAATTTTCAAACTACCGCGCCACTCCAGGCTCGTTGTATAATTAAAATAAAATTATACATTCTAATTTCAATTTAAATAAATTTTTTAATCGTTATTATTTAAAATAAATTATTTTAAATATTAAAATCCATTAAAATTGCTAAAATAAAAATTTTAAATTGGTTTCGAATTTCTGGGTTGTTACAATCTCCCCCACTTAAAATCTTTTCGTCCTCGAAAAGGAACGGAGCTGAAAGTTGTTTTACTAATCAACTCAACTTTCAATTCTAATCAATTTTCAGTTCAGTTAAATATTAAATTTGTTTTAGTTAAATTATCATTCTTTTATATATTGATTTTATTAATTCTCATTCCAATATTTTTATTAGTTCAACTAATTATCAAACATCACAACCAACAATCAATTTGTTGATTAACTTTTTAAATATATATAACTTTTACATATAGTCAAAAATCATATTTCAGTGCAAATCATAACAATAAACGCTAACTAAATTTTGGTTCTCACACCGGTCAATTGGAAATATATAAATATCCCACTTTTGAAACTCGAACAAAAATGCTGATGATGATATATCAATCATCAGAATCATCTCTGGGCGACTAGAGTGTGATTCTATATCTATCCAGTATATTAAAACTTCAAATATACGTTAATTACGTGTATATTCAAAATCTTTATATACTCGATTGTCCAAATTAAAATAAAATATTATACTCAAATACGTATTATAGGGTTTAAATTTTCTAAACAAAATTTGTTTTTTATTCTTTTTAATAAATAATACACTTTGAACTCATTCTAGGATACTACTGATCCTATCTCTAACGAGTTATTCTCATTGGATATTACTAATCCAATCTCTGATGAATTCTTTCGTTCAGTTCTAATGTGTCTTGTCCTCGAGCTCTGTAAACCAAAGATCTGATACCAAATGAAATGACCCAACTAATGTTGCCTCTAGCCAAATACCCCTATTTTGGACACAATGGGCTAGGTTTCATCAGCCCATTCGATCGTTTTCAGCTTATTTTCTTCAAATTAAAATATAAATCATTTAATTATTTAATTTGATCGTACATTTTAATTTACCGAGACCACATACTGACTCCATAAATTCTTGAAAAATAAATCTAGCTATGTTTTGACGATACGGTCCTAACAAAATTAATTTCGTCGAATTTGGAGACCATTTGAAAAATAGTCATTTTCCAGTTGATTAAATTCAAATTGAAATTACCAAACGTGTTTACATTTACTGCGCTCACATATTAATTCCAAAAATTATGAATATTGGAATCTAGCAATAATTTGACATTCTAGATCCAACAAAAGTGGTTTCGTCGAAAACAGAGGTCGTTTGTAAAATGCCTATATTTTATATATATATATATTCCGTAGCGACTATTCTGAATTTTAAACTGGGCATAACTTTCAATTCCCGTTATGAGATTTCAATTTTACACATTCGTTAGAAAGATATAATTAAACAGATTCAAATATTTCTGGTTTTACTGAAATCCGGTTTATTTTGAATCATGTATATTCATTTGGAATTTGAAATCGAATTTTCAAACTACCTCGCCATTTCAGGCTCGTTATATAATTAAAATAAAAGTATTCATTCTAACTTCGATTTAAATAAATTTTTTAGTTGTTATTATTTAAAATATTAAAATCCATTAAAATTGCTAAAATAAAAAATTTAAATTGATTCAGAATTTCCGGGTTGTTGCATTTTCCCTACATATTGATAAATGAGTTAATTTAATAGAAATGTATTGTACAATTTCAAGGCCCAAAGTCTTTAATATTTTCTTTCCCTTTCTGGATAGATGATGCACTTGAAAATTGCTAGTGCTTACGAAGTAGTATAAAGAATATAAAAGTGTAGGAAAAATTATATAAGAAATTACCTCATAATATAGGAGTTTCATCTTTTTGATCCATATTCCACTTCCTACTAAATTTTGTAAGCGTCGCTAATGGATATATTGAAACATCGTTAAGAGAAAATAACAATTGTATACCTACTTAAGTATTGGTTTTTTAAGTTAGATATCTGATCATATAACTAAACTCATCATCATATGAGGTTTGCAAATATAGCACTAAAAGGAAAGAGGATTTTTCTTAGGTTATTTATTGAGATTGATAAGATAATAGAAATAAAAAACAGAGATATAACAACCATCAGATTATGAGATTAAATGAAATTAAGATGTGTAATTAGAAAAAACTGAAATAACCATGATATCGAGTGATAGGAACAAGATATATAATGAGAAGATAAAAAATAAAGCAACTGCATGTCTATTGGTATTTAGCTTAAGAGAAAATATAGTAGGAAATAGTAAATAGAAGTCTAGGATAATTAAATAGCTGGCACATGGACATTATATGAGATTTCCTAGAAAATTAAAAATGAATAGTCATGAATTGTATACTTAGCACATAAAAAACAGAGATGATACTATCATCAAATGAGGAGAATAAATGAATTTATGATTGTGCAATTGGAAAAAATTAAAGAATATCCATGATATTGATTGATAGGAAGAAGAAGCATATTGAGGAGGAAAATAATAAACAACTGCATGTCTATTGGTATTTCTTTTAAGAAAAGCGATAGTAGGAAAAGTAAGTAAAAGTCCAAGACAATTAAATAGTTGACAAATGGAAGTATATGAGTTTTTTGAGAAAATCGGAAATGAACAGTCATCGTCATATGAGTTTACAATAATAGCACCAAAAAAGTGGAAAGTTGTTCTTGTTATTTATTTAGATAAATAAGAGAACAAAAATAACAAGACACAGATTGTGTAGTTTAAAAAAAATTAAAGAATAACCATAATATCAGCTGGAAGGAAGAAGTAATATAATAAGAAGATAAACAATAACACAACTGCATGTCTCTTGATATTTCATTTAAGAAAAATGGTAGTAGGAAAAGTAAATAAAAGTCAAAGAAAATTAAATAACTAACACATGGAAGCATCATAGATTTTTTGAAAAAAATGGTCATAAATTGTATATCAAGCTTTCATATAATATAATAGATAATATATTTTAATTTGATTTAGGTTGGAATTAGAACTTTTTAGCTGTAGCATGCATAGAAAAGTGGAAAAGAAAAAAGATAATATTAGGAGAAAATGAATGAAAGTGAAAGAATTAAAAGATGACAAATGTGCACACTGATATTTCTCTTAAAATGTACAATAGAAAGGTAATTTATAATATATAAAATATTAATGAGTCTATCAATATTCTTGTAAGAAATAACTACAATAAACAAAAGTAATGACAAATTTAAGATAATTAAATACACCGTGACACATGGCAACACGTGAGATTTTTGAGAAAATTGGA
The DNA here is from genome assembly GCA_030737875.1 of Allium sativum. NCBI lineage: Eukaryota > Viridiplantae > Streptophyta > Magnoliopsida > Asparagales > Amaryllidaceae > Allium > Allium sativum. The sequence goes on along the minus strand of CM060922.1, from coordinate 358,091,089 downwards.
ACCGAAAGGTCTTCAAATGAGTATTATGCTTTCATATAATATAATAGATAGATAATAAGAAGATGCCCTTTTATTTTATGTTTCGATTATTCAAAAAAAAAATCATGTTCATTTTCTCTCCTTCCTCCTTTTCTCAACTTCTAATCTAAATAATTCCTTTTTTTAACTATTTTGAAATGTTCCATGTTCATTCTTTTCTTACTCCCATTTTGCCCACTTCTTATCTAAAAAGAATTTAAACTCATAAATATTATTATAGTCTATAATTTTACCTCGAATCCAAGTGAAAATGTTGCTTCCTTTGCTTTAATTACAAAATCCCTCTTTTACATATTATGACACATTTCATGCTTTTAGTATTTTCGTTTGATATTACGTTGGTCAGTGAGAATTATAGTGGTTTTTTGTTGGAACTAAAAGAAATTAGTATGTTAAATAAGATATTTCTTATTCTTTAAGAAATTTCTAATATAAAATTATTTTTCTATTTTAGTTATTCAAAAATATTTTTATTTTATTTTCTTACTTCCACTTTGTTAAACTTTTTATTTAAACAAATTTTGAAATTTTTGCTTCAATAGCTTTAATTATGGAACCCCTCTTTTTATATTTTAAGGTACGTTCCACGCTTTTTCTTTTTTTGTTTGACTTTTAAGTTGGTCAATAAGAATTTCAATGATTTTTAGTTGGAACTGAATAAAATCCATATGTTTTTTTAACAAAATGGAAACTATATACCAAAAGGGAGAAAAATAGTCTTTCTGCAATAGCATACGAAAACAGATTTGTAGTTAATAGACAACTACTAAATCTATACAAAAAAACATAAACAATAGAAAAAAACATGGGAAGCAGACAACAAGCTGTAGAAAACAGCCTCCGGAGATAGCTATAAGGCGAGTTAAATCCTGAACCAAGACGAACTCGTCCAAAGAGCTACCTGAAGAGAAAACCAAATCCGCTCACACCAAGCTTGAGAAGATGCCCTGACTATCCAGACAAGCTCATAAAATACCCGTGAAAACCAGGACCTGCACGACTAGAAAACAACATAAGACCTAAAAAGGGGAGGAAGTAGGTGAAATAAGCGATAACCAAAAACCAATAAGTATCAGCCAATCCCCGCATGCAGAGCCGGGGAACTAGCTGAGATATCAAATGTACGAGCCAACTGAATAGAGAGGAAGCCAACAGTTCCCTTGAAAGGTCTACCTCGGAAGGCAAGGAACATGTCATTCCTTACTTCCAAATCTAAATTAATATTTTTTATTACCAAAATCGTCAATTATTTCATTTGTAATTCATAACTCGGTTATGGATTTGTTTACAACTCAATTTCCTATATTAAATTCCAATTCACTTGGAAATAAATTATTTTATACAATTCGATAAAATCGATTTCTAGTTATAAATCCCTTAGATTTATCTCAATTTAGTTTATATTCCGAATTCCGAACTAAAATCTATCGTCCCCTTTTCAAAACGATTTCCAATTCCTTGGAATAATAACCCTACCTTTATATAAAAAAATAACATATTCACCAAACTCCTCTCATTTCTTTTACTTTGAAATTATTGTTACAATTTCATAAAAGCCCATTTTATTTCCTCATCATTGGAAATATTACTATATTTCACAAATCCCTTTTTATTTCCTGTAATAATCGTGTTTCCAATACCATTCTATTTTCATTGTTTGAAAATAGTGCAGATACTTAACCGAATGATATAAGTATAATCACACTTCATGCTTGGCCAAATAATGTTAAATTATACATTGTTTACTTTAAAACCCAATAGTTTTCATTATATCTCAAAATCTTGCAAATAAGTTGCAATATTTCTATTATGGAAATGATTAATTAATACAACATCCTTTACCATTACAAACTAATACCATCCCTTGATAATAGTGAAATCGTTCAAGTTGGGGTATTTTAGTTACCTCTCAGACCTTGATCGACGACGTTTAGATAAAAGTTCGTGATTCAAAAATCGATTTTACTTATAATATTATAAAAATCTCATTTTCTATCTCATTTGAAATAAGGTTTTTAAATGCCATTTCTTACATTCAAAAAAAATCTATTTCCAAATCATCCAATGAGAATTACTTCATTACATTTACAAATATTGTTTATAAATTAACCTCCTTATCGTATATATTAAAACAAACTTCCATTTGAAACTCGATTCCCGTTTGGAATATTTTATTATTATAACTTATATATAAAAACATAGAATCTATTTTCATATTTAATTTTAAATTTAGTTTTTGTTTAATTTTATTCCGAAATCCTTTCTGGAAATAATTCATATTTATAAATTCGATAAAAGTCGAATTCAAATCATAAATCCGTATGGATTTATTTCAATTCAATTTACATTCTGAGCATAGGAATAAATTTCATCGTTTCTTTTCCCGAAATGGTTCCCAATTATAAATCTCTTTTTAAATTCTTACTTGAATTCCACATTCCCAAATTATCTAATGATAATTTATTTTACTTCATCTATAAATATCGTTTATGAATTTAACTACATCTTTAGTTATTAAAAACAAGTTTAATTTTCCTAATCCATTCGAAATTCAATTTCGATTTGGAAAAATAAACTTTCCCTCTAAAATCTCAAAATAAGTTTTCGTGTTATTTTCAAATATCAATATTTAAACCCAATGACATTCAACATTCAAATCACCCAATCATCAATCACCGATTTTCTAACACATCACATATTAACACACACACACACACACACACACACACATATATATATATATGCATATATATATATATATATATTGTAAAAACTCGAACTTCCCCGGTCTCCGAAGAGAAGAGAAAGAACGGATTATCTGAGAACACGACAAATCGGAACACAAACAGAAGAACATTTCATTGCTATTACAAAAATTTACATCAGAGTATAAGAATATACAGAGTATGAACAAATAATATACATTTGATAAATGATAGAGATTTACAAATTACAATGCAGTGGAAAATTAATACATAACATAACTGAAAGAGATAAACGGATACAGAGCTTTCCGAATATCGTTCCAGCTGTAAACCAGGATCCAGTGAATATAAATCTACAAAACCAAAACTACTAGCTTCCCGTGTGGAAAATAGGGGCACCCAGAGTTTAGGTTAAAACAATAAACTCCAGGTCAGTCATGTGACTGGTGTGAGAACTAAAACAGTTATTTAAAATTTTACTTTAAAATAGAATAAATCAAGGGACTACGCCGTATAACACGGAACGGGTTTCCTCCAAAGAATACCAGTGCATAAAACAAACAGCGCAATGTTTTTTGGAAAAATGAAGCTATTATAAGACTCAGGTCCTATCACATAATGCAACGCAAGCCGGAGGATAGAGTTTTACCTTATAATAGCCAAACATGCTTGGTACGTTTAAAACAAATCATTTTGATACTATTATAGTGCAAAGTGTATGAAAACAACTTCAAATATAAATGTATCAATCATAGACGGCATAGTATCCCATGCTACTATGTCGCCAATACTAGGCTCTACAAATAAAACCGAATGTCACGTATTGGAAATTGGATTCCATCTATGAGTCGAGGCCAGGGATGGCTCCTCACCGCTTCGAGACACTCTAGCCAATGTCTCAGGACTACACACTCTGGGCAACCCTTGGATCGGTTGGGCCGGTCCTCTCTTACGTTTGAGGATTAGTTATTCCTGAACACACGTTTCTTCGCCCTATGAGGCTTAAATGAGTCAGATGACTCAATATCCATCGGCTCCATAGTAACCGATATATCTGAGCACCTCGCAATCCAACAACCACATAAGTAAAAATATCTAGTCTCCATACCATGACACCACTCCTAGCTAGAAAGAAACGTCATGTTCTCCTAACGGTCCGATCCCCTTTTTGACTCATACTGAGGTGTGAGGCTCGCGAATTAACGCTATACACAAAGTTATGCTATATTAAAGCCGTGCTTTGATCATCAACCACAAGACTCTGCATTTCAACAGAAGCCTTGATCATTTGCATCTCAACATGCCACACAGGCAATTTACGCCATGCAACTGATGTCTATCGATATATAACCTCTGAGCTCGTACGCCTCAGAGAAGGGTGTTAAGCAAGAGAATAAATTCTCCACCACCAACAGATATATATTTAATAAAGATCAATCAACATAGAATAAAATCCAATGTCAGACACACATCCATTTAATAGCCGATGGCACCTTATTCCTCGTCCCATCTCCAATACAGGAGAGAGGTCCTCGCATATCCGGTCGATCTCCAAGTACGTTTGGACGATCACCACTTATTACCTTGTCTTAGGTGTCAGCCCGATCAAGACATCAGTAATCATCCAAACGATGTGAGGACTTCCGGTCTTCAACCACCATCTTCATCTTCGACTTATCGTTGAATCAGTTATTCAGAATGGTTATAAACCCGGCCTTTCCGAATAACTCGCGTATATAATAAACGAGTGCTATAAAAACACAACATACGCCTCATTCCAATTCTGCATATTCTTTTATTTAAATATTCATATCATTTGGGAAAGGTTCCCATTAATTTTATCAAAGATAAATCCTTTAAATTTATTCTTTAATATTCCTTTGGATATCCATTCCAACCATATTAAGGTTTTCCAAACTAGTCGGCATTAGCGCACCTTACCGAAGTAATCATTTGTTTAATTTCTCAATCCCAACCTATTCATCCCATGGAGAAAAATCGGTAATACTCCATAACTAACACCACGGTGTTATCGATAAAATTAATTACCATTTCCAGTTCTAATCTAATTAAAAATTTAACTATCGCTAGGAGCAAAACTGGTGATACTCCATTCTCGATCATTGCCCAAATTTGATAATTTAAATTATCAATTACCATTTCAATCTAACTAAAGATTCACTAAAACTCCATTTAGTTTTAATCTTCCCAAAAATCAATATTAATGATTATTTAACTTTAGAAACACAAACACGCCGCATCGATAATCAACACCGTACTATTCATTTCTGCCGATATATAAGCTCTAAGCTCGTACGTCTTAGAGAAGGGTGTTAAGCAAGAGAATAAATTCTCTGCCACCAAATAGATATATATTTAGCAGAGATCAACCATACCGTTCGAAATACAATGTTAGACATGTAATCCTGTCTTTAACTGGGTTAAAGAACTAACGTCATTTAAAACACAGTCCACGATAAACCCAAATCACATTCCATTAATTATGGAATCTTCACGGAAAAACCAATCAATATATATAATCGATATCAATTTCCATATCCGATCAATAATATAAATGGAATAACGACAAAGCCTTTTAAATTCCATATATATTAACAGTCTTCCTCCACAAAAGCTCATTTCGATTATTACCAAACCGAATTCCATTCAATTCCAATTTAATATATTAAATCAAAAAAAAATTACTTTGGAAAATTTTCATTAAATCTAAATAAAAAGATTTTTAAATTCCAAATCACATTTCACTGTAAATCGGGTTAAAGAACGAATGTTGTTAAAAACACAGTTCACAATAAACCCAATTCACATCCCATTTTATTCCAATTAAATGTAAATTAACTGGAAAACTCTAATAATCTTAGTTAAAAGATTTATTCTTTTCACACGGGGTTTAAGAACAGTGTTATTTAAGACACCATTCACGACAAACCCAAAATCCAATTCAATATTAAATACAAGGCTCTGAATAAAAATTATATCGGCTTATATTCAATATCAAATTCTGAAATCAACAAATATCCTATTGGGAATAACGATATATATAGCTTCCAAATTCCTCCACAATATCCGTATTATCACGGAATCCAATATCGAAATATTCCGAAGATAATTTCGATTCAAATCCATTCCAATTCATATATTGGAAATTCTAGTTATTTTTAAAACCATTTCAAATCCAATTTATATATTTAAAAATATTCGATTATAATTCTAGTTCATAACTAGCTCATTTTGATAAAAATATATTTTTATCTTTACAAACGTGGAATTTTTCACCCAAATTCTTTCCAGATCGTTTATTATGATTTTATACAAATTATTGATATTTTTAATAATTTTATCAAGGTCCGTACAGTCGATTTCCATAAACGGTCATCGAATTACACTTACAGCGACCTTTTCCAAATTTGATTTGGATAGAATTCCAAATCCAACTATTATATTTCAAATTCCTTATATTCTTTGGAAAGCTCTTTTTGATACGAACCCAACGGTTCCGGTTTTAGGAGAATCCGACGGTCGGATCTCCCGTAATGTCAATTCAAAGTCAACGGTCGAAATTCGCGAATTGCCGCGGCGCGGCGCGTTCTATTCAGGCCATTAAATATATATAATATATATATTATATACATTTCTTCAATTTCCGTATAAAACATATTTTATAAATAGTTTTAAATTCGTTTTCAAAACGATTTCAACTTCATATTCAATTTCAAATTAAAATTGAATATTTCATATCATTAATATATAAATGATAATATTTTCAAAACATTAGATTTTGAAATCATTTCCTTTTCGATATTCATTATAAAATGAATAAAATCGATATAAATATCGTTCACGTCAAAATGGCGTTAATTTAATCAACACAACTTTATATATTTAAATATTTTCATGTCCATCCCAAATCGGGCATCAAAATCATATTTTGATCCATTACTGAATATTATTTTAAAATATTTGTTATTTTAAAATATTTGTTACATGTTATTTTAAAATATTCTTTAATTTAAGATATTCGTTCTTTCCGAATTGGAATCAGACACAGTCAATTACCATATAATTTTATTTATATGAATTTCATACACACATGTACACAACAATAATCAAACACAGTCAACCATCATCCATAGTGCATTACACAACTGCATAAGCGTTAAATATGAATAATTAACGCTTACAACAGCCTGTCAACCAATCGATATGTCCAATATCATCCAAATACCCGTGTGGGGGTTTTCAAACAACAAACACTGATTACTATTTATGCAGTTGGACGATGTGTAAAATACATCGTCCCAATCAATATCAATTAAATGTGTGTACATAAACAAATCGTCCGATTTGTAAGTGAATATTTATTTTATTCATGTACACGTTAAAAATTATATTTTTAACTATAAAATATTTATTTCATCTCATGAATATTTTATACAGTTCATTTATACAATAAAAATGATATTTTTATTATTCTAATATTTTTAGAAAATTTCGGCAGCATAACGACGCGATACTAGAACCAAAATAAGGTCTAGCCTTATCCCTCGCCTAATAATGGCTCGCGCCATGTACAAACCAAATTCTATCAATTCAATTCATTTCCCAAACCAAATTCAATCCAATAATCCAATCAACCAAACATGGTTTCAAACAAAGGTGTCAGGTGCTACTAAGCACCGTATGCATCCTAGTATATATATTTAACTAAAAAATAAATTAAAGTGAGAAGTTCTCACCTGTGGGATCCACTCCTCCAGTTCTATTTCTGAACGGTTTGGATTTGGGTTCGTTCCCAGTCGATTCCATCACAATCTTTTCCATGTTGTTCACAGTAAAAATCACATTTTTAATATGATGTTTATATATTTAAAAATCACATTTTTATCGCTTCATTCAAATAAATAAAAATCGTATTTTTATCGCTTTGCTATATATATAAAAATCAAAATTTTATATTGTTAATATATAAACAAAAACCTCATTTTCATTTCAAATCTATATTATAAATATCAGATTTTTATACCGCTACTTTCTATATGAAAATTGTATTTTTATATCGCTACTCGTATATGAAAATCATATTTTTATATTCGCTACCTCCTTATAAAAACCTAATCTTTTTATTTTTTAAAAACCTAATCTTTTTATTTTTAAAATCTAATCTTTCTATTTTTGAAAATCTAATCTTTTTATTTTTTAAAATCTAAGCTTTTTATTTTTAAAAATCTAATCTTTTTATTTTTAAAAATCTAATATTTTTATTTATAAAAATCTAATATTTTCTAAAACAATTTTTATAAATGTTAGATCGAAATTTGGACCTAACACCCAAATTGTTATGAACAGTAAAGAATTTCGAATGAAGAACAAGGAAAAAAGAAAATAACACTCAGAATTTATAGTGGTTCGGCGTTAACGAGCCTACGTCCACTTTATATGTTATTAATTATGCTTTAGAAGCTAATACAACAATGATTTCCCTCAATATTTCAGTGGTTTGACAGCAATGGCGGATTCAGTACTCACTATTGCCAAAAGATCCCGAAAAATGCCAAGCTCTGGGCTATTTATAGCTGATTTTGTCAGGCGGATCGCGGACACGTGGCACGAATCCCGAGATTTTCGGATCGCATCGCCACCATTGAAGAAACAGTCAAACTAACCGTTGTGAACAGGTGTCGTCAGATCCGTGCGATTCGGATCGCTGAAGACCAGCTCGTGGTTGAACGGGTCAGAGGGTTCGGTTCGTTACAAGGGATCGGATCGCCTGGAGGTGTCGTTCGTCGACGAGATGGGAGCGATCCGTTCCTGGGCGAGTCGATAGAGCGCGATCTAGTCCTGGGCGAGACGATGGCGTGCGATCCGTTCCTGGGCGAGACGATGGCGTGCGATCCGTTCCTGGGCGAGACGATGGCGTGCGATCCGTTCCTCCAATTTCTTGGGGGACTTGGTTTCCTGGTTTCCTTTTATGAATGATCCTGGATGGCTTGGTCAAAAAGCGAGCCAACATTTTGCCCCCTCGAAGTATGTTTTATTGATGATGAAACATGCTTCGAAGATGCTTATTTACTCTCTCCTGAAGGGATGTAAGTTAACAGTCGCATTGGTTCAAATTGACACAGGCATGAGTCGGATCGCCATAGGACGACACGGTCCGATTTGGTCATCTGCTCGTCTCGTGCTGAGTTCCTAGGGTCTTGTGCGATACGGGGCGCATCTTCCTTCGAGCCGTGTCGGGCTTTGAGTTTTGTGGGCCATCATTTCAAAGCGGTCCGTGGGCTTCTTTGCGATTCCATCTTTGGATCGTGGCCTGTGGGGCGCTTCGTGGACCGAATAAGACAAAGGAGGGGAGACAAACGGTCACCTTCTCTGCCTATATAAGCCGATGCTCCCCTCTTCATTCTCCTTCTTCTTTCTCTCTGCCGAATCGTTTCGCGTGAGCCATTGAAAAACGAACCCAACCTTTTAAGTTTTCGAAAATCCAAGTATTCTCTCCGTTTTTAGAAAGGTAACTTTATAGAAAGCACTCTCATATTACTTTCCTGAATTCCTACGGCTGATTCGAGGGAGAAACAATATAAATCCGCGACTTTCTGAACAAATTACCAAGCCGCCATGGCCATCGAGCGTGGAGCTCAGAATTTGAGGATGGGAAGGAGACGAGGAAGAAGAAGGATGCAGAGGGGAGCGGAAGGCCGACTCGGATCGTGGTCAAGGGTTGAGGACGAAAGCAAGTGGCGAGACGAAAGATGGCGGTGGCAACAAAAGGTCGTATCGTGGCAGTCGCAACGGTTCGTGAGGGAGCCTTCCCTTCGTCCGGCGATTCGATGAGGGGCGATCTCTCTGTCATGCGAGTCGAAGGGGGCGATCCCTCTGTTATGCGAGTCGAAGGGGGCGATCCCTCTGTTATGCGATCCGTCTCACGGCTGGTGATACGAAGAAATTTCAGTCTTTAATCAGCGCCTTGTCGCTACAAAACTCTGGACAGTTAGGATAGAGCCTTGATGTTGATCTTTCTGGACTAAATGACCTCATGATTTGACTGCATGTGACGACTAACGACCTTTAATAACCTTGACTGCTTTCATGTTTTATTATTGTTTTTAATAATGCGCACACACAACCACACACAGCAACACTTGCACACACGGGGGACGGGTAGTGTTGATCTTATCGTTCATATTTTCTCGTCCTAGCAGCAATGTCGAACGACCACTCTTCCTCAAGATCTGTAGCCGAAACGGAATCCGAGACTCCTGAACAGCATAATCCTCAAATTCCTCCAATCTATCCAGAAGGTGAAGATTCTGGGTCTGAATATGAAGCCACAGAATCAGATCCGACAGAAAGTACGTCATCCAGCAACAACTCCGAGTCTGACGAGCGAGCTCCGGATGAAGTCCCAGGCGCAATCGGGATAGATAAATTCTCTGATTCTTTAGCGTCCAAGCTTGACGAGATAAAACTCAAGAGAATCTGCTTAAGACACGGCATTCCTTGGGACGATGTCTTGACACCTGGAAGCGAAGACAGACCCCACCTAGCACCGGAAGGGTACATGTCGATCAGTCGAACAATGTGTCTAGTGGGAGTCATTCCTCCGTTCCCTCCAATTGCCATTGAAACTCTGAGACGACTAGGCATTGCTCCGATGCAGCTTCATCCAAACGCCTACGCCTCTCTATACTCTTTATATGTTGCTTATGCAGAGATCTTGCATGCCGAACTTAAATTCAGAGATCTGGTGTTCTTCTTTCTCTTCAAGCACCGTTCTTCTGCGACTCCAAACTTTTCCTTTTTTGAATCAGTGGCGAACAGGAAAGTTCTGTACGACGGATACAGCAACATCGGGGATCCTAAGTCTGACTGGTTTTACATAAGAAGACAGGCTGGATGCTCACGGAGATGGCTCAAATCAAGTAAACTTTGATCGCCTTGCTGAATATCTTGCTTAAGGAGTCTAAGTAATAACATTCTTCCGCTTTTTCCTTTGTCTCAAACAGATCATGTCTTCCCGAAAACAGAGGGTGCATTATACAACAACCGGTTGTCCATTCTTTTGCAAAGCAGATCCGACTTTTTAAGGATTAAAAAATGCATTACGGATGAAAACCTTCACAAGCATCGCCTCTTGGATAGGAAATTTGGACTTGGAACCGGCGGCAAACCTTATAAATATGTGCCCCCAACGGAAGAAGAGGGAACTTCACAAGCGGTGGAAACAACCAAATTTCACAAAAGTCCTTCTCCGATAGTCATCCAAGACGACGAAGACTTGAATGTATACAGAGGGGATGAGCCCCGCGATGATGCGTCCAAGGAAATCCCTACCTCTGCTCCAATGGAAACTGTTGGTGATGACGACTGGACAGAAGAACAATTATTCGACGAGCTGAATAAAATCCCTCTGCCCGACATTGAATACACGGAAAAAGACTTCGGCGAGGAGCCTTTCTTTTCTGCTCCCGAAGAGGCGACTGATTCAACAAGGGGACGTGAAACGGGCCAGACGAGCCTGTCTCCAGGCCCGGGTCTGTTAGGGGGAATTATATGGGATGCACACCTCACACACACTGCCTGACCGTGCACTATTATGTTGTGGATATTCAATGTGATAATATGCTCTTCTTTTCTTTTTACAGGAGCGATGTCTCGCAGGAAATCCTATTCGTACCGTTCTCTTCGCGAAGGCACTCCCAGCCTTCGTTCAGGTACCGAGCGCCCTCGCGGTCCCCCTCATAGGCCGAGCTCTTCGCAACCTCGATCTCCACCCAAATCAACTTCTACCAGGCCTTTGAGTCATCTGACTATTCCGACCGGGGGAAAGACACTTCCAAAAGAGTTGACTCCTCCAAAGAGTGCGCCTTCCCACAGTCGGTCGTCCAAAAGGCGTCACGAATCCAAAGATGGGGACAGAGATTCATCCAAAGAAACTGAGCGAGAGAGAAGTGATATTGTCCCTATCAGCCAACCAGAGTTAGCTGCCCCCGGTTCACGGGATTACGTTCATGGTCCCGAAATCCAAGGTAAGCTGGAAAAGCTACGGGAACAATTTCCAGGAATGTTCTTTGATAGGATGGTCTTTGTTCCTGCCTTGGAACCGGTCCCTAAAAACTGGGATAAAGAAGTTATCGGACATATCCGTCACGTGGCCAAACAGTACGAGATAATGAAAAAGCACGCACTTAATCTTTCGGAAGTCATCCGAACACTTGAAATTGAAGCTCACAGGTCTAAAGCAAAACTTGAAAATAACGAAAGGGCTAGGACAAAATTAGAGAAGGACCTGGAAGACGCCCAAGCCCAGCTCGCTTTGGCACAGAGAGACACTGCAAACTATAAAACTGAATTAGAAAATGCCAAGCAGCGCTTCCATTCAGAACTGGATTCCAATAGCCAGGAAAAAATGGCCTTAAAAAAGGAGGTTGAAGACCTCAGAATGGCCAACATCGAATTGGTAACGGCACAAGGCCATTTTCTGACGGAGAAGGCTGCTTGGGAGGCGGAAAAAGCGAGTCTAAAAGAAAAGTTGGCTCTGGCAGAGGCGGAAAAAGTGATCTTCAATGATCAGGTGGCAGACGCGGAGAGACGGGCAGCTCTTGCCGAAAAGAACGTTGATAGCGCCATTGAAATGGCCACTGCCTCCAACCACAAACTCCTTGAAAGAGAGAAAGAAATCGAGGGGTTTGAGGAGATGATTTTTGATTTCCTTGGCCAGGTTCTCAAAACCCGCAATATCTCATGGATCCCGGATTATCATGTTACTTTGGCCAACTTATGGGATGCCATCGTGGAGGGCGAAAAGCATAGACTGGGGGTCGAAGAGATTGATGAAGATGAATTGATGAAAAGCATCCTAAGGGACAACGAGCCTGAGGATCTGGCAGAAGGTCGTCGCTTAATCCCGGCGGAAATGGAAAAGGAGAGAACCTTGGCTAAAGGTAAAAGCAAAATCGATGAAGGTTCCAGCTCCGCCGCGAAGTCTAAAACCTCCGAAGTTGAGGAATACCATCCTGACGATCCGCTAATCCCCTTAGGTCTAACTCCCGTGGTTGCTGGAGCATCCGGATCTACTCAAGAGGGAGCATCTGCTGAAGGTATCTCTCTCCTTTCCCCGCAATTTGTTAAAGCAATTATGAATTGTCGTCGTCTGGCAGGACAACCAATTGAGTTAGTAATGTATATCTCTCATAATGCAGGTGGTGAGCCTGTTGATAAGGGTGCTGAAAAAGAGAGAGAATTGGAGAAGGAGGCTGTCCTGCCGGGTGCTGGTACCGATGTCTCAGAGCGGGTCGAGGCCACCACAGTAGAAGGAAGCATCCCAGCAGCTAGCACCGATGTTCCCAAGGATGCCGAGACCATTGAAGCTTTAAAAGACATGGATGGTCACCATGTGGATGAAGAAGAGGACATTACCGGCTCCAAAAAGGCCGATGATGATGATGATGAGGAACCCCTGGCCAGCCGAAAAGCCAGACAAGAGAAAGAGTTGGCTTCAAAGAAGGTGGGAGACGAGGCTTTGGACGTGGTCCCTCTCGCAGAGTTCGATCCCAAAACTGGGATGATTATGAAAATCCAATCCAAGTCTATCAGCCGGCAGCTTCACTTCGCAAACCCCGATGACTTCCCGGCTTCCCTCTCCAGTAAAAGCAAGAGAAAGGAGGTGGGAGAGGAGGCCTCAGAGGAGTCGGACGTTCCCCTTGTAGACAAGCGGAAAAGGAAGAAGGGAGATCCATCTGAAGCCAACAAGGAGAGGCTGGAGAGGCAGAAGCAAGAGAAGAAATCAAAGCATAAATAGGATGTTTGTAGTTTGTTGGTATTTTGTCTCTAGGTTTTTCACTGGCCAGGAAGTGTAATTGTGAGACTGGTCCTCACTTTTGTTTCTAGATTGTTTTCACTTTGTTGATTTGCAGTACATAAACAAGGATTTGTTTCTTCTTACATCATTGTGTACCTGTATTCATAGAAACTTTCCACGTTTAGTCGTTAGCCAACTATTAATAATTATAAGTCAGTCAATCAACAGGAAGAAGAATGCTCATGCTATGTTACACTATTATATCAAAGTTTAGTGTTTGCATACGAGTGCCTGGCTTCCCCCAATCAGTTGTTACCGTAGCATCTGACTGGGGTTCGCTAGGGATAAATTAGTACTAGCAGCAAGTTGCCCCCTATTTCTGAGTACGGGGGTAAAAGAGATTTCATGGGGTATCAGTAGTTCAGTCAACCCTCATTCTCTTAACAGGGAATAAGTTCTTTCTCAGCGCTCAATCGGAGACGCTTTTGTACCCTTTCTCTCTCTGGAGAGTTAGAGTTCGAGCTCAGCGATTCATTCGCTCCCCGATCCTTCAGCGGGAAAGGAGCTTTTTCTCAGCGCTCAATCGGAGGCGCCTTTATACTCTCTCTCTCTCTGGAGAGTTAGAGTTCGAGCTCAGCGATTCATTCGCTCCCCGATCCTTCAGCGGGAAAGGAGCTCTTTCTCAGCGCTCAATCGGAGACGCCTTTATACTCTCTCTCTCTCTGGAGAGTTAGAGTTCGAGCTCAGCGATTCATTCGCTCCCCGATCCTTCAGCGGGAAAGGAGCTCTTTCTCAGCGCTCAATCGGAGACGCCTTTATACTCTCTCTCTCTCTGGAAAGTTAGAGTTCGAGCTCAGCGATTCATTCGCTCCCCGATCCTTCAGCGGGAAAGGAGCTTTTTCTCAGCGCTCAATCGGAGACGCCTTTATACTCTCTCTCTCTGGAGAGTTAGAGTTCATGCTTAGGCAGCTCCGATCATGGCACACCGCCGTTATTCGTAGATGTCGATTTTTGTGTCTTTTATACTCTCTCTCTTCTCTGGAGAGTTAGAGTCACGGATTAAGCAGTCTGCAATCATGCATTCTTCATCAAACTCATCCTTGGGGTACACTTTAACCCATACTCTGTGGATTAGAGCTAGTCGGACAAGCAGTTAGAGCTTTTACTAAAACTTTGGGTCCCTCCGATTAGTCTACGGGATGAACTGTTGGCACCAGACTTCGGGTACCTGGATTATTCACATTGATTTTTCATAAGAATAAACAGGCAAATAAATAAAGGTGCAGTAAAGGTAAATAACACACAGTATTTTTATAGTGGTTCGGTCGAATCATGACCTACGTCCACTTTATAATCTCTTGCTTTAAGAAATCAGACTATTCTAGGCAAGTCATGCCTTGTACATAGTTTTTTAACAAAGCAAAAGAATAAATTTGAAACTCTCATGTCAAATATGGCCGTAAATGTTGGGCATTCCACACTCTGGGGATTTCCTGTCCATCTACGGTTGCTAGCTTGAAGGTTCCATTATCAAGCTTGCTCAAAATGGAGTACGGTCCTTCCCACTTCGCTCCCATATGAGTTGGGGGTGGGAAGACACGTTTCAGAACCAAGTCTCCGGGTTCCCAGGTCCGGACTCGGACCTTTTTGTTGTAATATTTGGCGACCTGTTGCTTGCATCTCAGAGCACGCAGGTCGGCTTCATCCCTCTTTTCTTCGATCATATCCAGGGACTCAAGGAGCAATCCATTATTGGTCATTGGATCATAATAGGTCACCCGATGAGAAGGTACCTTTATCTCAATCGGGATGACTGCTTCTGTTCCAAAAGCGAGGGAGAACGGGGTATGTCCGGTCGCCGATTTATATGTCGTTCTGTGAGCCCATAGTGCCAAGGGCAATTCATCAGCCCACATGGCTCTAGCCCGCTTCATTCTTCTTTTCATAATGGACTTAATTACTTTATTTGCAGCTTCGACTTGCCCGTTTGATTGTGGGTGTGCCACGGAGGTGTATCGATTATCGATGTGATATTTTTGGCAGAAGTTTCTGAATTCAGCACTATCAAATTGAGTTCCGTTGTCCGTTATCACAATCTTTGGAATTCCAAATCGGCAAATGATGTTTCTCACAATGAAGTTGATCACTCGTTTAGTTGTGATTGTAGTTAGTGGTTCTGCCTCGACCCACTTAGTGAAATAATCTATGGCCACAATAGCAAACTTTGCTCCGCCCCTTGCTATGGGGAGACTTCCTATGATATCAATTCCCCACATAGCAAATGGCCATGGACTCATCATTGTTTTTAACTGGCTTGGAGGCGCTCTAGGTATCTTTGAAAATCTCTGGCATGCATCACATCGTCGTGCATATCTTACTGCATCCTTGTTTATGGTAGGCCAGAAGTAACCATGCCGCAATATCTTTTTTGCCAAAGTTTGCCCTCCAGTGTGATCGCCACATTCGCCCTCATGGACTTCTTGCAGCACACGTTTGATGTCATCGTGGGCTATACATCGAAGGAGGGGCATTGAAAACCCTTGCCTATAAAGAACTCCGCCTTGCAATACGTATCGGGCGGCTTTACGAATTACTTTACGCCTCTCGCTTTTCCTGGTTGGAAGCGTTCCTCCCATTAGGAAATTCTTTATAGGGGTCATCCAGGATTCCCTTTCTGGTTCCGTCTCTAGTACTAGGTCGATTTCCATCTGGTCAATGCTGGGGGACCGAAGTACTTCAACGGGGGCTAGCCCTATCGTTTCAGGATCGTTAGAACTAGCCACCTTTGCCAACTTGTCTGCCTGTTGATTTTCTGACCGCGGAATATGAGATATGCTGTAGTGATCAAACTCATTGAGCAGCTCTTTCACTTTCTTTAAGTATAGAATCAATCTTGCACTTTTAGCTTGGAATCTCCCAGTAACTTGGTTCACAACTAACTTGGAATCGCAGAAGATGTTCAATTTTGTGACTTCTAGCATCTTTGCAATCTTTAATCCGGCTATCAAAGCTTCGTATTCAGAATCGTTGTTAGTGGCCTGAAACTCCATTCGAATGGCATAAGTTATCAATCGTTTCTCGGGGGTTTCAAGCACTATTCCAGCACCAGATCTTTCATTGTTTCTAGCACCATCAGTATATAATTTCCAGGCATCAGGATCGAAAAGTAACTTCGAGGGTTCCACTTCTTCGTTTGCTATATCTTCTTCAGGGACAGTGAATTCTGCTATGAAGTCGGCTATCACTTGCCCCCGAATTGACCGTCTAGGCTGAAAGTTCAAGTCAAATTGACTTAACTCTATGTTCCATTTGAGTAACCTTCCAGATGCCTCCGGTCTCTGTAAAACTTGTTTGAGTGGATGGTCTGTGTATATGGTGATCGGATGTGCCTGAAAGTAGTGCCGAAGTTTTCTGGAGGCAATTAGTAAACTATACGCCAGTTTCTCTACCCGCGGATAATTACGCTCTGCTGCTGTCAATTTTTTGCTCACATAATACACGGGTCTTTGGATCTTATCCTCTTCCCTTACCAACGCTGAGCTGATCGCATGGGATGACACAGCCAAATACACGAATAAATCCTCGTGATCTATTGGTTTAGATAGGATGGGAGGTTTCTCCAAGTGGCTGAGCAAATTCTGAAACGCTTCTACGCAGTCAGGAGTCCATTTAAAGTGGCGTTTTCCTCGCTTTATTAAGTCGAAGAATGGAATGCACTTATCCGTAGCCCTGGAGATAAATCTGCTTAGTGCGGCCACTTTTCCGGCAAGGCTTTGCACATCTCTAATTTGCCTAGGTTCCTGAATGTTCCTGATTGCCGTGATCTAGTCCGGATTAATCTCGATACCGCGCGAACTGACAATGAATCCTAAGAATTTTCCAGAAGCAACACCGAATGAACATTTGGTGGGATTGAGTTTCATCCCATACTTTCGAAGAATGCCGAACATCTCTGCCAAGTCAGTAGTGTGTTGAAAGGATTGCTTGGATTTAACCAACATATCGTCGACGTATACTTCCATTGTTTTCCCGATTTGGTTATAAAACATTCTGTTGACCAGACGTTGGTACGTAGCGCCTGCATTCTTCAAACCAAAGGGCATTACTACGTAACAATATAATCCCAGATCAGTGATAAAGCTAGTATGCTCTTGGTCCGGAACGTGCATCGGAATTTGGTTGTATCCTGAATAAGCATCCATGAATGAGAGAAGCTCATGACCTGCCGTCGAGTCTACCAACTGGTCAATTCGAGGTAATGGGAAACTATCCTTTGGACAAGCTTTGTTTAGATCCGAGAAGTCGATACACGTTCGCCACTTTCCGTTGGCCTTCTTTACCAGGACTGGATTCGAAATCCAGTCTGGGTAAGTGGAATCTCTGATAAACCCATTACTCTTTAGCTTTCCGACCTCTTCTTTCAAGGCAGCGGACCTCTCTGGGCCCAGCATTCGCCTTTTTTGCTTTACTGGAGAATGTTTGGGGTTAATGCTCAAAGAATGGCTCATGATTGATGGGGATATCCCGCACATGTCTGCATGGGTCCAAGCAAATACATCCAAATTGTTCTTTAAGAAATTCGTCAATTCTTCAGCAAGATTTGGACTTAACTGGGATCCAATCTTAAGGACCTTCTCCGGGTCACTGTCATCGATTGGTACATCCACAGTTGCCTCGTTGGGAGTCGCCGTTCTGCCCCCGGGTTCTTGATCCTCTCTGGGATCTATATCCTCGGGCACCACTTTAGGCAACTCTCCAACAATTGTCCTCTTTGGTTGCTATAAGGTCCCCACCCCCGAAGGGGGAGAAGTGCCTTTAGTTTCGATATCCCCTCCATTGCGAAGTAACTTTAGTTCGGCGACATAACATGCTCGCGCAGCAACTTGATCCCCTCTGACGATACCAATGCCAGCTTCTGTGGGGAATTTTAATAACAAGCACCAAGGGGCTATACATGCTCTGAACTTTGCGAGGGCCGGTATGCCCAAGAAGGCATTGTATGGTGATTCAACATCCAAAACCACAAAGGGAAGGATTCTCACTCTCTGGCGTTCTCCTTCCCCAAGTGTAACTGGCAACTCTACATAACCCATTGGAGCGGTGGATGCTCCGTTGAATCCACGGATCCACCCCTGGCAGGGCTTCAAGTCTTTTATTTCAAGATTCATCTGGTCAAAGGCCTTTTTGAAGAGAATATTAACGGAACTCCCGTTGTCCACCAGGACCTTATGAACAGTGGCTGGCCCAATGGGTATTGTAATTACAAGTGGATCTTCAGTTGGAGCATGGACTCCGACGCTTTCCCGTTCTCGAAAAACAACATCACCAGTCATCATCTTCTGCTGCTTCACCGGGATACTGTCCTCGGGATTGCTACATTCCCCCACTTCGAGGTGCTGTTTGGCTGCATTGACGTATTGATCTAACGCTTTGGAACTATGCCCAGCAAGATAGAGTCCTCCGATCACGGTATTGATAACAATATTCTTTCCTTTTTGCTGAGCAGTCGGCCTAGCAGCAAGTTGATTTTGATTCTGATTCGGGGCCTGCACTGCTTGCCCCCTGTCCCTAGGCGCTACTCTGTATTCATCTAGCTTCCCTTCTCGAAGTAGCCTTTCGACCACGTCCCTAAGGTGACGGCATTCATTCGTCGAATGACCGTGAATTTGATGAAAGAGACAAAACTTTCCTGTCTCACGCTCTTTTTCTGTCGATTCTCTAGGAGGTGGCCTCTTATTTTGGAGGACTTCATACGCATCCATGAAAATATTCTCCAAAGTATCATTGATGGGTGTATAACTTTCAAAGGCCCTGGGACGAGTCCTTCTCTGGGAATCGTTCCCTCGGCCCCTCTTCCGATTGCTGCCGTTACCATTGTTATTGTTGTTACCCGGCTGACGGCCACCCTGATTCTGATTTCCGACGTTAACTTCAACTTTCCCCGAGCTGTCTCCAGTCTGTTTGATGGCGACATTGCTCTGAACTTCTTCCTTATCAGTTGTTTTAAGCTTTCGGTTTGCGTATACCTCTTCCCGGCGCAGATGTACGTTGGCTTTCTCATAGAATAACTCTCTGGTGTGGGGTGGTTTGCCTGCCAAGTACCTCCCGAATTCAGTGTCCTTATCCACTCCGTCAATCAATGCTGCGACGATGGTCGGCTCATGAGGATCTTTAACCTCAGTGGCGGCCAAATTGAAACGATCCAGGTACACCTTTAAACTTTCGCCTGGTCGCTGTTTGACAAGGAATAAATCGATCACGCTTTTCGTCTTCTGTGCGTAGATACGGAATTGCTCTACAAACTTCTCGCTTAGTTCTCTGAAGCTAGAAATCGATCTCGCCGGCAGGCGAGTAAACCATAGCAAAGCCACGTCCTCCAGGAATATGGGAAACGCTTTACACTTAACCGCGTCAGAAGCGGCGGCAGCAGTCATCGACCAAGAGTATCTCATTAGGTGCTGCACAGGATCAGACCTTCCTGCATATCGGTTCATTTGTGGCATGTTGAAACGCCTTGGAAAAGTTGCATCCAAAATATCGTCGGTAAAAGGAGTATGACTGCGGCCAATCCCCCAATCTTTGTTCCGCTGCCCACGGCTGTCGGCCAAAATCTGGTGAACCATGGCTGCGACGTTTGCACTAGTCAGAGGAGGTTCAGGGTCAGTGCCTCTGGCCCGACGAGGTTCTCTGATCTCTCTTCGGGGAGTAGCCACAAAATCTGGGGCTCGGACGGGGCTTCGCTGCCCCCTGTTATCATGAGTATGCGTGCGGCGACGGGGCTGAGGTGGTCTGTCGTGCACAGGACTGTTCACATCTCGAGTCCTGTGAGCCGTTGCTTGACCATTCATATTACGGTTCGTGGGTCCTGCCCCTAGTTCTTCTTCTTCCTGTGAGGGCAGGGTCCCGAACCGAAGCTGTTCTATGTTTTCGGCTCTCTCATACGGTCGCCGCGGAGGTCTCGGTGATTCTTCAGATGAAGAGGAATATGCTGGGGTGAGTGGACGAACTGGCGATGATCTTTGCCTTGTTAGCTCATCAAGTCTTCTATCCATAGCCGTCAGGTTTTGCCGTAGGATAGAACTTTCCTGCCTTTGGGCGGCCAACTCATCAAATAACCTATCCCACATTTCGACAAAGCGGGAAAGATCCCCCTCAGTGACAGGAGCAGCAGGATCATAGTGGTCATCATCACCCTCTCTCATGGGCAAAGTGCTCGGACCGGGTCGAGCAGAGGTTCCAGGACGATAGGAGTGGGTCATAGGTTCTTTTCCAGGTCGAGTTGTGTTCTGATCATCAGTTCGGGTAGCTGCGGTTCGTGGAGGGCGGTTCGCTGCGCCCCCCTGAGATCGACTCGTGGTCGTAGTACGCAGAGGTTGCGAGGTGTTGCCTCGGGATCGAGTGACAACACCTTCGGTAGCACGGATCGTCTCGTTCCCATCGACTCGGAACGAGGTGTCTTCGTCGGATCGGATCGCCCCCTGCGCTCCGCGATCCAGAATTTCTTCGTTGACCAGTTCGTGCACACTCTCCTCGATCGTTTCGTTGATCTGCGAAACTTTAGATCTTTTTCCAGCCATGATATCCGAATCGCTGGAATCTTCAAGAAAATGAATGACGAAACTTTAAGACTGAGTTTCTCAGTGAAAGCACCAAAAATGTTAGATCGAAATTTGGACCTAACACCCAAATTGTTATGAACAGTAAAGAATTTCGAATGAAGAACAAGGAAAAAAGAAAATAACACTCAGAATTTATAGTGGTTCGGCGTTAACGAGCCTACGTCCACTTTATATGTTATTAATTATGCTTTAGAAGCTAATACAACAATGATTTCCCTCAATATTTCAGTGGTTTGACAGCAATGGCGGATTCAGTACTCACTATTGCCAAAAGATCCCGAAAAATGCCAAGCTCTGGGCTATTTATAGCTGATTTTGTCAGGCGGATCGCGGACACGTGGCACGAATCCCGAGATTTTCGGATCGCATCGCCACCATTGAAGAAACAGTCAAACTAACCGTTGTGAACAGGTGTCGTCAGATCCGTGCGATTCGGATCGCTGAAGACCAGCTCGTGGTTGAACGGGTCAGAGGGTTCGGTTCGTTACAAGGGATCGGATCGCCTGGAGGTGTCGTTCGTCGACGAGATGGGAGCGATCCGTTCCTGGGCGAGTCGATAGAGCGCGATCTAGTCCTGGGCGAGACGATGGCGTGCGATCCGTTCCTGGGCGAGACGATGGCGTGCGATCCGTTCCTGGGCGAGACGATGGCGTGCGATCCGTTCCTCCAATTTCTTGGGGGACTTGGTTTCCTGGTTTCCTTTTATGAATGATCCTGGATGGCTTGGTCAAAAAGCGAGCCAACAATAAATAAAAATCATATTTTCATTATGCTATCACACAGTTAAAAATCAATTTTTTTATCTCGTTGCTACATATATAAAATCGAATTTTTATTCCATGATCATATATGAAAAATCTCAGTTTTATCTAACTAAAAATTATATTTTTACCTAAGCAAAATCCTATTTTTACCGAAGTAAAAAATCATTTTTTTTCTTACTATTGCATAAAAAAATCAGATCTTGAACAAGCTATTATATATTTAAAACTGAAAAAAATAAAGAAATGTAAATTAATAATTAAAACTTACTGTTTTTGATTTTTCATTGAAGGGGGAGGGGCGCCGGAGTCGGATGGTCAAGAGGGAGGCGGTGTTGGCACGATGGTGGTTGGCGGAGCTGGTTTCGGGGGAGGGAGGGGTCAGGGCTTGGGGTCGCGGTTTGGAGAAACAAGAGGGGCAGAGGAGAGAGAACGACGACGGTGGGGTTCACTGGAGGGGCGCGATGGCGGGACCGACGGGGTAGGGGTGTGGCGGCGCTCGCCTGGAGGAATCGTGCGAGAGTTTTTTTCTTCTTTTATTTCAATCTGATTTAAAGAACAACGAGGGGGGTTGAGAGGGTAAAGGAGATGAAAGGGGGAAATGTAAAATTAATTAATTATTTAATTTAATTCTCTAAAAAGTTATTTTTTCATTCGAATTCCAAATCGAACACAACGACTGTCATCTCTAACCGAATACCCACATTCTGAAGCCAATGGGATATGTTTCGTAACCCAATTAGGCTGTTACGATCAGTTTTGCTTTAAATTAAAATATAAATCATTATATTTTAAATTCAAACGCACATTTTAATTTACCGGGGCCACATACTGACTTCAAAAATTCCAGAAAAATAAATCTAGCTATGTTTTGTCGATACGGTCCTAGCAAAACTAATTTCATCAAATTTGGAGACCGTTTGAAAAACGGTCATTTTTCAGTCGATTTAAATTCAAACCGAAATTGCCAAACACGTTTTCTTTTGCCACGCTCACATATTGATTCAAAAAATTATGAAAATTGGAATCTAGCAATAATTTGACATTCCGAATCCAACAAAAGTGATATCGTCGAAAACGGAAGTCGTTTGCAAAATCGTTATTTTTATGGCTATATTTTATATAAATTCCATAGCGACTATTCTGAATTTTCAATTGGACATAATTTTTTATTCCCACTATGAAATCTGAATTTTTCACATTCGTTGGAAAGATATTTCCAAACAGATTCAAATATTTCTGGTTTTTCTAAAATCCGATTTATTTTGAATCATGTACATTCATTTGAAATTTGAAATCGAAATTTCAAACTACCGCGCCATTTTCAGTTCCTTTTATAATTAAAATAAATATTTATATTCTAACTTCGATTTAAATAAATTTATACGTTCTAATTCTATTCAAAATAAATTTCTAGTCGTTATTATTTAAAATAAATCATTTTAAATATTCAAAATTCATTAAAATTGTCAAAATATAAAATTTAAATTGGTTCTGATTTTCTGGATTGTGATATATATATATATATATATATATATATATATATATAAACAAATAATAATAAATTTTGAGGAATCCAGTTGATCAATAATTCATATATATAAACAAACAAATAATAATAATAATATATATATATATACACACACACACATACATACATACATATATATATACATACATATACATATATATATAATAATCACAATTGATCAATAATTCATCAATGCATCCAAACAGCTAACAAACAACACATAAAATATTTATACTAAATAAAAATTCGATTACAATAAATTATAAATGAACCAGAGAGTTAGTTTACTCACCTTGATTTTTATCGATGATTTATCATCGTTTTCATCTAATTTTAAAAAAGTGTTTAAAATTAGACAAAAATCCCATTAGCTCCAAATTATTCCAATGTGAGGTCGACGTCCATAAGAACCCAATGGACTTTGTTTCCGTGTAATCCTGATCGCATATGAGCAATATATAATTATCACATGTTTATACTTAAATATTTTATATTTTATATTAAACAAATTATATATTAACAACTTCATTACTTAAATTTAAATCACCTAATTAGCTTCTTAATTCCTTATCTATAGTTAACCTTCTAAACTTACTGACCATTTCACTGTTATTACCTAAAGCATACATGGTACATAACATAACATAGTTCTCTGCATTTAAAGGTTCTAATTCGATTAGCACTTTAACAATTCTCTTTCCAAACTTTATATTCTGATGAATTCTACACCCATTAAGTACTGCTCTATGTACTGATGCACACTTACTCAGGTTATGTTTTTGAAAACGACAAGAGTTATTTTCTTGTTTGCAAGATCCAGCCATCCAGGTTTATTCCTTCTCCTGTAACTCTTTTCTTTTTTTTTTTTTTTTTTTTTTTTTCAGTATGATCACATAAATGATCTTTAAAGTTTTCACAAGTAATCATACATAAGTAGGCATGATTCTAGATCTCAGGACATAAATTTACCATCTTGATCTCATGTAACTGGTTTAAACAGTAAAAGACTTCTACTGCATTGAATTATCAAATCATATATATACTATGAAGTTGAACTTATGATAGGAATCAAAATCATATTATTTTACATTAAAACTTGTAGTTTGAATACCTTTCAAAACATAAATCAAGTTAGTTTCTCGCAAACTCTGGCCTCTCCCTTTGAAATGCATTCTCGAGCCAGTATCCACGCCCCAGAAAATCGTCAAACGCATCTCCATCACTGCTAGATATCGACCAGAGCTCCCCTTGTTTCCAACGGAGATCATCCACCTTGAGGTTGCCATGTACCAGGAAATTCGCCACCCCAACTCTCCTAAGATCACCATAATTTAATTGAAATAGTCGGGACTTCGACTCTCCAAGCCACGACTATTGGGAACAGCGATCCTTTTCATTACGAAATCCCCCCAAAAATAAATAAATAAATCATGACATGTGCTAATCAACGCCACCAACACAAAAATAACCTTGGTTTCTCCCCTCGTCGCCTCAAACACCCATGCGACTCATCCCTAGGCCACGCCGTTCGAAGTCGACCTCCAGACAATACTTCGCGCTCCATTTGATTTGATTACAAAAAGGAACAAATTCGATATCTTTGAGGATTTCGTATCGGTTGTTTTTCGTTTCGAAGTATTTGCTTGGATTGAAGGCGGCTTGAGTTTGATTATAAAATTTTGAGGAAGAATTCGAAAATGAAAAGGGGGAACTGCGATTTCAATTCGTTTAGGAGAAAATGAACGAAGGGAAAAATAGAAGAGTTTTAAAGGGGGTATGGGTAGATTTATAAACAAATTCCCAAAGTAGCATGCCTAAACGATTAGATTCGAGCTCTAATCGTGATAAAACTTGTTATCCTATAATAACTTAATATTTCAGACACAATGGAACTGGTTTCGTCGAATTCAGAGATCATTTGTAAAACTTCCTTTTAATTCTCACGTGAATCGATATGCGTTTAAGTTGCGCACGATTACACAATAATTCCAATTGACACGAAATTGGAAATCTAAGCATAATTAGCTATTATGGATTTTATAAAATTAGCTTCGTTGAAATTCGAGGTTGTTTGAAAATTGATTCTTTTCACATATCAAATTAAATCGAGAAAATATAATTTAAATCCAAAACAATTAACTCTTCGATAATAAATTATTATTATTATCGTTTACATTCGAATAAAATTTATATTGATCATCTAAATCGTTTCGATTTGGTTTTTACTTCGAATTCAATTATTTGTCGATTTCATATTAGGATAATTCGATATATTCCAAATTAAATCATATTCGATTATTTAATCAAAAAGTTCATTTATATTATCTAACTCAACATTTAAAACATTATTAAATGTTTAAAATTTATCGACTAATAATTCGGGTCGTTACAAGCCAATACAACTAAGCACGTATCATCCCAACTAAGGTAGATGACTTGCCTATAGGACATTGGGCAAGAATGTTAATCCTCAATAGAGGAGGAACCATGACCATCCACAGGTGGTATCGCATGAAGAACAAAGTCAGCAAATAAAGAAGAAAGTCCTGGGACACAGCCCTCATTCTCACTAGAATAATAGAAGGATCTATCTCATGAAGAATCATCCAGAACTCCATGGTTCTAGTTACTCATTTGACCATCAAGAACAATAAAAAACTCACTATCTAGGACCAAGTAATATAAGGCTCGATGTTCACCGACTTCACTAGAAACATAGCAAAAGAAACACTTCCACTCATGATTATATCGCATGTCAAAAACTTCATGAAACCAGGGTTTCTCTTCAAGAATCCAAGAAAAAGAAGGACAAGTGGGATCATGGAGAGCCACGTCCTCAACAGTCACAGGATCTGGAGTAGCATTGGAACTTGGAAAAACGAATAGACGAAGCAAGGGGAATGTAGACATACTCAGAGATCGCAGAAGGAATGGAAGCAGCGACAGAAGGAACAACTTTCGGGACCCAACAACAAGAGGGAGGTTTGGAAAAGGAACAATAGTTGGTGGAGTATTAGGAGGGAGCTTGGAAGAGGGAAACAAATGACCAAAAGATTGGCAAGTCGAACAGATATCCAGGGCCCAACCATAACAGACCCTGACATTGGCAATAATGTCATAAGCAATCTAGACCTTGATAAGTAGGCAAAGGCATATACGGGGAAATCTCAGTAAGAGCTTTAGCATAAATAATTTTATCACAGGCACTTGTTCTAGCATCAGTTAATCTCAACTTTCCAATGTGGCGGAAAAGTCATTTTAGACATCAAAGGCTAGGGAATAGAAGGGATCTAAAAAATTAGTTCAGAAAGAGGAAGGGAATAAAAAAACTGCTCACGAGCACTAGAAGCTAAAGGTGTCCATTTAGAGATAATAAATGGCATGCCTTCATTGTGAGAAGATTCGGAATATAGGACTAGCAAACACTCCTTTTCCAAAGAGAATTTGAAATGATACATAGTATCAACATAGATAGCATGTATACATTGCATTGGATTAAGGAAGAAACTGACATTATAACTAGACCAGAATTTGGATCTAGCTTTAACAAGCTCAATAGTTAATTGAGGCACACCGTTTATAATATTCCGGTTAAGGTCCTTAGGTAAATAATCACCGGCATTGCCTTAGGAGGGTGGAGAAGAGAGAGGACCACTTTACTGGATGCGCAGAAGCAACAAGAGAGTTAGCAGCAAGTTGGCCTATATTCTCCTTGGCATTTTCACAAACTGCTTGAGCCAAGGCATTTTTTTACCCAAAGAGCGTCCAAGTAAAGAGTGCATCTAACCGGTCAGACAGAGCCATATCAAGAGGCATATCCCGATCACCTAACGTTGCCATAAGCCTACAATCTGCTTCAACTAATTTAGAAACTGATACAGCGGAAGCTTTAGAAGTTGAGGATGACGCAACAAGGAGGCATGGGATATCAATCCGCGAGCCAACCAAAGGAGGCTGGAAATCGGATTGCACGTCGACCACATGTGGCTTAATAGGGGAAGATTTTGATTCATTTGGATCTAACTTGATAGGAGAGAAGCAGTTTGATTTGCTAGGCATTGGGATTGAGGGGGGAGCTGGGAAGGGTCAGAGGTGAAGCGCTGCAGCAGGAATAGGAAGCAAGTATTTCGAAGATATTACAATGGGAAAAGGTCCCTATGAAAAGGAAGCCATTACTGAAGCTAGAGTTTTGATCCTGATAAAATACCTCTTCTTATTTCAAAAATGTTGAGCTAATGGTAAAAATGTTGCATGCATTGTTAGTAGTAGATATTAGTTTATATCTCGTCTTTTATTTATGAGTTAAGCGAACTGTAATTTCACTACGTTAGATTAACAGAAGAGATAATTCCTTGCGTCAGTAGAAAGAGCAGCAGTTATTTACAATGAATTACTAGTATAGTCCCGTGCGATGTACGGCTGCTTTCAATCGAACATCCATGAATACCGTACCAAATAACTAGCATATTTTCTATGCTGGTATATTTATGGTTTTAGAAATATAGATATAAATAATTGTAATTCATGAATACCGTACCAAATAACTGGCACATTTTCTATGCTGGTATATTTATGATTTTAGAAATATAGATATAAATAATTATAGATACATGATTACATGTTAGTACATCAATACAAAATTATTATTGTGATGTAGATGCAACTGGTTACTAATATGAAAATGGATTCAACAACTATAACATGGTACGCTGATACGTAAATGGATTCAGATACGATTAGTTGGAGCTCGTGTCTAAAGCGAAAGACATACTATTGAAGCATTTATAGCCTATGCAGGAAGATGAAGGCAGAATATAGGCTAAATTCTAAAGTGTAGGTAGACAAAAAGGTAGTTGAAGGTGCAATTATCTTTTATCTAACTAATTCACTGCACATCTTGTTGCAGACAAAGTGAACAATGTAGTAAACTTCAATCCTTGACAGGGTAATATTTGTGCACTATACAATGATCATGATTCATGTAAAATGAGATGCCAGTTTAAAAGCTTCTAATGAGCATTAATTTTTGTATTTAAACTAATTCATAAGTTTTAATTTTCTTAACCGATATAAAATAATGATTTTTTTCACTTTAGGCCCATGTCCTTAAAACCTTCCTCCAAACATATAAACCGTGTATGAGTCAATTTTTATATTTATTTCATGTTTCAAATATAATATCGAGGCAGTGTACTTTATTCCGTTGCATGAAGTATCTTTATAGCAATGTTTTACTTTGGCAACCCAAGTGATGTATAATTCTATAACCGTATAAGCATACTTTTTTAAGGTGTGAAAAATCCATAGATGACTATATATTTATCAAGGAAACACTGAAATATCATCTATATATGAGATAGAAAATATTAAAAGCAAACCTGTAGACATACAAAATCTAAAAGGATATGTTTGAACTAAAGTCCTGTCTATAATAAAATAAAGACTGATGGTACAATGTTCATTCTTGAGCTTCATAAAGCAAACAATGAAAAGAGATTATAAATAATCTCCTTGTTTGTGTCTGACATGCATCACCAGACTGGGTCAGTGTGTTTATGTTATGATCATCAACAGCCCATGCATTTTGACCTGCAGTGCATGAGGACAGTTTGCCATCATCTTCGCCTTAGTTTGGTCATCAACATTGTTGCAGTAACACCTTGCAGCAATGCTCTTCCACAGTCGTTCACCTCAAGCCACTTTAGGAATCGGCTCATCAGTGCAGTTTTAATGCTAATGCCCGACGTCACAATAGCCCCCTTCTGCCTAGTATAACAACTCAAAACCTACACTGCATGGCTCCAGGTTGAGGACCCCATTGGCTTCCCTAAAACAACTCACAATCCGCATACTCACTCATGAAACTTAACTCTCTCATTTAATCATAACTGTTTGATCGGCTCTTGCATGATCCAACATGATATTTAACTAAATAATCTGAAATACAAATTAGTAAACATAAGTCAATAAAAATAAATGGAAACATTGGTCAGCTAAGAAAGTTTGAATAACTTTAGTATGTATTCTGTAGTAAAAAAATGACTATGTTGTTGGCAACATTAAAAGGGAAACTATTTACCTAGATGTTTACATAACATTTCCTAGCTTTCTCTTATGGTTTTAACAAATAGTTATCATAATCAATTAGGACAAAATGTTAAATTTATTTATATCCAAAAAGGTGAACACAGTTCAGGAAGTCGTCCATCCCTTAAGTTTGTAACACAGCTTTCAAATAACATACCACAACACAAAGGATTTAGTTCTGGAGAACTAATACTTCTGCCTCTTCCAACTCGAGTTTACGATCACAAGGAGCTTAAATACATATTTCCACAATTTGTATCTAATTAGAAGTAGACATAGTTAAAAAGTAACAATTGGTATTTATTGTCAAAGACTTGAATTATGGATGAATAAAATCATCGAGGCAAATAACATTCAAATTAAAATTGGACTCAGCTAAGTAATCATTGGTATCTATTGTCAAAGACTTGAGCTGTGGATGAATAGAATTGTGGAGACAAATAACATGCAAATTAAAATTGGATTCAGCTATTTCGATTTAAGTTTGGCTAGAGTGATTTGGTTATAAATTTCTTTTCTCAATACAGAAAATGATTTTGAAATATTACCCAATTCGACTCAATTTAGTAAAATATCCTAGAACTACCTTTCATAAATAACTACCTTTCATAAATATTCTAGAATGACCTTTCAATATTTTCCACTTAGACTTGAGCTGTGGATGAATAGAATTGTGAAGGCAAATAACAAGAAAATTAAAATTGGATTCAGCTATTTCAGCCTGTACTATATTGCCTTATTAATCTTACCTAGACTTTGGTACAAAGTTCTTCAGCAAATAAAAGGTAATTGCCTGAACCCACATAGAAGGTAACCTTGGAACCATCATAAAAATATAGTTCTAGACAATTTGTTTTCTCTATTCCTATAGAAATGTCAATGAAATAAAATGATAATTTAGTAGAGTTGCTATACTTTAAATCATTTTAGAATCAATCTATAGATAGATTTCTTTCACGTTACAAAAACTAAAAAAAAAAAAAAAAAAAAAAAAAACATAAATCGCTCCGTTTGATGAAGGACAAAAAAGGAAGAGAGTGACATTAATATTTTGTGCCTCCTACAAGATTTTTTTTATATAGTAGTTTAAGCAGGAAAACATAGCATTAAACAAAGCATACTGAATTACGTGTTTTGTGACCCCAAAATTTTGATAATTATTTTCTTCTTATCTAAAACATATGGCTATACAAATTAATATACTTCAATGAAACTAATAAACATGAATCATATAAAATTATCTTTTTAGAAAACGATCATAGTTTACCTTCTACTTGGCACTGTTTCATCTAAATCCAGGAGTAAACACCTTTTAATAAACAAAATCCGAACTGGTTTTGTTGACACTTGAACTGGATGAACATTTAAAATTAAATAAACACTGATCTGCATGTACATTGTTGTAATTCAATTAATGCTACAACTCAAGCCGTCATAAGTTTTGTTTTAACTGCCTTAATCCAAATGTGAGAATAAAACTAATAATCAGCAAATGGCCAATTTAAAAATTCTTTTTTGCGATGGTAAGAAATAACATAGAAATCAATAATCATCATCAAATAGGAATGAAACCAGAATTAATTTAAAAAAACAAACCTTCGTTGAAGAGTAAAGAAGATGGACATTCATTTTGTCATGGCAGTGCATAAAAAGTAAACATGAAAAAATATCTGTAAGCTACATGTTCAGCATCAAACTTTTACAAATGAGCATTTTCGCTGCACCTTCAAAATAAAACTAATATTCAACAAATGACCAGTTTAAAAATTCTTTTTTGCGATGGTAAGAAATAACATAGAAATCAATAATCATGATCAAATAGGAATGAAACCAGAATTAATTTTAAAAAAACAAACCTTCGTTGAAGAGTAAAGAAGATGGACATTCATTTCGTCATGGCGGTGCATAAAAAGTAAACATGAAAAAAATACTTAGAAGTTACATGTTCAGCATCAAACTTTTTCAAATGAGCATTTTCTCTGCACCTTCGCAACAATGAATATTGTATTCAATCCAAATTGCACAATCAAAATAATGTAATTAGTTATGCAGGCCTTGATAATATTTTTTTTTTTTGCTTTTGCAAAGAGAATCAAGAATCGATCTATGCATCCTAGAACTATATCATTTTATCTTCAAACATGATTGTTAACCTATTCACATTAATGTGTCTGAAAACACACAAAGCTCGTTAATATTTTATTTTTATTTTTATTTTTTATGACTATCAAGAAAAATAACCACCCAGCATAATGTTTAAAATTGAAAATGCTACATTATTTCAGTAACATGACGCATTTTAATGCACTGAAATGAAAAAAAAAATGATATAATGATCAACCTCTCTAGTATGCTCCTCCCTGCCATTAGCCACCACTTTCATAACCACCCTGCAGTCCGGATGTCAATCTCTGATTATCTGATACCAAAATATTTTGTCAGGCCTCCAACTCCTTGAGTTGCTAAAAGGGCAGTCAATGCCTGCCCATTGAGAAGACTGAAAATTATTATGTAACTGGTCTATGGAAATCGAGTATAACTCTAGATTTATTGTCTTTACTTTAAAGATATAAACAATTAAATTTGGTGTATGACATCCTAGCATCAAATATGCAAATATGCTACACCAAAACGCAACATATAGTTCAGGCTTTCATGTGAGATGGGAATTCCATATCATATATTGTTTTGTTTTAGCAAATTATATCACCTCTTTCTATAATAAACATTCTGTAGATTGTAAATATTTTATACTAACAGGTACCAAAATTTTCAAGCTTTCATCAAGATGGGAATTCCCCATCGTATATTGTTATCTGTTAGCAAATCGGTATACATACCTAAGTTGCACACATTTATTGTTATTATGAATAAAGGTACACACATGACATGATGTAGATTATAGGTATTAAATAATTTACACCATGATAATGGAATCCAGACCATCTCAAACCTAAATGAAAATAGAGGTAATGAATATAAATAATAAGTCATCGTATATTGTTATATGTTAGCAAATCTGCATATATACCTAAGTTGCACACATTTATTGTAATTATGAATAAAGGTACACATATGACATGATGTAGATTATAGGTATTAAACAATTTACACCATGGTGATGGAATCCAGACCATCTCAAACCTGAATGAAAATGGATGTAATGAATATAAATAATAAGTTTGTATTACCATAACCATAGGAAGATGAATTACTACTTAACACCAAATTAATAAACCAATAGTGAGCTATAGTTTACTTACACTGGTCTTTTTTTCAAATACAAATGACATAAGTTGCTGGAGTGCATCCTTCATCCATTGAAAACAGTTGGGAAAAACTAAAAATATAACATGAAAATTTGAATTATACATGTGCATAAACATATTCAGCACACTGAATATGAAACATTTTTGAAAGAAAGATAGAAGATTACAACATTGCCATAATATCATTAAATGCTGATATGGTCGAAGATATAAGAATTCCACGAATATGACCATTCAATATTAGGCTAAATAGAACTGATTCAGACTATGTTAACTTATAATTTGCATGGGATGGTATGTAGATGATGAACTCAAAAACAGTAATATGGAAAGGTAATTTTTATTTTAATCCACAATTTTAATAAGCTAATCCACCCTATAAAATAGGATCATTGACTTTTAATAATATTTAAATTTTAATTAGTTCATCCACCTAAAAAACGTCGAATATATTTTTCTTCTTGGTTCTGCGTCTTTCTTTTTCTCAGCGTCTTTCTTCTCGGTATCGAGTCGTATATTTCTTATTTCTAAAATCCTACATCTAAATTAATGTATAAGCGGAGTACATCATTTAACGTAATAACAGTAAGTAATTTGTTTATTTTTAGTTTGAAGTTAATTAATTGTATGCAAAATTGTTTTTTTATATCAACATTATTACATATAATTATAATTATTGTTAGCTATTTTTTGAAATTTTGAAAAATTGATAGAAACATGTCTGAAAATTTGATCCTGGGTGGATCAACTTGATCAGAAAGAGATGTTGTAAAGGAGCTTCTTATTGCTTCTTTTTTCAAAAGCAGTGATAATTTTATTAATTTTATCTTTTCAATACTCCACTGCTTCCAGCTATTGGCAAAGTTCCAAAGCAAGCCGACCACCAATAGCAGCCTATTCATGGTTATGCTTAACATCCATATTGAGTAGCAAAACATGTTTCAGTAATACCTAATCGCTGCATCTCATTTTTTTTGTTTGCTTTTGATAGAGTAAAACAAATAGAGCACATATCTATTGTAAGCTTTATGATAGAGTGAAATCTATAAGTTAATCCACTCATGGATTAACTTACAAAATAGTTGTGGATTAACTTGTTAAAATAAAATGGTGGATTAACTTATTAAATTTGCGTATTAAAATAAAAATTACCATATGGAAAATATATTTCTAATAATTTAGTCTTCCTATTTTGCACATAAGAAATCCAATTGATTAAAAGATTATAAAAACATGCAATTGTTACAATTAAGGTCTCCATTACTTTACTAAGGTATAAAATGTAATTAAAGTTTGCAAGTAAAACTATTTAATTTTCTGCATTAAAAGTCGACAACTACCAAATCAACATTAAATGCCCAACATCATTGCTTGGACAATAAACTGATTTAGAATTGAACTTGCATCAAATGCATATTTGCTGAAGATATACCTGGTCGAGAATTGAAAATTTCGAAAAATAACAGTAAAATCACATATTGATTGAAAATATACCTGATTAAGCGTGGACCCAGAAGATTCTCAAAATTATTACATGTGAATTTCGCAAAATCAAAAGTACAATATGATCTACAAAAAATAATATAGAAAATTCCGTTAGTTAATTGGATTAAGAGCTAAAAAAATTGTAAATAGAAACAGAAGAATACCCCTTCATAAATTCATCGTAGAATTTGGACTTTAAAGTGAATCAAAAAGGCTGTAGAATATTCAATCGGAGGCAGCAATGCTTCTCCAATTTCTCCCCTTTTCGCTAAAAATTGAAACAGCTTGATTTTGGAATCCATGAATCGAGGTAGGCGGTATAAAATCAAAGTAGACGGGAGAGGTGATTGACATTGTTTGATGGATTAAGAAGATGGCGATAGAGGCGAAGAGGATGCGTTGGCTACCAGAATCAGCTTGCGGAAGAAGGCGAGAGTGATAAGAGCAGTACATTGTTGGAGAAAAAGACGAGACATCGGTTGCGGAAGAAAGAGGTTTTGGTTAAAAAAATTGGGTTAGAAAGTGAAAGAAAGAAATTTGGGAGATGACGGTTGTTGGTAGCGAGAGAAGGAAATTTGGTAACTAATCGGCGTATAGACAGATAAATACACGAAGAACTGTCTAGAAGTTGGAATTTATCAGTACTGAAAATATAGTAGAAAATTTATTTTAAAAGAGAGCCTTTTTGGAAACTATACCATAATAATTATTGTCTTGAAAGTTGAGTTATTCAAAAATGTCATGTTTCTGTGTGAGGAGGGAATGGGTAAGGAAACGCAAATATAAAAAAAACATACTTTTGTTCTGTAGTTTTTGTCTTGTTATGTGTGAGGAGTGAACGGAAGGGATTTTTTTTATTATTTATTAGTGGTATTGTGGAGGGGAAAGGGTCAGATTTGGAGGGAATATTTTATTATTTATTAGTGGGTTATGAAGGGAAAAGGGTGAGTTTTGGAAGGAAAGTTGGCCTTGCTTTAGTATATAGTAAGATTGAAGGGTGAATCTATACTATACTATTAAAGCTGAGTTGATTTTAGTTGGCTCACAAGCCCCCTCAAATTATTATTACCATTTAACATGAGCACGACACGTGGAATGTTTACTCAATCGTCTCACATTTCCACGCGTCTGCCTTTTCCATCGCGTAGTTCCCATTGCCCTTCTCATCTATCTGACCCCTCCCCTTCTTCCTGCTTGCGTTTCCCTTTCCTATACTATCGCCTAATTACCTCCCCGCCGTTTCCCCAAAACCTGCAATCGGCGTTCCCCCTCCCCTTCCTCTCTCACGGCGCACAAGCTCCGCTCTTTAAACCCTAACTTGATTTGGTCCTGGTCGGTCTCCGCCGTCGCCCCTTCTACCACCAACCATCCCGTGGTCGTGGCTGTCTCTGCCTTCCCGTTCCATCGACGTATACGCCCGATCTACCGATCCAAACGTTGTAAGTTACTTTCCTCTTTTTTTCTTTCTCTTATCCAGTCTTCGGTTCTTTTTCTCGGCTGTTCGTTACAGGCATCGATAGGTTGCATTATTTGGTGACTATATTTTACCTGTTTTTGTTATTACTTATTTCTACTACCCTAAAGTATGTTGAGGTTTGATACTTTTTAGCTGGCTTAAAACATAGTTGTAAATAGGGAGTATATTTTAATATACTTGGATTTTATCATTTTACCATGATTGGCTCAATCTCATCCTTTTACATTTTTTTTATCAAATTTTGTGAGAAGTTGAATAAGAGTTAACATCCATATGTGTGCATACACATACACACACTTACAAATTTTGGTTTTGTTTCTGAATTTTTGAAGAATTCCACCGACTTTGATTCCAATCTCCATCCATGCCCTTAGCATCCAACTGTAGAAAATTTGATGCTAATCTGTAAATAGTTATATCCTGATTTATTGATTTTATTTCGCTACATTGTCTGTTTTATTATATTATTTTGTTTCCTCACTTGGTTGTTGTTTTCACATACGTGTCCTTTCAAGAGAAAAATAGAATGATGATAATTAGTCTGACCTCAAGACAAGAAGTTAGCCATCTACTGAATTTTTCATCCCATTCAAATTAGTATATATTAGTTTGCATCTCTATCTAGGTACTTGCTGATAGAAAAAGTAACATAGAAGCATGTAGAAGAAAGGGTAAATATTATTACTCGAAATTGTACGTTTTCATGTACAAGTACTTGTGCATATCTATAGCCATCCATTGAAGCTCTTATCACATTCCAACAGTACGTACCAATTTGCAGCTTTGACCACGTCCATTGCCTAATGCATGCATGTCTTCGTATCGTTCTCAACCAGTGCAGGTCCGATACTTCATTTTTTAGTTAATCATTTTTCAATAACTCATTACCTTCATATGTATCTTTTTTTTCTTGACAATCAACAACATCGGTGGTAAATATTTTTTCACTTTAGTTAGCTTTAGGCAGTGGAAATGCTTGGTTAAATATTTGTATTGATCATCGAGCTATATGTTGAGTTACAATTTTTAGTGAGTTGTTACAAAAATATAATTTTTCCGAACATTTTTTTTGAGTTATAATGTTCTAATGGATAAATGAGCTGTGAGAGGGACAGAACAAGGATCCCCTCTTAGCGTTGTGTTTGCTAACCGTTATTTTAATGATTATTGTTATCGAATTTTTTATTTAAGTTTGGCTAAGAATTGCATGCAACTTATTATAGTCACCAAACTTGAAGTAAATACCTATTAGTTTAGCATAACCTCCTTTATTCTATAGTGCGTTATACCAGCATTTTTGAGTTCGACATATATAGTAGGCAGAAAAGGTTACGGTGTTCATACATATTTGTAGCTTCTATTTGATGCAAAAAATTATAATACATATAGTTTATGATATTTTCTGTTTGCAGATAAAGGCAAATGTTCAATTCGACAAAGAATTTACTTACGGTATGCAAAAAAATTAGCTTCTCTTAAAGATTATGTTTTTTTTAATCCTTATGAAACACTAAATCTAACTTTTCCAATACATAAAGCTCTTATTTCACTTTGGTTGCAACTACTTTGTTAACTCAAATAATGTGTTATCTTTAGTATACCAATTCTTTTTACGCTAGAAAGAACATAGTTGAATGAAATTTAAGTGAAACACAAGTATTTGCAATCTTATTTACATTTAGGTACAGTATACCACTAATCAAATTTCTGAATATAAAAAGATAATTCAGAGTATTCCCATTTCCTGTTAGCCGTAGGAAATAAGCTGATTATTAAATGCATATACAACATCAACATGTATAAATCATAAGCAAAAGTAGTTATGCATCAATTTGGTAACTTCTGATTGGGTGGATTTTGGAATCCGGGTTGTAACTTTATAAAATACTTAATATTTTATGTTGAAAGTGGATTATTCAAACTATAACGTATTTTAGCTGGTTTTAAAGTTCTTTTACCTTCCCTTTGCATGATTATTGAGCGATGTAGCCTACTTTATGAAGCTTGGATTTAAACATTTTCTTTGTATTGAAGGTTAGTTTGTAATATTTGCTACAAGTGGATTGTAATTTATGCATACCTTATCAGTACTCAACCTTTTTTATAAATGCTTTCAAGTCTGGTATAATTGCTAAATTTTATGAATATGAACTACACGAAAAAAGCATATTGGCTTTATGAATGTTAATATCACAATACAAGACAAAACATTTTATTTACTTATCATTCCATTATTTAGCTTTCAGTGGTATTAAATTAAGTCTGTACTATCAAATGTCAATACTTGCACATATATAAAAGAGGGCTACATACAAGACACTTCCACTTTATGTAGCCTTCAACACATTGTTGCTTTGAATTCAATTTCATGCCTGTTATTGATGATGGTTTTCTCAATTACCGTCATCTTTTTCTTCGCCTTCCTCATTGCTCCTTCCTCCGGCTTTACTCACCAATATTTTCACATTTTAGTACCTTTCTGATACTTTGAAATTTATTTTAAAGAGGAACTTATTGTTTGAGGATTGTGCCGAACTTTCACATAATTTAGTTTTTCAGTTTCTCCTTTTTTGGATAATTTAGTCGTACTATTTTGATTTGGGATTCTTTTATTGGTAATTTATTTGTGTTCGTGTATCTCATTTCATTGTTGCAATGGTTCGTTGAACTTTTTGTTGGATAGCGTTCTTCGTATTGATCAAATGTCAACGTTGATTGTCAAAGACGATACACTGCAAAGTATGGTACAACCAATAGTGTTGCTATAGGGTATGTTCATGATTGATGAGATACAATGATCTTGCTTTGCCTTCATCTTGGTGACATACACTATAGGGTATGGTTTTTATTTTGTTTCAAAGAAGAGACTGCTTCTGCATCCCTTGGGTATGAGTAAACTTGAATCTAATCCTCTTTGACATTTCAATCTATTCCTCTTTGACATATACCAGGTCTGGTTTTTATTTTGTTTCAAAGAAGAGACTACTTCTGCTGTCCTTAGGTTTGAGTAAACTTGAATTTAATCCTCTTTCATATATATCAGGTCAAGTTGAGTTATAGTCAATCTAAAAAACTGAGTGAAAATATTAGTTTAATGGGTTTAGCTTACTCTAAAACCGACTGAAAATGAGTTTTCAAAGTCAGTTTCAAGAGTTAGTTTAACTCAGTTTAACTGTGTGAGTGCTAAGCTGTTTTTACTTCCATTCAATAATGGCAGCACTATTAGGCTTGAGGTTCCATTATTGCTACCAAAAGCTAAATAAGGAAGTGAACTTCAATTTCAACCCAAAATTTGATGTTCCATTATTTTTATATATATCTCCAATAAGATCAAATGGAATAGTTTAGTAAAAATTCAGGTATTCTTTTTACCTCTTCGTTATTATAAAATTATTATTCTACGTAATCCTAAATGTCTGTTATTTATTCTAATTTTAGATTTAATGTTTTCCTGGGAGGTGTATAACCTTATGTGTATGCATATGCTTAAGGTTGAATTCTCATTTTGGATGTCATTATTTTAACACTATCTAGCATTTTAGGTGAAGTTAATAATATATATGTGGTTCTACACTTTTTTTCTATTATGTTTTGATTGATCGCCCGAATTGTTCGTTTCGCCATAACAAGTAATCTTTATAAGGAAAGGCTATGCAGTTTCAGCTGTAAATAAGGAGAATTAGCATATTATTTTCAGCTTCATGTTGAAATATGTTGTCGTTGTATTTACAGTGCATAAAATGTACTGATAAGCGGGTGATTTACTGTATGTTTTAAGAAGATAAATGCCATTGTTCTTATTTGGTTGTGGGTTTCAATGCCATATGAAATTTGCTTCTTGCAAACTGCTATATACAACTACTCAACAAAATATGTTTTCTATTTTTCTTTGTAACAATTTATGTGCAGCAGCATAATAACATATGCTCTTTTTCTTAAATTCGAAAACTATTAAACAAATTAGGTAGTAAACGAAAACAGTTTTCTATAATTTCATTGTTGAAGTTTTTAAATGAATTTTCCTGTTTGAGCATTGATTTGAAACATGAGTACATGTGTCAATGAACTATGGGGATACATTGTGATTTGTTTGCCTTTATACTACATAAAAACACCATAAAACACCTGATTTATAACACTATTTAATATATGTTGCTAAATTTGGTCGAATCATTTATAGGAATTTTGTGTGGTTTTTTTTTTGGTCATACGAATATTGCTGGAAATTTTGCTGTACTTTAGAATTTCGCTAACAATGAAGTTGTAGGATTTGCAAATAAAAACGTTTGAGATGTGTTTTTTAAACATATCAATGCAGGATTTTGGCTTTACTATATATAGAAAACAACATAAATTGCCTGATATTTTGGTAATGTAAAATGAATATTGCCACATCAGGTGTAGTCATTTGTAGGCGGTTCGCATATGTTTATCAGTCATATGAGGTCTTTTTTTTTTTTTGGGTCAGATTCATTTAGGATTCAACCTAATTTAGGAACAATATAAAGCTGTAGCATGTTTATCTTTGTATACATATCTAGCAGTTCAATAGACTTAGATTTGCATCATCATCATTTTTCAACTATCGAAAATGAATCTATAATTGGTGGCTTATTAATCTTAAATGATGTTATCTTCTACATTGGAGCTATATTAAGCTGTCACAATGCTCATTTTATTACATATTAATTTTATTCGACTTACCAATATCTTTTCTGTTCTATGCAGGGTGCTCTACTATTAAATAAATTTTGTGTCTAACGTAGCTGACAGCGATTTTTGCAAGCATATAGGTAGAAGTTCATATTCTTTTTTCAACTCTACTCTACAAAATGATGCACATGATTCAATAGTATGAAGTGGTGATAAGGTGAAACGGTCCAAAGGGTTCATGAAATTATATTTGACAGCCGATGTTGAATATCATCTCTCCCTGGTAAATTACTTCTGAATTTTGATTGATTGCATAAATGTCGATAACTATTCAGTTATTTGGCTTCGTCTTGATTAATTGTTGTTACGAGATGTATTTTAGTTCGCCACTGCCTTGAAATTGAAATTTTAACTCTTTAATTTGAATAAATTTTCTAATTTTACTCTTTAAGTCAACCGATGTTAAGAGATGTATTAGTTTACTAGCATGTTTTCTATATTTTTAGTTCCATGGTATTCCTTGAATTGCAGAGAAATGTGTATTCACACACGTATATAGGAAGAATCAAGCAACTACCTAATAAGTGCCATTGGCTAGAACTGCACCCTATACATCACAAGATAGCACTGTTCTTTTTTCTCCTTCAAACAATGTTGAAGGCATATTTGTATACCATCTTCCTAAAACTGCATTTTGTATTTCCATGATACTGCTCCAATATGAAATTATCAAAATGTTTATTAGTGGATATTAATCTGTTAGTGGAGAGTATATGATACTTCCAAAATCTAACATCACGTATATGTGGTTTTTGTTCCAGTGAGATACTCACATGGAACAGTACAACAAATGAAGTGGACAGGAGGCGTAAAGCACGTAGCTGACGAAGTTAGTTGGATTGGTATTGATTTAAAATGATATTTTGGGGTTTTATCTTTTTCGTAAATGAACATGTTGTAGCACCTGATGGTGAGCTGTGTTAACATGCATGCAATCATTGGTGGGCGAAGAATTTGAGCAAGAAGGCTTCTACATCTGGCGATGTTGACTCTATGTAGGTACTCATTGTAATATATTCATATTATTTCAAAAGTGAAGTCATATGTATATCTTCTATTAAAGCATATTATACTAAAATGAGAAAAAAGGAAATAAATTTCAACAAATTTTACCAATAAATTTGCTTATGTTGAGCGTACAACTAGGAACAATTTATTTGCTTATAAGTTGTAACTTTCTAGAAACCTTATACTTGGAGAGAATATTTATATTTGGATAATGAGATATCAAGTAAATTATCTAAATGTGAAGGTTATACTTAAACATTATCAAAGTTCATGCATTATATGTGCATCAAACCCCTGCTTTATAATTTTTTAGTGCTCTTATGACCGAAATTGTAAGAAAAAACTTAAATTTTTGTTTTTGTGATACAAATCATTTCAGTAAACTATACAGGAATATAGTTTCAATTTAGTGGTAAAATTTTGAGCATTATTTTTAATAGGAGGTAAAAAGAAAAAGGAGCACACAATGACATTCAATAAACATTTCACATAGTAACTTCCAAAATGAACATTTATGGCATTTATCAAGAGGTAGCATAGTACTCATATTATGGATCAGATGAGTTGTTTTTATAAGATGTTGCATATATAAATATTGGAAGCCGTAGTGCTCAAATAAAAATAAATCATGAGTATCATTCTTTTAATCTGTTGTACTTTGTTTAGATTTAATAATTATGGTTGGAATTACACCTTATTTTGTTGTCATAAAATTAAATATGTGGGTATATATATACGACTGATTACATTATAATGTACTTATTTCTTGCATATTGTTCTTATAAGATATTATAGTTGGTATATATTTCCAAACGAATGACTACTTTGAATTAACCTTTTTCTTTTATAGTTAAATTAAGTAGTTATGCAATTACAAAATAGATCATAACAGAATATGTCATGCACAAATATTATGTTCAGATGATTAAAGAGTTAATAAACAGAATGGATATGGTTAGTTAAAAAAAGTTAATTATAGTATTAGTTATCTAAGTTTAACTGAATGACCTTTAACACTAAAGGCAGTTGTTGGTCGAATATTTAAATGTTAAATGTTAGTTGATTATTTATCAAGCACTTTTATGATGTTCCTATGTTAATGATACTTTTAATTATGAAGGGACTATTTCATAATATACGTTTACCCAGTATATTAGGATTGATGGATATGTAGTGCAATCTATATATTGTCCATATAGGAGATTCGTTGGTTTTTGGATTGTATATATAGAATACTTTGGATTGAATTCCATGGCACCAAGTAACCAATGTTGAAAATATATGTAATTCATCTTTTCATTGT
This sequence comes from Allium sativum, assembly GCA_030737875.1. Lineage (NCBI taxonomy): Eukaryota > Viridiplantae > Streptophyta > Magnoliopsida > Asparagales > Amaryllidaceae > Allium > Allium sativum. Next base: position 358,048,273 of record CM060922.1, on the reverse strand, counting down.
TAATAAGCAGAAAATTATATATAGTTATTAACTTTATCTCTCGCATATCAGATTAGTCATGTGGCAATTGTTAAATTCAATAACAGGTTATTAGTCGTATTATATTGTGAAAACCAAGATAAAACTAGACGTTGTATCAAATTTCAAAAAGCTAGAATCAAGCGATATTCTTGATATTTTTTTAATTGTCTCTTTGTTTATCTAAATTTATGTAGACGACTAGCACATTTATATTCAGAATGGAAGTTTGTTTTAGACAATTGCTTGGTATGAATGCCAAGAATGAACATAGATTTTACTCTCATGCTAGTGGTTTTAAGACCATCTCATATGATTGTCCTTGACAGCCGATGGCTGCCTTTTTTTTTTAGCAATAATCAGGATGGAACTTCATATTATGTTCGTGCTTGCATAGTATGACAAAATCTTTCATTGTCGAAACTATCACTCTTCCACACAAGAGTGGAAATCCGCTATCCTCTTTTGCTCCATGTCCTTTGAACCCAATTGATAACATTCATATATTTGTTTGTTTACTATAAATACTTAAGCCGATATGCATTACATTAAGCTAGAAATTATGATTTTATTAATTCGTATGCTACATGGTCACTTTATATGGACTCTTTTTGCCTTTTCCTTTTGTAAAAAATGCAAAAGGTAAGTGAACATAATAAAGTTTATATAAAGGAAAGAACAAGCAAAAGTCAATTTTCTTAATTTTTGTTTCATCAAAATTGAAAATTATCAATGTTTTAGAGTATCTTCAAATGGCAAACAACAACTTTTCCTCAAAGTATCATTTAGCAAACCTACAGATAAAACTGAGCGAACTAGGATCTAGAATCAATGCATCGCTGAGGATAAAATTATTATACTTTAATGGTATGCTTCTCAATCTACCTCAGTCATCATATGAATATGTAGTTTTCAATCTTAATTTGCTTTTGCTTATAGAGTATACAAAGACTGCTCCTTAGTTTGGTCCCTTACAGAAGTATATCATCCGAACATTTACAATCTTAAAAGAAAATGCATCGACATTTTGAAAGACAAATAGAGTCCAAATTTGCATATTCAACTATTGTCATAAATGCTTTTAGATTATTTTTTAAGTGAACTAATTATTTTTAATCTCAAAAAGTGCATAATGCACAGATTGTTGATTTCACTATGATTTCTATGCAGTATTCTAGGTTCGTTTCTATAAAGAGCAAATATATTCTTTCAGTAGTTGTGAAACATTCCACTTTATATTAGATTTGGTTATCATATAAGATTGATCGTGCAAATTTTTGCATAAATTCATAATTGAAGTAGTTATAATTGCATATTGCACATATTTTTCAAGATCGTCTTCCTCTTATGAAAAGAGAAATCATTATCTTATCAGTTAATTAAAATAATCCATACGAATGCGTGTTGAGTAATGTAATCATCGGTATCAGATTATCTTTTCGATTGACAAAAAAATTTAATGGGCAAAAAGGTCAAGATAGATATATTAACAATTATCTCTATTGGCAAACAAACAGGAAGACGATGACCTTGCATTAAATCGATGGTTGTGCGCATGTTTAGGAAATGATCAAGTGGGCAATAATAGCACGGCTGCTAGAGCTAGCAACAACGTGTATGGGTTAACTGGAGGATAATACGTAGGAGGCAGAGGATGCTTGACTATGAGATTTGATATGGCACACAGGACTTATTTCTGAAAAATTCTGATGCTTCAACAAACCGGTCCAATAGGGCTATATATATTATCTGTATGAAGGTGAGACAACTGAAGTATTATTTAGTTTTATGATGTTTCAAGCCTTACTGTTGACAAATGAAATAGTCCAAAAAAACAGTTGCTAAACTGTGCTTCCCTACTTGAATAACAAGTGAGATGAAACTGATACATAGTGCTTCAAACGTTTGCACCTGAAAAAAGATGTTGTAGCATGAGAATAGAAGTTGATGATAAATGCGAAAAAACTGATTTAGGAGTGAAGGGTTAAAAACTGACCAGATGTTGTGCGATGGAGAATAGATGTCGGCCACCAATAATACAGAAATGATGTAGTGCCATGTCGCCTGGGATGGGAATGCATGCTGTTGCAATAACATGTAAAGTGCAGCGTGATTTTGCCTGAGGAGAGAGGGTGAACAACCATGAAATGCTGATGAAGAGATGCCATCCGGGAAAACTATCATGTTTGTATTTGCATGTAAATGTGCTTATATACTTATAAATGGTGATATGACATGATTATAGGTTGATGTGGTTACCGATTTATTTAATTTGTAGCAATTTAAGAGTAAAGTTAATGGATAAGAATGGTTGTGCTAAACTTATGTATTTTTTAATTAGAGCTGGCAATCTATTAATACTAAAGGTGACCCACTCTTTAAAATCTATTATTATCTTTAGTAAATGTGTGTGTATGTAAATATTCATACACAGAGCGATAAATAAACGAACATATATATATATATATATATATATATATATATATATATATAGTTCTTAGCCGGAGCTTCTGAGTGAATTAATTGCATAATCTCTGCAGTGATGTAAATTTTAGCTATCTGTACGGTAGCAATGATTAAGTATGAACCCAAAAATTCAACTTCTGTGCTTTTCTGTTTCCTGTCCTTTTTATATGTCATCAATTTGCTCCTTAATTGAGTCACTTAGGAGTTCACGGTTTAATTTGGTGTTTGCACTCGATGGTAGACACGTAATTGACGATTGCTTCATATGTTAGTGTATTGAGGAAGCAATAACTTTAGATGCATAACTTCTCATAATTTTCTTACAAATAGGTGCTACAAGCATGCAGCTTAATAACTATACACAGTCTGATTTTTATAAGAAAAATAAATACTTGCATAGTTAAATGCAGCTTAATAACTCTACACAGTCTAATTTTCATAAGACAAATATATATTTACGTAGTTAAAAAGTATAGTTGTAGTCCGTGTGCGATGCATGGATTCACACTGTAATGATGTGTAAAGAGGAGACTATAATATGTTTACCTCATTTTACTCGGTAAAGTTCACCTTGATATCACCTATATTTATAGGAAGCTGAACTATATTTTAATATTTATATTCTTTAGTTTTACATTTTTTGTTTGATAACAAGCATAAACATTTATTTCCACATGCATGAGTGAAAAACCATACTAGAAAATTATATTAGCGGATGAATTTGATTTTTTTTTCTTTTCTGCTAAATGTTTTAGTAGCTAATTGTTCATATTAAAATTGAACTTTCCCTCTTTTGAACTCTGGGCTTCTGGTTTAAAGTTATTAGAGGTTTGAGATTGATTTTTGTATTTCACATTTATATGATATATTAACTTTTCCTTACGGATTTAGTACGACCAAACTGAGCTTGGCTTGGCTCAGTTTTGAGAACTGAGTCTGGCTCAGCTTATACAAAACTGACCCTGACTCTGTTTCAAACTGAGTCAGGCCCAGTTCACCCAAATTAAGCATAAAAAACGTTTTCAATTTATGTTGTGTATTGGCAAGCTTTAAGATGTCATAGTAAAATATGAAACCTGTCACTATTTTACCTTCAATTGCTTCAAAGTTAAAATGTATTCTTAAGTAAAATTTTGTCTATCATTTTAGTAGTGTTGGCTCTTTTTCCAAATAATTTGTTATGTTTATGAAAGTCAGCTTTTTGATTGCTCATTGTATTTTGTTGATAAAGATTCAAGCATAAACAATGAGCTATTCATTTTATTCCAAATATTTTTCTGATCTAAATACATAATTATAGTGTTTTGCTATGAAAATGAAACCTTGATTCTTATTCTTTTAGCCCACACTTAGAACATACATATTATAGTGAATAAATATGCTGCTTTGGAAAAACGGTGTCATCTTAGTGCCTAAGTGGTAGCAGTAACCCTGATAGTTAGGAAAACTTTAAGTGTTTGTGTATGGATTGGTTTCTTAATTTTTGTTTTGAAGAATTCTTTTTAAGTGTTTGTGATAGGTCAGCTTAATGCTTTAAAAATTACCCATGTCACAATATACAAATGACTTCCTCATATATTTAGCAATGTACTAAATTTTGACTGTTATTGGTTGTTATTGTGTCAGCCTTCAAATTCAGTTACATTTCTAATAAGGCTTATTAGAGAATCAAAAAGGTTTAGAGAACAAAGAAGGCACAAAGTCCTAGATATGTCAGCTTACTTTATTCTTAAAAATTTAGCGGTTAAATTCACCGAATCCTTAAACGTGCAGCTGAAATTCACGGGAGGAAAACAATCCATGGGCGCCCACACCTGTCGTAGTATTTAACTAATGAATTCCCCGTTGGAGTAGCATTTCCAATTTTTTTCTCAAAGTGCAAGCTTAATTCTTTACATCCTAATTTACGCTTGCTGAGTAGTGCATCATTTTATCAGATAAAGCCATTTCCATAAAGAAGAAATCAACAATTCTTTACTATCGATATTGATAAGAAATAAATTTTAATTTTTTATCATGTTATACTAACGTATAGAGCAACAACCGTGTGCGTAGCACGGGTTCACACTAGTCTTTTTTAATAGAAGGAACAGGGAAAGTCAAATTTTATATTAAATAGGATTTATACAGAAGAATTAACAAAACATTCACCTCTTCTAAAATCTTATTAAAATGACTAGATTATCACACGCATAGTCCATCTTTCTTTTTTATGTTAGTTTCCAATTCATGCACATTATTACACCATATTTGGTTTTTCATCTCCAATACTTAAACCCCAAATACTTAATTATGCTTATAGATAAAAACTTACTTAACCTTAAATTTCTCAAACTTCGTAAAAATGTAAAATAGATAAAATAATATAGGTATTAATTTCTTACCTTCGATTCAGTATTCTATTACATATTTTGAGGAATTTTTACACATTAAGACTAAGGTTTTATATTAAATTAAGGTATGAGAGTTATAAAAAAGTTATAACTCTATACTGAAAATAACTGTAGGTTCAAAGATTCTCCATTTGACGATTCCTTTTTATTTATATCATTCTTTACAAGATAATATGTTAAAAGAAATCGATTTGGTAATATAGTTAGATTTAGTAGATGAATCAAAATAATAAGTATCTATTTTGTCCAAGGAAAAAGGACATGATATGCATTTTGTTCTTATTCATTTTTAAAAAATATTATATTTTCTAAATAATTAATTATCTAAATTAAGCATAATCTTTAATATTTAAGGTAAAAATTATTTAGCTTGAGTTGTCTTTAATTTAAATTTAATCAAATTAAAGTTAAGGCATAAATGGAATCGATAAATTCATTAACAAATGCAATTTCTATGGCATTTATTGAGGAAATTAATATCAAAATAAGTTACTTCTCTATTTATATCGATTTAACTTAATGTTTTACAAAGCATAATAAATAGAATAAAAGAAGTAAAAGATATTGATTTGTATACGAAAAAAAGAAATAATGTTTGATAAAATATAGACACAAGCTAGTTCAGTGACCTTGATTTCCACAATGCTATAAAAACAAATTTATTTCTTCTAAAATATTCTTTTAGTCGATGGACAAATATATAACTGAAAATATTACTTTAGGGTGCTACTATTCACACCCCGGTTTATACTTCCGGCCACCTTTCAAAATTTAGTACAAATGGTTATTTTTAATATTCTTCTGGCCACCTTATATTATTCATTCACTCAGTTATTCACCACCGTACTTCTCCTAAAAAAACGCATACTTCTCTACAATTTCAAACCCTAAACCCTAACAAAAGCATATATTCTTTTGTGCCTAATAGAGATGGAAGATGAAGATAGAAAAGGTTAGAATTGCTTGATTTTTATTGTTTACTGTTGGTTATTAGGTTTTTTTTAATGGTTAGGGTTTTCCATTGCTTTTAGGATATTTTTTCCACTCTGTTAGAAAATTCAAATTTGGAGGACATTAAATTTGACGATGTTATAATAGAGAATGACAATGAAAATTTTGACTTGTAGGGTTTTTATCTGTAAAATTATGTATCTTCTTTTACAAACTGATATATGAACTTTTTGTCATTTGATAGATGGAGTATTCGCATGATGATAAATTGGACGATAAACATGATGGTTATGATAATATGATGCAACATGTTCGATCAAATGACTCAAAAAACATAAATGTTGATTTGATGGATCATTTCATAACTGATGAAGTAAGTACTCATTTATAAAATTATAATTTCTGATGTGGTTATGAAAATGGATTATGATAATTTTTCTTAAACTATTTGACTTTAGGTATTTGATTCGTAGAGTACATTGATCTGGTGGTGTAAAACGTTATTAAGCATATAAATAAAGAAAGGAAGTGTTTGTGTAGATGAAGGTGCTGGTGGCCTCTCCATTTTTAGGTTATTAGTTTAGACGGTGGCTAGCAAAGGAAATTTAAAAATTTTGGGGTGCTTTTAGTTTTGGTGGTCGTAAGTGTAGACCGGGGTGTGAATAGTAGCACCCTTACTTTATTTTGTTTTTATATTGTAAACATATATACCTATGTTTGAAATTGACTTTTAAACTCAAAAATTATATTATATTATTGCAGAGTAAAAAAAATTACTTTTCTCCTTCTAATCACTCATAGTATTTTCATTTACACTATCCATATTTCCATTTTTTGCATGTTTTCTATGTCCACTTACTAATTATTCAAACTAAATCCTTCATATTGTAAATTTTATCACTTGACTACAAAATCATTATTGATATTTTCACTTAGGTTGTCAAATTTAAAACTTTAAGATCATGAATAATTATACTTCAAATAAAATATAACATTCATTTTTCCAAAACAAATATTTATGCGTAGTTAGGAAACTTATAATTTATGTTTGTGGGGAATAGATTAGTTGGTTAAAGTCATTTAGGATCACGGAATGAAGTTCCTGGAGGATGCAGGTTCGAGTCCTACCCTCCTGTGTTATGCTCTTCTTTTAAGGCTTGGAGTTGTTATCCTCAAGTTTACCTACAAAACGGGTGAGGATTGATGCTCTTTGCTAGGTTGGCATTAAAAGGGGAGCCTTATGGCGGACGGTAGAGTTCTCTAGCTTTACTCTCCGGAGTAAAGTTTTTTCTAAAGAAACTTATAATTTATCGAAAGAACTGCCTGCTCTAGTAAAATTTAATAATTTTAGATCCAAACTGGATACTAACATGAAAACATTCACATAGCAAATAAAATCATTCTAAAAATAATAACAAACACAAATAATATCTTACTTATTTAGACAAATTTATTTCACATGCTCGATCTTAACAAAAATTAAAACTCTAAACAAATATATACATTTTAGAAATGTTAAATCTTAGATAGACATGAACATTCCTCAAAAACTAATATACATACCACGTTTGATTTATGATCGTGATGAATTTTATGAATTTTGAATATTGATAATTTTCGTGATTCAGTAATTGTTTTCTCTACATCTTTTGTTACTTACTTGATACTAATAATGACAAAAATGTAGTAAAGGAGAAATGGGAAAATGATGCAAATTAAGAATTTTGAAATTTCTAATGTATATTTCTCATTTAAATTATTCTCTTGTATGTTAATGTGTTAGGATTGCCTCACATGTTATCAAGGAAGGTCATTGTTACGTAACTCACATATAAGCTGGCACACAACTCCCATATAACAAATAGAATCCCTGATGTTACGTGCCTACCAGCTCATATTTGTACACAATTCCTTCAATATATTTCGTGATGTGGGACTATTGTATCCAAACCATCATTCATCCTTAAGAACATGCAAGGCAATCCTAACAATCTCCCCCTTGACTCGCATCCTACGAGTATCTTTTGAGAGCACTGCCTTGCCTGCATGGCCCAGTCTGAACTTTCGGCTCTGATACCACTGCTATGTAACGACGGTCGGAACAAAGCCCCATTCCTTGCATGCATATGAGCTGGCACACAACTCCCATATAACAAAAGGAATCCCTATTGTGTTTTGTGTGCCAGCTCATATGCGTGCGTGCAAGGAATGGGGCTTTGTTCCGACGGTCGTTACATAGCAGTGGTATCAGAGCCGAAGGTACGGACTGGGACATGCAGGCAATGCAGTGCTCTCAAAAGATGCTCGTAGGATGCGAGTCAAGTGGGAGATTGTTAGGATTGCATCGCATGTTCTTAAGGAGGAATGATGGTTTGGATACAATAGTCCCACATCACGGAATATATTGAAGGAACTGTGTACAAATGTGAGCAGGTAGGCACGTAACATCAGGGATTCCTTTTGTTATATGGGAGTTGTGTGCCAGCTCATATGCGTGCAAGGAAGGGGGCTTTGTTCCGACCGTCGTTATATAGCAGTGGTATCAGAGCCGAAGGTTACAGACTGGGCAATGCAGGCAAGGCAGTGCTCTCAAAAGATACTCGTAGGATGCGAGTCAAGTGGGAGACTGTTAGGATTGTCATGCATGTTCTTAAGGAGGAATGACGGTTTGGATACGATAGTCCCACATCACGGAATATATTGAAAGAATTGTGTACAAGTATGAGTTCGTAGGCACGTAACATCAGGGATTTCTTTTGTTATATGAGAGCTGTATGCCAGCTCATATGAGTGCAAGGAAGGGGGTTTTGTTCCGACCGTCGTTACATAACATAATGTTTCTACCATTTTTTTTGTAATGTTAGTCTTTGTACTATAGTTTTATCTGTCCCTTCGGGGACATCCAATAAAATTGGAATGATACAGAGAATATTAGCATATCCCCTGCGCAAGGATGACAAAAAAATACTATAGTTTTATCTTAATGACTGGCAATGTTAGTTTCCTTGGTAATTAAAATCATGGGATATGAACCAATATATTGAAGAGTAGACAAAATAATTATGAATTATGATTGGACACTCCTATGATTTTCTGTTTTTTGTTATATTTTTTATAACCCAAATTTTTTGGGTGATAGACATTATTTATTTTATGCTTGTTAATCATACATAGACTGTTTAAAAAAAAACACTGGTACAATGACAGCTTATGCATGGTGCAATTCTTTTTTATGTTTTTTATATGTAAGCATAGTTACTTGAGTTGAGCCATAGTCTATAGGTTATCCTATTAACAATGATCTTCTAAATCATTTTTTAACCTTTTAGATTGAAATTCGATATGTGCATCTATACAATTATTTATAGGTGCATTATATTAAAGTCTACTTTTCCATGGTGTATACACGTATTTCTATAGACTTATACAATGACATGAAAATGTGTTTTTGTATCAATTATTTTAAATACTCAAATAGAAAGAACATTTAAATGTAAAAATAATTGAGGAATAATGGTTTTACCTATGGAAATCATAAAAATGTACTCAACCAGCTTTACAAGTAATATAATTGTAATCCGTTTGCAAGCCAACTAATTCTTATGCACTGAAGAAGAAGAGAGAACCGGAAAAAGGAAAAATCGATGACTCTGTGCATGAGATATGCAAAGTAATGTGGTCGCAAAGAAGTCTAGAAATAATTCTAGATAAGTTCAGGATAATGTTTAGAATCATAACAACAGAAGTGGTAGCTAGTGTAAAGGCAGCAATAGAGGAGGTCGCGATCAGAAAAGGAATGCTACGAAGCGACCAAAATGGTAAATTTTTGATAATTACATACCGTTAAATGATTCGTTGAAGAATGTGTACCTGGATACCTGTAACCGATGTAGTAAAATAAACCTGCACCTGAGAGTATACGGAGAAAGATAAACCGATTAGGAAATTTTGTCTGTTTCACGAGATATACGACCACACGACAAATGGGTGACGTCTTCTTCGGGACATTATGGACTTAATTTGAGATGGAAAACTAGATGAGTATAGAGTACCCTCGAGGGAGAGGGGTCGGGGACTTCAGACCCCAATCGGCAAGGTCAGGCAGCTCCTAGAGATACCACGCAACAAATATATAATGGTATTGTTATCAATACCATAGTCAGAAGACCACATCTAGTTAGCTTTAGTCCATGGACTATAGAGCAGTATGTCAATGCAGTGAAGCATGTTGAAGTCAAGGAATGCAACACTATAGATGAAGTTGTTCCAATAAAGCAACAAAGGACGATGACAGACGATGTCGTCTTCTGTAATAGAGATGCAGGCAGTGTGAAGGCCCCGAGAACCGATCCATCGACGACTTCGATCTTGATTGGCCCTACTTTGGTATATAAAATCCATATTGATTGCAGGAATTCCATTAATAATTTGTTTAAAAAGAATACTATGACCAGATGAAGTTGGAGGCTAAGGATTTGAAGTCGTCTAATGCAAGAATACAAGGATTCAATCGATCTTCAAATGAACCACTAGGTATGGTTGAACTACGGGTAGAGCATGGTAAGGGAGACCGTAGGAGAGTGTGGATTCTCCCGCTTCTTATATTGAACATTAACTCTCCATATAATTTTTCTTCGGTCGATCGTATCTTATTGAATTCATAGCATGCATTGCTCATTGGTGCATACTTTAGAAATTCGCGACCGAGAATGGAATCGGTGCTGGGCGAGGAGACCAAATAGCAGGATGGGCATGCTACATGGATGAATGGAAAGACGTCCTTAACAAGAAGGGAAAGTCCATGGATACTTTCCTTCGCGTAAAAGTTGCCACCGCATAGCAAATACAGAGAAAACCCTGGCCTGGACAATATAGCCGTCCGTTCAATGACATTGATCCTAGAAAAGGCGAAGAGCTAACGAGACAACGATGGCGACCCAATTGATAACGACGAACCTTGTACGATCTTGAAAATTGTGTCCCACTTTGAACCCTTTGGACGCGAGAATTGACTAACTGTCTCTACTCAAACCTTGACGTGTTAGCCTGGATCCATGTTGACATATGCGGGGTATCTCCAACCATCATAAACTATTCACTCAACATTGACCCAAAATACGTCTGATGAAGCAAAAGAGGCGTAAGCCTAGTCCTGAGAGATTGGTGACACTGAAGGAAGAAGTAGAGATGCCTAAAAGCAATAGATTCATCCGAGATTCGTGTGCCCCCACTGTGTATCAAATCCAGTCCTTGTGTAGAATTCCAATGGAAAGTGGTGACGTGTATGGATTTTTATGATGTGGACAAGGCTTGTCCCAAAGATAGCTTCCCACTCCCCAAAATCAATCAACATCTGGATTTGATAGTTGGACATGAACGACTCTTCTTCATAGATGCATACTCTGGTTGTAATCAGATTTTGATGCATGTACCATATCAGGAACACAATATTTTTATTGCTGATCTTGGATTATACTATTATATGGTCATGCCATTCGGACTGAAGAATGCCGAAGCGACGTACCTACGGTTGGCTAATCGCATGTTCAAAGATCAGATTAGGAGATTGATGGAAGTTTACATAGATGACATTCTTGTAAAATCACAATGATCATCTAACAATATGGATGACTTAACAGATATGTTCAGTGTTCTCCGCCGGTATGTGATGAAACTCAACCCTTTGAAATGCACTTTTGGCATTGCATGAGAGAAATTTTTGGGTTTCATTGTCAATTCTCGAGGGATCAAAGTCAATCCCTAGCAGATAGAAGCCATTCAGAACATTCAGGAGCCTAAAAATATTAGAGATGTGTAGATCCATAATAAAAAGGTAGTCACTTTGAACTAATTCACATCTAGAGCGACTGACAAGAACATTCTGTTCTTTGACCTGATAAAAGAGGGAAATGTAACTTTGCTTAGACACTAGACTGCATCTAAGCATTCTAGAACCCGTTGAATCACCTGAAGAGGCCTCCTATACTATTAAAATTGATTGACCACGTGGATCTATTTGTGTATCTGGTTGTATCCTTGCATTCCATCAGCTTAGCACTCGTGCATGAAGACATCTGATCAATAGATCAGAGTACTACATCAGTAAAAGGGTAACATGGGGGTAACTGCAACTATCCGAAGATTGAAAAAATACCATACAACCTACTGTTTACATCAAGAAAGATGCGTTACTTTTTTCAGGCTCACCCATCAAGTTGTATCCCAGCCAGCTGCTACGACATGTCCTTCAGTTGCCCAGGCGTTTAAGAGATTGCTTGAATGGAATATTGAACTAAGACAGTTTGATACTGCCTACATCTCATGGGAGGCCACCCAGGGACAAGCACCGACAAATTTTATCGCATAATTCATGGCCCTAGACGACAACTTTGAAGACATTGAACCACCGACTGCTAGATGGAAACTATTCACAGATGGATCTTGTAATGATCTACGTTCTGATGCTTGAGTTGTCTTCTTAACTCCTCCGGAACAATCGATTTGTTATGCTTTGAAACTGCACTTTCCTATGTCCAAGAAGAAGGCAAGTAAAAAAGCCCTAGTTGTTGGCCTTAAACTCCCAAAGGCAATGGTCGTGAGGTACATTCAGATTTTATGTGCCCCCTAAGTTGTCGTATACCAGGTCGGTAAGCCAAGGGGCACGACTTGCCTCATTCCTTCATCGGGCTCAATATCTGTTAGCTAAGTTTGAATATTATTGCATCTAGCATACTTCACGTGATCAGAATGAGAAAGCCGACTCATTGACCAAGCTAGCTAGTTTAGAGAATTGCGAACAAATGAGGTTGGTCCCGATTGAGACATTGAGTACCCTAAGTATAAATCAAATGGAAGTCGACTGAGCTTTGACTGTCGAGCCTGAGAAGGAATCTTGGATGACTCCATCAAGAACTTCCTCCTACACAGAACCTTACCTGAGTGGAAAAGTGAAAGCATGCTTTTTTACATCAAGTTACGAGATATATTATTCAAAGAGATGCATTGTACAAAAAGGGTTCTCCATGCCTTTACTATGGTTTGTAGCCCACAACGACGCAAAATAGATACCATGAGAAGTGAACGAAGGCGAATGTGGTGATGACATTAAATTGTAAACTTTGGCGAAGAAGATACCTAGGTACGGCTATTTCTGGACTACTATCAAGCATGATGCGGCTGATTATTCACAACGCTGCAAGAAGTGCCAAAACTTAACCATGATTCCAAGAGCTCCACCCACCTATTTCTCCCAAATGGTCAATCCATGGCCTTTATGTGGGGAATATACATCATCGATAGACTTCCAATTTCCAAGGGTAGAGCTAAATATGCGACTGTGGCATTAGTATACTTCACTACGTGAGCTGAAGACTTACCACTAACCACAATCTCAATAAAGCAGGTGATCAACTTCGTCATCAGAAACATTATATGTCAATTTGGACTTCCTAAGACTATGATAACTGATAATGGAAGTCAATTCGATTGCTCCGAATTCAAATATTTCTATCGATGATATCTCATCGAGAAGAGATATACAACAGTCGCTCATCCATAATCAAATGGACAAGTCGAAGTAGTAAACAAGATTATAAAGTTCATTATGAAGAAGTGACTAGAAAAGGATAGATGCAAGTGGGTCGATGAGCTATAATTAGCCATCTTGACGTATCGAATGACCCATAAGTCAACGACTGACCATACTTAATTCGTGCTAGCTTATGGCTCTGAAGCAATCATACCTATCGAGCTCGAAGTCCCTCTCACTAAACTGCGTACTATGATCCTTTGACCAACAAGGAACTCCTCTTGGAGTCAGTTTACTTGATTAACGAGAAGAGAGAGGAGGTCGGCTTATGATCTACTGCACACAGATATCCGATTGCTCGATACTACAATACAAAGGTTCAACCTGGAACCCCTGAGCTTGGCAACCTCGTCTTGAAGTGTATCTTTTCTGGACCCGTCCATATGAGTCCGAAGTGGGAAGGACCTTATGTCAATCAACGGATACTTAAAAAGGAGCTTTCAGGTTAACGACTGTGGATGGCGACCGACTCCCAAGATCATGGAATGTCAAGCATTTATGGCATTAGTTCGCTTAAACTTTTATTTCCAATTTTCTGTAAATAGCACTTTGCTTTTAATCAATTTAATAAGGCGTGACTCTTTGAATGTTGATGCATCATAAATAAAAGGAATATCCATGCACTATGATTGTTTGTAATTGTGGCTAACAGCTGTGATTCGAAAAACTAACGCCAAAACTCAAATGAGTGTATAATAATCACCTAACGACGTTTGTTTTCTCATGACTCGATGAGCGGAAACAACTCCGCGACTAGTCGAATAAATCAAATACGAGCACAATTCAATCATTCAATCAGCGATCCTCACCTTAAGACTAGGTCGGTGGGGCGATGGCCAAGCGACTTTGACACGACCATTCGCGTAATTAACTCTAACTCTCAGCGAGTTGAGAAAGAGTATAAAGCGTTAGGTAAGCCCAAATGGTGCGTCAAGACTTATGACCGCTTAATCTATAACTCTAGCCTGATTAAAGACATGAGAGTAAAACTTAAGGACCATACATCGGATTACTCAAACTTGGCTTCAATGAGACTGAGGGAATAAATGCAAACTTAGACATTAACTTCAAGCATGCCCTTAACATGGACTATGACTCAAAGTTAATTGGTGGCATAGACACTGCCTCCAGATTAACGCCAAGTCTGATCTATTATCAAGTACATTGAATGGAAAGTGAAAATATCTAACAATTTTCAAACAGAATACTTCTTATTTATAAGCACAGGTCCGTGCTAGCATCAAGATAAAACCATGAGGGTCGTACTTGCACAAGGCTTAGTCCAACAAAACAAAAAGAGTTCACAGTTGCAGGCATGCTTATTTGTTCTTAGGCTAATCGCCAGTTTTTAGCTTCTTTTTAAGCTTCTCTAAGTTGATCTCCTTAATGATTTTGCATTTGTGGGACTTATCGCTCTCAGACCCCTTATTGCCTTTCCTAGGCTTGTCTAGGACTGGCAATTGTAACCGAGACCCGCTCACCCGAACCGACCCGAACCAAAAATTAAGAACCGACCCGAACCGTTACCCGATTCAAACCGAGACCCAACGGGTCTCGGAACGGGTATGGGTGTCGCAATTTAACCGTTAAACACGACCCTAACCCGTTGACCGTACCTGAACCATAGACCCGCATAACATACCCAAACCGAATAATGCATTTGAAATGCAAAGTAACGGTTGCAGTCATTATGCGTCACTTAGAATGGGAAAAGGAACAACAGAATATTTATGCATTAACAATTGATATCTTAAATTAAGAAACCATCATTGTAATTTGTACCATATAACCATATCAACGAATTGCAACAGTCAACAATCAGCAGACATTCTATGAATATCAACAATCACATGCATGCAGCATGCATGAAGATTACAAATTTACATACAAAATTACAAACACATTGCTTTGGTAATGAACAATAATTATAAATACAAAGTTTGATATAATTGCATCAAGCTCACAGGTTACATCTTATTCTTCCCATACATTATATATAATACAACAACATCATTAACAAACAACTAGTTCTTATTTTCTCATATACAAGTTTCCATTCCAGATCAATTGATCAATTAATTCAACACATATAGCCTAAGCATCCCAAGATCTCTTGTTGGTTGGCTGCAATATTTGGATTGTACTTCAAAAAAAAAAACTTTGTACCTGGGTTTAAAGAAGTCAGGTTTAGTTTTTTTTTTACTTACTTTTTAACAATGACAGTACCTCAATATGAATCATATGGTTCATGTTCACTGCTATTTTCTTTGTTCACTGCTATGAATCATAAGAATCATATATAATGTGACAGACAATATCATTTTTGCGATGGTACAAAAGTATTTGATTGCTTGTAAACATCTGAAAAATAATATTGTTGGTCTCAAGAGAAATATAGAAGTTTTATAAGGAATTTTTAATTGGGATCACTTATTGTAAAGGAAGAACATTCTTCATGTTATCATAATCCATAATGTAGACTTAACAATGGTTCTAAAGCAACAGACTGAAAAAAAATGTGAACCACTTTCAGACTTGCAAAATGGTATAAGGGGGAAATAGAAGTAGTTGACATGATATACATATTTTTTTATATTCAGTGTTCCTGCAAAGCTTGCTTATTTCAAATAGAAAGGAGATACATAGTTGTGCATGACTTGAATGCTTTTTGAAAGCTTTTTTGTTGATGAAGCCACTATTTGATATTAAATATAATCTTATTGTATGTGTTCACATATAAAAGTCAATAAATGTGCATATGTACATACTAAATTAACAACAATTGTATTTTGCTATTTCTAGACTACAATTGTACTTCAATATGAAACTTTATTTTCTAGCAGTCACCGAACATACTACGGATTATACATCAACCAAGATGGAAAATGAAGAAAATAGTAATTTACCTCTGCCTGCAAATTGTGGTTCTAATCTCCCCGAGTCGGATGTTGAAACTGAAGAATCTTTAAATCAACCTAAAATTGGAAAAAGAACATCCACGATATGGAAACGTTTGAAAAAGTTTACACTGGTGAGATATATCCTACGAAAAATAAAGAAATCATTAAAGCAGAGTGCAAAATATGTCAAGAAAGGTTAGCGGGTAATGGATGGAATGGTACCTCTCATTTACGTAAACATAAGAAAAAACATAAACATGCTTTAGATACCACACAAACTCCTTTGAACCAAGATGCTTGAAGTGGTCATGTAGTTAATTTTCGATTTAGCGCTGCGACTGCACGAAAAGAGATAGTAGCATATATTCAAAAGACACAACAACCTTTAGGATTTCTTGAAAATCCTCATTTTGTGAGTATGGTTAGAAGGGATTTCCAACCAAGTTATGAAGGTATATCGAGAAATACTTGTAGAAGCGACATAATTAAATCTTACAATAAAGGCAAAATTTAATTGATTGATTTTTTTTCCAGAAGTTTAATGGAAAAAATATCTCTAACTTTTTATTTTTGGAGCTCAAACCAAAAGATTGATTATGTTTGTTTCACTGCAAACTTTATGGATTCAGATTGGATTGCAAAAAAGAATTATTGCATTTATACTTTTCGGAATACCCCATAATGGACTAGTTATTGCTACAGAATTCCGACATATCTTGAAAGAATTTCATTTGGACAAAAAACTTGTTCTATTTCTTTGGATAATGCTAGTTATTATACAAATGCCATTGAGCATATGATGTTTGACTTAGATATTCGGAGTGATTCAATTATATCTAAGTTGTTTCATGTGCGTTGTTGTGCTCACATTTTGAACTTAATAGTTAAAGAAGGTTTAGATGTTATTTCTCACTCCATCATTAAAATTAGATCGTTTGTTACATATGTTAAATGTTCCACAAGAAGAGTGAAAATTGGAAAAATGCATGCGTCAAAAAAGGGGAAAAGCCCTTGATGCTTATTCTAGAAGTTGCTACTAGATGGAATTCTTGTTATCACATGTTGGAAAGAGCACATGAGTATAAAGATGTTGTGGCATGTTACTTTGCTCGTTTTGAAAGTGATTACGAAGGAAAACCAAATGAAAATGATTGGATAAATTGCATGATCTATAAGGATTTTTTGAAAGTCTTTGATGATGCCACCCTTATTCTTTCAAATGTTTATCCTCCTACTGCAAATTTAGTTCTTGCGCAACTAACCAAAGTGGTAATGATATTTAATGCCTATGAGTCGGCTATTGACTATGACCAAAAGTATAAGTCTGCAAGACAAAAAAATTCAAGTACTGGGGTAAATCTATGGCAGTTTTTGGAATAGCTACAGTTTTAGATCCACGATTTAAATCTAGAGGGTTAGAAAAAAAAATGCTACACTTTATATACGGTGCATATGAGGGAAAAAAACAACATGACTATATTATTTCAGCAACAAGAGCTGTTTCTGCAGGTTATAATGTGCAGGCTGGTGAAACATCTACTAGTCCATCTATTAAAGGGGAAACTTCTTTTAATGCAGATTCAATTTGGGAATTTTTTAAGAGACAAAGAAGAATAGATCCAAATGTAGATTCAGAGTTGGATTTTATCTTCAAAAAGCGGAGGGAAGAGGTGACGATGGTATTGATATACTAGAGTGGTGGAAGAGAGAATTTAATGTATCAAAATACTTAGCAAACATGGCTCGTGATTTTCTAAGAGTACAAGCATCAACAACCGCATATGAAAGAGCTTTTAGAACAAGTGGGCATTTAATTTCAAACATCCAATCTTGCCTTAGACATGACATTATTGATGCATCTATGTGCAATGAGGATTAGTTGAAAGCTCAAGAGAGGACACAAGATGAAATTATAAGGCAAAGAATAAACGAAGATGAAGCAATATTGAAGACATGTGAAGATGAAGTTGAAGACCTGACCATAAATGAATAGTACCATTATATTTGATTCATTAGTGCGATTTTCTGTTGAAAATTGTTTTTGTGATTCTTATTATGTAAGTCAGTAAGTGGAAATTTATCCTATAAAAAACCCAGTTTTTTATTTCTGGTTACAACATCTTAGTCTAAATCTTGATTTGTCTGTATAAAACAATGTTTTATTGATAAATTTAATCGAACAACTTACATGCATATAATAGGAACATCTAGCATGTAAATTGCAAAGCGAAGTAGACTACAGATCTGTAGCATGTAATAGAAACATGAATGAAATAGCCAAATAGGTCAAAAATTATCAGCATAATTTTATCTATGTCAATATCAGTGAGTGGGTATTACTTTGCTTCAAATTGATTTCATTGTAAATACAAATCCAAGCTTTCAAGTTTCAACACTAACAGAGAAATGCTAAGAACAAAAAGTATATATCTTTGCCTCCTAAATGAATTTAAATATAGAAAAACTGATCTAAAATGAGACTAACCCTTTACCTGCCAACCTGGAAGCTTGAAACTGAAAGCAAGTAATTTGGGAAACCCTTGAGTTACGAAATCAAGTGAAAGCCTGCTAACCATGACCTAAAAGGCTGAAAGTGAAATAGTTATGAAAACTCTTAGTATATCAACATAGAAACATTGTGGGCTCTTGCAAAGGATGTAATTTGTTTGGAAAGTTTTAGATCTAAGAATAAGAGGAAAGAGGAATAAAAGGAGAGAGGAAAAGAGTGGATAAATAAAATATAAGTGAAGTAATGAATGTATGAATACCTAGAGGCTGCAACTTTTTGTTGACGTTGCATGTGCGTTTCCATCGGGTACAAGCTATACCCGAACCAAGGCCCGTTATACCCGAAGTGACCATGGGTCAGGTCGGTTTCAAATTGCAGCAATTCATGTTTCCTACCCGTCTAACCGGACCCGAATAAACCGTAAACCCGTTGGACTCGAACCGCTGCTTACTTGAGTCCCGCCAGTCCTAGGCTTGTTGAATTTTTTTCTTATTTTTTAGCTCTCTGCCTCGAGTTGATTACACTTCATCAACTGATACATCTGACTTGGATTTCTCTGTCTTTGGACTGCCAGCCGGGGAAGGAGAAATTACTTGTAAGGTATCTGAAGCAACGACGCCCGATCAACTTTTATAGCAAGGAGCTTACCATGGCGCAACGCCTGCAAATCTCTCATGCTCATTTCACCAGCTTTCCTAGACTCTCCCGTGTAAATGATATTTTCCTAAACCTCGCTTGAGACCTCTTGCCATCCAATCCCTTCTGAGCATCAATCATTACATCGTCTGTAACAACCCGCATTCTACGTATCTAGGATCGTAGAATATTTATTTCTTTTTAGTATGAAGTCGTATGGTCGTGTAACTTTGGGAGACAACTATTGGGGTCATTTCCCATGTTCATGATTTTTGCCAATTTTTAAATGACCATTTTGCCCCTAGTCGATATTGTTTTGGCCATAACTTTTGATTGGAAAGGAATTTTGACCTGAAACCACTTCTATTAGATTCGTTTGATGGTTTACCTTTCCGTAGAGTGGTTACATTAGCCAAACGGACTCACCGTTTGGAAGATATGGCTGAAACAAGTTTCAGATAGTGAAAAACAGCTTAATTGGGCTTAACCGGGTGATTAACAGCTAGGCCCAAAGGGGAATTTCGGGATTAGGGTTATGAGATGGCTGAAAGGGTTAGGAAAATCATTTCATTTCAGTTTTCTCAGCCACCACGAACCTTCCTTAAGCTCTAGCAATGGCCTCCATCTTCTAAAACACTCCAAAACACCTTTTTGTCATCTCTAATCACATATTAGCCTAATCTACATCAAATCAAGGCGGATTAGCATAAGGATTGGGATAGAGCTGCTGGAACACATAGAGATTGGATCCAAATCAGAGAATATTTCAGATTTATAGTTTACTTTGTGGCAAAGGTGAGTGATTTGCATTGTTTTTCACTAATTGCGGCTAATTATGGTAATTAGCGAAATTATAACTCAGAAAAATCTAGAAAAATTTCTAAAATTCTAAAACATCATTTTATGCCTCTGATATGAATTTGGGTTAACTTCGACCAATTTTGCTAATCCCGGAATTTAGGGGATTAAGGGGTGATTAGTGATAATTAACGAATTTATGCATGTTAAAAATCTGGAAAAATATTTATAAATTTTTAAATATTATTTTAGGCCTCTGTAAGAAAATTTGGCTGATTTGGTTAAGTTTTGTTAATCCTATCATTAGATTTGCTTAAACGTGATTAAGAGGGATTAAGGGAAAATATGGGGTTTTTGGCTATGTTTGATCCGTTTTAACATACAATATTGTTGTTTTGCTGTTTGTGGATGTTTATAAATGTTGCTATGACTGTATGGTATGCTTTATTATTGATTAGAAAAGTTAGAATGGTCGAAAACGCCGTCGTATGGCGTAAACAGTCGTTGGAAAAGTTGCAGAAAAACAGTGCAGGTTTTCGGATCGAATCGGAGGAATGGGCTCGGACCGAAGAGAGGACTGGGCATGGGATCACCGAACCGAACCGAGGCTTGGCACAAGGGGAAAGTGTGGCAAAAAGGAAGGCCAAAATGGTTGAACTGGGATCGGATCGAGCTAGAGAAGGGGGGATCAGATCGGAGCGGATGGGAATAGGAATGGGGATCGGATCAGACCAGAAGATCAAGCAAGGGACGGAAGGAAGACAGTTGGTGAACCGACCCGATGCGACATGGAGGACGCGAACCGACCCGATGCGACATGGAGGACGCGAACCGACCCGATGCGACATGGAGGACCCGAACCGACCCGATGTGACATGGAGGACCCGAACCGAACCGACGTACTACTAAGGGACTTGGAGACCCCCGACCCGAACCGAAGCACTTGGAGGATACCGATCTGAACCGACAGAGAAAAAGGACAGAGAACCGAACCGATCCAGTGATGACCAATAACCCGAAATGCAAAGGTAGCCCAAATGGAAGTTAGAGCTCAGGATCCAAATGGGAACCAATGAGTTCACTTCATGATTGGGCTTTGCTGCGGGACGCGTGCAAAGGGGTTATCGGTATCCGTAACCTTGGTTCACTATTGGCAGATAGATTAGGGGCTTATAGTGATAGTTGTACGGGATTGGATTCCGTCATGGCCCAAAGGATTAGGTGACCAAAGTAAATGATATTTTATGCTTTACGCACTGAGTGAGGGATGTGAGGATGATTGCTATGCTTGATTGTTTGACATCACTATGACATGCACTTCCCCACCCCTGTATTTCTTACACTGTATGTTAGTGGCACCATAGAGTATTGTACGGTATGTAGTGCTAACTCTTTGGTTGTAGGTCCAGGTTTAGGTATGATTGGATTATACCTGTTATTGTTTTGTTTGTTGCCTATCGCTTATACCAGACTTTTTGTCTGACCCAGAGTTTTATGTCTCTTCTTATTACTCTGGGTGCTCACACGAGTAGACTAGAGACATGTTAGCTGGGTATGCACGGGTAGCTGATCTGGAGACGAGCCCACATATGATATATATAGTATTCTCCCTGTGTTGTTGAAGATCACTGCTTGGGCATTAGTCGTGCATCTTCTACTTTAGCTTTCTTTTGTTTTAGAGACAGTAAATTTGGAAAGTTGTAATAAGCTGTATTTGGATTTCCGCTGCTATGTTGGTTTAATTTTCAGCTTACGAACTATCTCGCCTGTTTTATGTCAAGATTATGTTATTACTATATTTTCTTCCATGCGCTGTGAGACATTCTACAGGTTCCTTGATTAGTTCATTCTCTTCTTTCCTTTCTTTGGCGATTGTTCCGTGCTAGTTGGGCATGTGTACAATGCACTTTTGGAGGAAATGCCGACTAGTGCGGGGCGGGTCGTCACATTTGGTATCAGAGCTCTAGGTTGCGTAGTTAACCTAGGGAAGTCATCAGGGAGAGATAGTATACGTATATGGGAGCGCATATTTGTGATTATTTTGGTTTTCAAAAGCTATGTATATATATACTATTAGTAGTATAAGGATGAAGTCGTACTGCACTAGCACCACTATGGAGATGGTTAATCGTTTTCTCTTTACAGATTGAACGACGAGCCGATATGCAAGAGGTGCCGGTAGGGGAGCTAATAATGGTAATGCCGCTGACATGAGGACGATGTTTACTAACCTTATGAGGGAGATGCTTAGGGATGTTCAGAGGGCAGCTCCCAATGCCGGTAATGGTGGTGGTCCAGTAGTGCCGGCGCCTAGGGCCGATTTCGCCAAGTTGTGCAAGGATTACACTAACCTTGGTGGGAAGCCGTTCCATGGAACGGAGTCGGCCACGGATGTTTAGGATTGGTTGGGTAGCTGTGATCGTATCTTCGATGACTTGGGTATCGAGGATGCGATGAAGAGAAGGCTAGCGTCTCGTCAGCTGGAAGGGCGAGCGATGAATTGGTGGAATGCTATTAAGACAGCCACTCCAGAGGATCAAGTCACTTAGGATCAGTTTAGAACTCGTTTCAGTGATAATTTTATCCCAACTGCTCGGAAGTCAGAATTGTTTAGGAAGTTCTTGGAGCTTAAGCAGAATGGCAGAGCTGTCTCGGAGTATATTGCCGAATTCGACACTTTGTCAAAGTATGGGTTATCCCTTAGCGATACTCCTGAGATGAAGAATGAGAAGTTCATTACTGGTTTGGATGGATACTTGGGGGAAAAGCTTATTAACCACATCGATGAGATGTTTGAATCGATTGTGGGGAAAGCATCAAGGTCAGAGAGTCTTTACCCTAAGCCAAAGACTGAGATTGCTATTGCATCTGCAGAGGAGCCAAAGCCGCAAGCAGGCGGTGGAGGCAAGAATAATTCCCAGAATAAGAGGAAACAAGACCAAACCATGGATGGTCAGAATAAGAAAAATAAGAAAGATGGCGAGTGCTTTAGCTGTGGTAAGAAGGGCCACTATGCCAGAGATTGTCGGGAAAAGCCTAGGGAAAGGAAGTGCTTTAACTGTGGCCAAGCGGAACATCACAAGAATGAATGTCCACAACCTCCTAGGGAGAAGCAGATCGTGAGAGCATATGCTATCAACACTGTTCCTTCTTCGTCGAATGGCCCAACTGCGGCGTAGAAGGAAAAAGGTGTCGTTATTCGAGGTATGCTTTCTATTTAAGATGCTTTGATCGGGTTTTGTTTGACATAACCTGAGTTAGTCGATAGACCTTTAGTAGCGACGAACCCGATTGGTGGTTCGACTAGCCTCAGTATGATTTACCGTAACGTGGTCTTATCGAGTCATGAATGTATGTTTGTTTGTGATTATTTTGTTTTGGGCTTTACTGGGTTTAGCATTATTTTGGGGAGTCGATCTACTCTAAAGGAATGGGGTGGTATTAGGTACCTACCTAGTGATGGTGGTAACAACTGGAGTTAGGGAAGCTGAGAGGTTATCGTTGTCTCTGGGAGGAAAATGAGTGCTCCAGTGCTTAGTTGTTTTGCTAGTATCACTTCACGTGGATTGTCCGAATTCGGGGGAGATGTTCTTTAGGTGCTTGTCTGATATTGGTTTAGGCCTTTGGGGCTTGTGCTTGGGGAATGTCGAGTTTGACTAGGATGGTTTGCGTGAGGGATAAGTAGTCGTTGTGATTTTCATTGGATGATACCTTGGTTTACTCGAGGAGTGATGGGCAGCTGTGACAGGATAAGACTATTCGATGGTATGGACTGCCCCAAGTTGGACTCGATAAGGTTATGAGATGACTCGACTGGGACTCGAGAAAGATGCAAAGTAATGGATTGTTTAGGACCCTATGTTGATGTTCTCTTTGGATAGTAGAACTTTGAAGGAATGAGATGAGTTCGTTAGTCATGGAAGATACAACGAAGGTTAGGACGATTCAAGTTGGACTTGAACTCGTAAAAGAAAATAGGTATTTATTGATCTAGGAGCTGCAACGAATAGGGGGACGACTCATGTTGGACTAGGGTTGGTAGGTAATGGATACTCAAGACTGGGTCTGAGTTTATGGGTAATAGATTGACTCGAGTTGGACTCAAGAAGCTGTAA
Organism: Allium sativum; assembly: GCA_030737875.1. Lineage (NCBI taxonomy): Eukaryota > Viridiplantae > Streptophyta > Magnoliopsida > Asparagales > Amaryllidaceae > Allium > Allium sativum. Next base: position 358,023,899 of record CM060922.1, on the reverse strand, counting down.
GGAATTGGATTGGCTCGAGTTGGACTCGAGAGGGCAGCAAGATAATGGATAGACTTGGATGGGACTCAAGTATTTCAGGCGGACTAAAAGCAGGGGTATCTGGGGACGCCCACTTACCTTGGATCCGTTGGACGTGATCTAGTTATCCTTGGAGGATAAACGTACGTTGGACGTACGGTAGTCCGTTTGGAGGCAGAGTTTCCATTAGTTATTGATGTTGGTTGGACCAGACATATAGGTATTGACGTATTCATGGCTTTAGCAAGTGATAGATAGGATTTGTTTGATGGATGCTATGGAGGTTGTGTTTGTTCTTACCTTTCTTCTCTTGAGTATCACCTGTGGGATCCTGTTGAATGGAAATAGGGTAAGTTCGTTGATCATGGTGATATGACGAGTGTAAGATACTTTACGTTAGACTTGAAGTATGTTGGGCATTGTGGAGCGTTCGTTGTCTTGGAGATTCAACGGATATAGGAGTTTCAGTTGGACTTGGACTCATAGGTAGAGTACCTAGATTCATGGGATGAGTCTAGTTCACCTTTGGAAGGTGAATGTACATTGGACGTACAGTACAGATATAGGTAGAGTACCTAGATTCATTGGATGAGTCTAGTTCACCTTTGGAAGGTGAATGTACGTTGGACGTACAGTACGGATATAGGTAGAGTACCTAGATTCATTGGATGAGTCTAGTTCACCTTTGGAAGGTGAATGTACGTTGGACGTGCAGTATGAATATGGGTAGGGTACCTGGGTTCATCGGATGAATCTAGTTCACCTTTAGAAGGTGAATGTACGTTAGACGTACAGTGCAGATGTTGGTGTAGTGCCTAGGGTCATTGGATGGGTTTAGTCTACCTCTAGGAAGTGAATGCACGTTGGACGTGCAATACGAATGCAAGAAGGACTCAAGTTGGACTTGAAAGGACATTTGGAATGTAGTTGAAAATTTGGCATATAGGTTTGGATTACCCAAGAAAATGACAGTATAGACGAATGCCATAGTATCGGACTGGGTGCGATAGCTGATGCATTGAGTAAGAGACGTGCCAGTTTAGAGGCTATTTTTCTGGAATGGAAGCAACTAGAGTATATCACGGGATATGACTTCAGACCTAAGTGTGAATTGGATTCAGAAACGCCAGTAAGCTTGACGATTAGATCGATCTTGATTAAGTGGATCGGTTCCAGTTAGAGGGACGATCCCAACCTATTAGAAGTTATCTCTAGGGTAGAGATGGGAATCGATGGCGAGAGAACGACTGTACTTGGGAAGTAAAGAATGACATAAGAAAGTCGTATCCAAAGCTCTTTACCTAGTAAGATTTTAGCGGCGATGATTCTTCCCTTGTTAGTAAACCGCATGTTAGGGCAGAATGGTTCTGTTTGTTCCGCATGTTTGATTGTTGTATATGGTTGGTAGGCATGCAGGATCCTTTGTATGTTTTGGGTTAAGGAATTTCGGGAACGAAATTTCTTAAGGGGGAGGGGGGGGGGGGGGGAGAATGTAACAACCCGCATTCTACGTATCTAGGATCGTAGAATATTTATTTCTTTTTCGTATGAAGTCGTATGGTCGTGTAACTTTGGGAGACAACTATTGGGGTCATTTCCCATGTTCATGATTTTTACCGATTTTTAAATGACCATTTTGCCCCTAGCTGATATTGTTTTGGCCATAACTTTTGATTGGAAAGGAATTTTGGTCTGAAACCAGTTCCATTAGATTCGTTTGATGGTTTACCTTTCCGTAGAGTGGTTACATTAGCCAAACGGACTCACCGTTTGGAAGATATGGCTGAAACAAGTTTCAGATTGTGAAAAAACAGCTTAATTGGGCTTAACCGGGTGATTAACAGCTAGGCCCAAAGGGGAATTTCGGGATTAGGGTTATGAGATGGCTGAAAGGGTTAGGAAAATCATTTCATTTCAGTTTTCTCAGCCGCCACGAACCTTCCTTAAGCTCTAGCAATGGCCTCCATCTTCTAAAACACTCCAAAACACCTTTTTATCATCTCTAATCACATATTAGCCTAATCTACATCAAATCAAGGCGGATTAGCATAAGGATTGGGATAGAGCTGCTGGAACACATAGAGATTGGATCCAAATCAGAGATTATTTCAGATCTATAGTTTACTTTGTGGCAAAGGTGAGTGATTTGCATTGTTTTTCACTAATTGCGGCTAATTATGGTAATTAGCGAAGATTAGCGAAATTATAACTCAGAAAAATCTAGAAAAATTTCTAAATTTCTAAAACATCATTTTATGCCTCTGATATGAATTTGGGTTAATTTCGACCAATTTTGCTAATCCCGGAAATTAGGGGATTAAGGGGTGATTAGTGATAATTAGCGAATTTATGCATGTTAAAAATCTGGAAAAATATTTATAAATTGGTAAATATTATTTTAGGCCACTGTAAGAAAATTTGGCTGATTTGGTTAAGTTTTATTAATCCAATCATTAGATTTGCTTAAACGTGATTAAGAGGGATTAAGGGAAAATATGGGGTTTTTGGCTATGTTTGATCCGTTTTAACATACAATATTGTTGTTTTACTGTTTGTGGATGTTTATACATGTTGCTATGACTGTATGGTATGCTTTATGATTGGTTATAAAAGTTAGAATGGTCGAAAACAACGTCATATGGCGTAAACAGTCGTTGGAAAAGTTGCAGAAAAACAGTGCAGGTTTTCGGATCGAATCGGAGGAATGGGCTCGAACCGAAGAGAGGACTGGGCAAGGGATCACCGAACCGAATCGAGGCTTGGCACAAGGGGAAAGTATGGCAAAAAGGAAGGCCAAAATGGTTGAACAGGGATCGGATCGAGCTAGAGAAAGGGGGATCGGATCAGAGCGGTTGGGACTAGGAATGGGGATCGGATCGGACCAGAAGATCAAGCAAGGAACGGAAGGTAGACAGTTGGTGAACTGACCCGATGCGACATGGAGGACGCGAACCGACCCGATGCGACATGGAGGACGCGAACTGACCCGATGCGACATGGAGGACCCGAACCGAACCGACGTACTACTAAGGGACTTGGAGACCCCCGACCCGAACCGAAGCACTTGGAGGATACCGATCCGAACCGACAGAGAAAAAGGACACAAAACCGAACCGATCCAGTGATGACCAATAACCCAAAATGCAAAGGTAGTCCAAATGGAAGTTAGAGCTCAGGATCCAGATGGGAACCAATGAGTTCACTTAATGATTGGGCTTTGCTGCGGGATGCGTGCAAAGGGGTTATCGGTATCCGTAACCTTGGTTCACTATTGACAGATAGATTAGGGGCTTATAGTGATAGTTGTACGGGATTGGATTCCGTCATGGCCCAAAGGATTAGGTGACCAAAGTAAAGGATATCGTATGCTTTACGCACTGAGTGAGGGATGTGAGGATGATTGCTATGCTTGATTGTTTGACATCGCTATGACATGCACTTCCCCACCCCCGTATTTCTTACACTGTATGTTAGTGGCACCATAGAGTATTGTACGGTATGTAGTGCTAACTCTTTGGTTGTAGATCCAGGTCCAGGTATGATTGGATTATACCTGTTATTGTTTTGTTTGTTGCTTATCGCTCATACCAGACTTTTTGTCTGACCCAGAGTTTTATGTCTCTTCTTATTACTCTGGGTGCTCACACGAGCAGACCAGAGACAGGTTAGCTGGGTATGCACGGGTAGCTGATCTGGAGACGAGCAGGAGGCTCCCACGTATGATATATATAGTATTCTCCCTGTGTTGTTGAAGATCACTGCTTGGGCATTAGTCGTGCATCTTCTACTTTAGCTTTCTTTTGTTTTAGAGACAATAAATTTGGAAAGTTGTAATAAGCTGTATTTGGATTTCCGCTGCTATGTTGGTTTAGTTTTCAGCTTACGCACTGTCTCGCCTGTTTTATGTCAAGATTATGTTATTACTATATTTTGTTCCATGCGCTGTGAGACATTCTATAGGTTCCTTGATTAGTTCATTCTCTTCTTTCCTTTCTTTGGCGACCGTTCCGTGCTAGTTGGGCATGTGTACATCGCACTTTTGGAGGAAATGTCGGCTAGTGTGGGGCGGGTCGTCACATCGTCCTTCTCTGGATCTTCGACATGGGGGACCTGGGGATGGTCGAAAGTCTTTGACTGCATTTCAGGAGAAGTCCTGGCCTGATGAGTACTTGCAGCAGGAAGAGCGATAACGGTCAATCCTTTTGGAACCAAGGGCGTCTCGACTGCCGCCTCTATACCTCATAAACACCGGCAAGGACTCTCTCAAACCATGGGGAAGTTAGAGATATACCTTCCGTTGAGTCACCACCATTGAGTCTAGGAGTTTCAGGAACTTCTGTGATGGGAGTTATAGGTTTGGAACTCCTAGGAGCTCAAAGTCGAGATCGTAACCCTTGACGGCTTTAGATAAACGGACGATGGAAGAAGAACCAAAACTTCCCTCAAAGATAGCCTTCCCTTTAGCCTAAAGCCTACCAACATCTTATGCCTCTTTGAATAACCTTCTTCCTTGCTCCAAATTTTTAGGCTCATTGCCCGAAGAAAACGATTCATCTTCCTCATCCATTAATCCATCTTCCGAGGCACGCCTCTCCTCCTCAATAAGCTTACTTCAGACATAGACTAAAATCCGAGGATAGACCTCGAATTATAATAGATTGCGATACCTGAGGACTTAAGCAAAAGACCCATAATTAGGAGACCAAACTAATCCTTTGCCATCTTAGCCTGGCTTAACTGATCTCTCAACTATGGTAATTCAATATCATATTGAATTTTGGAATTGGAGGCTGATTCAACAATTGTGTAAAAAATCTCCTCTACCTTGTTATCCCATGCCTCGGTGTCAGCTAGCTTAGCCTTCGACTCCTCATTCTCTTTTTCAAAAGTGCTTTTCTCTGCTTTCAGATTATTGAAGCTAAGCTTTAATTTTTACTTTTCCTTAGTCACGGATTTCTACTCATCCGCTTCGTTCTCAAGCAAGCAACGTCAAGTTTCTTATGGAAACAATCATTGAAGCCATTAGATGTCTTCTTATATTTTTCAACATCAGCTTCAACGACCTTTAACTTGGCTTGATTTTCTTTAAGATCCTTATCCGCGTATGCAAGGGCATTCTTATCGCAATCCCGTTCCTTGTTCATATTGATGACATCCAGATCCAAGTTCCTAATTATCACATATAGCTTCCAAGCATATTTAAATATCTCTTCATACTTCTCGCATATATCTTTACCTCTTTCTTTAGCCATTCTTTGGTATCACTTGGAACGGGATGGAAGAAGGGTAGGAAATGCAGTCTACCAAAGTAATGTACAGAAAATTGAGTTGGAAGCTCTTTTTCGCTCCTCCACTGTAGGCTTTAGTATGACAGGCTCTGCAGTAGTGGTAGCTCTAGATCTATTTCTATTAGAGATAACTATCGGCTTCTCTTTACCCTTATCTTTTAGCCCTGATTGATTTTTCGAGTTAGGTTCACTCGAGTAACCTTTCAGAGGGATCGGGATGGATCAGAGAATGAGAACAAGAACAAGAGTGGTACTTGCAGTATTGATTACACTTTTCTCTTTTCCAGTACTCCCATTCTTGATGCTCACTATGCTCACGCTCACACTCTTGATCATGATAATACTTCGATGGGATCCTGCTTTTCTCCGTGCTACAACTAAGTCATTTGTAATCATATGATCTTGACGTTGTACTTGAAAACTAGATCAAGCACATTTCAAAACTAGGGAATCATACAATGGACAAGTGTTGTGACGTGCAATGCACATACTGCGTTGACGTGTGTCCTAGTGATCCCCCCAGCGAACCCGATGTCGGTGCCTTGCTCATTGGCATAATTTCCCCAACTCCAACAGAAATGTTTTCCCCCTTTGATGTATGAAAGAAAGTCTGGGGATTCAGATCTGTGAATTTATATTATTCTGATGGTAGATTTTGATCTCCTAAACCCTTGAATGGGTCATCGATACCGGCAGGTCTGGTGTCATGGGCCGGAGATCTAGGCTATGGAATGTGCTATGACGTAGATTTCTCAGTCACTTCTCTCTTAACATAAGTAGGTGAGCTCTCTTTGTCTTTATCATTCTCAGGTGCGACTGTTTGACTGGTGCTGACATCCTTTTCCTCATCGGCACCTTCGACATGGACTCCACCGTTGGGTTCATCGACCACTTGATCCCTGATTGGGGGCATAACTCTTTGAACAACTGCACCTCCACCCCTGACTAGGGAACCACCAAGGTAGGTAATCCTAATGGCACTCAGCTGATTAAATCGGTGTAGTTGCTCGTCATTTATGCATCTTCGCACCAGTCTCTGATCCTTAGGACAGCACGCAAGGCGGCAGACCTTGATGCATATACTCTGTCACCAAACCTATCCATCACCTTGGCCAAATGAAAACATGAAAGTTTTAGATGGATTCAAAACCAAATTGTAAGCAAATTACTTACGTGGACACTTACTGCCTTTGATTCATCGCCTAGCAAATCCCTCTCGATGTAAAACATAAAACCAATATAATATTACAAAATACGTAAATAGTGATGTATTTTTACGGTACATGAAGTTGAAGAAGAACCATACATCATCGATGGTAGGCTTTCAAAGGAGATTCTCGTAGTATAGAGTGTGGAGAGCATGAAGTGTAACGCCCCGGAAATTTCGGACCAGTCAAAACTGCAGAAAATCCGTCCGTCCAAAACAAACAATGACAGCTACCACTTTATTTGAATAAATATACAACATCACTAAATGCATTGGATAGAATTTTAATACTTTCCATAATATTCATTTAATTCATAAGGTGTGCTTAAGTACAAATTAAACACAATTACCATAAATCTACTTTTATGCAACTCTGGTGAGGTGGACATCGATATTCATTCCTTATAACTATAGTTTGAACTTGTATTTATTTTATTGGCTTCTCCTAAACTTCTCCTCTTTATCTTATCTTGTTTTTGTTTTCTGAATGCATGAAAAGAAATGATCATTTACACCCTTTATATCGCATTTCTTCAGACTGGTTTGGTAATTTGGTTTTGGACACTTGTCCATCTTATCTTCATGCAAGCTTTAGGATGTAGACACATGCCTCCTTAGGTGTCTTTATATGTTTCTACACATGGATACCTAATGTGTTTATGTGTCTTTATCTTTTTTAATCCTAAGACATGTGTAACGTTCATTTAATGACACGTGCCCTATCATTTTAAGCCATTTTTCATATTCTAGAATATATACGCATATACCATTTGTATTTTATTTATATGATGTGTACATACATATATGTGTTCTTCTATTGTTACTACATGCACATGATGTTCTAACAACTTTTAACAAGTAAAACGTCTTTTATCGACAAAACTGTTCTCGGTCTCATTATAGATGTTTCTTCGAACTATTTATCTTTGTAAGCAAAAATTCAACAACATGTTTTCTCCTCATTAATTATTATTTATAAAGGGATTTAATTAAGGTTGTAAAACCATTTTTATAACATTAAATCCAAGATTCAAATATTTAAATAACCTTGATATTTAAATACTTACTGCCCGAAGTTTCAGGTTGTTACATTCTTCCCTCCTTAAAAGGAATTTGATCCTCAAAATTCTATGCAGTGATTAATCCAAAGAATGCCAAATATTCCATGAAGGAAACTCTATGTATCCAGGCATTTTTCTTGAAAATGTACTTCCAAAACAATTTCATAAATCGAAATTTAGATTTTAAGACATACCTGGGTATTATATGATTAAAACTTCTTAACTTATGATCAACATTTTTATCAATCATGCAAGCTTGTTTCCTTCCCATGCTCAATTTGGATTAGATTCTAGGAACTCCTCTCCTTATATATATATATATATATATATATAATTGCGGCCAGTGTCAAATCATCAAGTAAAGACATAATCTTCTTGTTGTGATACCCATTGAAATGTACCAAAAAGTAATCGTGGCAGTCGTGTTTTAAGGAACTTCAAGTTTATCATTAATTAACTTCATGGGGATAATATCACATCAAAGTTCAAAATGATATCCAAGTTAGACTTTCAAATGATATCCACAAATAAGTCAAACATGTTTGCAATAACAACAAATACTTTTATCAAAGCAGTATCTTATTCATCTAAGTGGATTTATATCGCATGCTCAATAAAGAATAGTTCATCCTATTTCGACCAATGTCGACACATCAAGCAATGGTGTACTCTCCTTATTGTTGTACCCATCGAAATGTATTGGACAGTAAAATCTTTAAGATAGACATCCCAAATAATATCTTCAATTAAGTCAAACTGGTTTTTATATGATATTCTTTTGCCAGAAAGATGATTATATTTATCAAAGTGGATCCAAGCCACATACTCTATCTAGGATATTTTATCCTATTTCAATCAATGTCAACTAACCAAATGAAGGTGTACTCCCCTTGTTGCGGTACCCATTAAAAATGTACCGGAAAGTAAGATTTTCTAGTTAGACTCCAAATAATATCTTCAATTAAGTCAAACCAGTTTTTATAGGATATTCTTTTGTCAGAAAGATGACTATATTTATCAAAGTGGATCCAAGCCACATACTCAATCTAGGATATTTTATCCTATTGCGGTCGGCATCCCTTCACTAAGTTGGGACGTACTCTACTGGCTCAATACCACATAGAGTAATAGTTGCACCGTCCAAGATCTGTTGTCGTATGCCGCACATCCTCGTCATCATCATCCGAAGGTAATCATCATATTACGGCCGACATCCCCTTACTAAGTAGGGATGTACTCTACTGGCTCAATACCATATAGAGTAATAGTGCAATAACCAAATCTATTGTCTTATACCGCACATCGTCATCGTCATCCGAAAGTTCCATCATTGATGAAATGATCGATTAAAATCTTTCATAAGTATAAAAAAAAGTGTTCTCAAAGTACTTTTATCCTTGTAATCATTACTCCAACATAGATAACCATTTTCTTTTGGAAAAAAAATCCACACTCTCAACTTCAAAAACCATAAGGCATTAAGTATGGACCTTTTTTTTAGTATCACATCAGTCTTTTTGAATTACTCGATGTATCTCAAAATCTTGTATGTGTCACTAGTTACGACATTCACATTGAATGACGTTAACCACTTTTTTTTTCAAACACACAGTCAGTTTGCAACAATGTTTTGAGATAGAAAACTTTCAAAATTTAAAATGTGTATGACGTAAGTATTCTAGATAATTAAGATAAATTTTGATCAAATCCAATCAAGGAATAAAAAGTTATGACCAAATTGCTGAAAGACCTTGTAGCAGCTAAGCTAACATCATTAATACTAAACAATTCTAATATCCTATTGTATAAAAAAAATCTCACCTCGGTTTTGCATGAATGTAGTGTTCAAATTACTCCTCTTGACCTCCCACAATTTTATTTTCTCAAGCCCATTTAATTCCACCATCGACAAGCTGTTATTCCACATTCTTTTTAAGCCACTCCATTGCATCCCTTTCATGCTGCTACATACCTCCCTTTATAAGTTGCTTCATTCATTCCTTCGTTATTTTAATCATATGCACTTACAACTTCGTTAAACCTCTCTCTGTGTGGTGCTTGATGACGAATCAACACATAATACTTATTAGTGCATACAATAAACAAAAGTTAGACACATAAAATAAATACTACTTATAAACCTAGTCGGAGGAATGGTGCCTTACCTGATCTAGTTTTATTTATCAAATTAAGGTAGCTTCATTTCAAAATTTCTAGGATGATTTTCTAATCTTATGTGAAATTTTATTTAGGCACCTAATCAAAGCTCTGATACCAACTTGTAACTCCTCAGAAATTTCAGACCAATCGAAATTGCCGAAAATCCGTCCGCCCAAAACAAACAATGACAGTTACCAATTTATTTGAATAAATATGCAACATCACTAAATGCATTGGATATAATTTTAATACTAATAAAAATATTCATTTAATTCATAGAGTGTGCTTAAGTACAAATTAAACACAATTACCATAAATCTACTCTTATGCAGCTCTGGTGAGGTGAACATCGATATTCATTCCTTATAATTGTAGAATGAAATTGTATTTATTCTCCTAGCTTCTCCTAAACTTGTCCTCTTTATCTTATCTTGTTTTTGTTTTGTGAATGCATGAAAAGAAGTGAACATTTACACCCTTTATATAGCATTTCTTAAGGCTGGTTTGGTAATTTGGTTTTGGACACTTGTCCATCTTATCTTCAAGCAAGCTTTAAAATGTAGACACATGCCTCCTTAGGTGTCTTTATATGTTTCTACACATGGACACCTAATGTGTTTATGTGTCTTTATCTTATCTAATCTTAAAACATGTGCACCGTTCATTTAATGACACGTTCCCTATCATTTTAAGCCATTTTTCATATTCTAGAATATATAAACATGTACCATTTGTATTTTATTTATATGATATGTACATACATACACGTGTTCTTGTATTGTTACTACGTGCACATGATGTCCTAACAACTTCTAACAAATAAAACATCGTTTATCGAAAAAACTATTTTCGATCACATTATCGATATTTCTTCGAATTACTTATCTTTGTAAACAAAAATTCAACAACATGTTTTCTCCTCAATAATTATTATTTATAAAGTGATTTAGTCAAGGTTATAAAACCATTTTTATAATATTAAATCCAAGATTTAAATATTTAAATAACCTTAATATTTAAATATTTAAATAACCTTAATATTTAAATATTTATTGCCCGAAGTTTCAGGTTGTTGCATGAAGGTAGGTGTAGGCACTCGGATGAGGTTGCATCAGCGCTAAACCTATGTAAGAAAGAGTGGTACGGACGAATGGACTAAACATAGGGATGCATGCGATTGTGCACATATGGAGAGAGCAAGCCATATACTCTTCTGAAGGATTATGCAGTGTTTGTAGAATGGAAGGCACCCGAACCTAATCAAATGGGATTCCATGCTTAGCATAGTGTCTTTCCTGTTTAGGCCCATCCATTGTTGAATGCCGAGGGTCAATGGGATTCTCAAGGATGAAAGATACCTGGGTAGTATCTGGACTAGAAGAAACTCTTGCAACACTAGCTCCATCGTCAGTGATAGCCTGCTCTTTCGCTAGCGGAAATGTCGATGGCTTGCTGCGTACTTGGACTTGAGACTGAGACTCTTCACTATCTGACTTAGCATTGGTGCTGAATCATATGTCTGGATCCTTATAAACTAAGTCCTTCTTAGCTCCAGCCTCGGATGCTCTGGTAGAATATCTTCGATTCATGATTGTTGTTCTACTCAAGAAACATCACCACTTAGAGTGATTAACCTATACCTTCCATATGTAAACTAGTGTTGTGTGTGCAGTGTGACATAAAGACGTATACATCAACAAGAAGAAAAATATTTGGAATGTGTCGTAAATGATTACTCGATTGAACGCCACTCCCGATCGTTTAATTAAGTATGTGGGCAATTGCAGACCAGACTTTCATGGAAGACGATGCTTGTTTTTTTAGGCAATTATATTCAGATGCCCTTGTCCTAACTGTCCAGATGTCCAGATATGCACTAATCCTAACTGTCCAGAAGTCTATAAGTTCAACAAGTCCAAGTCACTAGTTTATGCATAGGATCACACCATCACCGTTTCCGTAAATGCTCAAGTCCAAAACTTACTTGTGATCGATTATACAGTGATGACCTACTTTGTAACACCCTGCATTTTTAACTCAAGATAATAAAATAAGGATAACTTGATTAAATATTCGGAATTAAGTGAAATGGACTGCGCTATTGTGTTCATTTTGGAATTCTGGTCAAAATAGACTCCTGATTTGCATAAAACGGACACTGTATGAAGAACTTATTAAGGTTTGAAGTTTGTATACGCATAAGAAGAGTATATATGAGTAAAATCAATCCATAAATTCAAAACAGAAGCGGGAAAATTCCCATCCAGGGGTGTTGACCCCATAAGGGGGGTGTCGACCCATGGGTCGACCCCTTATGGGGTCGACCCCCCTATGACTGATCTGGGAAGATTATTTCTGCATGTACGTGGACTAATTCTTTTACCAAATATGTTGCTGAACACCTATAATTAAGCCTGTAGTGCCTATTCTATGTCTCATATTTCTAAGACAATGCAAAAGCTCTGTCGTTCCTCTCCTTCCTCAATTCTGTTCAGAAAATTAAGATTATTAGTTTAGGAAAAATTATTAATCCAGATCTGAATGAAAGGAACGTATATTCGTAAATGGGTGTTCAGATCTCTTATCGAAGTGAGGTAATTTTGTAGATCTGGTATATTTCAATTCTTTAACGGCGCAATTTTCGATGCCTCGAAAGTCGTGTCATTATTGAAAGAATTTAGAAGTGAGATAGAAAAGATTGAACTAATTCTTGGATGATGAACCAATTATCTTGATATCAAAACTTTTGATATTATGATAGTTTTTATCAAATAAATAATCATCTAGTGAAACGCTTGCATCTCACGTTCACGTATATAATATAAAATCTAAAACCACAGAGCGCTTATTGGAGATCGAATTCCAATAGACAAGGTAGGGGAGCACCTGCCGATCAGCGTACTCTAGAGACAATACACTGGGGTTCAACAAGAACGCCTTGCAACCCAGCCTCACATGACCGTCCACTCATTTAGCTTGAGTGTAACGAATATATTACCACCTCCACGGTTGGGATCAGCAACTGCTATTGAACACTGCAGCAGTGAAAAAGAGATGAGAAAACAAAAGGAATTTCTCTAGATGGTGATAATACACCCTGCTTGGGTATGACCCAACTAGCCATGCTGCCTTGCCCGATTTTTTGTCATTTCCTGGTTGTGAGGTTTGAAGTTACGTTTATGTTCTTGACAGATTATATCTTCAATTACTTTGAATGCCACATCGTCATATCTATCATAACACTCATCCGATTCCCCAAATATATTGCGGGCATTAAAGCTAAGAGAAACGAATTTCTCCGCCACCAAGGTAATATACTTACGTAAATTTGATGTGTAGAATCTAATAGATATACGTTGTCAGACACCTGTCCATTCTGGTTTGTCCTGGGATTGAACAGACCGAAGGCACTATTTAGAATAGCCCTTGCATATCTCCGTCTTTAATATTTCTGACATGCGTCATATAATTCGGATCGAAGTGGAATATTTATTCCGGACTCTTCGAAACGACGTACGTAATGTCATTTACAGTTGATAAATAATTATCAGCCTAACATGATTATAATTCAGTTTACACATCCTTTAATTATGAGTTTCAGTCAAATAGGACAATATATGTTTGCTTTGTTCATATCTGGATATTCTGATTATCGTTTATAAATGAACAATTTAAGTGTGTGCGTCGCACACATTATTTTATTCAGTTTTGACCATCATTTAGAAATGAACAGATAAAGCGTGTGCGTCGCACACGATATTTTTCTTCGTTTGTTGACTATGTGTATACGGTGTTTAATACTCCAGTTGTCCTTATAAATTATTTTCTTACTTCTAATTTATCATAAATAAATTAAATTAATAATTTATTTTAATTATCCCTTTTTTATTTCTCTTTTCAAAACTCGTCAATCTTCAACAAGCGAGCTTATGTACTTCGATCTTCTGCTGTTGTCTTCCTTCCACTTGCCTACGATATTTAAATAAAAATTCTCTTTTTATTTATTTATTTAATTTCTTCTTTATTTTATTTTATTTTATTTTCTATTTTAATTAAATCAGATTTAATTAAAAACTTTGTTCAAAATTCCATTTTCTAGCTTATTGGTCAAAGTACCACATCAGAAGTACCACATTTTGAAATCACCATGTTGCACATGCGAAACTGCCTCCAAACACCATGCTCCAGGCCCATGCCAATTCCTTATCCAAAGTACCATGTTATCAAAGTACCACTCCCTTTACACTCGTCCGTTCATTCAAAAACCCCATGCCATCTTCGTTTACAAAAATACCCCCTGTACTTGCTAGGTACCAAAGTACCACCCTCGAAAATACCATGCGCTCCTGTTAAAACTAACGTTTGCACTCATGTTTCCTTGCCCTATTACTTTGGTACAAACACTTCTTCTTCTTCACCACCGAATGCACCGTTGTGCACATGCACACCGCCTCCTGCCACCATGAGGACGCCGCACCCTTCCAGACCAGTCACATCACCTCTTCAGATCATCACCGACCTCTCCTCCAAACGTCAGAACCCCTCCTCCTCAAAAACACCCTTCATCACCATTTGTATCGAATAAGGTAGCTCCAGATCATTCTACATCCACCTCTTCTGGTCAACTCCGTCCACCGAAAGTGCCAGCGCCACCTCTCATCGATTTCCCACCCTGACGAGCTCCTCCACGTCAAGCCTATCCACTCGATCAAGTGGGGACCCCACATGACGCATCCAAAACCCGTGTACCCAAAAACAGACTAAAACCTAAATCTAAACCAAACTCCTAACTTACTCATTTGAAAAATTATTTTATATTTTTCCTACGATTCTAGGTCACTCACGCTCCTCCAAATCGAACCGCATCGCTACTGATCAAGGAGGTCGCCAGAAAAAGCCCAATTTTTGTTTTCTGATGAACAGAGGAATTCTCGACACCCATAGTATTAAAAAATTATGATATCACTCTTAAAATTCATGATTTAATGATGCTAATACATTCACAAGACTGAATTGCTCTATTTCGTTGTTTGGATTTCAAGATTAGAAACTTCTTACAGTATGTTTGCTGATATATGTATAATATAAGGTATGTTGAAAGTGTTTTAATGTACACTAGTGTACATTCATTTAAAAACCTATAATTCTTCGATACCTATCTATAAGTTTCATGGATATGTATTGCACCCAAGTTTCTAACTTACTAAAGCAAATTCAAATGGTTTTAACAGAGACAGTATAACTCCTGTGTTTCTTTGTTCATATATACATAGTTTGATTCCATTTCATATATTAGTTGAAGTATATATATATATATATCCCCTAAAATAGACACTAGTTTCTTGCATCTAAATCAGTCTAGTGTGTATGTGTTTCACTGGAACAAGGTGCTCCTACTGTTTTTAGCTTCCCAACGGGATATCAGTATTAATGTGATAAACATAAACATATATGATACCATTACTTATCATAGTTTAAAAGGGAACATATGAGAACATCTATTTAACAATAAGGTGGTATTTAGGTATGAATAAACATCAGTATATCGGATGGTTGCAAAAAAAACAAGCATAACTATACAGTAGTTTAGTGTTCAAGACTTTTAGCATATGATCATACATTGTTCAACATTTCATTTTCACATTAACTAAAGTAAAAACAGTAACAAAATGAGGATCTAGTTTACTCACATAGAATGATTTCCAGTTCCTGATAGTCCACTTCAGTATTTAGTTTTTAACTTATGAAAATGCAGGGAGTTTGGGGTAGTATTTATAGCCAAGACTTCATTTTAAAAATTATTTACTCTTCACATCTTCTACAGTAAGTAAATCATTTAGGCTCACTCCTTTGTTTAGCTCTCTATGCCACGTTTTCAGTAGACAATACATGAAAGAAATATTTGTTTACGTAGATATTTTCCCAATCACTTTGTCCTATGTTTTACTTCTAGAAGCACACAATAGTCAACCCATGCTTCCATTAAATTCCCATCATACTCACATCTTTTCACGAATTATAAAACGGGTTTCTTAACCTTTAAGTCTTGAGATATTTTGCTAAGAAGGATTTATTTATTTGCAACTTGTTGTGGGTTTGTTGGTGATGTATATTGCCTATTCTTAGTCCCACTATTAATTTTTAAATCACATTATAGAATTTGTCCTCAAATGGCTTATTTTGTTTTGTCTTTACCTTCATTTCCATTGATATTTTCCTTTTTGTCAATTAGTCAAACATGTTGTGTGCGTGTGCTTTTGTATATATGTTCAAGTATGTATTTATGTATACATGGCTGAATTGTTCCTTACCTGTAGATGTATATTTTACTACCTTTGTTTGTTTGCTTTAAAGTCCCCTTCTATTTTTAAAGTTGAACAATGCTCCTCTTTGTATGTGTATTTAAGTTATCATCCTTATTTGAATGGTTAAGTATTTACTTTGCAAATGCTTACTTTTGAATTCATGTTACATTTACCTATATATATGTTATTATATTCACATGTGCATTCATGTTATGGTTTATACTTGAATGCTACATATTTATATCATGTTTTCAAACATAAACAAGTATGAACATTATTGTGTATTCATACTATATATATATGTTTTCAATTGTTTTTATTTTGTTAAACAATCATCATTTATTTTAATTTCCTCATCAAAATCAATTGTTAACAGTCGGAAAAAGTCGGGACATTACAAATTCTCTTTTCTTTCTTCCCTTTTTATTTTAGTAAAAATTATGAGTCCATGGTTGTTAGGTTATGAATCCAACTAGGGGAAAACCATGGAATGATAGATTTGGACCAGATCCAGGATTTGGAAAGCATATGAGGTGAGTGGATTTAAATTATATCATTTTAGATAATGATATATTATTGTTTAACATTCCCCGTTATTGTACAATGTGAATTGGATAGAATAATTAAAAGTATTTAAATTTTATTATGACATGTTTAAATATGATATGTTGAAATGTTTAAACATATGTTAAAAGGATTAAAGTGACGAATATGACATGTTGGAATATTAATGTGTTAGGATATTAATATGTTGGAAATTTTTCCAAAGTATGTGTAGCGATTACTGTTGTTTCAATTCCATGTTAACTTGTGACATTTGTGTACCTGGACCATTAACGGTAGAAACTGAGAAAAATTACATGATTTGGCAATCACATGTTATTGTTAAATTTGAACAATTATCTGATTAATTGATTACATGATGGAATAGAATTGATTATATGTTAGAAATAACGTATGACATAAAATAGGCATAATATGATGGCATATAAAATATAAATTACAGTGGAAATTTGAAAGAATAGACTTTCTTAGATTATATAGAAGATTTACAGTAATTGAGAAACTGTATCCGTGCTTAGACACGAGGTTAGACTACACTTGTGGTAGAAGTTTGCCCGAAACCGCTCATATCCAGCATCCACAAGTGGTAAATATAATATGAGGTGTCTAAGTGCATAGATAAAACATGTAACAGTGCCAAGACATGAGGTTAAGTCAACTTGTGGAAGAAATCTGCCCGGAACCGCCCGGCAAATCCAGCATCCACAAGTGTAGGCTTAATACGAGAGGTCTAGTACATAAACACACACACACACACACACACATATATATATATATATATATATATTTGTGTGTGTGTGTGTAAATGGAAGGACTGATAAACATCATTAATTGTAATTAATGGAAATAAATGGAATTAAATAAAAGATAATTACAACAGAAAAAGAAAGGGAATAAACGGGGAATGATAATAACCTATTATAAACAAATTACATTAATGAGAATGTTGTATAATAGGTAGACTTGTCCTAGGGACAAATGGAAATTACAACTTAGGTTATAATAAACTAGTAAGGGATAAGATAACTGGTGAAATGAGGTAAGTGGCACTTAATTATAAATTAAGTAATCAGTAAATGGAAAAAACTGAAACCAGTTGTTTGTAATAATTAGATAAAAGGGGGAAGTTTATGTAAGAAGTTGTACTTAATTATAAATTAAGTAATCTGTAAACTTGGAAGTCTGAAATCTGCTGGTAATAATAACATGTTTAGGCTTGTCCTGGGGACAAGTGGAAATTATTAATTAGGTTATAATAAACAATAAAGGGGATGGAATAACTTATGTAAGGAGATAAGATGTACTTAATTGTAAATTAGGCTATTTATAAAAACAAGAACCTGAAATCTACGGATGAGGACAGCATAAGTTAAATTTAAGGGAAGAGAAACTTATTAGTGGACCTTAGTTAAGAGAACTAAGTTAACAAGTAAACAACGTAAGTTGTAGTAACAATGTAAGACGGAATTATGATTAAACAGGAAAGAGTGAGACAAACTTATATGAAATAAGTTATATTTAATCATTAATAATGACTGACATGTTAAACATAAAACATGTGAACTGAGATATACTTAATTACATATTAAGTAGAACATGTTATTGTGACTATGAAAACAAACAAGAATATAAAGGGATTGTAGATTACAGACCTTGGACCACAATCTAGAGAATAACATGTTGTAGGCTTATTAATAAGCTTAAATGGATTAAGTTATATGACTGAAATTAATAAGCAAGAGGAACTTGGTAACTTGAATAAGAAGTCAATGTGAAAGGGAATAACCAAGTTAAATGGAAACCTGATGAGGTAAAGCAAGCGCATAAAGAAATGTTAAGACACAGGGTCTAATAACATATTAAAAGGAGGTGCTTGGACCAGTTCGCACATTTGAGGGTGAATAACCCAATGGGGTAGATCAACGTGGTGTCATGTGGCACGAGGGGAGCGCGCGTTCATCTGATTATTCAAATGGCTCCGAAGGACTGGAAGAGGAAGCATGCGACTTCCTGAGATATGTAAGGTCCTCCTGGTTGCCCTCTGTGCGGTGGCAGATGTTTAGGTTGTGCCCACGGAGGTTGGGTCTGCGTGTAACTACCAGGTGGGTGGGCCTTGACTGCAAAAGTAGCTTTGCAGTTAGAATGCTGTGACGTGGTGACACTAGGGTGATTCGGTGATCGCCTCAACGAGGACGCAAAGGTTAGGACCAACAGAGATAGTAGATCGTCGGGTACCCGTCATTGGCAGCCAATGGGGTGCGAAAAGACTAGAGCTAAAACTAATAGACCATTCACCTTTCACTATTGAGGTATGGTGGTTGAGGGAAGACGACAACTGGATGTTTAGATTGTTCATTAGGAGCAAGTCGTTTAGCTCTTGTAGTCTTTACTAGTTGAGGGAGGGGCCGAGGTGGGGCCATAGCCACCGTGAAAAACAGACCCAAAGAATATCTATATTTTGAGGCTCTTAAAGACGGGACTGTACAGATATGGAAAAGCTTCCGAATGAGTTCTGTGTTTCTTGTATAGCCCTGTTACGGAACTCGGTGCACATTATGTGCGGTTAAGGCATCAAATACATTTGACAATACATACGTGGGACAATCTAGATATGTGCATGTCTGCTCTGGGTGGTGTATCGTAGACTTGAGGGCATTACTCCGGTATGAAATCTGATTAGATCGACGGTGGCAGTCCATACGCTTACGTAGCGTAGTAATGACAGATATATGCGGAATGTAACATTGTTATGTAGAGATTTGTACGTCACTTTGGCGTAGGATGAAGGACTGTGTTCATTTCTGTGGCATTACGGTGGAGACCGTGTGAGTGGGGTATCATGCGGTGTACCTCAATATTAAGGGGTAGCTACATGTATACTATATTAGTTTAATCCACTGAGAAGTAAATGGGTATGACATGTGTGTAAGCCTTGAGTGCTGTTAACCCAAGTAACCTAAAAAATAAGAAAATATGAATGAACTGTATATGTAGGATTATCCAAAGTGTATAGTTTAAATCTAGTCATCAGAACTTGTGTTCTGACCCCCTCCTCATAACATACTAGCATGTTCGCTTTGTGGCAGAGACATGATAGCTTTGGATACTGGTTAGGCAGTATTATTAGT
Source organism: Allium sativum (assembly GCA_030737875.1). Lineage (NCBI taxonomy): Eukaryota > Viridiplantae > Streptophyta > Magnoliopsida > Asparagales > Amaryllidaceae > Allium > Allium sativum. The sequence continues at coordinate 358,004,168 of CM060922.1, read as the reverse complement.
ATGGTAAGGCTATACTTTGATTATATTATATTTTATCCATTCCGCTGTGAGATATTTTCTGAGCTCTAACATATTTTATATCTCTGTCTTTTCTGCAGGATACCAGACCAAACCAACACGAGTTTCGATAGATTAGAATTTTGAAAAAAAAATCAATCTGTCAAATTCGGGTTGTTATATACTTCAGTCCAACATGTTTCCAGAATATTCTAGTTCGGATCGACCAGATCCGGTTTGGCCATCTGACTTTGTCGATCCATGCAACACCAAACTGAAAACTTCTTCTTTATTCCCCTCACCACTCCTTCTCTCTTTCTCCTCTTCTTCACCTTTCACTCCACCGAACCCAAAAATATATATCTTCGTCCGCTCCGTCATTTTTCCTCGACCTCTTCACTTCAGTAACTCTATCCAAGAAGATCATGCTACCTCGCCTCACTTCCAACACCATATTTCAAATCTGGTGCCCTCTAACTTCCTAATCTCAGCAACTCCTTGGATGTTCAACTCTGACTTGTCCAAACAATGACAAAAAGTTGGCTCTAAACTAAAACAATAAAAGGGGTTAAGATTTGATGTAAAGCATACCTAATTTGGAATAGATCGGAAGTGGTGATCGACGGTGATGATACAACTAGAATAGAGATTGGTATAGTTGATTTCAAGGAAGAGAGGGATTTTTGAATGAGGACGGCTAAAAATTTATTCAGCAAAGCAAATGAATAAGGAGAAGAGAAAGGCGTAGGCTAAGCTTTTATAGGGATGATGTGTGACCATTCGCCTTCCCTCCAATGTGGCATGCACTCAGATTGGCCACTTTGAACCCAACCCAACAATCATCTGGTTCGTCCATGACGAACCGAGATAAGATACATCCGGTTAGGCATCCGAACTAGAATTAAAACGAGGGAGAAAAGGAATAGAGGAAGAAAAGTTTTTGATACCCTACTAACATGGTTATTCAATTCACATATTGAATCACATGTAGAAACTAACTTGACCTAATGACGCGCTCGTCTTGCGCAAAGAACAACGGTGGTCAGTAATGACCTGCATATATCTTATTATGCATGAGAGCCAACAACTCGACACACATGACTAAAATGATAGGTTCACTCAACCTTTTGACTAGATGAGGTTTGGGTATTAGTCGACGACCGTCAAGATTCTCAATCAGAAGATTTTGGTTGGACAAACATAATCGAGAACAATCTGAAGTTCGCTTGGCTATATATGTAGACAAAAAGCTCAAGCGTCATGACCATCTAAAAGGGAACGACATTTCCTTATCATCAACTTTTTGAAAATGGATACATTGGTAAAAGTACACATCTCAGCTCGTTTAAATCACGTCCCGTATATAACACGACTTACTTTGGGGGACAAAATGTTAAATAGACTTTTGATAAGGTCGTCACGTACTTAGTCTTTCAAAGCTAGATCGTTAAAAATTCAAGTATAACTGAACTGAAGTCCTGGATACTCATAGATAAGAAAAACCGGTTCGACCTTCGTTTAATTTGGCAATGGCACAGTACTCTGGGTTAGATACATCAAGTTTGCGGTGAAGGTGATAACTCAGTTCAGTATGGTTCTGGTCCGACCTTCCCAAAAAAGCACATGAAGTTCTTGCTCTTGGTTCAGCCTTCAAGTAAAGCTTGTGAAGCCCTTACTGGGATTGGCTCTCTCCTTTGATTCAACCTCGCCGGCTTGGCCAATTGAACATGCCACTAATCTCTTCATCTGGTTCGGTAACATGCCAAACCAAACTATGCCGAACCGAGGTGAGTTACGACTTCCACCACTTCACACCACATTTTCCACTCCTTTCAATACTCCAACCACTTTCGCCAAGCATTATTCCAAACCGAATATATTCCAACTTGGGAGACTCCTATGGGACTTCTTCCACTTTTTACACTACTTATTTATTGTATTTATCTATACTCGGTATTTTAGCAATCCTACACTCTATACTCCCCAAAATAGTGTAAAACTAGTGAATATTGTCATATGGATGTATACATACTCAATTCGAACCACTATAAATTGATGTCTTCTTTTTTTCTCATTTATTTTCTTTAATTTTTGTTCTTTATTCATAGATCTTGAGATATTGAACAATTTTTGGTGTCAACATATATATTTTCGCCTTTGGAGCAGATGACCTTTGGCATTACTTATTTAGTAGCGGATGATTCATATTATATGATTATATGATATTTGTGATGCGGGGTCCATGTCGGAGGAATTCAATAGGACTCAATATTATTGATGTACTTTTTTAATTTTATGTATATGTGATGATATATCAATTGTGATGTAGGGAGGCATTCCAACATGATTCCTTAATATGATTGTGATGTTATTCACATTTATATTATTTACATACGAACTGTTTAACATAAAAACTTGATTTTGAACCATTATTACCATGTGAATTGACTTATACTGAACTTGAACGATGTTATGAAAATAATCAATAAAACAATATTGTTTAAGTTCTTGGTGCCTGTTGGCCTCAAATTCAGTCTATCGAAATACGACAATTTCCCATAAAGCAAAAGAGCATCAAATTCAATATTCCAAAATACGATGATTTGGGAATAGGCAAAAGAACTGAGTATTAAAAGTTATAAAATGGTTTTATAACAAAGAAATTTTATAAACGTATTTTATGAAATTATATGAAAAAGAGTTTATAATAAATCTTGTTTTATAAATAAGTTTTATAACGTATTCTATAAGACAAAATTTATTAATATATATTCAATAGCTCATACTGAAAAAGGTTTTGAAATAAGTTTTATGAAGTTATTTTATGAAGCTATTAAAGAAGATTTTAAACTTGGATCTAGCTTTATAAATGGTTTATATTTTTCTAATCCAAATTTTAGAAATGACCTTATAAGTTTATCATTCGACTTACAAATGATTTTAGAAATTTATAAGATTCTAAAAGTTTATAAAAGAACTTATAAATGAGTTACCTGTTTTCTTAAAGCGAAGTTATGAATGATTTGATTTACAATAAAAGAAATAAATACTATTTGAAAATAGGTTTGAAGTTAAAGTTAAACATATTTTAGGTTAGAATATATAATACTCTTATTTTACTTTGTATAGGATTCCGAAAATAGGCCTTGTACTATTCGTGTGAATCTGAAAGGTGTTTCCATAGTTATTTGATGAATAGTACATGTTTAATGCGAAAATTGGTACTTCATATAATCAGTTTTATCAGTATACATATTCTTTACTCAATACTAATTGTTTTGGGATTTATAATAACAACGTATCATATGAAGTTGTTTTGACCCGCTTATTATTTAGGAATATACATATACTAATAAGATAAGCATATAGGTATATTTTTAAGTATTCAAAACAATTTGATTTGTTAGTACACCTGCATTGAGATAAGTGTATGACTATGTTTTCAAAGCATTGAAAATAATATGGTTTGCGAATACGTTTATTCCGTTGAGATAAATATATGGATATGTTTTCCAAGTATTGAAAGCAAAATGCTTTATGAATACACTTATTCCATTAAGATAAGTGTATGAAATCGATTTATAGGAACCGATGAAATGATTTTATTAAATGAATATAAATTAAATGGGCCTACTGAATGTTATGTGCTTGACCAAATAAATTTTCCGATTGAATTAAAATCATGATTCAATGATTATATGGTTGATAGTTAAATAACCAACTATCAACATTTGATTGTTTATGAACTATCATTGTTGGTTCGGAGATGGCACTTTGAACCAGCTTATGCATTCGAAAGTGCATGTATCTTAATGATTATGATTTGAAGGTTGAGACCTTCAAAAGAAAAGGACTTCTAGACGAGTGTCCCCGGCTAGCTTATAGAATATATAATATAGTAGTGGATAACTGTGATGTGAGGACTACTTGTTATTGGTCCTAGGGTAATTCCTAATAGGATATGATAAAGGTGTTCTTTCGATTTATCCTGTTCTTCAAGAACTTGAACGTTGCATTTCTTAGGTCATGTATATTGATTTATACAAATGTGCGTATGTTAGTTAATGTAGGAAGTAACTCTCTTACGCTACATATACCCTTCTCATAGATGTATGAGCTCAGATGTTGTACTTCTATGGAAGTCTATCAGTGGTCAACGAATTGCTATGTGGCAATCTAAGTGAATGATGACTCATATTTCATAGTAAGTAAAATGTGTCGCACTAGCCTCACATCTTGATAAGGTCATGGATGATGATGTGGTCAACCTATATTTTTTGGACTATTGGCATGATTATGAAGGAGTTTAGTGGATTTGGGACCTCAGGGCAGTTTTGCCTTATGGATAGGCATTGGAGGCAGACATCGAACATATATAGACACTAAGTAATACAATGTTCCATTTTAGCATTACAAGCTAATTTGGGGGCTACTTATGAAAAACAAAAGCAATCGTAGAACTAATTGTTTTTGTGTTGATTCATAGGAATAACCACTAGGTCCCTAACATGTTGGTGCCTTCGGTTTTGTTTATAGAAACCAGTTGATCCCGAATTTTAATACACAGAACAATTTCAATTATTTATATTATTTTATTTTAAGAACGTTCTATTCTATAGACCTTATAAATTAATATCGAGTGAATTGTTGCTTATTGTAAAGTAAAAACCATCTGTTTTGATGTGTGGCATCGTATTTTGATTTTTGTTCATTTTTTTTTGAAATTAAGCAAGTTTTTTGTAATGTAAATTTTCCCAATTTGACATTCCAGAGTAATCCAAGAGTTATCTTCCTTAATGCTCGAAACGGGATCCAGGATGACCTCCCCCCCCCCCAAGAACTTCCTACTACACAGAACCCTGCCTAAGCAGAAAAATGAAAAGCATGCTCTCTTATGTCAAGCCACGTGATATGTCATTTAGGGAGACATGTTGTACAGAAAAGGGTTCTCCATCCCCTTGCTCTAGTGTGTAGCTCACGACGACGCCAAATGTGTACTTTAAGAAGTTCACGAAGGCGAGTGTAGTGACTACAGTGGAGGGAAAAATTTGGCGAAGAAGATACTCAGGGATCGTTATTTATGGCATGCCATCAATTGAGATGCAGCTGATTACTCACAACACTATGACAAGTGCTAAAGTTTAGCTAAGATTCCACGATTTTTGCCCACACAAATTGCCCAAATGGTCGGTCCATAGCCTTTTACGGTGTGAGGCGTAGACATCATTGGTAGCCTTCTAATTTCTAAAGGCAAAGAAAAATATGTGATTGTAGCTGTTGACTATTTCACTACATAGGTCGAACATGAACCACTGACCACAATCACGACAAAGCAGATGATACACTTTGTCATTAGAAAATTATATGTCGATTTGGACTTCCTAATACTATCATAACTGATAATGGAACTCAATTCGGTTGCTCAAAATTCAAAGGCTTCTGTTGGTGATATCACATCAAGAAAAGATCTACTATAATCGCTCACTGTAATCAAATGGATAGGTCGAAGCTGTGAAAAAATCATAAAGCACATCCTGAAGAAGCGATTGGAGAAGGCTAGAGGCAAATGGGTCGATGAACTACCATTAGCCCTTTAGACATATCAAATGACCCATAAGTCAGTGATTGGAAACACTCCATTGACATTAGCTTGTAGCTCTGAAGCATTCATACCAGTTGAGCTCGAAGTCCCCTCTCACCAAACTACTTATTATGATCCTTTGACCAATAAGGAGCTCCAACTCGAATCGCTTGACATGATTGATTAAAAGAGAGAAGAGGCAGACTTGAAAGCTATTGCGCATTGACAACAGATCATACGATATTACAACATGAAGGTTCGACCTACAATTTTGAACTTGGCGACCTTGTCCTGAAGTGCATCATTCTTGGCCCTGTCCATAAGCGTCTGAAGTGGGAAGGACCATACGTCATTCAATAGAAATTTGAAAATGGAGCTTTCAAGTTAATGGCTATTGGTGGTGGCCAACTCCTAAGAGCATGGAATGCTGAGCATCTACGACATTACTTCACTTGAACTTTTATCTCCAGGTACTTTTATATATAGCACTTTACTTTCATTAGTGTACTAAGGCGTGACTAGCCGACTACGGCTGCATCATGTAATTAAAGCTCTTTCCATTCTCTATGACTGTTTGAATTACATGGATAAATGTTGTGATTCGTCCAACTTAAGCGAACATCTGAGCAAGAGGTGTGACAAGTCACCTAATTGTGTTCGATTGCTTACAGTTCGAAGAGCGTACTCAATTCCACGACTAGTTGAGTGTTAAGAAAATCCACGACTAGTTGAGTGTTAACAAAGTCCAAGTGCAATTCAATCATTCGATTAGCGATACTCACTTTAAGACTAGGGTGGAGGAACGACGCCTAGAAGAATGTGATACGACCATTCGCGTAACTAACTCCAACTACTAGTGACTTGAGAAATAGTATAAAACACCAGGTAAGTGTGAATGGCATGCCAAGACTTAAGACTCCTTAACCTACAACTCTAACTTGATTAATGATAGGAGAGTATTAAACTTAAGGGCTGGAAATATGATTACTCAAACTTAGCCTCACTGAGACTGGGGACATAATTTAGGGCTGCCAACAAATACTTTCGAATACAGATAGTGTTATATCCATATTTGTATCCAGAATCATTTTCGAATATCGAATATCTGTATCCGTGGATACAGACGGTTATCTAATAATTATCCTATCCACCAACGATCGATAATCAAGAAATATAAATGAATTTTTCTATTTTAATATAAATATTTTTCAATACGATCACTAAAGTGTTGAAAATAAATATATGTGATGAAATTATAGAATCGAGTAGCTAATATTCATTTAGGGCATGATATAAACCTTCGACTTAGTAAATCAATAAATAAATCTGATTTACTGAATTATAATACATATAATTTTGAGCATAATCTTAAAAAAAATAGGATGGATAATTTTCGGATGCAGATATCTATGTATCTGTATGCGCATCCATTTTTTCGGATATTAGATATTTATCTGATTTTCGGATACAGAAGCAAATGTATATTGGATTTTTTTGGGTATCCATTGCCAGCCCTAGCATAAGTGCGGACTTAGAAATTAACTTCAAACACGTCCTCGATGCGGCACGAGACTCAAAGTTAATTGGAACATACATGATGCCTCCTGACTAAAGTTTTAGTGTAGTTTGGTAAAATTGGAAATACACTAAATGGAAAGCAAAAAAACATAACAATTTTCAAACAAAAAGACAATCTTATTTACAAGTGTAGGTATGTACAGACATCAAGACAAAATTACGAGGGCTACACTCACACAAAATTCCGTTCAACAAGACAAAAGAAGTTTACAATTGCAGGAATGCCTCATCGGTTTTTGGATTCTTTTTAAGCTTCTCCAAGCTAGGCTCCTTCATGTTTTTTCATTTGGAGGGTTTATAGCTCCCAAATCCCTCGTTTCCCTTCTCGGGCTTGTCAAATTTCTTCTTAGTTCTTGGATCTCTACCTTAAGGTGACTTTACTTCCTCAATGGACACATCCGTCTTGGAATTTCCAGACTTTAGGCTGCCAATTTGGGAAGGAGAAATTATTTGAAAGGGATCCAGAAAAATAATCCCTGAATCTACTTTGATGGAGAGGAGCTTACCTTGGTGCAACAACTGCAGATCTCCCATGATCATATCACTTTCCTTCTCGGAATATCCTATGTAAATTACATTTTTCTCACCCTCAGATTGAGACCTCTTATTGTCCAAGCCCTTCAGAGCATCACTCATCTCTTCTTCCTTCTCGGGATCTTCAGCAAGGTGCACTTGGGGCCTGTCAGAAGTTATTGATTGGCTTTCAGAAGATGTCCTGAACTGATGGGTACCTCTAGTAGGAAGAGAGATAATTGTTAGTCCCTTTGGAACTATGGGCGCCTCAAATATTGCCTTTATAGCTCATCGACACGCAATAAGGATTCTCTCAAATTGCAGAGAAGTCAAAGATATACCTTCCGCGGAGTCATCACCGGCGAGTGCAGTAGTATTAGGAGCTTCAGTGATAGGAGTTAAGGGTTTGAAACTCTTAGGAGTAGAAAGTCGAGATTACATCCCTTGACGGCTTTAGATTCGTGACTAGCAGAGGCATGCTTGGAACTTCCTTCAATTATAGATTTCCTTTCAACATAAATCCTAGTAGCACCTTCCGTCTCTTCTAACAACCTCATCCTATTCTCCAGAATTTCAAGATTATTATCCCTTAGAAAACTCTATATAATCCCTTCCTCATCTACAAACCTATCCTCTAAGGCATGCCTCTAATCCTCAACTAGTTCTCTCCAAGCATCGGCTAAAGTCCAAGGATAGTCCTGGACCCATGATAAGTCGTAACAACCTAGGACTCAAACGAAGAAAGCTATAATCAAAGGGCCTAGTTCCTACTTCGCCTTCCTCGCCTCACTCGACTGATCCTTCAACTTCTTTAAATCCATGTCATTATTGATTTTTGAAGTTGGAAGCTGATTCAACGGCTCTATGAGTGATCTCCTTTGCCTTTTTATCTTGTCCATAACAACCCGCGCAAATAGGCCTAAATTTTGACCAAGAAAAGGCCCATTGGAACTTAGAGCAACTCAAAACGGATAACTGGTTCCTATAAGGAATTACTAAACAGATATACAGAGAAGTCTAAACGGAAAATTAGAATCTCACATAGCAGAAGGGATAAAATATAATAGCATAAAATAGATGTACCTTTATTTAAAAACCACAAATTCTGATACAATAAGTCTCACAGATGATAACAGGTACATCATTTATTATCCTAATTACATAACAGCAACAATAAGGCTACTGCCATAATAGCTAAATTTTCGAGACGGGGCTCCTCCAGGTAATCGTTCCTCATCCTCAATCAACACTCCCACCTACTAACCAATTAATATTAAGAGGGGGGAGGTCAGAAGGTAAAGTTCTGGTGAATGAAATACATATAAGATTAGGAGCAACTATTTCCTATATTTGGCAGTATAAACTCTTCATGTTATGTCTACGCAACAAACATACACAAAATTAAGCATATGAGGCGGGCATCCTAACAGTCACTTAAGGCATATATGTGCATCTAAGGGCGGGCATGCTTATAGTCACTTAATACCGCCATAAGGTAATTTTAAGGGGGAACATTCTTATGGTTACTTAATACCCTACGATGCATGCTATTTCTAGTCACTCGAGGCCACTTATTAGTTTATTTTATGTGGACATCCCTACAATCACTTAATACCATATGGTGGACCCCTAGACACTTAAGACCTCTCTCTAGAATCAACATCATAAATAACTTCTCTTGTAGGTCGAGAAATAGTAACGACCACTTACTACTAGGTTTGGGTCAGGAACTCAACTTCATTTTTAGAGAACCCTCCTGACGGACCCTCTTATTACAATCTAGCCGTCCCTACAAGTGAACTCCTAATCACTTAATATTTCCCTTAGACGGTGGTTTCTTAGGCCATGTATAATATGTCCCTAGGTCAGCCCTTACTAGCCCCTAGATAAGAAGAAGACATTACTTGGAGAACTACCCTACTTATGTTATCGTCTATTAAGATGATTTAAAACCTTATAGGGGAAAGGCGGACCCAATGACCATTTAAGACCTTTGTAAGGGCGAGTCCCATAAGTTGGGCCCTGCACCAAGGAATGAACCTTAGGAATGGGCCTAGTCCTAACTACTTATAACCCAAATCAAGGTAGGTCGGCCTCTTAGTACCTTTTCTCTAAGGTAGGCCTACTTCCCACACAAATACGCGCGCACACACACACACACACGACATCTCACATTAGACCAACCCCTTGTAAATGCCGGATTTGTTAGGCATAGGAAGGCTTCTACTATGAGTTGGGACTAACCTCGTATCATGGTGTACTAATTGTAATGGGCCATGACACTTAGACCTCTCACATTAACCAGGCTTTGGATGTTGGATATGCCTGTCAGTTCTGGGCAGGCTTCTACTACAAGTAACAGTTAACCTCGTGTCTATGTGTCATTAATATATTTAAAGCCATTAACACACACTAACATACAAATTCCTATGTGGACGTTTGAATTCCTAATTTTAACCATATTTATTAAGCACTTAATACATATTAATATTACGCTATTTACACTATATACATAAGCGTGAATTAAGTGAACGCAATTAACGTCCTAGCCACGTTTTGAAATGTCAGTCCTTATTTCAAATTAAAGGTGTACAAGTTATTATTTCCCATATTTCCTTCAATCATGACATAAACGCTCATAATAAAATGTAACAATCAAAAGTGGGGAAAACATCAACAGAAACACAAAACTTGCAACTTAGTTTTGACTAGATTGTCTAAAGAATAAAAGATAAACAAAAAGCCATATATCCAATACATATAATTACAATTTTTAATGGATTCACTTTTGTGTATGTTTACACGCAAAACCTTAATACTTGGACATCTTGTAAACAATACGTTCAAATACTCTATTTAGAAAATAGAGATTTGAACCTATTCAAATTTACAATTCCATCCAAATCTTATCCTTTTCCACAAAACCACACATATGAAATTACACATAATAAAATTAGATGAATCTGACAAATATAGAGAATTGTACAACACTAATCATGTTTGTCTTTCATTATTTCAACAAACAAATACCACATATACAAATGGATTGGCAATTTCTTCGTACAAACAACAAGCAAATGGAAGATTTAAGGGATTTTGTATTGTTTTCTTTTCTTAATAACTCAAATATTCCTAGGAACAATAATCCAACTTTAAATTAACAAATAATAGAAAATAGTATCATAAATAAATTCCACTCACAGTGCTGTAAGAATAAATAACAACATAATTAAGTAGAATAAGTTTTGGATTTGGCCTTCATATATAATTGTGCTCCAAACCTTTCAAATATATATATATATATATATAAGAATCACACATTATAATCTTATATATCTAAATCTTGATTCTAGAATAAATCTAAACCTATGTTTGAATAGAACAGAAGAGATAGACTAGGTTAGGAAGATAGAAGACAATTCTAAACCCTTTTTCTTTTCTGGATTTAGCAATGGAAGAAAGGCATCATGGAGGCATGGAGAAGAATAGTTGTAGGGTTTTGAGTGAGGGATGAGGTCTTATTTACAGTTGATATCGTGTATATGGACCTTTAGATTAAATAGATTTAATATAAGCAGTCTGTTCGTTGAAAATATAAATAAATCCTCCTTTTAGAAAACACCCTCATTGGGCACCCTACAGGAAGGCGGTCGACCACTCCCGTAGGAGGGAGGTCGACACCCCTCCTAGAGTGCGGTTGACCCCTCTTTTGGGTCGAGCACAGGAGATAATGTCTCATGTAATTTACTTTTTATTAATTACTTGATTTATTTTGATTGATTTGTTACCCTGTATTAATTATTCTTCTCCCCATTGTGTATAAATACACACACATTTGAATTCAAAAGGAATATTCTTTTCATGCTCATCCAAATTAATATATTCCAAGTTTGTATATTTATTTGTTTGAAATTCAAACTTTGTACATTAATATATATGTACAACTTGATTTATTAATATCTTTTGCATATGGATTACGTTTTCAGAAAATAAATGAAAATGGATCAGAATCTCGCCACGAATACAACTACAATACTTTCATGGCTCAATTCCTAATTATTCTAAATTTCATTTTTCAGTCCATTAGCTTATTATTGATCTTCTTTATTTATTTTAAATTATATCATCATATGTTTGATTTATATTTATTTTATGGTGTGTTACATTGTGCCTTGACATCAGTGAATTTGGCCTTTAACTCGGCTTTCTCTTTCTAAAGGGCGCTTTTTTCCGCCATTAGACTGTTGTTTTTTAGCTTCAAATCTAAGCTTTCTTGAGTCACGACCTTTAATTCATTCTCAATGGATTTTTTTCCCAAGCTAGCCACGTCAAGTTCTTTATGGAAGCCATCTTTGAATTGTTATACTGCTTCTTATACTTTTCAACGTTGGCCTCAACAACTTTTAGCTTAGCTCGATTCTCTGCAATATCTTTGTAACACCCTATACTTTTCTAAGCCTGGATTTCAATAAAAATTGAAACTCAAACCTATTCAAGCATGGTGAGTATAAATTTGGTACCTGCAAATAATGAGCATGAGCTTAATCAGAGTACGCTAAAACTAACTTGCAGCGAAAACAAGATAGGATAACAAGTATCGACCAAGGCAACTACCTTAAAAGCAAATCACCACACCAGTACTGAGCATGATAGAACAAGAACAGAAAACCAAACTTGAATACTTGCGAAGTCCTATCTTCCCTAAGATAAACCTAAGAGTTGTTATGAGGATGGAGGATCAAAACAACAAGTCCTGGTGAGCAGAAAATATATATCACTGTCTACAATACACAAACGCATCCCATTTGGTTCTACCCAAATCATATGTCTAACAAGGCTTCTAATTATAACCTAACCTAGTAAAGATTTAGGCACAACGATTAATTACCATACCCAAGGTAGCACTTTCCAAAGATAACGTTTTCGCGACATACTGAGTTAAAACTTTTACGCAAAAGTATGAAGCCTTTAAACCACCACTCAAACATACACCAAAACTAAGAGGTGAACTCTCAAATGACTCAATCCTCTAATAAAGGAGGTGGGTTATTTCTATATATCCACTTATGACCTCACTCATAATATATCATAACGACAGATCCTTACGATCACTTAAGACCCAAGGCAGATCCATTGATCACTTAATACCTCGTTAGGTGGTTTACTATACAATTATATAAATTAGTGGACACTAGCTACTAATTAACGGGTTTCCTCAATCACACATATTCTTGACCCTCACATAACGCGAGAGATAGTAAGCAGTCACTTATCAATCACAAGCAAGGTAGACGACTATTCCTTATTTATGACTTTCCCCTGGAGGGCCCCTGTGTTATTATCTAGCTAACCTTATTCGATAATCACCTAGTCACTTAATACTTCCGGCAGGATAGGCAGCCCTGTGGACATTCAATACGTTATCCCAAGGCAGACTTTGACCCAGTCACTTACTACCTAAAGAAAGCAGATTATTATGAAGGTTATCGATCTCACACCCAATTAGCCTTGTACTTCTTGTTTATGCGGAGGCGAGCTATCTGATTACTTAATACTTTAGGGGGACCCTGTGACTCTACCCTTATGGGGATCAGCTAATCCAGTCATTCAATACCCAATAGGCAGATTCCACTACTTAATACTTTTAATCTCGAAGTAGACTATGCTATGAATTATTTCTCTCTTGGTTTCTTCTTTCGAAAGGGAGGCGAACCCAACAATCACTTAATACCTCAACACTTGAAGTATACCCTTAGGAATAATTCACGTTACACAATTAATTATCATCACAGGTTTCCTACGGTCAATGATATCTCACATCAATTGCAGACATCTATTGAATAAGGCAACTGACCTGGCATCAACCTATTAAGTCCAATTTTTATTTCTAATTAAATAAATTGTTTTTAGAATTAAACTATAATAAAATAAGGATGATTTCCTTTAACTTTCTATCCTAGGATATTTATTTATTTACTTATTGGACTTAGTATTTACTACAATCATAATGCCTCAAATTAGCATTAAGTTCCCTTTAATCCAATTTATTATTATTACGGTCACGTGCCATTAATAACCCTAACAGTTATATTTCCTAACGCAACAGACACTCCATCAATTTAATTCCATAATTATCTCGTGCTATTTATGGCCCTAATAGTCATGTTTCCTAGGGGAACATACAACCTATTAAATGTCATTTATATCAGTCCCATCTAATTACCATAATTCTAATTGTTTTAACTCCCACACATTACTATGGTTATTTAATTTATACTAGTTCTTATATATGTATATATAAGTTTATTATATTGAATTCCCTAACTGGAGTCACAACATTTATTCATATTTAGTTTAAGTTGTAACCATTTGACAATTATTACCTATTCGTTCGTTTCCCACAACATTCATGGTTACAATGTTTATTTCCTTATTTGTAGACAATTTATTTATAACAATTAACTCCATATTTATTGCCACCAACATAACCATTACAAATATTCATTTCCATTTATTATGGGAAACTTTACCATTTATATTCCTATTAAAATGGAAACCATTCAAACACACAACATACATTTATTTAATAATAGGGTTGTTTACGTAGGTTTCAACAGGAAAATTTTATAATATAATAATATATACTTATGTTTTAGCGCGATATTTACACAGTTAAAAATTATGTTTTATTACTATTATTATTCATATTATAGTCCTAACTAACTACTAGAACAACCCTTTTTTGTGTTTAATCTTGTTGAAATTCAAAATCTGCCTAAAAAGATTATTTACTATAACTATTGTAAATTTTTGCCCAAACTATTTAAAAGAGGGAATGTTAACATATTTCAAATCACAAGAAACAGGTATTATTTTATTTAGAATATATGATGTAAATTACGCACAAAATACGTGAATTTACACATGTCTTCTTATATGGTTTGTTAATGTTTCTTGTAGATGTCAAACAATGCCTTTTTATTTAAAAACAGTAAAATGGGTTAATTTACAAAAATCACGTAAAAACCCAACCAATACTAAACACAAATAGGTTCATAATTCTAAAATAACAACAACACAATATATGTTTTCACCTGAATCCTATAAATCTGGAATAATAACTTCATAAATCTAACAATGTTTAGGGACTGATTTCCAAATTTTGGGTGTATACAATAACCATAAACATATTAAAGAATTGTAGATAAGATAAGAATGTTATAACCCAAAGGCTTACAAATTTATATCAGATTCATATGTATACAATTTCAAATTTGACATAAACAAGGTAAATTTGATACTTTTAGGCATATAAATTCAGTTTTGACAAAAATGAAACAAATATGATATCTCCATAAATAAATAGATTTCCCGCCTACCTGAAAGCCCGTTCTAAATCCAAATTTGAATATTGCTTTTAGGCTATAATCCCGAACCTTATAGATCTACAATTTGTATAAAAGGTGATAAATATATACACACTAAGATTTGTAGATATGAAAGAAGAATTGGAAAAAGGAGAAGGAAAACTATTAATAAGGATTATCTACTCGCAAAACCAACTGTTTTGCACAAAACTAGATTCAGTATCTTCAATCCTTGTTAATATGATTAGTTTATGTTTATATTTTATAATTTTAGAAGAGATTGGAGAATTGGGAATGCCAGAGGTTAGCTATTGCCTTCAGAAATTGTGAGCAAAGGAGCGAGAGTCTATCCCTTTATTTATAGGCATAGAAATGACCCTACACAGTTAGATTTATTTCTAGAAAAATATGTCCCCGATATATACATTATAGTTTATAAACCCTAATTGCCATAGAAGCAACACCATGTAGGTCGTAGAGACGGTCGACCCCCAGGTAGACCTACCTTTTGTGTGAAGCTGGGTAATAAATGGTAACAATAGTTTCCTAACTAAATATATTATATTTAATTGTTTTCCGTCTGTTTTGGTATTTCGTCCATAACTTTTTCGTATAGACTACGTTCGAGAAGTTCCAAACATGAAAATTGACCAGAATTCTATTACGAACGCAATAATGCAAGTTTCATGGTCAAATTCCATAATTTTCTCTGATTTCATTTTGGTACCTAACTAAATAACTAATTTAACTATTGCCAAATTCCGAGATGTTACATTCTTTGACCTCGTCGACCAAGGAATTTTTATTATAGTTCCATTGCAGAGCTATTATAGGACCGTCTTCTTACTCCATCCGAAGTCTTCCGGTCGGGAACTACCTAGACAACTATGTTTTTCATCCAACTCTGCTCCCTAAACCCCCCTGACTGCTTCCCTACTTTGATATATAATTTTATTGCTCTATTCTTAGGAGTTCGACTAGTCATTATTGGTGTCTTACATTTCAAGTATGGAGTCCTTTGAGCTATAGAAATATGAAGTCTTCATGTCGATGTTGCTGCAAAGTAGGCCTTCCTTATACTACCGCCATCATCAAAGAACCTATGTTGGAGTAGAGTGTCAATCGCATACAGTCACAAGACCCAAACTCCCCCTATCCGGATCGATACCGATCCCTATGGTTGGGATCGGTACGACACTGATCCAATCAGAATTGGTATAGCCACATCGATCTAGATCAGTATACCCTAATCGGTGTGGTCACACCGATCTAGATTTAGTCAAGTGGGCTTGGCCTATCCAAAGCCGCTGATCCCACCAACCCAAACTATAGGCCGATCTGAAGTCCTCAGTTCCACCGATTCAAACTATAGGACAATCAAAAGTCCTTCTTATCAACCCGAAATCCATAATTCCATACAAATCTTAACTTGTTTTCACTATATCTCCATGATTTTTGATCTAGTCGACTTGAAATTTGAAAGTACCCTCTAGCTCCTATAAAAATATTCATCCAATTCTAGGGACTTTTAAGTTTTTTCTAACCCTAACATTTCAAGTCATAACTCTGTCACATGAACTCCGGATGGTTTCAAGCTTCTCACACAATCTGTGGAGAACTTCCAGCTCGTCTCCTCCAAATTTGATGTGATTCTGAGCAACTTTGGATTGTGAACTTTTTTTTGTAAATCCTAATTATAGATCGCCATTCGTAGGCATTTTCATACATTCAACACAACAAACCAAACATAAAGATCATCCAAAATGACGTACAAGAACAATCAATTACTCTCTTCATAGAGTCCACATTAAAATAAAAATCATAGACTTGAACAGATCGGCAAGTGGTTTCATATAGTTGTAACTTCCTAACACAATTAAGCTTTCAGAATTATTTTGAGATTCGAATTTTAGAAGTTTGTTAATAAGGTAAGTACCACTCACCTATGCCTATGAAATGTCAAATATGAATACAATTCCTGAATTTGAGTAGATATCTGCTCCTAGTAGTTTTAGATATGTCTCTTTAGTCTAGATCAAACAATCTCCGTATTTCAATTTAAGTTTTGTGAAAAAATTAGGTTTTGGATGAAGAAAATTTTATTGCAATGGAGGTAGAAACTCCAGGGAAGAATTAGAAGAAAATGAAACGATATAAACGAGCTAGAGTAACTCATTCTAAAACTTTATCTCCCTAATCCTGAAATTCACACTGGGTCTACCTTAACACGAGCTTAGTGTTGAAGAATGGAGTTTTGATGACAACAACCAGATTTCAATTATCATTATTAATTGATTATGAAATATGTACTAATATCTTTATCTAGAAATTATACATATATCTCTACTAATAAAGAAAATATTTTGGTGTGGTGAAGCTTTTATGCAGTTCCAAGTATATCCATTTCCCTCTGCACATCTTTGCATCGCAGAATATTCGGTTGAAGGGCAAATCAATCTTTTTTTCTTCCACTTTCTGCTACCCACTACAGCATATACGGTTAGTTCACCCATTTCCAAACATTTATTATCTTTTCTTCGTTTATTACGCACTCAGTTCTCCGCCTTTCGCCTATTTTCCACCTCTTTTCTTCCCCATTCCCATTCCAAACCCTTACCGGACTCATCTTCCACCTTTATCTACCCTTCAGCAAATTCGATCTTCAAATCCTTCATTTCTTTACCTCTTGCCGCCCTCTACTGTCCAGATCCAGTCTTCCTTCCACATCCTCTAACGGACCCACCGGTTGGTCGTTACCTATCCAGACTCAGATTGATCCAGATCCAGTCTTTCTTTATATGTTTCTAATTGTAACTGCAATGCTTCCTTCCCGAAAATTCGAATCTGATCTACATCTAACTTTCTCGATAAGGCTTTTTGTCAAGCCGATATCTTTTACGACTGCACCCTCCTTCTAATTTATTAGCAAATTCAAGAATTTTCTTCCTCATTAGAACCAGCATCGACTTTACAAAAGAGGAGAAAACTTACAAAACCACGGACCTCTAAAGCCTCACTTGAACTTGAAAGCTGGCGACATCTGAAATTAAAGAAAGTAGTTTCCAATTTGGTACGTCTTCATCTTTAAGTTGTTTTAATTTGTTACTTTATTAGTTCTTTGAAGGTTTATTGTATTTTGTGTTGTTCCTTTGTTCTCCTTTTGATGGTGTTGATGTAGGATTCGAGCATTTCAAAGTCCTTTAGTAAGCTACAGCTATCATATTAATTAGCAGACTTGAACGACACCTCAGGTACTTTAATATTCTTTGCATTTTGCTATTTCAAACTATGAATAGAACATGAAGGCATAGGCAACACAGTAAATTGTGGCTTTACAAATAATGTTTTGTTCACGATTCCATGGAGAAATAAAATTTTATAATTAGCCATTGCTTGAAATTTTTGTTAGTTACCTGTTTTGTTATAGACTGAAATATATACCTAGTATTCTTATTTTTAGATGACTAGATTCGAGATTATAGCAAAAAAATGGATTCATTATCTGAATGCTTTCACAGCTATATATGTATATGTATTACCACCATTCTTAAATTTTAATACAAATTTTTAGTTGGGTTGTAGCATATCTATGCTATTTATAAAATATATATGTTTTACAAAGCATGTATGTGTTACTTTAATGATAAAAGGGCAATAATATATGTGCATGAAGTTGAAACTAACGACAACAAAAGTTGTTTCTGTTGGCCAACACATGTATAAATTTCTTTGAGTTTTATGTTTGTTACCAAAGCTGAATGGTACATTGTTAGCCAACTTTGTGAACTAGGCTACACAAAGAGTAAATAGTGAGAAAGACACCAATCAGTTCGGATCGGAGGAAGATAGTGCAGGAGGTGAGTAAAGATCAAGAACGCAGAGATCACATCGGATCGGATCGGAGAAATACGTCAGCAGTATCGAAGGATAGTAGGTGGCTTCATTGTATCGATTCAGATTGGTGATACGTCAGCAACCTTAGAAGATAACGAGTGGCCTAATCAGTTTGGAGTGGAGGAGTACGTCAGCAACATTAAACAACAAATAGCCTCATCGGATCGGATCGAAAGAATATGGCATCGACATCATACAACAAATGGCCTCATCGGATCAGATCGAAGGCCCAGATCCGAACCCCTTTTTCCCTTGAATCTGTGACCGTTGTTTCGAATATCTCTTGAAGACTCGGACTAGGCCTGATCATTTCTTCCACGATCTCCCACTAAATCAATGCGCTATCACCATCTTGAAGCCTCTGAACCCGACTCTCAAGGGATGGGTGCCACGCGATTCCGAACCGGAGCCACTTTGAAGAAATTTTTCACCTATAAATACACAATACAGAGGCATTTGAAGGGATCTTTTGGCAAATTCTCAGTCCATACTTCCTCCATAGCCGAATTCTACGATCATATTCAGATCAAAATCATCTCTTAAAGTCCATTTTTGAGAGATTTGAGTGAGTTTATGCATTGTAATTGTGAAGTTGAGTGAGAATCATTGCTGTATTTGTATTCAAATCATCAATTAAAAGAAAACAAAGTGGACGTAGGCTCGTTAACACCGAACCACTATAAATTGCGTGTTCTTTATTGCTTTTTGATTCTATTTCATTGAATTCATATCTAATTTGGGTGTTAGAGCCAATTTTTGGTCTAACATTTTGGTGCTTTCACTGAGAAACTTCGAATTCTCAGCCTTTTCGGGATTACCGTTCTACTATTTGGACCTTTAAGTTCAAAGGAGTTAATCCCTTCTCTCTGACATCTTTCAGTACTTGTTGACTAACCGTTGAAGAACCGAATATCATGGCTAAGACCAAAGGAAAAGAAGTGCAAGGCGCTAGCGGAAATGATTCTAGAGAAGATCAGCAAGCTATCGTGTTAACAAGGTCACGCGCTCAAAGCTCTGGAGCAAATCACTCCAACCAGGAGGATCCGAGCCGGATCAGAGGTGCCGATCCGAACCGAGAGGAAACGAACCAGATCGTGTTAACAGCGATCTGAATCGATGATCCGATCTGAACTGATGATCCGATCCGAACTGATGGTGTCGGGGGCTCTCACTCTCTCCATCCGAACCGACCCGACCAGGCTGCTGTGAACCGATCCGATCCGAACCAAAGTGAGGCTGGAACTTCTACTCGAGCTCCCTCCAACGCTCTGATTCCAGCCACGATGACTAATGTTCAGCCTGATCCCTCTGCACCCATTACTCAGGGAGATTTTTCACGTTCTCTTGACATGCTTCAGAGCACTAAAGAAGCATTGGAGGCCCAAAGGCGTGACAACCTTCGCATGCAGGAAAACATGATCACCATGGGTAGAGAACTACAAGAGCTCCGGAGGCAGAGGACTCCTTCCCCACCACGCCGTATTGCTACAGATGATTCGTCTTCTTCAGAGGAGGAACGTCCTCGCGAGAGAAGGCCGCTTGAACGACCTCAGAACCTCGATCAATTGGCTTTTGGATCTTTAGGATCCCGAGAAGATGTTGCTCGTGTATTGGGCCCTGATGACCCGAGTCTGCAACAACCTATGTTGCTACCCATGCGTGGATCCCACGTCTTACCCAGGGATCCTAATATTACTAACCCCACACAGCAACAACTTATCCAACCACTACCTCCAGAGATCGACCGGGAGCACAGAGAGCAACGTAGAGCAGCTGCCACCAGAAATAGAAGGTTATCCCCTGATCAGGAACCTAGGGGTAATCCGAACATCAGATCTAGAGAGCCTGTGCAGACATTAACAAATGCTGATGTATGGGCGATGGTGCACAAGATAATGTCCAAAAGCTGGCACTATACTAATGAAGACTGGGGCATTGAACGAAGTCATACCCCCTTCACAGACGACATACTGAATTTCCAGTTCCCCCGGCAATTCAACTTGCCTCAGATGGATCAATATTCAGGAAGAACAAACCCAAGACAACATTTGATGAGATATGCATGGTTCATGAACGCGGCAGCAGCCCCGGACGCCGTAAAATGCAAAGCTTTTTCCAATCTATCTGGAGGATGTAGCATTGATGTGGTTCACTCGACTCCCTCCTTGGTCGGTATCAAATTTCGTAGAATTAAGTAAGCGCTTCATGAATCAGTTTCGACTCCATGCCCAAAAGTCCAAGACCATCATAGAATTGTCACGAATTAAACAAGGCCGAGGAGAATTTTTGAAGTCATATCTGGATCGCTTCAACCTGGCCATCACCGAAGTTAGTGATCCCCATGAGCCCACTATCCTAATGGCCTTGATAGAAGGGGTAGATCTTGACATAGAGTCCGGGGATTACTTAGCTGGAAAACCACCTCCTACTAGAGAATTATTCTATGAAAAGGCTAATGTTCGCTTAAGGCGAGAAGAAGCTAAGGAAAATAGAAAGAGAAAGTCCGAAGGGACCTCGAAGGAGGGCGTCCAGAGTAACATTGCTGTGAAACAATCTGGTGACAGTTCAGGGAAGGTAGAAGTAAATGTTGGCAACCAGAGTGGTGGTAATAGCAACAGGAATGGAAACGGCAATAGAAGGAACAGAAACCAAGGGAATAGCTCTAATAAAAGACCTAGATTCCAGACTTTTGAGAATTACACGCCGTTAAATGATACGTTGGAGAACATTTATTTAGATACATACAACATATTGCAGTAAGAAAAACCACCACCCAGAGATTCTACTGAGAAGGAGATTGAAACAGGAAAGTTTTGCTTGTTTCATGGTACATACGGTCATTCCACTAATGAATGTCATCATTTGAGGGATATCGTCGAAAAATTGCTACGAGAAGGAAGTTTGATGAGTACAAATCCGCCCCAAGGGATAGGGGGCAAGGGGGATAAGCCCCGAACCAAGAACAACCTGCTTCAAAACCCACAGCTTAGCAAAAAGGTAAGAGGATCGTCATTAACTCCATTATAGGCGGACCTCACTTGGTTGGTCGTAGTTTTATAGCAATGGACCAGTACGTCAACGTTGCCAAGCATTTTGAAATAGGAGAATGCAACAGCCTTGAAGACGTCACTCCAATAAAACAGCAAAAAACAATGTCCGATGATGTTGTATTCCGCAATAGAGATGAGTTTGGAGTTCAATCTCCAACCGACGATCCATTAGTGATAACCACGACAATTGGCCCCGCTTTAGTCCATGTTAGTGGACAATGGAAGCTCGGTCAATATCCTCTTCAAGAGAGCTTTCGAACAAATGAGGCTTGAAGCAAAAGACTTAAAGCCATGCCAAGGATGGATACGTGGCTTTAACGGAGTATCTACAGCTCCGATGGGTTTTGTGGAATTACCAGTCACTCTAGGGCAGGGAGATCGTCAGAGAGTAAGGATCCTGCCGTTCATAGTGTTGGATTTGGAGTCACCCTACATTGCCTTCCTAGGCCGACCGACCCTTGCTGAATTTAGGGCATGTATCGCGCCTTGGTGCTTGCTGCTTAAATTCCCGACTGACTCAGGAGTTGGGACGATGAGGGGCGACCAAGCTACATGACGAGCTTGTTACGTGGCAGAGTTAAAGATGTTAATGAAGGGGCTAAATATAGATGCTAAAGATGATTCCGCCTCTCCAAAGGAAGCTTCAGCATAGCAACTAAGGGGTCCTGCCCCAAGAGAGTCGCCCTCAGACGTGCTCGAGGATATAAATCCCGGAGAGGATAGAAAACCCGGGGACATGAAGGCAACTTCCAACAAAATAACAGTTGATATACCTATTGATGAAACAGATCCAATAAAAGTACTACAGATCGGCTCGCAACTGGATCCAGTCAGAGCGAGGGAATTGGCTGATTTCTTAAAGGCAAATCTCGATGTGTTTGCCTGGACTCACGCTGACATGTGTGGGATTTCGCCTACCATCATGAGCCACTCTTTGTGTGTTAATCCAAATCATCCACCAGTCAAATAGAAGAGACGGATGTTAGGCCCACAGCAGTCAGCAGCTCTGAAAGAAGAAGTAGAGAAATTAAAAAGTAATGGATTCATTAAGGATTCGAAGTATCCCGACTGGATATCGAATCCTGTCCTGGTTAAAAAGTCAAACAGGAAGTGGAGAACGTGCATCGACTTTTCTGATTTAAAAAAGGCTTGCCCGAAGGATAGCTTTCCTCTTCCCAGAATTGATCAACTAGTAGATTCAACTGCCGGGCATGAACTTTTATCCTTTATGGACGCTTATTCCGGGTACAACCAAATTCCCATGCACATACCAGATCAAGAGCATACAAGCTTTATTACAGACTTGGGATTGTATTGTTACGTCGTAATGCCATTTGGATTAAAAAATGCGGGAGCTACATATCAGCGCTTGGTCAACCGCATGTTTCACAATCAAATTGGGAAGACCATGGAAGTTTACGTAGATGATATGCTAGTGAAATCCAAGCAATCTCCCGATCATACGAAGAACTTAGCAGAAATGTTCGGCATATTACGAAGATATGGGTTGAAGTTGAATCCTTTGAAGTGTTCTTTTGGCATGGCATCAGGCAAGTTCCTTGGCTTTATCGTGAGTTCCAGAGGAATCGAAATCAATCCGGACCAAATAGCAGCAATCCGGAATATAGAGGAGCCGCGAAAGATTAGGGATGTTCAAAGCTTAGCTGGAAAGGTTGCAGCATTGGGCAGGTTCATCTCCAAAGCAACAGACAAGTGTGTGCCTTTCTTCGATCTCATAAAATGGGGAAAGAGAAATTTTGAGTGGACTCCCGACTGTGTGGAGGCGTTCCAGAATCTGTTAGACTTCTTAGAAAAGCCTCCAATATTATCAAAGCCCATGCAACATGAGGATTTGTTCGTCTACTTGGCGGTATCATCCCACGCCGTCAGTGCAGCACTAGTACGTGAAGAGGATAAAGTCCAGAAACCTATGTATTACATTAGCAAAAAACTAGCTTCTGCAGAACGTAACTACCCAAAGATAGAGAAGCTTGCTTATAGCCTCCTGATTGCTTCCCGCAAACCCCGCCATTATTTTCAGGCACACCCAATAGTTGTGTATACCGACCAACCTTTGAGAAAAGTGTTGCAGAAACCTGAAGCATCAGGGCGGCTACTTAAATGGAATATCAGCTGAGCCAGTTTGATTTGAACTTTCAGCTGCGAAGATCAATAAGGGGCCAGGCCTTGGCTGACTTTATAGCAGAATTTACAATTCCTGAAGAGGAAACAGTGAATGACGAAGTAGTTGCTTTGGATCAAGAATTAGAGCTTAGTCCGTGGAAATTATATACGGACGGAGCTAAGAATGATAGAAAATCCGGCGCCGAAGTTGTTTTAATAACTCCTGAAGGACGATCTATCTACTATGCATTACGGTTAGAGTTTGCTGCTACTAACAACGATTCCGAGTATGAGGCCCTGATTGCCGGGCTGAAACTCGCCAAAGATTTGGGAGTGAAGATACTAGATATATATTGCGATTCCAAGATAGCTGTATGTCAGGTTCGGGAAGAATTTGCTGCTAAAGGACCTCGACTCATCACTTATCTCAAGAAAGTAAAGGAGTTGTTGGAAGGTTTGGAGCATTATAGCATAACACACATTCCAAGAGCGGAAAATCAGAAAGCAGATCGATTGGCAAAGCTGGCAAGTTCTGATAATCTTAAAGAAACCGAAATGGTTCCGATAGAAGTGTTGGAATCACCGAGTTTCGACCTAATGGAAGTAGAGCTAGCCTTGGAAGTTGAACCAGAAAGAGAATCCTGGATGACATTAATTAATAATTTTCTCAAAAACGGAACCCTCCCGTTGAAAGAGAGCGAAAGACGAGCTGTAAGATGTAAGGCCACAAGATACGTTTTACAGGACGACGACCTATATCGTCAAGGGTTTTCAATGCCCCTGCTACGATGTATCGCACACGACGACATCAAGCGTGTACTGCAAGAGGTGCATGAAGGTGAGTGTGGAGATCACACTGGGGGCCAAACCCTAGCAAAGAAAGTGTTATGATACAGATATTTCTGGCCTACCGTGAACAAAGACGCGGCTGCTTATTCACGACGCTACGACAGATGCCAAAGATATGCCAAAGTTCCCAGAGCGCCTCCAACTCAGCTCAAGTCAATGGTAAGTCCTTGGCCGTTTGCCATGTGGGGAATTGACATTATTGGAGTGCTACCCATTGCCAGAGGAGGAGCTAAGTATGCGATCGTTGTCGTGGACTACTTCACGAAGTGGGTGGAAGCTGAACCTCTAACAACCATCACGGCAAGGAAAGTGATCAGTTTTGTGATGAGAAACATTATTTGTCGATTTGGGATACCAAAGACCATCATAACCGATAATGGGACGCAGTTTGATAGCGTAGAGTTTAGAAACTTTTGCCAGAAATACAAAATTGATAAACGATACACTGCATTAGCTCATCCGCAGTCAAATGGACAGGTCGAAGCCGTAAATAAAGTCATTAAATCAATTCTAAAGAAGCAGCTGAAGCAGGCCAAAGCCAGATGGGTAGATGAGTTGCCATTAGCTTTATGGGCCTACAGGACGACCTTTAAGACGGCTACCGGCCATACTCCCTATTCACTTTCCTTTGGGTCTGAAGCGGTGATCCCGCTAGAATTGGAAGTCCCTTCTCATCGAGTTGCGTACTATGACCCGATGACGAATAAAGCGCTCCTCCTAGAATCTCTTGATATGATTGAAGAAAAAAGAGATGAAGCCGACTTGCATGCCTCAAGACATCGACATCAAGTAGCATGTTATTATGACCAAAAGGTTCGCCTCAAAACCTTTGAACCAGGAGACCTAGTACTGAAGCGAGTCTTCCCGCCTTCAACCCAATTGGGTCCAAAATGGGAAGGACCGTACACCATCCAACGGAAGCTTGATACAGGAGTGTTCAAGCTAACGACCATGGACGGTGAGGAGATTCCTAGAGCCTGGAACGCTCAGCACCTACGGCGACATCTGAGCTAAATATGAAATGACATTTCTTTTGTTTTCATAAGCTATGTAAAAAGGCACGACTTGCCTTAAAAAGTCTGTTTATGTGAACAAAAGATTATAAAGTGGATGTAGGCTACGACTTAGCCGGACCACTATAAAAATATTGTGTGTCATTTACTTTCCTGCATTATTTATATCTTCAACTATTATTCTATTATGACTGTGAAACACGAAATGTTAAATTAAAGTTGGAGATGACGTATATGCAGGAACAAACAAAATGACTGTTTGTACGATAAGACATAGAAGAATGGGAAGATGACATTCTTAACTCTAACTCTCAAGAATCGAGAGAGTATAAAGGACGGGAAGACAACGTCCTCTGAGGCGTAAAGGTGCACCCAGATGAGAGACTGCCTCAACGAAAACTCTAACCTGGATATGAGACAGGAGAGTATAAAGATGCCAGAAAGAACAGGCATCAATGACGAAAGGAATATGGCCCCGTCAGAGAATCGGGGACATTTGGACTTTTTAATTTAATTTAACCTTGAATAGTACTTGCTCAGTTATCTAAGATTAACTGGGGGCATACATGTGCACACACACTCCCCTCCACCGTGACCACATTACATAACTTTAGTATGACATACTTTCGTATTTTTACTTAAATGCTGAACTAACGACTATTAGGCATTGCAGGAAATAAACTATTTTTATTTACAAACGTGTGAGTTTGTACAAAGAAAACAAGCAAAAAAGAAGATGCGTGGGCCGCACTCGCTACAACAATTGCGAACCAATTAAATGGCAAAATAAAATGAAGCACTTCATCATTTGGGCTTTCATACTGGGATTTTTCGGCAGCTTTTTGAGCAGCCTTAGCTTCCTTTTCAGCTTTGGTCATAACGCGTTTCAACTTTTTCTTCCTTGTAGCCGAAGTGCTGGAATCAGTCGATTTTTTCCCAGGAGTCGGAGCGCTGGAATCAAGAGAAGACTTTTTAGCAAGCTCCTCTGTAATAGATTTAGTTGAAAGCTTAACAACTAACCTTGATCCAGGGTTCACCACTGCAAGAGGCTTAAGGCTTTCGGGGTCCAGGTCTTCAACCTTTAGCTGCATACGTTTATCTTGTTCGGCTTTCATTTCAGCCAAAGTGATGTCATCAGCGCTTTTTGGACCCCCGACTATAGCCACATCAGTGTCGTCCTCATGCCCCTCGCTACCACCATCATCTTTCAAGGCGTCTATCATCTCGTCATCGTGAGGAGCATCAGCCTTATCCTTTTCTCCTTCAGCCTTCTCCGCTGACTTTGCTCCGGTGGTGGTTCCCTGAGGCACATCTGTCTTCTCGGACGGTTCAACACCTACAGAATGAGAAGCAACAGTTATCAACTCAGGAGAAAATAAAGGATCCTTCATTGATTGCCCGATTATGTGACGAAAAGTGGAGACAGCTTTGACGAATTGGGGGTGAAAAGGTAGAAATACCTTCCGATGATTTCTTAGCTGGAGTGACTGCCATCTCTGACGCCGACTCGGGTATAGGGGATAAAAGAGATGCCTGAGGGATCTCCGGGTTTTCAAGGTCGTATCCCTCAACTTCAGGAGTTTCAGCGGCAGTAGAAGAAGAACCAGCCTTGGAGATATGCTTTTGTTTGGCCATCCTCTTCTCCTCCTCCATAGCAGCAGCGATGAGGCGCCGCCCCTCAGCCAGACGTGTCGGCTCATCATCTCTTAGATATTTTTCCATGAGCTTGTCTTCGTCGATGGAATCTACCTTGAGTTCCTCTTTCTCCCATTCAATAATTTGGTTCCACACGTGAACCAAGGTAGTCGGATAATCTTCGATCCAAGAGATATTTCGATGACGAATTATATGCGCAAAAAACTCGATCATTAATTCGCCGAAACCATGCACATCCTCCTGGGCCTCTGACAGCTGCTTGCGGGTCTCTTCGGCGGATTTAATAACACTTTCAACATTACCTTCCGCTAGGGCAGCCCTATTCTCGGCCTCCATCAACTTGGAAGCCAAGTCAGCGTTTCGCTTCTCCAATTCAGCGTTCTTCCTCGCTAACTCAGCCTTTTCTCGCTCAAGAGCAGTGTGATCAAGTTGCATTTTGGTGTTATCCGACTTAGCATCTTCTGCTTGCTTTTTCAGCTCCGAGCGCTCTTGACTATGAGACTCGAGCAAGTCATGATAACGTTTTTGTAGCTCTTCAAATTGCTGCTTGAAGTTGGTAGCATCCCGTTGAGCGATGATAAGTTGGGCCTGTGTATCCTCAAGGTCTTTCCCCAATTTTTTCAAGGCTTTTGCGTCGGCTTCTGCAGTCTTTTTCATCGAGTTAGTATCTGTAATTAGAGTTCGGATGATTCTGGAGAGGTTACGTGAATACTTGAACATCTCCGAATGTTTTTTTTCGACTGCGTCAATCTTCGCTTTGGCCTCGTCTTCCCACCTCGAGGAAATAGGCTCGAGGGCAGGTAAGAAAGTCAGGTTTTCAAAATAGTGTTCGGCGAATTATTTCTCCAGATATGCCCGCTTAACTTTAGCTTCAGCATCCAATGGTGGAGGTGCGCAATATGTTAGCTCAGTATCCTTATGATGAGTGGGCACGACGGCCGTATAACCCTTCCTAGGCCGCTTAGCAAAAACCTTATGCTTGCCTCGTGAGTCGGTATCTTTCGGCGGGCTCCTTTCCCTACAACGTTTTTCTTGAGGAGAGGTTTGATCTTTTGACTGCGACGTGTCTTCTCCTCGACGACCTTGTTAGCTTTTGTATCGTTGTGGATCCGACCGAACGGGGGATCGAGAGCGCGAGGTCCGCGACTGATAAGAGTCATGAGGCCTTCTATCCTCTCTACCCCGGCTTTCGCGGCGATCATGCTCAATATCAGAAGGGGGTCTAGTCATGCTGCGAAGAATTTTCCTGATGTCATAATGAGGGCGAGACATTGTACCTGTGCAACAACGAAAGTGGAATTCAGAATCAGTATTCTCATGAGAAGTAAGTGCTGTGAAGTGTGGTGCTATTGTGTTAAGTGCATCCTAAGTGGTGTTCCCCCCGACAAACCCGAGTCCGAAGCCAAGCCAGCGTGAGTGGGCTCTTTGGCCTTAACAGGAGTAGTCTCCTCTGAAGAAGTAAAAACTAAAGAATTTGTGCCAAAATCCTCGGAAGTATAGATAGTTTCAGGTAGGGGGAGATCTCCTAAGCCCTGAAATGTAGTATCATCAGTAGTAGGGGCATCTCCTCAGGAAGCGTCTGTTGGCAGTTCTTTAGGAGATAGTGATTTCTCAGGGGAAATAGCATCCCCAGGGACGATGTACCCTTCTCGGTGCTTTTCGGCTATGTTGGCCAGCTCATCGCCTTGAGTTGAAGATGGAGAAGGCGAAGTCCGAAGAGGTATTCTTGGGCTTTTCAATCCCTCACCCATTTCAGGAATTATGTCCACTGGGGGGAGGTACACATATGGACCTGACCCGTGACCTATGCTATGGGTAATGGACAATAACCCGTGATGATGAAGGTATTCATCCTTATGGACTTCATCAATGGTTAGAAATTTTTGGTCGCCATTGAGGAGCCGATGCATCCGATCAAAGTACGCTTGACCTGATATTTGTTTTGGATTATCAACTGCAAACAAAAAGAAAATGGATTAATGTTTTGGCATGAACATTCAGAGTTGAGATCTAGAAAACCAATGCTTTACTTGATTTCGTCCATCTCCTGGCACATCCCGGCTATTGCCTTATATAAAACCATTCCAGCTTGGAATCGCCGGCCTTGCTGTTGAACGACGCTGAAATTATTTTCCTTTTTGGGACTGATTCGAAGTAAGAGAAAGAAGGAGTTTCTCGATTCCGATGCTTGAAGTTATAAAAGAAATGAACGTCGTCAAAAGTGAGCTCTGTACCTAAAATCTCGCAGTATGCTACATATAAGGTATATAGGTAAGCATAGGAGTTGGGATGTAGCTGCACGGGGGCAATCCACATCTGTCTTAGAAAGTCGACAACATAAGGCGAAAAAGGTGGAATAGCCCCGACCATGCACATCAGTCGCGTAATTTTCATAAATCCTTCTAGGGGATTGTGAGGACGGTCAGTTTTCGACAGCACCAGGGTATCCCTTTTTAGTATCCCGTGCTTTAGACATATGCGGACAAGTCTGTCATCGTCAATCGTTGATTCAACAGAGTCTATGGGTGATTCCAAGATAATGGCAGACTCAAATTCGTCAGGAGCTCGGTAATCTCCAATCCCTCCTTCCTCCTCATAGCCCAGAGAAACTTCACTGTCCGAAGGTGTTTCGTAGTTATGCGTTCCTATTTCATAATCTGGGCCCCCATCGTCCCATTCACGGTCTGAAGAAGAAGATATGTCATCAATGGTAACTCTCTCAGAAGTTTTCGCAACTTCTATCTTCTTTGCCATTCTAGATGAACGTCTTTCGGCCATGATCACTAGACTATCGAAGAAACAATAGCAAGAATTAGAGTAAAGTTGCCCATGTCCCCCGTGTGTGTACGTGAACTAAAGTGTGTGCTACATGTAACAAAGAGCGAATACATGAAAGCATAATGTAAAGGTCCAAGGAAGCAGTAATGTTCAGAACAATTCTTGATATTTGTCATGTTCGAAAGGCGCTATCCTAACTGTTCGTCAAGTTGAAGGCTATGTCAAGTATTTATTAAGATAGTTGAAAAAGTTCTTGCACATTAAGTTAGGCTGTTTCGGTTCGGATGTCTGTATTGGGATCGGATCGGAGGGCAAAGTCATGTTTCGATCGGAAGCGGAAGTCCTACCCAGTGAGTTAAACCGGATCGGCTCGGATGTAGGCTTTCGGAGCGGATCGGATCAGCTTGACCCTTATTACCATCCAATCCGAACAGGTGAGTTTTTTTTCCCTTTATTTTTGCCTTTTTCTACCCTGACCCAATCCGGTCTTGAAAACACCATCTGATCCAGTAAAGTGGGTTTTGTTTCCTCTTTTTTGCTTTTTCTTTTGCTCCAACCCGATCCCGTCATGTGAACACCTCTCCTTTTCTTTCACTCCAACGTTTCTTCATCCGAACCGATCCCAGCTCCTCTCTTCTCCTTCATCTCCTTCCTTCTCCATCTCGCTGAACCAACGCTCAACCCAATTCAATTTCACAAAACCCAATCGAAGCCAAGCACTTACGTGCTCAAGCATACCATAGAACCCTAATTCTCTCTCTCCACGCTTCGAAGTGGTGACAGAGCCACCAACGACGGCGGCGAGAAGAGAGGAGGCCAAGGCGTTCAAATTAGGTAAACGCCATGATCGAATCATCCAGTTTTGCCACAAACCTAAATCGAAATCGATTACAGTAAAATAATCGAAGCTTTTGACCTACCGAGTTATTGAATTTAAGGAAGAATGAAATAATTTCAGAGTTTTTTTGAAGCTTTGGGGTTTCGATGCTAAGTTGCTCGGACGAGAATAAATAAAAAAGAGAAGAGGAAGAAAGTAAGAGGCGGATTTATATAAAAAACTAGGGTGACCACTCGTATTCCTAGCCTACTCCACTCCGTTCGGACCGGGAGTCGAGCCCATGAAGGAACTCTGGCCTATTAGTCTATGGTGTAGTAGTATTGAAAGGCCCATCCGAGTGTGCTACTGAAGGAAACCTGTTCGGATCGGGATCCGAACCGAAGAAGGTTATGCTCATGGACTTATCATGAAGGCTGAATTCGAGGAGAAATAAAGAAAAGCATGCCTGGAGGAATCATCTGACATTAAAATGAAGCTCTTAAAGTTGTTTGAAGATGAAGAAAGTGATTCATATGGTTTGTGGATATATGTAAGCAGCGAAAGCCACGACTTTATGAAGTGGCACAACACTACAAATGGAGGCGATCATTCAATGATTCTAATTCAAAGGATGTTTTGTAAATTGCTTCGAAGCACACTCTATCTTAAATAAGAGTATACTTCGAGGGGACAAAATGTTAGCCTACTTTGTGAACTATGCTACACAAAGAGTAAATAGTGAGAAAGACACCAATCGGTTCGGATCAGAGGAAGATAGTGCAGGAGGTGAGTAAAGATCAAGAACGCAGAGATCACATCGTATCAGATTGGAGAAATACTTCACCAGTATCGAAGGATAGTAGGTGGCTTCATCGTATCGGTTCGGATCGGTGATACGTCAGCAACCTTAGAAGATAACGAGTGGCCTAATTGGTTCGGAGCGGAGGAGTACGTCAGCAACATTAAATAGCCAATAGCCTCATCGGATCGGATCGGAAGAATATGGCAGCGACATCATACAACAAATGGCCTCATCGGATCGGATCGGAGGCCCCGATCCGAACCCCTTTTTCCCTTGAATCTGTGATCGTTGCTGCGAATATCTCCTGAAGACTCGGACTAGGCCTGATCATTTCTCCCACGATCTCCCACTAAATCAATGCGCTGTCACCATCTTGAAGCCTCCGAACCCGACTTCCAAGGGATGGGTGCCACGCGATTCCGAACTGGAGCCACTTTGAAGAGATTTTTCACCTATAAATACACCATATAGAGGCATTTGAAGGGATCTTTTGGCAAATTCTTAGTCCATACTTCCTCCACAGATGAATTCTACAATCGTATTCGGATCAAAATCATCTCTTAAAGTCCATTTTTGAGAGATTTGAGTGAGTTTATGCATTGTAATTGTGAAGTTGAGTGAGAATCATTGCTGTATTTGTATTCAAATCATCAATTAAAAGAAAACAAAGTGGACGTAAGCTCGTTAACGCCGAACCACTATAAATTGCATGTTCTTTATTGCTTTTTGATTCTGTTTCATTGAATTCATATCTAATTTGGGTGTTAGAGCCAATTTTTGGTCTAATATACATGTAATTTCATTTTTTTTCTTCAGCAGGATGAATTCAATTCAATATTTTGACCATATATTATAGGTTCACTTTGTTTTGCAAATGATATGGCAGATCATGCATAGAAATCTTTAAATAGATATAGTACGGATAAGAATTTTCTTACAATACTTTTATTTAATATTTCCTTCTTATGAAAATTTGTCTAACTACTCACATGTATTACACAATAATGAGGAATAATCCGATTTTTTCTTTGTAGATAACTTTCTATTTTAACACTTTTGTACTACTCCGCAACGGTGGAATATCAATATAATGGGGAATAACATATAACAGAGAACAATATATTTTGAACACCAACTCAGAAATATGAAATTAACATTGATTGCAACATCTACGCTGATTAATGATATTAATATAGAAATTATTTTATTTGGGGAGTTCGAACATCAGTGCCATTTGTTATCCTAAATATGTGTAAGGGTCAATAAGGGGGAAAAGGGCGGGAAAATGTAATTGTGTCAATGAAAAATTATATGCAGTCTTTTTTAATGAAAAGGTCGCTGCCTTATCTAAGATTTTGAATATTGTGGAAACAATCTTTATTAGATCAACCATTAATTTTTTTTCTTTTGCTATTTAAAGCAAATTTTGGTCTTTGAAACTGAAATCTTATTGGCCAGTATCCAATTGTACACTTAAATTGCATTCTGTGGATGATTAATAATGGAAATTTTTGACTATCTTGATTAACAATGCAAAACAATAAATGGAAGTGACAAACAACTGTAAACGATCTTCATCAATGCATATCAATGAAGCCATGTTCAGACCAATACAAATACCTCTTTGTCCATATTTATTGTCAGCAAATACATCTGTGTATTCAAACTTATTGCTCTTTTATTTTGATAGATATGACATAAACATCAGACATATTTATTACTAAGGAACAAAACATATAATGTACGTATTTGAAAAACCAAAAGTCAAAATACATATTAGAATGTCATGCCATATGTATTACTGCAGCATAAAGTAATGTATAGGCTAGGATTAATATATTAATACACAGTGGTTTTCTATAGTAGTTATGAGAGCTAAGGAACTACTTTGACCCGTGTGCATTTTTCTCCACCGGTGCTTGCTGGCTATTTTCATGGTTGATCATCAGGATTATTATTGGTTAAACGAGTTGTTGCATATGTAGAGGTAGTCTGTGAGAGCTATATCATTGAGTTGTCTTTCCTCATACCAACAGGTATGCTTTATATTGTTATAATGTTGACTGTTGATTTGAATTTTTCATTCCTTTGATTGCTATACGTTTAGCATATAATCTTTTTGGCTAGGATCATTGCTTGATAGTTCACAGTATAAAGCATATATCATATTTTTTTTAGGATTACTGTGTCATGTAGTAAGAGTTTTATTTGGGCAAAGATAAATAAATGAATGAGAGAGAGACAAAAAACGTTGTTGTATATTATACAAATATAAGTACCAGCCACATTATTTGCGTAAGTTTCTAATTTTGTGTAAAAGATTTTTACTTTTATAGCCGCTATTTTGATCAATGGCATTTCTTTATGAAACACTAACTATATTAGTTAATTAAAACTTTTCATATGATAATGGATACTTAACAAAATATCACAATACTTGCTACGGCTATTAGTGGATGCATCAGTGCTACTTTTATCAATCCTTTATTTTGCATATTTGATATATGATCAAGATTTTTACCAGATTTTAATCTTATCAATCAACAGCCTGTGACATCATTATGCCAACTCAAGATAGTTTAACTTCGCCTCCAAGATTCATCAGAAGAGATGTAATGCAAAAGAAAGAGATACATGAATCACCAGGTAACATTTTTTTAACCAACTGTACGAAAATAATGCAACAAGCTTTGAAAAAGCTAAAAACTACAATTGTTGTTTTGGCCTGTTGAATAGATCAAAGTTTGTCATAAAATAAAAAATTATCTTATTTCTTATATCTTTTCATTCATAACAAGTTTCTGTACAAAATGGAAGAATTCAAAGAACATAGAAACATGGTTTACAAAGATGTTTTACTCCCATATAATCAAATCTTGAATTAATCAGTATACTGATCTCACATGCATCTTTTTATATATATAAACCACCATATATCTGGTAGAATCATTTTCATCTATTTTAAACATA
This sequence comes from Allium sativum, assembly GCA_030737875.1. Taxonomy (NCBI): domain Eukaryota; kingdom Viridiplantae; phylum Streptophyta; class Magnoliopsida; order Asparagales; family Amaryllidaceae; genus Allium; species Allium sativum. The sequence goes on along the minus strand of CM060922.1, from coordinate 357,969,179 downwards.
CCATCATTTGGTATATGCACAAATATTTAACTCTTCCATTGTTAAGTCTTTTATTTGATGTAGGTCTTAGACTAAAGAAAAGAAGAAGAAAAAAATTCTTACAGGGTATAACATAACTAACTATGAACAAATTTCATAAGTTCATTTTTTTCTATTTTACTACTGCAGAATTTGACACTTTCTCTTACACTACCATTACTGTTGTTGGTTACTACAAACTTACATAGGATCGTTTGCCTTATTTTTTATACTTGAGATCATCACAACTTTTGGTTCATTGGACTTATCAATTATCACAAAGTGTTAACACAAGTGATTTGCATGCTGCAACAGCACAGGTGAGTTTAGTTAACCCCAATGCAAACAGCATTCACACTGCTTATTAGTTCATACTCATGCTGATATAAAATGTTTATTGTAGCAATAAACCATTTTTAAAGCTGATGAATTGCAGTTGTGGGCCTTACTTTGGGAAGACGCGACCAACTGATATCTCACATCAACACCAGAAGTGGAAAAGACAAGTAAATGCATAGGTGCGTTAAAGAGAATTGTATTCAGATTATTACTTCTCTAGAAACTTCCCCCTTCACGGCTACGATTGATGCAAATTTGTCAGTGCTCAAAATACAAAGAAATTTACAATTTTCTGTTTTGTTTGTACAAGGAACTTTGAATATTTTTCACTATTTTCATTTGTTTTTTAGAACTGAAACATCCTCATGGTATGATGCATTTTGTAGTTTTGCAATTTAAAAATTTGTAAATCAAATTTTAGCATGTCAGCAGAGCAAATATTATATGGTTTTAAAAAATATACTTGGATCATGTTCTCCATGGTTGAAATGTCTTATTTTCTGTTGTCTATTTTCTCATATTTGCATATGTACAAATTAATATTGTTGAATTCCTACATTTCTTTGCATGCCTTCCAGTATAGTAACGTAACAATTTTTATGCACATCCAATGGATATTTGGGTAATGAAGCAAATAAATTTAATAAAATGATGGAGAAAGTCTTATGTATTTCAATTCAATTTTTTTGATAAAGCATGTGTTGCATGTACTTCAGTTATATGACGTCAGCAAACAGCATCGGAATATTATTTGCTTGATGAACTTGATGTTGTAAGCATTTTTGGTCAAGTTTACCTATGCACACATGTCCATCGGACGTGCTTTCGTACTGGTACACACACACAAATATATATATATATATATATATATATATATATATATATGTGCAGGGTTCGTATATAGGATTTTATACTAAAGACTGTACAGTTTTAGAGTTCCAAGAGATTCAGGATTCAAAGAGATTCAAGACTCATGAGTATTAAGATATCAAGATTTCAAGAAAATATAGTAATTGAGTCAAGTTTATATGTAAGACTCTAAACAACACTTCATTTTTAATCTTGCTTTTCAAATTCGAATTCTGTTCTTAAAATTAAAATTCTGATTTTAAGTTATTTCAAACTACTTTTAATTGATTTCAAATTATTATAATTTCAAATATATATTTATAACTTATAAATTTTTATAATAATCTATTTATAATATGTATATTTATGCATATATAGTTTTAAATCCTGTAACTTTACAAATATGTTTATATTATCACTATGTTTTTATATGTTTTTATACTTTAGAAACTTCATTTGAAACATTACTTTTGATTCAAGAATTTCCTTAAAATATATATAGGTTTTAACACTTGAAATTTGATTTTAAAAATAAATACACAAGGCATATGTCAACATACCCATAATGACATGTCGACATATAGCTGTCATAAATTCCATTTTCAAAGGAAGTGTATTTACACTGTTTCTAACGTTTCAGAACATTGCAACCTTTGGGACACTATAGAAATGGGCTAGTTTCGAATTTTTAATCATTCTTTCTTCTCCTTCTTCACCCTTTTACTTACCAGCATTAAAATGCTTAAATTTCTTAATTTCTACACTTATACTCTGCCGATTTCAATAAAATTTATATCAATCTTCTTCTCTTCTCATTCGCTATCAACTACTCTGTGTTTGAAGTGCTATAGTGATATTGTTCTAGGGCTATTGTAATCATTTGGGAATTGTTTGGGAAAGAATGTGTTTCTTGTAGCCCTGAAATCAAGGAAAAAGAGTGGTATTAACCTTGTAGTCGTGGAATCAAGGGTGGTGGAATTGGTGTTAAACTGGTAGCCGCGAAATCATGGGTGTTGTACTTGGATATTGATTACAATACAACTTTGTGCAATCTAGTGTTGCGTGAAACTGGACGTAGGAGTAATCCGAACCAGTATAAAATCCGATGTGTTCTTTCCTTTTCTGCATTTTATTTCTGTTTATATTTGCATCTGTGATTGTTTCTATGTTTGTGATCATTTCTAGTGTGATAATTATTTTTTGATTCATATAGTAATTCAAGTTAGTTTAAGATTTCTTTAAATTCCTCATAAACACTATCCACCCCCTCCTCTAGTGTTAATTCTGCCTTAAGATCTGCATTCCGCATCCTTAACAATTGGTAAAGCATAGGTTTTTCAAAAGTTCATCATCTGAATTTTGGAAATATTAAATGGCAAATTTTGAAATGATTTATAACTAGTCTTAATTTATTCATTACATCAATGTTAGAAGTGACTGCATTCAATTATGTTGGAAAATCAAGTGATCTGCTGAATTGTTGTCCAATACAGGAAAAGATATGTTACATGGCTATTGGAAATTCAAATTCTGAAAAGATGTGTTACATGGCTATATAAAATTCAAATTCCAACGGAAAAATGGTGGAGATCAAAAAGGACAAATGGATATTGGATAGTGGTTGTTCAAGGCATATGACGGGAAATCCAGAATTACTGAATAATTTGGTATATTAAGATGGTGGAATGGTTAGCTTCGGAGATAACTCTAAAGGATATAGTTGGCATCGGCAATGTCGGTAATTATGAAACTCCTACTATTTCTGATGTTTTATTAGTTAGGAATCTAAAACATAACTTACTAAGTATAAGTCAACTTTGCGATAAAGACTATAAATTAAAAGATAAATGCTTTATAGAAGACAGGAATTCAAAATAATATTCGAAGGAGATAGAAAGAAAAATATCTATATATTAAGTATGAAAATCTCCAATGATAATTTATGTCTTATGGCCAATACAAGTGACCCTTGGATTTGGCATAAGTGATTCAGTCGTATAAATTTCAAACACATCTCTAGGATTTCAAAGTTAGATTCAATTTGGGGATTACCAAAAATGAAATTTAAAGTAAATAATTTATGCGACGTTTGTCAATTCGGAAAACTAAAAAGAAGTTCGTTTGAATCAAAAGAGGAAATTCAACCTCGAAACCATTACAGTTAATTCACATGGATCTATTCGGTCCATCACGAACTCAATCAATAAATCACAATAGATATGTTTACGTAATAGTCGACGATTTTTCTGGATTTACTTGGACATTGTTTCTTAAAAACAAAAGTGATGCTTTTGATCAATTCAAAACATTTGATAAAAGAATTCAAAACTTATTATCTTTAAAAATCAAAACAATTGTAACATCCCAGAATTTTAACTATGTTTGATATGGATTTTTATTTATAATTTTGGATTTTCTGAATATAAATTGATTTTATTAGGTTTAAATATGAATTTTAACTTTGTATAAGTATTTTGTTTTATTTATTATGATTTTTATAAGAAAACTTATTTTGAAAATTATAATTATTAGATTTATGTTTAAGTAATGATATTTTCTGATTTTGATAATATTGATTTGTAAAATATGAATTTGGTAAAGGATAATTTATTTTATGATTTTACAAGGATAATAATTATTATTTTATTTATTTTGATAAGTTATATGATAAGTTTTACTTGAATTATAAATGAGAATGATTATTAATAAGTTTGGATTTGTTGATACTATTTGTCGTTCGATCGGATTTGTCAAACTATAACATGAATTAGTAGCGTTAGAATTAAGTGTTGCCTTTAGTTTTCATAGCATTTAAGGGAAATGCTACCAAAAGTTCACCTTCTCTTCTTAAGACAAGTGTTAAGACACATGTCTTTATGCATGCTCCCTTTCATGCATGATTGCCACTTGCCCTATGATGTGTCACTCTCTCCTTACTCCTCCTTTCCTATAAATACCACCCTTTCCTTCCACTTTTTTCATTCATTCTCATTTCTTTTCTTTCTCTTCTTCTTAAAGCTTATGGCCATGGTTTCCATGGCATAAGTCTTCATCTTTTCCACCACCACCTTACCAAAGTTCGTCATTCTCCTCCTCCTCTTATAATATAAGAGAGATTAGTGTATATCATATTATATATTTTTGTGAAGAAGACGTTGCGCCGAAATACTGTCCGACGATTCACTCAACTAGGCTCGCCTACCGTGAAAATTTGGAGAGCTGTTAGGTGAGAACTTCTAATTTAAATTATTTATTTAAATTAGTTAATTATAATTAGCTAAGATTAATTTAAATTTGTTGATGATGATTGTATGATGGATGTTGATGTGTGAATGTTTGCTCATGGAATTAGATAGTACACTGAACACGATTAAGCGTTATTGACTGTAACGCTTGTGCACAGTAAAAATGTTGGTTGTGATAGTGATCCCTTATCCATCTGATCGTCTATTTCATTTGGATAAATATAATTGCATTGTATGATATCACACACAAAACACGCCGTGGTTGTGGGGACATATGGGTGATCGATTTTGAATCTCCTTCCTATATCGATTTTGTTAATTATTAAATAATATTTAAAATGTTAACTTTAAATTAAATATCGACTTTTAAAATATTGAATTTGGATTTGGAAATGATTTGAATTATGTATTGTTTTTTTTGTATAATAACCTCTATATTTATCTGAAACTAGTTTTGCTAAAAATATATTATCTCAATTTAAATTTGAAATGAGATTTTTTTTTTAAATTTAAATATGGTTTTTATATACATATATATTAATATAATATACACCAGAACGTTCTAGGATGACAGAGAGGATAGTGTCTAGGCTTGGGTTTGGAAATAAAGTTTCCTGCTCTCCCTGGCTATCCCTAACTGATCCGACGAATGGGATGGTTAATTTAAAGTTATTTGAATTTAGAAATAAATTGGATTTTTAATTTAATATTTAACTAAGTAGAAAATAAAATTTGAATTTTGAACCTGAGATAATTTGGAAAGTCAATGTAAATTAACTTAAATGATTTAAATGGTATATAATGGTTTTTTTTAAGGTATTTTGAAGTACTGAAGAATAATTTTATTTGCGGTCAAGGTAGATCTTATCGTACAACGGCAATTCGTGTATTTTAGATGCAAACTTTAAACGCTTATAACTTTTGTAACTTAAATCAGATTTCCACGAAATGAAAAATGTTTGATTTTCATCAACAATAGCTTTCAAATGAGTGAAAGCAGATTTTAATTTCGACTTATAATTTTGAAGTTATGTTTAAAATAATTTAGAAAAGGTCGCTATAAATGGAGTTAGTTAACTATAATTCTAAAATGGCTGCTATAAATTATTTAAAAATATGGGAAAAATTTGTAAAATCATTACAAAATACGAAAAGGTGTTTTTAATTGTAAAGTTTAAGTTTTGGCTAAGATAAATGATATTTTGATCAAAATAGTTAAGTTAACTGTTTTGTAACGCTTTTGTAACACTTTTGAAATGTTATTGTAACGCTTCCTTCGAAAATAATCTATTTTGAAGTTTTAACCTGCAAACTATTTTCTGAACTATAAGTAATCATTTTTAAATGATTGGTGGAATGTTTTCAAAGATTCAAAAGTATTGGAATATTTAAATCTATTTGATTTAAATGGCTATTTTAGTAGCAATACCGTTGGTAACAATTCCAAATTTTGTTATTAGTTTTGCAATTTATAAGCGTGAACTATTATTTGACTATAAGAATGATTTATAAAATAATTTCTAAGATTATTAAAGTATTGGAAATATTTATATGGAATTGAAATGGGTTTTCTAATTCTAAAATTTGGATATGGTTGGAGATAAATCTTCGAATATTTGATATTAATTCGGTAAATGAAAACTCTTATTATCTGAGGAATTTAAAGGGTAATTCACCGTTATTCCGCTTATAATATGAGTTGGATACGTAGATTAATATTGAAGATAAGTTGATGGCATTTCTATCCAGATCAAATATCAAAGAGTTGAATAAATCTTTTTAGTTAAGATATGGGTTCTCCAACTGATTGAAATAAGTTAGATAGAAATAATCTTCGATATTTGATATAAAATTTCATGGTGTAAATGAATACTATATGGGGAATTTAAAAGATATTATTATATCGCTATTCCACTTATAGTATTCGTTGATTATGAGAATTTATATCGAATATAAGTGGATAAAATTTCTGTGTAATTTATGATTTAATATCGATTGATTTGGGTTCTGTCGTAAATCGTATCTTCAATAATATCATCCTTGAAACCCGATGGGATTGAATGGTGGAAATTAATATCGTAATTGGGAATTTAATCAAATCTTTGATTCGAAAAAATTTAAAGTAAGGAATTGAAGCGAAGTTAAAATCTTTGATTTCAAAGAAGAGATAAGATGATAACGAGATGTATGAAATTTATAGTAATTCAAATCTTGAGTTATATATGAATTGATAACTATTTGGAAGGAGATTTGAATTGAAAAGCCTATGTAAACCATAGCTACTATTTTAAAGTACGCTTATTACTTGGAAAGACCGAGATCGAGTATATGTTCGAAAACCATTCCAAGTAGTAATACGACGTTATTCAAGACTTTGTAAACGACCAAATGAAGACCGGGATTATTTGAATTGTTTAGATTGATTGTTGATTTATGTCTTGGTTGGGTAGGCCACCCAATACGAGGTATGGGTTGCATGAGACCTGAACATATTCAAGTATTTTCGGGTTGTTGTTCCGTTCAAACCCAGAACGGACTTATATGGATGGTGTGTCTGACATTGAAATTTACCGCATAGCACTGATTTCTGTTAATGTATATCGGATTTGTGGCAATAATATTATCCTCGTCTCTAAGTCATATGAACTTAGAGGATATGCATTGATTGAAATCAGTGATATGTCGTGAATTGTCAATGTGGCGTACCCAAGTTATGAAATGAGCTAGTGATGATCAAAGAATGGCTTATCGAAGCATCGCTTTGTGTATGACGTGAAATCGAAAAACCTCACACCCCGGATTGATGAGAAACTGGCGGTTAGGTTTTATACTTATATATGAATTGATGATGAAGCTGTGCAGTAGTGGGAAACCACTTATGAACCTGGGGAAGTTGGGTATGTTCGGGGGGCCGTGTCTGGTCGAAAACCGTTGATCTGCCCTGACGATGTGTATTCGGTGTCCGCGTATGGTCGAAAAAGCCGTTGAGGCACTTCGTTTTGTATCCCTGATTGATCTTTCGTGCCAGGAATCATCAAGTTGGAAATCCAAATTTCTTATGCGAGCCATACGATTTTGATTGTATATATACATGGCAACATATATTATGTGGTATATGCTGTCTAGGATTAATACATTTACTTGCAAAATGTTTTCCACACTATATATATATTATGGTATTGAAGAGAATTTTACGTATAAAAGCATATTTGGTTGTCATAAGATAAAACTCGCCCATCTGGTGTGCGCTTGCATTGTGTGATGTGGGACGAGCTTATGATAGCTTCATTTTCAAAAGACATTGCGCATTTATATGCACGGGTATCCACCTGGGGTAAATCCGTTCCGCGTTAGCGGCGTGATCCGGTGAAGTTCCCAACTTTAAGAATGAACCTAACTGTTTTGAGTTCTCACACCAGTCCCACGACTGACCTGGAGTTTATTGTTCCCTCACCTAAACTCTGGGTGCCCATGATTTTCGCACGGGCAGCCAGTAGTTTAGTTTTGCAGTTATAGATCGTTGGAGCAGGATTTAGAGCGCTTCTAGAGTTGGAGTCCCCGATAGAGTTGAAGCTTCCGCTGTGTTTTGATCTTCCGCTAAGAGTAAAGTTATTTTCTTTCTTCCGCTGTATACGTTTATGTTGTAACTCTGATATTCATGTAACTCTGATGTAATATTGGTTTATTCAATGAAAAGTTCTGTTATTTTTGTTCAATGTATGTATGTACCCATAACAATTCGTCTTTCTGAACGGTTTAAGTTGGTTTAATTACCGGCAAGAACCGGGCAAAAAGTCGGGTCGTTACAGTTGGTATCAGAGCTTTGGTTATACAAAGCTATGGGGTATGTACATATTTGGACAAAAGAATAGGACTCCTTAGAGTTATATTATCTCATTAGAGATAGGGTTAGAAATACCCTAGAATGAGATCTCGGAATATTATGACGAGAGAGCGTATTTTTGAAACCTATATAAGGTACTTTTGAACAAGTAAACCATTTTGAAACGATGATTACTTGAAATATATTTTGAAATATAATTGAAAATAAGGATTTTGAGTGTTTTATTCGACGTCACGATTGGACTATCGAGTATGTAAGGGTTTTGAATATACGTCTGATCAACGTATATGTGAAGCCCAACATATACTAGATAGATATAGAGTCACACTCTAGTCGCCCGGGGATGATCTGATGATGATTGCAACATCATCAGTACTCATTTTCGAGTTTCGAAAGTGGGATGACTATATGACTCCAGTTAAGACGTCAAGGGATACTTAAATTATTTTGATAGGTTGGAACTTTTAAGAGGGAATTTAATATGTTACAAAATTCAAACTATTTTAATAACCAGTAGGATTTTGAGGTAAATCCACTTAAAGATTTGGAAGCGAATGTTGGGAAATAAGATAATACATTAAGAAATTATGTCAAAAATAGCACCTATACTTCAAGTCATGACAAATGTTTGAATATGATTTAATAAGTTGTAATCAGAAAAGATATTATATTTCTCAAAGAATGTTAATATGTTAATGTAAGCAATAGATTTGGATAAATCCTTAACATGAATTGTAAATGAGAATATCCAAGAATAATTTAGCTATCAGAACCCCTTAAGGAATTTGAAGATGCTTTAGACTTAAGTTAAGAATTTGTTTAAAGTGATGAGTTTGACTTAAGTTAGAAATGAGTTTAAAAAGTTATTCTAAATCGTAACAAACATCGAAGTAGACAAATTTGGATCTTTGAAGTATTAAGTTGAAAGAAGTGAGTTCTGGAAATGTTAAGATCAATATTTGAACAACCCTATCTTGAACCTATGTACGCGTAATCATAGTGCGCAAAGGAAGCGTGATGGTATTTTAAATAAAACTGTTTAAGAGATTTTCCGGCTAGTTGAGTAAGAAAAAAAAACTTTCTAAACAAGATTTGATATTTAAACAAGAATAAAAAGAGTTATATATATTTTGAATTTAAAGTGGATTTAGAAAAATGTTATTCGATTAGGTGAATATGACAACTAAAACATGAATATTAGATGAGTATAAATTTAACTTATATATGAGTTAATATGAGATTATATTGGGAAACGATTGGAATAAAAATTTGAAATAGAATGAGTGTTTCGTAAATATAATTCTATCTCTTCGCTTGTCGCTGGGTTTTGCTCGACCCATTATCATATTTTGATTATCACCCCAAATTGTCATGCTTGAATTTAACTATCCAACTTTATCTCTGAATTCTTCCTTTGGCCCTGCACTGATAAAGCCATGGACAAGTGAATTAATTTAAATTTGAAACCAGTATTTTGAATTATCTAATAAATTGAATTTGAATTTGTATTGAGAGCAATAGAATTTTAATACTGAATTTAGGCAAGATGTTATTTGCAAGATAATTGAATGATTAGAAGAAAAGAAAAAAATATTTGAGAACTTGGATTTAAATTTCTAATTCAAGCACGCATAATTGATAAGAAAATCATAGGTTTCGTAAGAGTAAGTTAGAAAGATAATTGCCAAACTTCAAAATTTTCTTAAGGCATAGACCTTTAAGTACTAGACAGTATCTATCTTACTTTCTCCTTAGTGGTATTGGTAGCAGCTCTGAGTTTAACTCAGAAACATTGATTAAAAACAAGACCGGTGACGACCCTAGTAATTACAAGATTATAAAAGTTTCCTTAGACTCTACCATTAGTGAGAATTAGATAGAGTGCCCTGAGAATGATATGATCCTTTGTTCTGACCATTTCATTTCAGATATGTTGAGGGAAAAATTCGAATTTAAAATTTGTGAAGGAGTTTAAATTTATTCGACTTCCTTTTCGAGGACGAAAAGTTTCTAAGGGGGGGTGAATGTAACATCCCAGAATTTTAACTATGTTTGATATGGATTTTTATTTATAATTTTGGATTTTCTGAATATAAATTGATTTTATTAGGTTTAAATATGAATTTTAACTTTGTATAAGTATTTTGTTTTATTTATTATGATTTTTATAAGAAAACTTATTTTGAAAATTATAATTATTAGATTTATGTTTAAGTAATGATATTTTCTGCTTTTGATAATATTGATTTGTAAAATATGAATTTGGTAAAAGATAATTTATTTTATGATTTTACAAGGATAATAATTATTATTTTATTTATTTTGATAAGTTATATGATAAGTTTTACTTGAATTATAAATGAGAATGATTATTAATAAGTTTGGATTTGTTGATACTATTTGTCGTTCGATCGGATTTGTCAAACTATAACATGAATTAGTAGCGTTAGAATTAAGTGTTGCCTTTAGTTTTCATAGCATTTAAGGGAAATGCTACCAAAAGTTCACCTTCTCTTCTTAAGACAAGTGTTAAGACACATGTCTTTATGCATGCTCCCTTTCATGCATGATTGCCACTTGCCCTATGATGTGTCACTCTCTCCTTACTCCTCCTTTCCTATAAATACCACCCTTTCCTTCCACTTTTTTCATTCATTCTCATTTCTTTTCTTTCTCTTCTTCTTAAAGCTTATGGCCATGGTTTCCATGGCATAAGTCTTCATCTTTTCCACCACCACCTTACCAAAGTTCGTCATTCTCCTCCTCCTCTTATAATATAAGAGAGATTAGTGTATATCATATTATATATTTTTGTGAAGAAGACGTTGCGCCGAAATACTGTCCGACGATTCACTCAACTAGGCTCGCCTACCGTGAAAATTTGGAGAGCTGTTAGGTGAGAACTTCTAATTTAAATTATTTATTTAAATTAGTTAATTATAATTAGCTAAGATTAATTTAAATTTGTTGATGATGATTGTATGATGGATGTTGATGTGTGAATGTTTGCTCATGGAATTAGATAGTACACTGAACACGATTAAGCGTTATTGACTGTAACGCTTGTGCACAGTAAAAATGTTGGTTGTGATAGTGATCCCTTATCCATCTGATCGTCTATTTCATTTGGATAAATATAATTGCATTGTATGATATCACACACAAAACACGCCGTGGTTGTGGGGACATATGGGTGATCGATTTTGAATCTCCTTCCTATATCGATTTTGTTAATTATTAAATAATATTTAAAATGTTAACTTTAAATTAAATATCGACTTTTAAAATATTGAATTTGGATTTGGAAATGATTTGAATTATGTATTTTTTTTTTGTATAATAACCTCTATATTTATCTGAAACTAGTTTTGCTAAAAATATATTATCTCAATTTAAATTTGAAATGAGATTTTTTTTTTAAATTTAAATATGGTTTTTATATACATATATATTAATATAATATACACCAGAACGTTCTAGGATGACAGAGAGGATAGTGTCTAGGCTTGGGTTTGGAAATAAAGTTTCCTGCTCTCCCTGGCTATCCCTAACTGATCCGACGAATGGGATGGTTAATTTAAAGTTATTTGAATTTAGAAATAAATTGGATTTTTAATTTAATATTTAACTAAGTAGAAAATAAAATTTGAATTTTGAACCTGAGATAATTTGGAAAGTCAATGTAAATTACCTTAAATGATTTAAATGGTATATAATGGTTTTTTTTAAGGTATTTTGAAGTACTGAAGAATAATTTTATTTGCGGTCAAGGTAGATCTTATCGTACAACGGCAATTCGTGTATTTTAGATGCAAACTTTAAACGCTTATAACTTTTGTAACTTAAATCAGATTTCCACGAAATGAAAAATGTTTGATTTTCATCAACAATAGCTTTCAAATGAGTGAAAGCAGATTTTAATTTCGACTTATAATTTTGAAGTTATGTTTAAAATAATTTAGAAAAGGTCGCTATAAATGGAGTTAGTTAACTATAATTATAAAATGGCTGCTATAAATTATTTAAAAATATGGAAAAAATTTGTAAAATCATTACAAAATACGAAAAGGTGTTTTTAATTGTAAAGTTTAAGTTTTGGCTAAGATAAATGATATTTTGATTAAAATAGTTAAGATAACTGTTTTGTAACGCTTTTGTAACACTTTTGAAATGTTATTGTAACGCTTCCTTCGAAAATAATCTATTTTGAAGTTTTAACCTGCAAACTATTTTCTGAACTATAAGTAATCATTTTTAAATGATTGGTGGAATGTTTTCAAAGATTCAAAAGTATTGGAATATTTAAATCTATTTGATTTAAATGGCTATTTTAGTAGCAATACCGTTGGTAACAATTCCAAATTTTGTTATTGGTTTTGCAATTTATAAGCGTAAACTATTATTTGACTATAAGAATGATTTATAAAATAATTTCTAAGATTATTAAAGTATTGGAAATATTTATATGGAATTGAAATGGGTTTTCTAATTCTAAAATTTGGATATGGTTGGAGATAAATCTTCGAATATTTGATATTAATTCGGTAAATGAAAACTCTTATTATCTGAGGAATTTAAAGGGTAATTCACCGTTATTCCGCTTATAATATGAGTTGGATACGTAGATTAATATTGAAGATAAGTTGATGGCACTTCTATCCAGATCAAATATCAAAGAGTTGAATAAATCTTTTTAGTTAAGATATGGGTTCTCCAACTGATTGAAATAAGTTAGATAGAAATAATCTTCGATATTTGATATAAAATTTCATGGTGTAAATGAATACTATATGGGGAATTTAAAAGATATTATTATATCGCTATTCCACTTATAGTATTCGTTGATTATGAGAATTTATATCGAATATAAGTGGATAAAATTTCTGTGTCATTTATGATTTAATATCGATTGATTTGGGTTCTGTCGTAAATCGTATCTTCAATAATATCATCCTTGAAACCCGATGGGATTGAATGGTGGAAATTCATATCGTAATTGGGAATTTAATCAAATCTTTGATTCGAAAAAATTTAAAGTAAGGAATTGAAGCGAAGTTAAAATCTTTGATTTCAAAGAAGAGATAAGATGATAACGAGATGTATGAAATTTATAGTAATTCAAATCTTGAGTTATATATGAATTGATAACTATTTGGAAGGAGATTTGAATTGAAAAGCCTGTGTAAACCATAGCTACTATTTTAAAGTACGCTTATTACTTGGAAAGACCGAGATCGAGTATATGTTCGAAAACCATTCCAAGTAGTAATACGACGTTATTCAAGACTTTGTAAACGACCAAATGAAGACCGGGATTATTTGAATTGTTTAGATTGATTGTTGATTTATGTCTTGGTTGGGTAGGCCACCCAATACGAGGTATGGGTTGCATGAGACCTGAACATATTCAAGTATTTTCGGGTTGTTGTTCCGTTCAGACCCAGAACGGACTTATATGGATGGTGTGTCTGACATTGAAATTTACCGCATAGCACTGATTTCCGTTAATGTATATCGGATTTGTGGCAATAATATTATCCTCGTCTCTAAGTCATATGAACTTAGAGGATATGCATTGATTGAAATCAGTGATATGTCGTGAATTGTCAATGTGGCGTACCCAAGTTATGAAACGAGCTAGTGATGATCAAAGAATGGCTTATCGAAGCATCGCTTTGTGTATGACGTGAAATCGACAAACCTCACACCCCGGATTGATGAGAAACTGGCGGTTAGGTTTTATACTTATATATGAATTGATGATGAAGCTGTGCAGCAGTGGGAAACCACTTATAAACCTGGGGAAGTTGGGTATGTTCGGGGGGCCGTGTCTGGTCGAAAACCGTTGATCTGCCCTGACGATGTGTATTCGGTGTCCGCGTATGGTCGAAAAAGCCGTTGAGGCACTTCGTTTTGTATCCCTGATTGATCTTTCGTGCCAGGAATCATCAAGTTGGAAATCCAAATTTCTTATGCGAGCCATACGATTTTGATTGTATATATACATGGCAACATATATTATGTGGTATATGCTGTCTAGGATTAATACATTTACTTGCAAAATGTTTTCCACACTATATATATATTATGGTATTGAAGAGAATTTTACGTATAAAAGCATATTTGGTTGTCATAAGATAAAACTCGCCCATCTGGTGTGCGCTTGCATTGTGTGATGTGGGACGAGCTTATGATAGCTTCATTTTCAAAAGACATTGCGCATTTATATGCACGGGTATCCACCTGGGGTAAATCCGTTCCGCGTTAGCGGCGTGATCCGGTGAAGTTCCCAACTTTAAGAATGAACCTAACTGTTTTGAGTTCTCACACCAGTCCCACGACTGACCTGGAGTTTATTGTTCCCTCACCTAAACTCTGGGTGCCCATGATTTTCGCACGGGCAGCCAGTAGTTTAGTTTTGCAGTTATAGATCGTTGGAGCAGGATTTAGAGCGCTTCTAGAGTTGGAGTCCCCGATAGAGTTGAAGCTTCCGCTGTGTTTTGATCTTCCGCTAAGAGTAAAGTTATTTTCTTTCTTCCGCTGTATACGTTTATGTTGTAACTCTGATATTCATGTAACTCTGATGTAATATTGGTTTATTCAATGAAAAGTTCTGTTATTTTTGTTCAATGTATGTATGTACCCATAACAATTCGTCTTTCTGAACGGTTTAAGTTGGTTTAATTACCGGCAAGAACCGGGCAAAAAGTCGGGTCGTTACAACAATACATAGTGACCACGGTGGAGAGTTCGAAAATGAAAATTTTGTAATAAAAAGAGGATAACCTATAATTTTTCTTTTCCTAGAACCCCTCAACAAAATGGAGTATTTGAACGTAAAAATAGATCAATTCAAGAATGTGTGAGAACTATGTTATTTTATAGTAACTTACCAAGAAATTTTTAGGTTTAGGCAGTTGCAATAGCATGTTGTATTTTAAATAGAATTTTAATCAGACCTTTAACTCACAAAACACCATATGAGCTTTTATATAATAAGAAACAAAAAGTATCATATTTTGAAATATTTGGAAGTAAATGTTTTATTCTGAATACTAAAGAAAACTTAGATAAATTTGATTCTAAATCTGAAAAAGGAATACTTATTGGATACCCGGATAGAAGTAAAGCATACAGAGTTTTTAATTTAAGAAATAATACTATAGAATAAAGATTAAATGTATCTTTTGACGAAATTATAAAAATAACAAAACAAAACGTAGATGAAAGTGAAAATGAGATAGATGAAACAAATAGTGAAATTAATCAGCCAAATAAAAGAATTAGATTACAAAGAGATCACCCTGTAGAAAATATCTTAAGAGAAATCGAATATGTTGTTAGAACTCGAAACCAATTAAATAATATGAGTAATTCAGCGTTTATTTCTACCATTGAACCTAAGAATCCAAAGGAAGCATCATCTGACGATTCAGGGATCCTTGCTATGCAAGAGGAATTGAATCAATTTGCCCATAATGATGTATGAGAACTCGTTCCTAAACCAAAGGATAAAACTATAATTGGAACTAAATGGGTTTATATAATAAAATAAATGAACACGGTGAGGTCGTAAGAAATAAAGCATGGTTAGTTGCACAAGGTTACAAGAAGAAGGAATAGATTATGATGAAACCTTTACCCCGTTGCAAGATTAGAAGCAATTAGAATCCTACTAGCTTTTGCTAATCATAATAATTTTGGATTATTTCAAATGGATGTTAAAGTGCAATGGATATGTTAAAGAACATGTATACGTAGAGAAACCACTTCTTTTTGAAGATGAAAAATTACCAAATCACGTATATAAATTAAAGAAAGCATTATATGGATTAAAACAAGCTTCTAGAGCATGGTATGATCGATTAAGAACGTATTTATTACAATCAAACTTTGAGATTGGTAAGATAGATAATACACTGTTTATTAAAAGAAATAAAAATGATATTCAATTAGTACAAATACACGTTGATGGTATAATCTTTGGATTAACCAATAACCAAAGAATTTTCAGATATTATGACCCAAGAATTTGATATGAGTCATATGGGAGAACTAACATTCTTCTTAGGCTTACAAATTTGTCAATTAATGAATGAAATGTTTATTAATCAAGAAAAATACACAAGAGATTTAATCAATAAATATAATTTAACTACAACTGATGGGAGACCAACACCAATGACAACCAATGTAGCCCTAAGTAAAGATGATATATCAAAAGATGTTGATCAAAAATTATATAGAGATATGATAGGATCATTATTATATATAACCGCTGGTAGACCATATATAATGCA
The DNA here is from genome assembly GCA_030737875.1 of Allium sativum. Taxonomy (NCBI): domain Eukaryota; kingdom Viridiplantae; phylum Streptophyta; class Magnoliopsida; order Asparagales; family Amaryllidaceae; genus Allium; species Allium sativum. The sequence continues at coordinate 357,952,584 of CM060922.1, read as the reverse complement.
TGGTGTATGTCTCTGTGCAGGATATCAATCGCAACCTAAGGAAACACATTTGAAAGCCGTAAAACATATTTTAAGATATGTAAAACATACATTAGATTTTGGATTATTTTATCCTAAGAATGATTCATTCGATTAAATACCTTATTGTGACGCTGATTATACGGGATGTAAATCCGATCGTAAAAGCACTAGTGGAACATGTCATTTCCTAGGACATTCACTAGTTTCCCGGTTTAGTAAAAAGAAAAATAAAGTATCCTTGTCAACAATTGAAGCAGAATATATATATCAGCTGCTTTGGCTTGTTCACAAGCAATATATATGCAACAAACTCTAAATGATTTGGATTAAAAATAAATAAATCACCAATATACTGCGATAATACAAGCGCTATAAATATATCTAAAAATTCAACTCATCATTCAAGAACTAAACATATATATATATATATATATATATATATATATATATATATATATATACACAAGGCATCATTTTCTAAGAGATAACGTAAGTAAAGAGAAAATTTCATTCGGACTCATAGAAACTTAAAAACAAATAGCAGATATATTAACAAAACTTTTAAATAAAGCAACATTCACTAAATTTAGAAGAGAATTATGCATTTGTTCTTTAAATGAAACAGAATAATTAAATATATAATATAACAAAAATCAGAAAAAATAAAAATAAAAAGACACACATGTGGACATGTGCAAAGTGGTATGTCGACATATAACTGCCAGTATTCAAAAATTAATTCCCATTAAAATTTAGTTACAACATTTATTTAAACTTCTTATTTTGAATTTTCTTTTTTATCTTCTTATTTCATTTCCGAAAAAACTCTAAACCAAATAAAACAATGGCCTTCACTAATTATAATAATCAAATCAATCCTGATTCATCCGTCAGACCATTCGAAGTCCGTTTCAACGAACTACGCTCGCATGTGTGATGAAATTAGAGGAGAAAATGGAGAATGTACTACAAATGCTCGCTGAAATCCAAGTTTTGCAAATAAGGATGAATCAAGAGCATGAGAAACAAGGAAAAATCATGCGAGATCTACAAAAAATTGTTATGGATAACCACACTAATCTGATTATCATCGAAGATGATAATCAACAAGTGGAAGAGGAAGAGAAAGAAATGGTTGAAGAGGAGGAAGAAGAAGCACAAACTGAAGACATAGAGGAGAATGACCGAGTCATAAGCATAGGCGAAGTATGTTTTGATAGAGAAGGGAATGTAGTTGAGCAAAACGGGGAAGTTGGACCTTAACATTTCTAGTCATAACTTTGTTGAACGAACTCCAAATGGCTCCAAACTTCTCATACAATCTCTGGAGAACTTCCGGCTCGTCTCCAACAAATTTGGTGTGATTCTGGGCAACTTTGGCTTGTGGACTTTTTTGCAAAACCCTAATTATAGATCGCCATTCATAGGCATTTTCAAACATTCAACACAACAAACCAAACATAAAGATCATCCAAAATAACGTACAAGAACAATCAATTACTCTACCTAATTCATGGAGCCCAGATTAAAATAAAAATAATAGACTTGCACAGATCTACAAGCGGTTTCATATAGTTGTAAATTCCTAACATAATTAACTTTTCATAATTATTTTGAGATTAGAATTTTGTAAATAAGGTAAGTGCCACTCACCTATGCCTATGAAATGTCAAATATGAATACAGTTACTGGATCTGAATAGACCTCTCCTCCTAGCAGTTTTCAATGTGTATCTTTAGTCTGGATCAATCAATCTTCGTATTTCAATTTAAGTTTTGTGAAAAAAATAGGTTTTGGATGAAGAAAATTTTATTGCAATGAAGGTAGAAACTCCAGGGAAGAAGGAGAAGAAAATGAAATGATAGAAACGAGTTAGAGTAACTCATTCTAAAACTTTATCTCCCTAATCCTGAAATTCACACTGGGTCTACCTTAAAATGAGCTTAGTGTTGGAGAATGGAGTTTTGATGACAACAACCTTATTTCAATTATCATTATTAATTGATTATAAAATATATACTAACATCTCTATCTTGAATATATATACATACATATATGCAGGGTTTGTATATTGGATTTAATACTGAAGACTGTACAGTTTTAGAGTTCCAAGAGATTTAGGGTTCAAAGAGATTCAAGGCTCACGAGTTTCAAGATATCGTGATTTCAAGAGTTCAAAAAATATAGTAATTGAGTCTAGTTTATATGTAAGACTTTAAACAGCATGTAACGACCTGCCCTTTTGACTTTAAGAATGGCTTGTCTTACTATTTAAATTGGCATGAACATCACTCTGACCATGTTGTGCATTATTGCGGCTGCTCTTGCTCCATATTAGTTCCCTGCACTGCTCCTAAGTGTTCCAGGTTTAGATATTTCAGCTCGCAACAAAGTGGGGAGGCGAAAAGACGCATACGCGCACAAGACGACAAAACCGTAAACTTTATTTTATAAATTCATGTATATATTTTATAAATTCTTACGCTGTATAATAAATTTTGTAAACTCTGATATTTTTGTATGAAAAATTCACTGTGAGATATATTTTTGTTCATTTCTGTCTGTGATTCTCTGTGTTATTCTGTTTAAATCCGCTAAGCTAATTACGAGTTGTCATTTTGAACGTCTTTAGTTGGTTTAGTTACCGATTGGAGGCGGTCAAAAAGGCATGTCGTTACAAAGTGGTATCAGAGCGAGGTTATATAACCTGAAATAAATCTAATCGTAAATTAAACTTACGTTAAATCGCGATGGAGAAGCGGAGCTCAGTAGCAGTGAAGAGGACGGACAGACTTGGTCGGCGAAGTGGCTTCCAATTTCACGGCTGAACTCAATTTAACTTCAGTATCGATTCAGTTACATTTCAAGTCGAACCAGAGTTTCACATTTGCCCATTACTTGAGTTTCCCCTTTGCATTTTCAATTTCAATTAAGTTTGAACTTAAATCTCAATTTCTATTTTATTCCAAATTGTTTTAATTATTCAAATTCACATTCATATTCAATTTCTTTTGAGCTTATATTTATTTTCCACTTGAAATAATCAAATTTATTCAACCAATCGAAAACCGAACTCCTATTAAATTCATTTGAATATTAGATCCGGTTGTTTTCTTCGAGATATTCATTCGAAGTATACATATTCTATTATCCTAATACAATAGGATTATATTTTCAACTTATACTCGAGAATCAATTTCGGACTATCTTTTCCCAATGATTCCAAATATATACATATTTATATATTCAAAATATTTCCATGGAGTTCACTTGTTTTTATAACTTACATATGCAACTTTTAAATTATTTGGAACTTGTTGCATTTGACCACTAACTTATTCTTTTGGTCTAAAACTGCTAATGAGTTATTAAATTATGAGTAATTTTCCTTTTATCAATTTTATTACGTTGATTTGATCAAAATGTTAACCAAACTGTCATGTTAAAAATTACTTGAAATCCACAGTTTAAAAGGACTTTTGATAGTTGATACCAAATGGGATCATGCTTCAAACAAATGCTACTTTGCTGTGTTAGGTACCGCAGTCTGCATGCTGTTAATTATGATCATGGTCATGTGAAAAATATAATATATAACGTATTCACAGATGAAATTACGATATCTGTTTCTATAAAGTTTTAGGTATATTAGTATTGCTATGACATCTCAGTCCATATATTTGCTTGTTGAGAGTATCCTTTTGGCTTTAAGAATGGCTTGTCTTACTATTTAAATTGGCATGAACATCACTCTGACCATACTGTGCATTATTGCGGCTGCTCTTATTCCATATTAGTTCCCTGCACTACTCCTAAGTGTTCTAGGTTTAGATATTTCAGCTCGCAACAAAGTGGAGAGGCGAAAAGACGCATACGCGCGCAAGACGACAAAACCGTAAACTTTATTTTATAAATTAATGTATGTATTTTATGAATTCTTACGCTGTATAATAAATTTTGTAAACTCTGATATTTTTGTATGAAAAATTCGCTGTGAGATATATTGTTGTTTATTTCTTTTTGTGATTCTCTATGTTATTCTGTTTAAATCCGCTAAGCTAATTACGAGCTATCATTTTGAACGTCTTTAGTTGGTTTAATTACTGACTGGAGGCGGTCAAAAAGGCAGGTCGTTACACAACACTTTATTTTTAATTCTGTTTTTTCAAATTCAAATTCTGTTTTCAAAATTAAAATTCTGATTTCAAGTTATTTCAAACTACTATTAAATGATCTCAAATTATTATAATTTCAAATATATATTTATAATTTATAAAGTTTTATAATAATATGTTTATAATATATGTATATAGTTTTATATTTTTAAATCATAAAACTCTATAAATGTGTTTATATTATATATCACTATGTTTTTATACTTTAGAAACTTCATTTGAAACATTAGAGCCATAGATAGAAAAATGAAATCCAATCCACGAAATAATTTGATCCGTGGACAACATCTTTGATTCAAGAATTTCCAGAAAATATATATTGGTTTTAACACTTGAAAATTGATTTTAAAAATAAATATATCAGGCATATGTCGACATACCCATAATGACATGTCGACATATAACTGTCATAAATTCAATTTTCAAAGGAAGTGTATTCATTCTAACATTTCAGAAACGTTGCAACCTTTGGGACACTATAAAAATGGGCTGATTTCAAATTTTTAATCATTCTTTCTTCTCCTTCACCCTTTTACTTACCACCATTAAAATGCTTAATTTCTCAATTTCTACACTTATACTCTGCCGATTTCAATATAATTTATACCAATCTTCTTCTCTTCTCATTCGCTATCAACTACTCTCTATTTGAAGTGCTATAGCGATAGTCATATAAAATGATACGACCTAATATGAAAATAATGTTTTATATTTACGCGTTAAAAACACGCAAAACTACGGGTCCTTGTATAATGATAGTTAGGTACAAGTGCAGCTATGGAATGAGTTCTTCGAACAATCTTCTGATTTTCACAATGAACAACTCTATGGTTTTAAAGACAATAGAAAACATTATTTCAACATCATCATCACATACAATTTAGTTGTTTTAGATGCAGAATCGAATGAGCAGTTGCAAATTAAATCAATGTCAAAAGTTTTCGATTTGATTTTAATTGCTTTGTAAATCGACCCTTTTAATTGTTCGAAGTTAGATCCTCACAAACCTTTGCTGAATTGTAAAATCAACCATTATACTTTACACATATTTGATCATCAATAATCAATTCTCCATCATTATAACATATAGTTGCAATAAAATCAGGAGTCATTCTATTGTAATATGACCATTATCATTACTCAAGTTTAACATACAAATCCAGATAAAACTAGGTTTTGTAAAATCATACGTTCGTAATTAATTCAATCAAGATGGTACTATTATTCTTGAAGTAGATCCGCTAAAACAATCATTTTCAATGGAAACAATGATAAAAAAAATTAGTTTTGAAAATAAGTGAATGAATTAGTTTGGTTTTTAGATTATCTGGTGAAACGAGGTGAAGTAAGAAAAAAGATCCAAGTACGAGTATATGCGTTGTGACATTATTGAAAATTCGAAATTGTACCACAACACATGATTGTTTTTAATCATGACGAAGACGCAATTTTAAATCGTGCTTTCGTTGATTTTCTCTTTTTACACCGATAAGTAAGAAAATAATGTACTAATGCTATTTAAAATAACGTTAGTAACATTGAATCGATCAAAACAGGAATATTAATCTAAATAGTGTTGGTTGTGAGTTAATCGCATAATTTTGTAAAATAAAGGGGAAAAAATAAAATAAAAAATCTTTTCAACAACCGCCGCTCCACACCATGCAGCCAAGCTTGTCATTATTTGATTTGATTTATCATACAAAAGACCAAACGCTTCTGGAACCCTCTCGCCTGCTTCTACCACCTCTTCACTTTACTAGAAGCGTCCTGTCTTTTCTTTTTTATTTCTTCATTTCCCTCAAAGGGGTAACGCACTACTACACTATTGAACTGCTAGAGTGCTGAATTTGCGGTTGTCAGATTTCTAAGCGTGATCTTCCCTGTTTCGACGGCCATCTATAACAGAGGTACATCATCTGCTGATTAATCTTCGATGTATTTTCTGTTTTTCTAGTGCGTTCGATTCTGTTTCGGTGATCTGATAATGTGTTTTTAAAATTTAGTGAAGGCTGGAAAGAATTTTTGAAATCCCCGTTTCTAGGTATATATTGGTATCCAGTTCTGAAGTAGGCTTAATTACAGCAGTGCAACAGTCAGATGGGATACACGCTTCGTTTATCAACTTTGAGTAGTACGATTTATTTGCTATATTTTTTTTGGTTTTAAGCATCTTTATTAAGGGCGTGTTTGCCAACTCCTTAAATGTGAGTTAAAACAACGACTTACTTCAATTTTGGCGTTTAAGAACTTCTTAAAAGTAGATTATTCTTAAAAGTAGATTACGAAGATGGCTAATAAGTAGAAAATGGAGAAGCAATTATCTGTCACGACTTATGAAGCAATGCCATAAGTCATTTTGATCAAATACTTCCAGTTGGAATTTAAATCACGTCCAAACACTTTAGTTATAAATAGCTACCAAATAACTCTGATGCATCTATATGTGTAGACATTTGATGTTTGTTTTACTTAAATAATACTAAAATATCACTCAATATTGTTAGTCTTCAGTCAGACAAGTTTAAAGAAATCGTTACAGGTTCGTAGTCTGTTTTCATAGTATCTAATGTTTGTTTACAACCATACAGAATGGGTGAACCAATTTACACAGTGGCATCAGACAGCGAAAATACCCGTGAAGTCGACCAACAGGTGCCATTCTCTGATGTAGCAATTGGAATCGACATTGGTACCTCAAAATGCAGCGTCGCAATCTGGAACGGCTCAGAGGTAGAACTCCTGAAAAACCCTCGCAACCAAAAATCAATGCGCTCCTATGTCATATTCAAAGGCGAGACTCCTTCGGGTGGCATAACTGAAGAACTTCCTCCCAATGAGAAAGAAATCTTTTCAGGTGGTGCAATATTCAGTATCAAGCGCTTAATCGGCAGAGTAGACACCGACCCTGTTGTGCACGCAAGCAAAACCCTTCCTTATTTAGTCCAGACTTTAGACATTGGCGTAAGACCATTCATTGCCGCTTTGGTCAACAATGTGTGGCGATCTACAACACCTGAGGAAGTGCTTGCCATCTTTTTGGCTGAACTGAAATCGATGGTCGAGATTCAACTTAAGCGCCCAGTAAGAAACGTAGTTTTAACCATTCCGGTGTCCTTTAGCCGGTTTCAGATGGCAAGGATTGTGCAGGCCTGTGGCATGGCTGGGCTTCAGGTTCTTAGGCTAATGTCCGAGCCCACTTCTGTTGCTCTTTTGTATGCTCAGCAGCAGCAGCAGCAGCAGCAAATTCACGAGAACATGGGCAGTGGATCCGAGAAAATTGCCTTGATTTTTAATATGGGAGCTGGTTACTGTGACGTGGCTATCACAGCTACAGCCGGCGGTGTTTCTCAAATCAAGGCGCAGACTGGGCTGCCTATTGGGGGTGAGGATTTGCTTCAGAGCGTGATGAAGTTGGTCGTGCCTGATTTTGAGAAGCTGAGCTCTAGTCATAATATCGAGGACATTAAAGCTATGGGAGCGGCTAGGTCAGTGGTTCAGGATGCTATACACAGGCTTTCGTTCCAAGACAAGGTGGATATCCACATCGATGACATTTCTAGAGATCTGTCACGTTTGGAGTTTGAAAACGTCAACTATATGATTTTCAACAAGTGTAAAGAGCTGGTGATGCAGTGCCTTGCCGATGCCAAATTAGCTGCCGATGATGTTAACGACGTCATAATCGTAGGAGGCTGTTCAAAGATTCCAATGGTTAAAAGTACTGTTTTGGAATTGCTGAAGAAACCGAGCCCTTTTGAAGGGATAGACCCGATTGAAGCGGTGGTTACTGGGGCAGCTTTAGAGGGGGCGATCACTTCAGGAGTAAGCGACCCTTCTGGAGCCTTAGACTTGCTTACGATTCAAGCCACGCCTTTGAGCCTTGGAATCCGTGCTGATGGGGATAGGTTTGTTGCTGTCGTGCATAGGAACACTTCCATACCGGCTAGGAAGGAGATGATATTCAAAACTGCTTATGATGATCAGACTGAAGCTCTGATTGCTGTGTTTGAAGGTGAGGGTGATAAGGTGGAGGAGAATCATCTTCTAGGGTATTTTAAGATAACGGGAATACCTCAAGGACCGAAAGGGTCGGTGGAGATTAACGTGTGCATGGACATCGATTCTTCGAACGCTTTAAGGGTGTTTGCCGGGGTTGTTGGGAAGCAAACGCACAAGTCTGTTTTGCCGTTTGTGGAGGTGAGGATGCCGATGGTTGACGATGGACATGGATGGTGTTCCCAGGCTTTGAGTAAGATTTATGGATCAGCTATGGGTTTAGTTAGCCATTAGACAGAGATGAGAGTAAGATGAGTCGTATATTGCTCTGTGTGCGTTCCTTGTATTGCGTGTCGTGTGTGTGTTGTGATTTGGATTTGTGTAGTATCTTGGTTCTATTGTTTCGTTGTTCGTGGGAGTCTAGAGTCGTTTGGAACTCTGTGCGAGTTAGTAAAATTAAGCAATGTAATAAGCTGGTTACTCTGTATGTGCAATGTCGTTAGCTCTCTGTTGTAAATTCTTTTCCAATGCAGTATTAATTGTCTTGTAGGGTCTGTTATTGTCCCAAAAAAAATAGATGAATATTTATTACTTAAACATATAAAAGCAAAGTTCCAACTATGCTTATGTGGTTTTTCCAAAATGCAGTGTTTTCGACTTTCGTCACCCGCATTTACTAAAAAACAAAAAAAAACAAATAAAATAAAAATTAAACTCAGCATGTACTTTCCCAAATTCAGCAGCTGAAAACAAATTGATCTCCATATTTGATATTTCGGACTCCCTTCTGATCTAGACATCGGCACAACGTTCTACCCAACGTGCTTCCGACAACTACAACCATTGGTGCTTCAGGAACATCGGCATACGTCATTATCGCTGGAAGTTGATTGATTTCTCCCGTCAAGGTTGTAAATCAGCATCGTCTTCAATCCACCATCACAGATCAGATCTTAAAAAGGTATGAAGTTTGCTTTTTTATCACCAAACCCTTTTGTGTATGTTCGTTAATGCTCTCATTCACCTCCATTTAGTTCTTAACTCAACAAAATTATATCACATTGCCTCTAAAATCTTTGGTTGTTATAAAACGAACATAGAACAGAAAAAATAAGGGAGATAGAACATTTCTATTCAGTCAGATGTATATTTCTTTCTATTACACTGGCTCCTTTATATATAGGCTTTGAAGCTGATGTTTAACTTTTTCCCATGATGTGGGACTAAACAGAGAACTAATAAAAGCATATTCACAACATTTATATATATATATATTACAACACTCCCCCTTGAATATGCGTCTTCAAAACTTGAATGCTCTGCTAACTTGAAGTTGTCCCTTTTAAAATATATATGATAATTGTGCCCCCTTATTATTATCTCGCTTGCATGTATCCGTTCCGTCGATACAATAATTGTCTGTTGCCTTCAAAACTCTATCAGGAAAACCCAATGGGAACCTTGAACAAGAAAAAGAGTATAGCGTCTGACATTATGAATATCATATTAAAATGATATTCCTTAAAAGAGTTTGATTCTTCAGAATCAAAACAATGCCTCATTAAAAACCTTTTTATGAAAAACTCTGTGGGAAAATCATAAACAAGGAAAAGAGTGCAAATTCATTTCATCTTTAGATAACATGTTTTACAATGTTACCGTAAGGGTTGATACTTCCGGATCAAGATAATGCCTCATTAAAAACCTTACTAACAAAAACCCAGTGAGAAAAATATTAGTGAAGGAAAAGAGTACATTATAGCATATTTTTGTATGCTCCCCTTATTTATAACTCATTACTCATTTAATATATTGATGTAGTCAACGCATGCAAATTTTGTATATCATCTTTCAGAATGTTGATTTGGAAATTGCCTTTGAGAACAGATCTACCCTCTTTTCTTGAAACTGAATTTGTTTCTCCTCTTTCTTGTTATCCTTTCATGCATATGTGAAGAGAAATTTAGAAGAAATATGCTCCGTCTTTTCATACTTGATATAATTCACTTGAATCTGAGTCATGCAAACTGCCTTGTCTTCTTCATAAATAATAGTGTACTACATCAAAATATGTTTGATACTTCTGGATCAAAACGTTGCCTCGTCAAAACCTTACTAAGAAAAACCCGATGGGAAAAATCTTAGTGAAGGAAAAATAGAACAACATACAATGTTATATTTACTACGTCAAAAGTAGTATGATACTTCTGGATCAATGTTATGCCTCGTTAAAACCTTATTAAGAAAAACCCAGTGGGAAAAATCTTAAATAAGGAAAAAGAGTACATTATTACTTATTTTTGTATGTTACTTTTGGGTTGATACTTCTGGATCATGACCCATACCTCATTAAAACCTTACTAAGAAAACCCAATGGGGAAAAACTTAGTTAAGGAAAAAGAGTGCATTATATCATACTTATGGATGCTCCCCCTGATTTTAAATTTCCTTTGAATTCGTATTCTTCTTTCCGTAACTCAAATTGCTTACAAATACATCTTAATGGAGTTTTTCTTCTTTTAAAATTTCATGTGCATTTTCATGCTTCAGGCATGCTTTCTTATTTAAAATGCCTCCCTTTTGTGATTTGTATGATACTAATATTCATTTATGAATACACTTCAGGTGCTTATAATTTTCTGTTTCAATCGGACTTGCATGTTGAAATACATATTTGATGAATAAGACAACTTTCATTACTAAACAGGAAGTAATCTACTCATCTTGAAGTATATCAAGATTTTCATTACAACAATACTTAGAAGAATGCTGCAATCTATCATCCATGTTTTTGGTATTCTTTATAATAACAAATGTTATTTATGTTCCACAGGAACTTATATATTATAATAAGTTTTGCATATCGCAACTACCACTTCAATGAATATTAAGAGTTTTATTACAACAATTCTTGAAAGCAGGAAGTGATCTACTCATCATGAATTATTTCTAGATTTTCATCACAATAATACTTAAAAGAATGTTGTAATCTACATTTCTTTCTCTTATCACTACCAAAGTTATTTAAATTCTTCTGGAATTTGTATACTTTCATTGTTTATACCTTCAGGGTATTATAATTGTTTTAAACACTTTCACCACTTTAATCAATTCAGTTATCTCTGAAAATACAATGTTCATGGCATTAATATGTCGTTGACAAACTATGGTGCTTCAGTAATTATATATATATATATATATCTAGTTTTATCTTATGAACTACAAGTTCATATCTTATGGACTACAGATCCATATATCTTATTTAGGAGAATTTCATGATGGCCAATCATGTTTCTCTCTAATATGGGATTTTTAATCCAATTATATATATAAGCGCTTCATTATTTATTAATTTATCATCGATGATTATTTCTTGTCAGTTCTATACATAATTTATTGAGATCTCAAAACTTATCATGCTTTAGGTACCTAAACCACTTCTGGGGTTATTATGATAATCATGTCATGGGTTTCTTTCAAAGTACCCTTAAGTGTTTCTTCAGAAACACTCACCTCCTTTATTTTGCATCTTTATGACTTACTCCAAAAATATTTTGAACTGACTTTTATACCACATTTTCAGTTGTGATTTACACCTTTTGATCCTTCGGGGATTCAAATGTATATTGGAGAAAGCCTATTAGGGACATAATTGATAATTTATGCAAGTTGCTTAATACTTTGCATAATTCTATATGTTAGCAAACATTTAAAATCGATGATTCCATTATCCTCCCCCTCAATGTTGACAAACATTGTCACTTTAAATAATAAACCTACTTTGGATTCATTTTTGATCCATTATAGCATCATAGCTAGCAAATACATTAGATGTATTTCAATTGTAGGAGGATAATGCTCTTATTACTTGATAAGATGCATTCATATTGTATTGCTTATTCCCTTTCAATGATCTAATGACTTGGGGGAATTTTCTATCATTTGAATATGCACATGACTTCAGGTCATTCAATATTGACGTCAATCGACTGCATAAATTATAATATGAATTCATAACAACTTCAGGTTGTTAATTAAATATCGCATATATGTGTATATATGTGCGTCCATGTATTACATATATAACTGATTTGCATATTCTCTCTTATCCAAGTTATTGATTTTAGAACAAATTGTTTATAATGTTCTAATCATTAATTTTTTTTCTTATCAAGCAATGTCAACGTGAATCTTATAGATCGTTTCATAATATCCAAAATATTTGATTTGGAACTGCATTGAACTTCTGGTTCAAATGAAATATATGAACAACTTCGAGTTGTTAATCCATATTGAACTTCTGGTTCAAATAATATATAAACAATTCCAAGTTTGTTAAACAGTATTGAACTTCTGGTTCAACTGTATTGAACTTCTAGTTCCACTGTATTGAACTTCTGGTTCAAATAAAATATATAAACCACTTCAAGTGTGTACAATATGCAAATGTAAATATATAAACAAGATACAACTCATTTTGAAAATTGTGAAATCTTTGGATGCATCATCATTGCCCCATATGATGTAGTTTCTTTAAGAAGTATGCAGTTTCAATATAGCTTCAGGCTTTTAAATTATGAAGTATTTCAAGTTCATTGGTTGAGAAACTTCAGGTTCCTATGCATGTATATACACATACATATGTATTTCGAGTTTATTAATTTGTAATGAACTTCTAGTCCTAAATCTTTTAACATACTTCTAATTTAGAAGCTTTTACATTCTTGCATATTGTCAAGATTTCAAACTTGTAAACTTTATCAAAAAGTTCTTTTTCATAATTCAAGATTTCATGTCTCAGACTTTGTGTTATACAAATTCTAATCTAAAAATTTCTTTGCACAACTTCGGGTTGTGGTTCTAACCATTTTATTTCTTCCACTATACCTCAAATGTTACTTTTGAACATTAATCATGATAACTTATCAGAGAATAATTAATAACTGCGTAGACATTTCTACACATCTCTTCTGGAGAATTGAATAAAAGTGGTATATTTATAACAAAGTAAGGACATCTTCCAAACACTAAGCATTTTATAAAATAAATTTGTTGCATATACAGATCATTTCAAGAAGATATTTAAAGCTTTCACAAAAGTATGATATGTCATATTCATGGTATCTTCAGTAGAAGATCTAAATATATTTCTTCAAGAAATAGTTACGCGTATGATATGCAATTTATAGAATATTTTTTTTAAAAAAAATAGATCACTATTTGCTCTTAAAATTATCTAATGGAGCTACAAGTCCACAATAATGATAGACCGTATTTTGTAAATGTGTTTTGTGTACACAGTCAACAGAAACGAGAAACAATCATGATCAAAACGAACACATAAAACATCCATTTTCACATATTTTTTTTCAAATCAAATTAGTTCAAACAAAATAAAATAACTCAATATAATTAATTTTGCTATCGCTCAACTCAAAACACTGTCAAGTTCATTCAGAATATACTCATCATTTCTATTTCGGGATAAGAAACAGATACCAATTTGATGAGGGATTGAATAAAAAGGTTACAGAATGGCCCATCTGATATAGCTAGTGACCAGATTATCATAATGAATATGTACAACCTTTCAAATTTCTTATTCATCAATCCTATTCTGGTTCTACTACCATCGGAGGCTGGTCTATGACCATGCAACGTCCGCCTTTAGTCATTATTTCACTGTTACTCCTCTTTATATAACCATATTCACACGAGTCGATATCATACATCTTCATATTATTTTATATGAAACCCGCTACTTGTGTACAAAAGTTGTATTCAGAATTTAGAAGAGGCTAAAATATAGATAACCAATATGAATGAAATACATGCTCAGGAAAACTATTTTAGAATTAGTTCCACTTTTGTGGTTTACATGCTCAAGAAAATTTCATGAATGAGGCTACTGAATGATAAATCATTAAATATCTTAGAACTATTTAAGGACTGTTAGCCGCGTATAAACTTTTGCATATTTGCAATCAGTTTTATTGTAATGCTATCATGCAATCAGCCTATAAGCTTATTTAACTCTTCAAATAGTCTCGATAGTCTACCCGGCATTAAGAAGAAAAAGATATTTGCAATGCAGGTGCAAACATAATGTTTTATAAAAAAAAATAAGAATACAAAAAGAAACGTCCATGTATTATGGGAGACTAAGTATTATCTACAGAATAGGTCAGCATATAGATAGATAATAGGAAGATATTTCTAGATTTGAAATAAATTACAGTGAGGAGACCAAATGCGTCAGGTTATGATATTGGATTAAATGAAACATACACCTACACTAGGTTGCTTCAACATAAACTCTTACCAGACTAACATATACATTTAGTACTACTTAGGAAAGAAGCCTTTTGTTTATCGTAATAATATCTAATATGTGGAATACCTAGGCTGTGAGTTGTAGAAAGCAACAGAATAGGTAGTAAATAAAGGATTCTCATGTATTAAGTTAATGGATAAGAGCAGGTTCATGATAGCAGGTTGTTTGACTACGCAAAAGGAAAATACATAATTACTTTGAAATATCACGTACTGATTTGGGCTGGCAAATATATGAACTCTGAATCTGATTGAGCAAGGACTAGCAGCCAGAAAAATATGAGGTTTTTCTGTAAATTTCACCGTAGCCTATAGATGACACGGTCTGTTTTAGATCTGGGACTGCTGCGCTTCCTAGAAATTCGAACAGCCATAAGTTTCAAATTCAGATCCGGATCAAAAGTCGGAGAAGTCGGATCAAATAACAGTGGCATGATTGGAATAGATATTTTTTTAGGGAAGATCGTATTGATAACGTGTTATAAAACGAACATAGAACAGAAGAAATAAGGGAGATAGAACATTTCTATTCATTCAGATGTATATTTCTTTCTATTACACTGGCTCCTTTATATATAGGCTTTGGAGCTGATGTTTAACTTTTTCCCATGATGTGGGACTAAACAGAGAACTAATAAAAGCATATTCACAACATTTATATATATATATTACAACATTGGTCATAATATGTACAAGTTACCACCAGCTGATATGGAAATTTGAGCAGTTTTCATCTTGAAGAATATAGAAATTACAAAAAAAAATTGGCCTACGTATGCTCTTTATAGACCTTTAATCCATTTTTCTACCTTGCAAACTCAATTTCGTTTTTGTTTTTGTTTTATGGATTCGTTTTTGTGATAATTAATTTGACCTTTTCATACTCATTTTGTTGATGCTATATATCTTTCTCCTTAGATGGAAATGCAAGAAGAAACGGAATGGGAGAACGGAAACAATGTTGCCTACAACTAATAAAAGGTAATTTAATATATTTTTTTGGCATTATGTTCTACGAAAATGCTTGGTCGTCAAAAACAAGCAATTGTTGCAAAATTGGAATAAATAATAAATTAATAGGGATTTACTCATTCTCAGGGTCGGCCCTGAGTATTTATGGGCCTAGTGCAGGCCCAAAATTTTGGGTCCTTAATTATTTTTTTAACGAAATTGAACTTAATTGAAAATGTGTTTTTTCTACTGTGCATCTTCATTGAGAAAATTGCGTGTTTCAGCAAATTCATAAAGTTTTTACCCACATTTTCAATCTGTCAGCTAGAAGTCCACACAAGCCACATCTTTATTTTAATATATTCATTGATGTCAACAAAGCATACAATCATATCTACTTTTGCACAGATAAATTACTATCAAGTACACGCATCATGACAAGAAAAAACAGCTCCAGTAAAGGTAATACAATTTTTTTTTAGGACCCCCTGACCTAATGGGCCCTGTGCGGTCGCACGGCTCGCACTAGGCCAGGACCGACCCTGCTCATTATGCTGATGTTATATATCTTTCTCCTTAGATGGGAATGCAAGAAGAAATGGGGAATGGGAGAACAGAAACAATATTGCGTACAACTAACAAAAGGTAATTTAATATATTTTTTTAGCATTATTGTTCTGCGAAAATGCTTGGCCGTCAAAAACATGCAATTGTTGCAAAATTTGCATAAATAATAAATTAATAGGGATTTACTGTATAAATTTTGAAGTGACAATTTCTCAAATGAAAAATAAGCATGCATTCTAGATAATTTTTTTTTCTTCTATTTCTACATGATAGTCTTCATGTTCTCCTTGATTATGCTTTCATTGTGTAAACTATCATCATCATGTACCCTCCTACTTTTGAAAATGGACAAGGATTAACAAAGATTTATTATATTCATCTTTGTTTAATATGCATTGTTTCTCTTATCTACTTATCATTTTGGCTACATAGTTATTCATTATTTTGATCTATTATTTTATTACTGTTAAATTTAGGTGATACAAAATTATAAATAGATGGAAAGTAAATATTTGTTAGTATGAAAATGCATGAATTAATTGATTGTATTTGCATGAGATGAAAGAAATAAATGCAGACATTAATTTCTTCCATCTATGCTAAAGAAACAGATTGATTTACTTTCTATGCTTTGCTATGGTAATTTGTCTCCATTATATCATTATTACCATATATGTTGGTAATTTAATTGATGACTCATATAGATTTGCACTGACTATATATTAAGGGATAGACTTTAGTGTAAACCCATTCTGGCGTAGAGCCAGTGATCCCCAATGGTGTCTCTTCTTGTTAAGCCTATTTGAGGTTTGGGCATGTAAACTCTTATTTTGTAATCTCTTGTAATTCTCTTATGTAGAATAAAATATCTCTCTTTTGGACTGGACGTACACTATCCCGATGATAGTGGAACCAGTATAAATATTGTGTCTCTTTGTTTCTCTGTTATCGTTAATTTACTATTTATTCGATGTAATAGAATAATTACTGTCATATTAGATTGATGTTCAATTGAAAAATCTAGATCTTGTTTATTGTGCTTCCGCATTCGCGCAATCTTCTCGCACAACAGATTGGTATCAGAGCGAGGCGATTTGTTTTAAATTGTGAATCAATTATTTCTACAAAGGTTGGTAGATTCAGTGGTGATTGTGTTATTGCTATTTTGAGAGAAAAGAAGATTTCAGTGGAGAAGATTATGTTGAGAGAGAAGAGTGTTTCAGATTTGGAACTTTGATGTAGCTTGAGCATTGAATTCTCATTAAGGTGGAGTTATATGTTTGTTCAAGAAAGTGACTTCATAGAAAACAGCTTGGAGAAATTTCTTAGTGGTAGTAGCGACCAAAGACGAACAACTGGAGGTGTTGGCAACCTTTCCAAGTGTTTGAGAGCTCTGTATAACTTCAAGTTCAGCTGAGAAATGCTCGCATTGTATGAGAGATAAAGAGTTTAATGTGTTGAAGGGACCATTGGGATTAGAAACTATATTTAATGCAGTTGATTTTGGTGACCGATTTGACGTCACTCAAACTTATCGACTTGTGATGCCGTCTTGGAGTGTTCAGTTCATAGAGCTGATATTGGCAGATTTGGTGTCATTGTGGTATATCGTCGATTTTGTGATGCCGTCCTAAAGAAGTGTTGCTACATGCAGGTATGAGGAAGAATAAAGATTTATCTTGCCTACAGAGATTTGGATTTTGACTCTATTTAAATTGGTGATTGAGAGAATTATTTTTTGGCCATGGTGGTGTTGAGGTTATTTTAGGATCTGCCTTTTTTCGATTTTAGATATTTGCAACATTTTATTGGCAGGCGGGGACGTAGTCTGAGCTCGTTAACATGATGTGATAGGGGGTAGCTTTGCTGGAACCCATTAAGCAAATATTCATTTTTGGTTTCTATCTCATTGTGAGATTTTGATTCACGTTGAAGTTCTGTTGAAGAGTTTTATGTGTGAAGAGAATTTGATTCGAGATGGGGTGTTGAAAAGATGTGATTTTGCATTAAGGTGGAGTGTTAAATTTAGGTGATACAAAATCATAAATAGATGGAAAGTAAATATTTGTTAGTATGGAAATGCATGAATTAATTGATTGTATTTGCATGAGATGAAAAGAAATAAATGCAGACATTAATTTCTTCCATCTGTGCTACAGAAACATGTTGATTTACTTTATATACTTGCACATTTGTTGCTATGGTAATTTGCCTCCATTATATTATTATTATCATATGTTGGTAATTTAATTGATGACTCACATAGATTTGCACTGGCTATATATTGAGGGATAGATTTTAGGGTAAACCCATGCTGGCGTGGAGCCAATGATCCCCAATGGTGTCTCTTCTTGTTAAGCCTATTTGAGGTTTGGGCATGTAAACTCTTATTTTGTAATCTCTTGTAATTCTCTCATGTGGAATAAAATCTCTCTTTTGGACTGGACGTACACTATCTTGATGATGGTGGAACCAGTATAAATATTGTGTGTCTCTTTGTTTCTCTGTTACAGTTATTTACTATCTGTTCGATGTAATAGAATAATTACTGTCAGATTAGATTGATGTTCAATTGACAAATCTAGATCTTGTTTATTGTGCTTTTACATTCGCGCAATCTTCTCGCACAACAATTACATGTTTTACTTGGCTAAGGAATGACAATTAAGCACGTAGAGAAAGTTTTGTGTGTCATTATGGTTATACCAGTGTTTTTATTTATGTTATTTGTTCTTATTTTTACCACCAATTTTGTTATTTAGGGACATAACGTATCTATTTGCAGTATGCTCAACATGTCTATTCTGGATGAACGAGTAACACTTACGTTAGGAAGGCATTATATTAATCCTTTGTTCCCTGCAGTTATGAAGTATCTTTGAAATAGTTCAAAGAATAACGGTGCGTGTTGTCAGCCCATTACAACATTTGAGATGTTCGTAAATTCAACAATTTATGATTTTATCGCTAGGGTGTCATCCAAACTAAGCTTTTCTTGCCTCAAAAATAATAATTATCATGGTTATTGCATTATTAGGCATATTCAATCATTACATTTTTATTTCTTTCGTGAACAAGAACATATGAACGTGGAAACAGGAAAGGGAGTAAAGATGAACACATGATTGTGGTTACTTTAGTAAAAGAAAAATAAAGATGATGAAATCAATATATCACTGAATAAGCTATACTTCAAAATTAAATGTCAAACTAATAAGTTTTGAACGATTGACAATGCCAAATCTTTTCATATGTGTAACAATATTTGCTTATTTATATTTTCGGGTTAACGTGAAATTTTGTAAGTATTAATTTGTATCTAGCAATACTATGTAGTTTTCAAATTTTTCATATTGTTTTAAGCATTGTTACTCTTTCAACTTTTGCGGATCATTACTTATAAAGTAATTTCAAAGCTTCTATTTTAGTGTATTTTTCTGTTATGGTAAAAAAAAACTTATCATATGATATTGAAATCCTACATTTTGTAATTACAACAACTGTTATTCATCTTGATTTAACTATGCATACAATATTTTTAATAATATTTACAAATTTAGTCTTAGTAGAAGATGTTTTGAATCATTCAATTGGGGTGAAATATAATGATGGAATCATTGTTGGCCATTTATGATACTCTTGGACCCGTGGTTGCCTTTTCTTTTCATACAATGAAATTTGTTCTTTCCCTTCCTTTGGGATCTTTGAATTTTAATAGGGGCTTCATTTAATTTTAGCTTCGCTGCTAATAAAATTCAGGGTCAAGAGAAAAATGTTGAAATTCCTCTGACCTGCCATGTTTTTTCACACAGCCAAAAGAAAATTGTTTATACCAGTTTCTACATTATATTTGTGATATAAAGTTTTTGATGTTGGAGCAACAAATGGAGTAGTATAATTATAGTCTGTCGCACAATTTATCCTCATTCCACACTTTCAGAAATGAAAATCCCTGTTTTTTTGGGAGGGGTTTAGGTTTTTTTTCTATTACATGATTGGTTGCATCTTACTAAATAAATAATTGATTTGATTTAAAAGCTCTGAACTTTAAACGAATCTCTTTAAGGTGATAAATCTTTGCTTCACAAATTTTGCTTTAAAACTTAAACAAATTAACATAAGGAATCGACCTTTCTTTGACTTATTCAGATAACACCAGTGGATGCTGGTCTTTAAGTAAATAAAAAGTCGAAGAGCAAAATGTTATCACATGATGGTTTTTCAAGTGAATTTTATGCATTTTCTTTATCTTTGGTTCTACCTATGCTATTCAGGATTCTGTAGAGTCTTGCTACAGGAATAATAGTCGAAAATATGGCTTTAACGTCTATATGTTAAGCAATGTAATTAAAAGGCAAACATTTTGGTTGAAAGTAAGTTTCTCATATAAAAATATATAATTTGACATTGCATTTGGTTTGTTGGGTCCATATTCTTTAATCAGTATTCACTCCTAAGTCACCAGGTCCAATTTTTTTTCCTCATGATTGTACAGTCCTAAGTTTTGTCTCTTTCATGTTGCTATTAACAAAGAAGCACTTCCATTTTGGAAAGTGGTGGACCAATTGTTCTTAGGGCCATGGACCTGAATCAGGGTATGCTTGGCTTCGATGATCAAAATGTTGAGTTTTCTAGCGATTCACTTGGTTTTAATTAAGTAGTACGGTTTGATCTTGCTTGATTTATGGATTATTATTAGTTTTACATATTTGTCATTAAATTAACTAAAAACTTAAATTCGGAAAATGTAGTCATATGCCATCATGAGTACCATTACATTGTTTTCTTAGGTTGAATCACGAAGGCCTTCAAAACTGTGGAGAATCTTTAAACATTTAACTTCAACTGATGCTTTGCTTGCTGCCCGTTCCATGGTAATTTTCAGGCTCACCAACTGCAGTATTACTGCAATACATAGATGCAATATTCCAGAATAATTTACCAAATTTGTTATCTGCCTTTGTAACTTGGGGAAAGAATAGTATAAGTGCTCGTATCTATCTAGATTGTTTATAGTAAGTCATGTAACAATGCAGATCTTCATCAAAAGCATTTTTCATGCTTTATACGATTAATCAACTACAGATTTAAACATCTAAATATGTACTTAATCTAAATCGATATCTTACTTGACTTTTTATATATAATGAATTAATATATATAGCCAACTTTTCAAATAATAATGTGTAAAAACTGCAGACCAACATTGTACATAGTGAATAGCTATAGTTATGATTGTTGGAAATATAATTTGAAATTTATCTTTAATATTAGTTCATGAATTCTAAGCGTCAGTTCGTAAACTGTTATGTCTTTTAAGTCAAGAAGTCATGTCCATGTTAAAGTTTGTGTCTATTTAATAAGTGGTGTCTATTAGTATGTGAAGTGTCATGTAGACCTATATATATATATATATATATGTGTGTGTGTGTGTGTGTGTGTGTGTGTGTGTGTGTGTTGGTCATTTTGTATTAAGGTAAGCAAGTATATGTAAGGAATATTAAAGTAAAGTAAAAATATATTATCTAATTTATTTCTTACAATTGGTATTAGAGCCACCCTTGGTTTATTTACCCTTCTCATATCCATCAATGGCATCTACAAACAATCAAGAGTCTGGTTTCCCCTTTAATCAACAAGGTGTTCCCATCTTTGTTGGCCAAGGCTATGAGCTTTGGAATGTTCTTATGAAGACTTTCCTTATATACGAAAATTTATGGGATATAATTGAAGAAGGGTATACTCCTCATATTGCAAAGGAGTAGCTGCAATGTCAATTGGAAAGAAGAAAAAACATAAGGAGAACAAGATCAAAGATGCAAAAGTCTTGTCCTTTATGTGCCAAGGGGTGAGTCGGTTAATTCTTCCATGCATTATAAGTGCAAAAACAACACAAGAAGCTTGGAAAAGCTTGGAAAATCATTTTGCAGGTTATGAAAAGTCAATAACTCAAGAAGACGTGGAAATAGAAGAACATGCGAAAAATATTGAAGTGGAAGAAACTGAAAATGCAATTGGAGAAGTTGAAAAGACAGCGGAAGGAAACATGACCACTGCAGAAAATCCACAAGAAGTTGATGAAGAAATCAAGCATGTAAACATACCAAAAGTCAACAAAGATGAAGAAGAAGACAAGCTGAAATTAAATAAAGAAGAGGAAGCAAGAGCAAGGCCGATTGGAGATCCTATATCAGTTTCCGGAAAAGGAAAGAAGAAGAAGAATCATTATCTTTCTTCTGAATATGATAGCACTACTTACGACCTTGAAGATCCGGTGCTCTTAACTCCAGCTCCTAAGTTTGAGAAACCATATATTGCAATAATAAAGCACATAAGCGAGTCAGGGAATGGTTTATTGGTGACTGGACAATGGTTTTACCGCCCTGAAGAAGCAGAAAAAATGGTGGCAGAACTTGGGAATCAAACGATGCTCGAGAACTGTTTTATAGTTTTCACTTGGAAGATATTCCTGTTGAATCAGTTATGCATAAATGTGTCATTCATTTTATAGTACAAAAAGTTTGCGTCACAATCGAGAAAAAACTTTGGAAATTAACGAACAAAGACTATGAAGACTGTAAGCAAGAAGAAATCAATTAGATGGTTCAGAGAACAATAGATCGGATTGGAGAGCTCCCAGATGTTGAGAAAGAAAAAAGTTTGATAGAAAAGAGGATTAAACCAATGGAGCTTGAGGCACTCAACTCTATAGAAGTAAGAAAGAAAATTTCAAATTAAGGGGGAGTGTTAGAAATATAATTTGAAATTTATCTTTAATATTAGTTCATGAATTCTAAGTGTCAGATCGTAAAATGTTATGTCTTTTAAGTCAAGAGTCATGTCCATGTTAAAGTTTGTGTTTATTTAATAAGTGGTGTCTATAAGTATGTGAACTGTCATGTAGACCATTATATATATATATATATATATATATATGGTCATTTTGTATTAAGGTAAGCAAGTATATGTAAGGATGATTAAAGTAAAGTAAAAATATATTATCTATATTTTTATTATAATGATTGCGCAAGCGACATTTGACAATAGTTGGCTTATGAACCAATCTACCAAGTAACAAGCCGACATAGTCTTCAGCTCTGATTAAATTTGAATGAAGTTGTTTTTTTGACAAGTATGAGAAGGAGAACTCTCTTTTACTATTTGAATGCGAATCTTAAGTCGGCTCATCTTAACTAATATCGTTACACTGATTTGGTTTGGGTATTCTAGAAATAATTGTAACATAAACTTCTATGTCTTAATACCACTCTGTTCACTTTGTACGTCTTAGCTACAAGCTTTGTTTGATCCATGTTTTTGGATGATGGAATAAGTACAAAAGGATCATTGAATATATATATATATATATATATATATATACACACACATATAGACACACACACCCCATCATAAACAAATTCTTACGTTTGATATGGATCCTTGGACAATGTTTGCAGTTTCATTTATCCTTGCCAACTTAAAACGGTATCACTGTATTGTGCGGATGAAATGAATTTTCTTGAACCAAATCCACAAGTTTGGGAAAATCGGGCTACAAAAATTAACCTAGAATCATGTACTTTTTATACTGTCGGCAAAATGAGACTATTTTGACATGGTATTAATGCTTACATTGTGCACTTGGAAGATCTACTCACAATTATATGATTTATAGGATTTTCATATTGTATTCCTAAGTAGTTAAGATTAATGGTGAAACTGCATTTCATTGCGTTACTCTACATGTTAGTTTTATTAAGCATCATCATACATTCAGTCCAATATCATTAAATAATGTTTGTAGTTTACTTCTTGCTTCGTGCTGTTGTACTTGATGACTATTTGATGAAAAATTCACAAATTATGATGATCTTAGATAACATTATTAACAAATTCTTTTAGGTTCAACGATTTCTGAGTGATTGGAGATATTGCATGCAAATGAGGCGTATTAATCAACATTGCTAGATTCATCTAATATGAAGCCATAACTCTTATACAAAGGAACTGTTATTTCAATCAAGCATTTGAGTCATGGGTTTGGACACACACTCTACTTAAGAATGGAGCAAGTAGCAAGCACATAAAGTTATAATATGGAATTCTTTTCTGATTTTGTCCTGGACTGTACAAACAAAATGCCTCATTTCATCATTAACCTCAAAGAAACGGAGGGGGGTGGATATGTGGATAGACAACCTACAAGTCATATTAACCCTTACAGATGTTCCTTCTATGGTAACTATATGTATTACGTTGTCCTATTAGGTGCGGTAAAATCCAATTTTACTAGCATCAATTAATGATTTAAGAAAAAAACCATTATGAAAGAATGCTAATCGTTATGAAACAAAATTAAATGATGCAGCATTCACATAACATGAACAAGGTGGACGACTTATTGTACACGTTTGTTCTTTACTGAATATTGGGTAATCAACGTTGCACCTAAAAGTAATATAAAAATGAAGAAGATAAAGCAACAAAGCTTAATAATATTCACATTTCCTAAGTATGATCAACTTACATATTATTTTTTCAAACTAATATGTCATTGTGATGACTTTCAATGATCATTAGTTACAAATCACAAAGTATTTTCTTTTTTTCTAAAGAATAAACTTTTTCAATATCTACTTTACCCTGAAAAATTTGAACATATAAAATACTATACATAAATAAATTACAATCTTATTTAACCTAACATATAATAGTAATTAGAATACATCTTCATAATGAAAAAGCTTAACACAATCCGGTGATTAAATGGGTTGAGGTATAATATAGAAAAAATACGGGTAATTGTACTCCTTACAAACAGTTAATACATGGAAGAAAAAAGGTAAAATAAAAATAAATCATTAGTTCAAAAACTATTCAAATACAACACTCCTACCCTCGTGATTTTATCTTCCTTCCAACCCCTCCACGACATAATTCCACATCTCCCCGTGTGCATAGCACAGGTTCCAACCTATTTTTCGGATGAAAGATGTAAACGAATATTGAACACTTGCAGAAACGTTTCACAATCAATTTGGCTATGAATTAGATTTTCATTTTAAAGATTTTTCCTTTCTTTTTTAACGAATTAAAGCTTCATTTTTCATGCATGAAAGCATTACACTGGTGGTGTAGGGAGTGGGGATTTAATTCTAAAAATTGCTACCAGGCAATTGGTTTACGCCTATTGGTTCAGGTGGACGTTGATCCATCTGATTACTGAAATTGTCAAATAGAACTAAAACCAATAAAAATAAAAATCAAATCAACTAAATAATGTTTGTAACATTCGTTGTAATTTAAAATAATTCATGAATATATGTAATTAAAATATTCTTATTTATGATTAAAACATATGATTAAAATCTACTTGGATAACTAAACTAATCTTTAAAAAGTCAATATGATGTCCATAATTTTGAGGATATAAATGAAAGTTTGGTTAAAACAATTAATGGGCTAAATTCTTTTTTTAGATCAATTGTAAACCGATTTAGCTTCAAATCGAAACAAATCAATCAAAATATATTCTTTTTTTTGCTTTATTTGGTTTAATCAAATAATGCTCATTCTCTACCTATTGAGATAGAGTTATTTAGATTTGTGATATTTGAGTTGCAAAAACTATGCCTCTTAATTTTACCAGTTCATTCTGTGTAGTTCAATCGGTAATCGAAATTTTGGGTTTTTCATTTTTATAAATTTACAGGATATATGCTAAATATGAATTTTACATCCCTTAATCTATGTTTAAAGAAATAAATAAGAATAATATGGTGAAATAACATCTATATCACCGACGACTCGTAACCTTCAAATTGTCTCCGACATCATTTCATAGACTCAAATAGACTGACCGGTGATCTATGCTCTCAACGTGATTGAGAATAAGTTAATAATTTAATTTTCTATTCTAGGCCAATTTGAAAATACAAGTTAATTGAATATAACTATGGAGGGATAGAAAATTCTATAGACAACTGGAGATAGGAAACCATATAGTAAGAAGAGAACAAATTTTATAGAAGACCATCATTAATTACACTTCAGATTTGGATAAAGGGGGGAGCCGATTGAGATTCGATAGGGTTTCGCCGTACTTAACTACAAAATTTGGTAGAGGTGTGTTGAGTTTAAATATGAAAATCGACAAATGACCATTAAATATAGTTTAAAAAAACATTGAGTACCACATTTCTATGTGAAATGTCGTTAACATCGCTGATATAGAAAAATGGAGAAAGTAGGAAGAATATTTTTCGTGGTGGGTGGAATATGCTTATGCTTGCTTTATTCATGTTCTATGGTGTTCCTTACTTAGCGTTCATAATGCTAGTTTGCAAGGTTTTCCAATTTCCATCTTTAGAGCCCGTACAGTTAAAACGCTCAGTGGATTTAATGCGATGGAAGTACAAAAAGTTGTAGCGGGGATACGAGGAAATATAAGGGTATAGCGGATAACCTTAAAATAGGATATAAAGCTCTTACTTAATGCATTTTTACAAATATGTGAACGATAAATATATGAAAATTTAACATTCAATTTAATTATAATTAATAAATTGTTAGTTTAAAACAAAAATATGTTCAAATATACGTAAGTGTAAGCTTTTATTTAGGTTAATTTTTTTTTTTTAGAAATTGGGTACCTATATATACAATGTTGGTAGTACGTACCATACTACCATGGCAAGGTGTTCAATCAGATAGAAACCATGACTTCTTGCATCTTGTCCCAACGTCTCAGCCAACCGAGACAATGAAGCTTGTCGGATTATTTAAATTTAATACAACGTTATAGTATTTTTTATTTATAAAAATATATGTCAAGAAATTTAATTAAAAACTAACTTTATAATATATAGATAATGTATAAATGTCATTTTAATTTATTCCCTTATAAAAGATATGACAGGGATAACGAAATATAGCTGAAATAGTAGGATATATCGGAAATAACAAAATATAGCGGAGCTTAAAGCAAAACAGCTATTTCATAGGCTATTTGGAAATAGAGTAGTGGTAGAAATCCGCTATAGGATATAGCCGAGATATAGCGGGGTAATAGCGAAGTAATAAATTCATGGCTTAGAACCCAAATTTGTAGATTTGTGAAAATTCAAAGTTAACTCATGAAATGGTTCGAAAATTTAACTATAAAGCTAGTAGCCAAGCTTGTTTTAGGATTGACCTTCAAAAAGTGTATGCCAAGATTAATAGAATTTTAATTATAATGCTAAATTTGGGGGGTTTTCAAAATGTTATGTGAAACCTTTGTGCTTTTTCTATGCTTATTCAAGGTAAATCAAAGGGTTCCATTAGAAGTGATAGTGGCAATAGACATGGAGATCATTTATCTCCAAACCACCATATTTATTCAAAATGGTTATGAAATACTCTTATATGCTTATGGAAGTTGAAGTTATATAAGGAAACTTGAATTCCATCATCACACATCTGATCTGATCTATGTAGATGATTTAGTGGTATTTATTAAAGTCAATCTTTCTAGGGCTGCTGTTCTTAATGGTATTTTTGAGAATTTGTATAAGTATGTTGTCTTACAGATCAACGAAAACAAGAACAAGGCTTATTTTGTAAAAATTACAGAGAAAAAAAATCTAGACATTGTGCACATATGAGAAGGCAAGTTACCAATCAAATGTCTTGGATTTCTCCTTTCCACCAAGCAAATTAAAGATGGCGCCTTTTCTATTCTAATTGAAAAAGTTCAAGAGAGAATGGAAACATGGTTAGGCATGTTATTGTATATGGCTGGTAGACAGGAACTTATTAAGATTGTTATATATGCTATTTTTCTTTATTGGTTATGGACATATCATACACTTGTAGCATCACTGTCTAAGTTAGAAAAAAGATGTGTTGATTTTTCATGGAAAGGTGGTCACCATAAGATAAATTAGGAAAAAGTTTGTAGGTCAAAGAAAAGAAAGGTTTGTAGGTCAAAAAAAGAAAGGGGCATGGGTTTGAGAAATTTCAAATATCTTAATTTTACTTGTCATTTAAAATTATTTTGGAGATTTTTGAATGAAGACTTCTTATTGTTAAAATAAATGAAAAATAAATATCATAAAAACCATAATTTTCGGACTGTATTCCCAAATAATAATCATTCCAATACTTAGAAATACATTTTAAAGTGTAGAGAACGAGAGAAATTACTGTTAGAAGAATTTTAAGAGAACGCAAAGAAACTAGCTTATGGCTTAATCCTTGATTTTAACATAACTCCCTTATTAATAAAATGGGCTGGAATGGTTTAATTATTTTTGGAAATTCTGATGTTATTGTATCTATGATTATTAAAAGGTCTATCAAAAGATGTTTTCGATTTTTGATATATTCGGTCCTATTAAGTATGAATGAGATGGTTTATCGTCAGGTACAGAGCACGCTTAGGGGTTAAGTCATAACCATGTATGTAGATGCGGCGACTTGGCCATCCTAAGCCAAAAACCCAAAAAAAAATAACCATAAGCGGGTTGGTTTGTAGTTGGGGACAGAGCATGCTTAGGGATAAGTCCTGATCCCTTACAAGCATAGGTCGACCTAACCATCCAAAGCTAGACAACCAGGGGTACAACATCCAAAAGGCCGAATCCCAACCAAAGCCCCAAAGCCAAAATCCTAGTAACCTTGTAGCCAAAATCCAAAAATCAGATATCCAAATAACCATATCCAAACGCCAGAAGACCAGAATTCCAAAATCCAAAAGCCAAAGAACCAAGATGCCAAAAATCAAAACCTAATTGCCAAAATCCAAAGAATCAAAATCCAAAGTACGAAAGCTGAAAGACCAAAGAGATAGAAGACTGGAAACCAAATAACCAAAAACTAAAGTTCATAGAATTCTACATCAATCGATAATTAATCCACATGAGCCACATCCTGACTTGTTTCTATTTTGAGCCGGAGCAAGCAGTTGTGCCAACTCGCCATGTCTGACACGTTCCTCTTTCATATCCCGAAAGTGCCTACAATCGTTTATTATGGTCATCAAGATCATGAAACAAATGTCTACTAGAATCTCTTTCCTCCTTAGTAAGTTGTCTACCAGAATCTCTTTCCTTCTGAGTAGGCACCCTTCTGCGAGGCTTGCTGAAGGGATTCATTGGGTGAATATCCAAGTCAGTTTGTTATAGAGAAGAAGTAAGTTCCGTCTATGAGGGAAATTTAGGTCACCTCAACTGCATATTCTGATCATTCCGATATAGGAGTTTTCCTTGGCCTTTATCCTTGCCAGACTTAGACGATCCTTCGCCCTTAACTATATTAACCTCGATAACTTCCTTATCAGTTTTAGCATTCTCTTCCCGCTAAAATCTACCTACTTCAAAGTAAAATTCTCCAAGTTCCCTTGATGTATCCTACTGAAGCGAGATTTTGAAATATGTTTTATCCAAAATTCCATAGATAACAACCATCAAAACCATAAACATGCCCAGTTGCTTGACCAATGCCACGTTGCATTAAAGCTTTCCAAAAAAACTTCCGCAAAGTTTCCACATTTGCTTGATTGTCGTAAGAATCATAACATTCTTGGGTCGAGAAATGTGGATCCCGAACTATTCGACGAATTTTCCATCTAGAACATTCTAACTACCAATACTTTCAAATTCCAGCTGCCGAAACATAGCAATATCCATGAGGTAAAGCGGAAAGAATTTCGTTGTAGTGTTATCTGATGCCACTAACACTTCCATGTGACACATATAACACAAGTGAATGGTAGGATCCTTCCTACTATCATAAGAATCTAAGAATGGCAATTTGAAATCCTGTAGGTTCTGAGAATTCCTACTAGCCTGAATGAATGGGCTGCGATTAATTAGCCTAAATCTGAATGAGATGCTCCGCCTCGAGTAAATCGTCAAATCAAATTTGCAATTTGATTTTTATTTCCAAGCAATTGCCTAAAATCTTCTAAAGCACCAATGGTGCTCGCGTGCCCAATCCAACCTAAGTCAACTGTTGATTCCCAACCTGAACATCCGCTTCAACCCGAACTTGAGGAGTTATTGCCAGTGTAAACCTAACTTCCGTAGCCGTAGGTGTTCTTACAACATCTGTACATTCGCGCATCGGAGGTTGAGTAACTGTTCCAACACGAGATTCCATAGCCTTACCAACCAACGCATCACGAACCACACTCATTTCAAGTCCTTACCCCGAGCCGAGCGGATTAGTCAAGGATGAATTAGGGGGAATCCCTCAAGTCCTGCAAAGCTTGAGGTCCTCGCACACTCACTCCTGCCAGAGTTGCTTGGTCTATCGGCCTTCCAAATCCTTCCATCGTAGCCATAAAAGCGTTCATGGCATCCTGTTGTCTTTTGATGAGTTCTTCTTATCGTTCCAGGCTTGTATTCAAATCCTTAACAACAAATCCACATCCTATCGAGTTAAATAGTTCGAGTGATTTCCAGTAGAGGAAATCTCCTGGCTTTATTTTACTGCTGCTCTTTTGGAATGAGCAAGAATGGTATCCATCTTCCTCTTAACCTGTGACGGCCCGCCCCGCACCAGCCGGCATTTCCTCCGAAAGTGCGCTGTACACATGCCCGACTAGCACGGAATGATCGCCAAAGAAAGGAAAGAAGAGAATGAACTAATCAAAAACCTGTAGAATGTCTCACAGCGCATGGAACAAAATATAATAATAATGTACTTGACATAAAACAGGCGAGACAGTGCATAAGCTGATAACTAAAACCAACATCAACATCATCATCAGAGTAGCGGAAATCCAAATACAGCTTATTACAACTTTCCAAATTACTATATCTAAACAAAAGAAAGAAAGGTGCACCACTAATGCGCAAAGTAGTGACCGCAGCAACACAGGGAGAATATCTATATATATATCATACGTGGAAGCCTCCTGCTCGTCTCCGGTACAACTACTCGTGCATACCACCTAACCTGTCTCTAGTCTGCTCGTGAGAGCACCCAGAGTAATAAGAAGAGACATAAAACTCTAGGCCAGACAAAAAGTCAGGTATGAGCGATAAGCAGCTAAACTGAACAATAACAGGTATACTAAACTATACCTGAACCTGGACCTGCAATTAAAGAGTTAGCACTACATACCGTACAATACTCTAAGGTGCCACTGAATAGATGGTGTAAAGATAACGGAGGTGGGGGTGTGCATGTCATAATGATGGCAAACAAATCAAACATAGCAACCGTCCTCACATCTCTCACTCAGTGCGTAAAGCATACGATGTCCACCACTGTCAATCACTAGACCCATCGAAGTAGTGACGGAGTTTGACTTGTACAACTACTGCTACTGCCAAGCTTGCCCCATGGAGTCATGACCAAATCTTTACAAATGACCCCACTTAATTGGTCTATAGCTCTTTAGTCGTACCTAGGCCACTGTGACCCTGAATCCGTTCACGTACCCCCTACACATAATGATCTAAAGTTATAGACATCGACAACCCCTTTGCACACGTCCCGCAGCAAAGCCCAACTCATGAAGTTAACTCATTGATTCCCAACTGGATCCTGAGTTCTACTTCCCATTTGGACTTCCTTTGCATCTCGGGTTTTGGTTGAATTGGAGTCGGTCTTCAAAAGAGTCGTCGCATAGTAGTAATAGCACACGCCCGGTTCAGTTCGGATATGCATAGTGCTTCAGTCCTCATCGGTTCGGTTTGGTCCAATACTTCCTAGTATGCTCCTGGGCGCGGTTCGGTTCGGTGTTCCCCTTCTAGCTTGGTTCGGTTCGGATGCCCTGAAGTGGTTCGGTTCGGGTGTGCTTCCTCATGTCTCTAGATTCATTCCGGTCTTCCCCTCTTGGCTCTGATCCGATCCCCTTTTGTCTCTCTGATCTGATCCCCTGCCCAACTCCAACTCTAAGAAAATGGCCTTCCTTCTCGCCAAGCCCCTTATGCTAAGCTCCAATCCGAATCAGGTCCACTTGCCCGGTTCTGCTATCCGATCCGAGCCCAATGATCCGATCCGATCCGGTTTGAAACCCTGCACATCTCCTGCAACTTTCCCGCGACTGTTTTACGCCATATGACGGCGTTTTCGACCAATCTACCAGTTCTAATCAATCACAAAGCATACCATACAGTCATAGCAACATAGAGAATCAACTATAAACATCAAAACGACAACCATAGCATGTAAAATTGGATCAAACATAGCCAAAAATCCATATTTTCCCTTACTCGTGTTTAGGCATAACTAATGATATGATTAGCATTAGTTAACACTAATTACCCTTAATTAACCGTAATTAGTAATTAGTAAGGAACTATGCAAATCACTCACCTTGGCCACAAATAAAATACCAAATCTGAAATGAATCTCTGTTTGGCGCTGTTCCCAGTGCAACACAGCAGCTCTAACCTTGCTTTGGTGCTAATCCTCTTTGATTTGATGTTGCTAAGCTTAATCCTTGATTAGAAAGTGATTTGGAGATGTTTTAGAGGTTGGAGGCCATTATTAGGGTTCTTAGGAGGTAAATGGCGGCTAGAAAACTGAAATGAAATGAAAACCTAACTCATTTTAGCCTCCCCATAACCCTAATCCCGAAATGGTATGGGTCCATTTACTAATCACCTCATTTGGCCCGGTTAAGCAGTTTTTCACCTTCTAAAACTTGTTTCAGCCATATCTCCCAAACGGTGAGTCCGTTTGGCTAATGTGACCTACTCTACGGAATTGTAAACCATCATCCGGATCCAATGGAAGTGGTTTCAGGTCAAAACTCCTTTCCAATCAAAAGTTATGGCCAAAAAAATATCAGCTAGGGGCAAAATAGCAATTTAAAAATCGGCAAAAAACATAAACATGGGAAATGACCCCAATAGCCGTCTCCCAAAGTCATATGACCATACGACTCCGTATGTGAAAGAAATAAATATTCTACGATCCAGCAATGCGTAGAATGCGGGTCGTTACATAACCATTCTTAAAATTCTAAACAATCCAATCTTTAGTAATCCAAAGTTCATTCACTTCCCTACCTGGCGCACCAAAATGTTGACATAGGAAATTGGTCCACTTACGCCAACACCTAAGTTGTATGAGTTATGTAGTATATCCAAATACAGAGTACAGAAAAGTAAATAACATCATAGATTTATAGTCATTTGGCTAGTTGTGTCTACGTCCACTTCGATATAACTTCGTATATTTATATTGTATGGTTACACGTATTGTTCCTTTGATTACAATGCAAGTGTTAATAATGACAAAGTCCTTACCTAAAGCTAACAAGTCCTCTCTAATGTCCAAATGTCCAAGGATGAAGCTTTAACGTCCATGAAGCTTCTATGTCCAAAAGTGTGCAAATAGCAGGCCAAGTGTGCAAAAATATGTTCCAATGTCCAAGAGAGTTCAGGAACCCAATCCAAATGCCAAAACGGAAGTTCAAAAATACAACGAAGTTTCCAAGGAAGAATAAGCCATGAAGGATGCCATTAAAAAGCTCTAAGTCCTCTATTCCCGAGTGCAACAGAAATGAGTCAAAAGATCCTCTGAAGAACGCCCAAGTACAGTGTAACGACCCGCCCTGCACCAGCCGACATTTCCTCCGAAAGTGCGCTGTACACATGTCTAACTAGCACGGAAGGGTCGTCGGAAAGAAAGAAAGAAGGTGAAGAACTAACATAGAACCTGTAGAATGTCTCACAGCGCATGGAATAAAATATAATAATCACATAACTTTGACATAAAACAGGCGAGACAGTGCATAAGCTGAAAAACTAAATCATGTCTAACATGGCAGCGGAAATCCAAAATACAGCTTATGATCCAACATCCTTATTACAACTTCAAAAATACTGTCTCTAAACAAAAGAAAGGAAAAGGTACACTACTAATGCCCAAGCAGTGACCATCGATAACACAGGGAGATAATACATAAATATCATACGTGGAAGCCTCCTGCTCGTCTCCAGTACAGCTACCCGTGCATCCACCTAAACTGTCTTTAGTCTGCTCGTGTGAGCACCCAGAGTAATAAGAAGAGACATAAAACTCTGGGTCAGACAAAAAGTCTGGTGTGAGCGATAAGCAGCAAAACAAAACTGAACAATAACAGGTATAATCCAATCATACCTGAACCTGGACCTGCAACCAAAGAGTTAGCACTACATACCGTACAATACTCTAAGGTGCCACTAAGCATAAGGTGTAAAGATACGGGGGAGGGGTGTGTATGTCATGGTGATGTCAAACAAATCAAGCATAGCAACCATCCTCACATCTCTCACTCAGTGCGTAAAGCATACGATATCCACTACTTTGGTCACCTAATCCTTTGGGCCTTGACGAAGTCCAGCTTCGTATAACTACACTACAAGCCCCTAATCCATCTCTCAGTGATGAACCAAAGTTATGGACACCGATAACCCCTTTGCACACGTCCTGTAGCAAAGTCCAAATCATGAAGTGAACTCATTGGTTCCCATCTGGATCCTGAGCTCTAACTTCTCCTTTGGACTACCTTTGCATCTCGGGTTTTGGTCGTCATCTTCATTCGGATCGGTCTTCCTTCAGTTCGGGTCGGATCGCGCCCCCTGCATCGGATCGGGTCATGGTTCCCCAGGTGACCGGGTCGTGCTCCTCTATTTACTCGTGAACCCAATCTCCATCGGATCGGATCGGCCATCACTTCTAGTACACCGGATCGGGTCGCCCTACAAGTTCCGGGTCGGATCGTGTGACTCCCTTCAATTCGGATCGTCCTTCAGGCTTCAAACTCCAATATGTTGCTTCGGGTCGGTTTTCACCATCCCTGGTCGGTCTGAAGTTCATACGGGGTCGGTCGGTCAGAAGCCCCTCCTGGTCGGTCCAAAATCTGGTCATTCGAAACTCCCCTGGTCGTCCAAACTCGGTCGCTCGAAACTTCCCTGGTCGGTCGAAAAGCTGGTCGGTCGAAACCCCTCTGGCCGGTCCAAAACCTGATCGGTCGAAGCTCCCCTGGTCGGTCCAAAACCTGATAGGTCGAAAACTCATCAACCCTGGTCGGTCGTTCTGTTCCCCACGGTCGGTCGGAGCCTGGTCGGTTTTTCCTCCTGGTCGTTTATACCGATCCCAAAACCTGCATCATTCCAGCAAGCTATTTTCGCCTCTCGACGGCGTTTTCCACCAATCTAACACTTCTAAACAATCACAAAGCATACTATACAGTCATAGCAACATGTAGAAACATCCACAAACAGCAAAACAACAATATGATATGTCAAAACGGATCAAACATACCCAAAAACCCATATTTTCCGCTTAAGCATGTTTAAGAACAACTAATGATAGGATTAGTAAAACTTAACCAAATTAGCCAAATTTTCTAACAGAAGTCTAAAACAATATTTATGAATTTCTGAATATTTTTCCAGAATTTTATCACGCTTAATTTCGCTAATTAACACTAATCACCCCTTAATCCCCTAAATTCCGGGATTAACAAAATTAGTCGAAATTAACCCAAATTCATATCAGAGGCATAAAATGGTGTTTTAGAATTTTAGGAATTTTTCTAGATTTTTCTGAGCCATAGCTTCGCTAATCTTCGCTAATTACCATAACTAGCCGTAATTAGTGAAAAACAATGCAAATCACTCACCTTTGCCACAATTTAACTTTCAGAACTGAAACTCCTCTGATATAGATCCAATCTCTATGTGTTCCAGCAGCTCAATTCCAAATCCTATGCTAATTCGCCTTGATTTGATGTAGTTTTGCTTAATCTTTGATTAGAAAGTGATTAGAGGTGATTTGGAATGATTCTAGATGTTGGAGGCCATGACTAGGGTTGAAGAAAATAAGTGGTGGCTGGAAAAATGAAGTAAAAACCGAAATCCTAACCCTAGCAGCCCTTAAATACCACTAATCCCGAAATCCCCCAATGGGCCTAATTACTAACTACCCGGTTAAGCCCAATTAGCTGAAAATAACCCTTTAAACCTTAATTCAGCCATATCTCCCAAACGGTAAGTCCGTTTGACTATTATGACCACTCTACGGAAAGAGAAACCATCATCCGGAGCTAATGGAAGTGGTTTCAGGTCAAAATTCCTAACCAATCAAAAGTTATGGACAAAACAAGATCAACTAGGGGCAAAACGGTCATTTAAAAATCGGCAAAAATCATGAACATGGGAAATGACCCTACTAGTCGTTTCCCAAAGTTACATGACCATACGACTTCGTATCAAAGAGAAATAAATATTCTACGATCTTCCGATGCGTAGAATGCGGGTCGTTACACTCTCCCCCCCCTTAAGAAATTTCGCCCCCGAAATTCCTTAACTAAGAAACAAACAATGGGTCTCGCATGCGTATCAACCAATTTCAAACAATTAAACATACATGATAGCACAACAAGCATATCCTAGCATGCGGTTTACTAACAAGGGAAGAATCATCGCCCCTTGGACTTTCACTAATTTCGCCGTCTCCCTTCGTAATTTCTTCGTATCGTCCTCGACAATGCGAATCGGTCTCGCGGTTCCCAACCGCCTTGGGTTATATTTCGATATCGTCCAACCGGTTTGGCGAAATAACTAAATCAAAATCATGCGTAAACTTCCTTAACTGAGAGACATGAAATATGTCATGTACTCCTGGCATCTTTTTAGGTAAGCCAACCCCATTTGTCAAATTACCAACTACATTCCAAATGTCCTTTCAAGTCTAACCCGAATCTTGCCTACATCCATACTACACGTCCAACGTATATTCACTTCCTAGAGGCAAACTAGATCCATCCAATGACCCTAGGCACTACATCCATATCCTTACTGTACGTCTAACGCACATTCACCTTCTAAAGGTGAACTAGATCCATCCAATGAATCTTGGTACCCTACCCATATTCGTACTGCACGTCCAACGTACATTCACCTTCCAAAGGTGAACTAGACTCATCCAATGAATATAGGTACTCTACCTATATCTGTACTGCACGTCCAACGTACATCCACCTTCCAAAGGTGAACTAGACTCATCCAATGAATCTAGGTACCCTACCTATGAGTCCAAGTCCAACTTGAAGCTCCTATATCCGCTGAATCTCCAAAATCAACGGACACTCCACAATGCCCAAACATACTTCAAGTCTAACGTAAAGTATCTTACACCCGACATATCACCATGATCAATGAACTTATCCT
Source organism: Allium sativum (assembly GCA_030737875.1). Taxonomy (NCBI): domain Eukaryota; kingdom Viridiplantae; phylum Streptophyta; class Magnoliopsida; order Asparagales; family Amaryllidaceae; genus Allium; species Allium sativum. The sequence goes on along the minus strand of CM060922.1, from coordinate 357,915,377 downwards.
ATTTCTCATTCAACGGGATCCTACAGGTGATAGTCTACTCAAAAGAAGAAAGGTAGGAACAAACATAACAACCATAGCATCCATCAAACAAGTCGTATCTATCACCTGCTAAAAGCCATGAATACATCAATACCTATAAGTCTGGTCCAACTAACATCAATAACTAATGGAAGCCTAGCCTCCAAACGGACTACCGTACGTCCAACGCACGTTTATCCTCCAAGGATAACTAGATCACGTCCAACGGATCCAAGGTAACGGGCGTCCCCAGATACCCCTGCTTTTAGTCCGCCTGAAACACTCGAGTCCCACCCAAGCCTATCCATTATCCTGCTGCCCTCTCGAGTCTAACTCGAGCCAATCCAATTCCTTGCAGCCTCCTCGAGTCTAACTCGAGTCAATCTATTACCCATAACTCAGTCCCAGTCTTGAGTATCCATTACCTACAAACTCTAGTCCAACGTGAGTCGTCTCCCTATTCGTTGCATCTCTAAGATCAATCGGACATCTATTTTATTTTATGAGTTCAAGTCCAACTTGAATCGTCCTAACCTTCGTTGCACCTTCCTTGACCAACGAACACATCCTATTCTTTCAAAAAGAACATTAACATATGGTCCTAAACAATTCATTACTTTGCATCTTTCTTGAGTCCCACTCGAGTCATCTCATAACCCTATCGAGTCTAACTCGGGGCAGTCCATACCATCGAATAGTCTTATCCTGTCACAACTGCCCATCACTCTTCGAGTAAACCAAGATATCATCCAATGAAAATCGCAACAACTACCTATCTCTCATGTAGACCATCCTAGTCGACCTCGACATTCCCCGAGCACAAGTCCCAAAGGCCTAAACCAATATCAGACAAGCACCCAAGGAACATCTCCTCCGAGTTCAGACGATCTACGTGAGATGACATGAGCAAAACACTCAAGCATCCATAACTGACTTTGGCTATCCTTGCCAATCTTGCTTGAAATTATCATCGATCACATGACCAATTCCTGACCAACTACTGTACATCCAATGTACATTTGCTTCTCTAACTCCCGTTATCATCTTCGTCATAAGGTAGGCGATCCAATACCACCCTTCGTCCATCATCCACTCTAACGGTCATCAAAGGCTCTTCACAATCTACTATCACTCTATACTTTTGGAGTCAATCAGCCCCCAAAATCAAGCCAAACCTAGTAAAGCTCAAAATAAAGCAATCACAACAAACATACATCCATGACTCGATAAGACCAAATTACGACAAATCCTACAAAGGCTTGTCAAACCACCTATCGGGTTTGTCACTACTAAAGGTCTATCGACTATCTCGGGTTCCAATTCCAACCTATCTACCAGGTCACTAGGTACGAAGGAATGGGAAACCTTGTTATAAAAAAAACTCGAACAGAAACATCTTAAATAGAAAGCATACCTCGAATAACGACACCTTTTTCCTTCTGCGCCGCAGTTGGGGCATTCGACGAAGAAGGAATAGCGTTGATAGCATATGCTTTCACGATCTGCTTCTCCCTAGGAGATTGTGGACATTCATTCTTGTGATGTCCCGCTTGGCCGCAATTAAAGCACTTCCTTTCCCTAGGCTTTTCTCGACAATCTCTGGCATAGTGGCCCTTCTTGCCACAGCTAAAGCACTCACCATCTTTCTTATTCTTCTTACTCTGACCATCCATGGTTTGGTCTTGTTTCCTCTTAGTCTGGGAATTATTCTTGCCTCCGCCGCCTGCTTGCGGCTTTGGCTCCTTTGCAGATGCATTAGCGACCTCAGTCTTAGGCTTAGGGTAAAGACTTTCTGACCTTAATGCCTTTCCTACAATCGATTCAAACGTCTCATCGATGTGGTTTATAAGCCTTTCCCCCAAGTACCCATCTAAACCAGTTATGAACTTCTCGTTCTTCTTCTCGGCAGTGTCGATAAGAGATAACCCATATTTCGATAAAGTATCGAACTCAGCAACATACTCTGAAACTGCCCTTCCGTTCTGCTTAAGCTCCAGAAACTTTCTAAACAATTCTGACTTCTGAGCAGCTGGTATAAACTTATCGCAAAAATGAGCCTTAAACTGATCCCATGTAATATGATCCTCTGGAGTTGCTGCCTTAATAGCATTCCACCAATTCATTGCTCGTCCTTGAAGCCGACGGGATGCTAGCTTCCTCTTCATGGCGTCTTCAATACCCAAGTCTTCGAAGATGCGCTCACAGCTATCCAACCAATCCTGAACAACCGTAGCCGACTCCGTTCCATGGAACGGCTTCCCACCAAGATTAGTATAATCCTTGTTAAGCTTGGCGAAATCGGCCCTAGGCGCCTGCACTGCTGCACCACCACCGTTAGCAACATTAGGAGATGCCCTCTGAACATCCCTAAGCATCTCTCTCATGAGGTCAGTAAACATCGTCCTCATCTCAGCAGCATTCCCATTATTGGCTCCTCTACCAGTACCCCTCACGTATCGGCTCATCGTTCAATCTGTACAGAGAAAACGATTAACTATCTTCTTTGTAGTGTCAGTGCAGTGCGACTTCTTCCTTAACTATACTAATAGTATATATATATCCATATAGCTTTGAAACCAGTTTTGAAAAAAAAATCAAAATAATCACAAATACGCGCTCTCATATACGTATAATATCTCTCCCTGATGACTTTCCCCAGGTTAACTACGCAACCTAGAGCTCTGATACCAAATGTAACGACCCGCCCTGCACCATCCGATATTTCCTCCGAAAGTGCGCTGTACACATGTCTAACTAGCACGGAACGGTCGTCGGAAAGAAAGAAAGAAGGTGAAGAACTAACATAGAACCTGTAGAATGTCTCACAGCGCATGGAATAAAATATAATAATCACATAACTTTGACATAAAACAGGCGAGACAGTGCATAAGCTGAAAAACTAAATCATGTCTAACATGGCAGCGGAAATCCAAAATACAGCTTATGATCCAACATCCTTATTACAACTTCAAAAATACTGTCTCTAAACAAAAGAAAGGAAAAGGTACACTACTAATGCCCAAGCAGTGACCATCGATAACACAGGGAGATAATACATAAATATCATACGTGGAAGCCTCCTGCTCGTCTCCAGTACAGCTACCCGTGCATCCACCTAACCTGTCTCTAGTCTGCTCGTGTGAGCACCCAGAGTAATAAGAAGAGACATAAAACTCTGGGTCAGACAAAAAGTCTGGTGTGAGCGATAAGCAGCTAAACAAAACTGAACAATAACAGGTATAATCCAATCATACCTGAACCTGGACCTGCAACCAAAGAGTTAGCACTACATACCGTACAATACTCTAAGGTGCCACTAAGCATAAGGTGTAAAGATACGAGGGAGGGGTGTGTATGTCATGGTGATGTCAAACAAATCAAGCATAGCAACCATCCTCACATCTCTCACTCAGTGCGTAAAGCATACGATATCCACTACTTTGGTCACCTAATCCTTTGGGCCTTGACGAAGTCCAACTTCGTATAACTACACTACGAGCCCCTAATCCATCTCTCAGTGATGAACCAAAGTTATGGACACCGATAACCCCTTTGCACACGTCCTACAGCAAAGTCCAAATCATGAAGTGAACTCATTGGTTCCCATCTGGATCCTGAGCTCTAACTTCTCCTTTGGACTACCTTTGCATCTCGGGTTTTGGTCGTCATCTTCATTCGGATCGGTCTTCCTTCAGTTCGGGTCGGATCGCGCCCCCTGCATCGGATCGGGTCATGGTTCCCCAGGTGACCGGGTCGTGCTCCTCCATTTACTCGTGAACCCAATCTCCATCGGATCGGATCGGCCATCACTTCTAGTACACCGGATCGGGTCGCCCTACAAGTTCCGGGTCGGATCGTGTGACTCCCTTCAATTCGGATCGTCCTTCAGGCTTCAAACTCCAATATGTTGCTTCGGGTCGGTTTTCACCATCCCTGGTCGGTCTGAAGTTCATACGGGGTCGGTCGGTCAGAAGCCCCTCCTGGTCGGTCCAAAATCTGGTCATTCGAAACTCCCCTGGTCGTCCAAACTCGGTCGCTCGAAACTTCCCTGGTCGGTCGAAACCCCTCTGGCCGGTCCAAAACCTGATCGGTCGAAGCTCCCCTGGTCGGTCCAAAACCTGATAGGTCGAAAACTCGTCAACCCTGGTCGGTCGTTCTGTTCCCCACGGTCGGTCGGAGCCTGGTCGGTTTTTCCTCCTGGTCGTTTATACCGATCCCAAAACCTGCATCATTCCAGCAAGCTATTTTCGCCTCTCGACGGCGTTTTCCACCAATCTAACACTTCTAAAGAATCACAAAGCATACCATACAGTCATAGCAACATGTAGAAACATCCACAAACAACAAAACAACAATATGATATGTCAAAACGGATCAAACATACCCAAAAACCCATATTTTCCGCTTAAGCATGTTTAAGAACAACTAATGATAGGATTAGTAAAACTTAACCAAATTAGCCAAATTTTCTAACAGAGGTCTAAAACAATATTTATGAATTTCTGAATATTTTTCCAGAATTTTATCACGCTTAATTTCGCTAATTAACACCAATCACCCCTTAATCCCCTAAATTCCGGGATTAACAAAATTAGTCGAAATTAACCCAAATTCATATCAGAGGCATAAAATGGTGTTTTAGAATTTTAGGAATTTTTCTAGATTTTTCTGAGCCATAGTTTCGCTAATCTTCGCTAATTACCATAACTAGCCGTAATTAGTGAAAAACAATGCAAATCACTCACCTTTGCCACAATTTAACTTTCAGAACTGAAACTCCTCTGATATAGATCCAATCTCTATGTGTTCCAGCAGCTCTATTCCAAATCCTATGCTAATTCGCCTTGATTTGATGTAGTTTTGCTTAATCTTTGATTAGAAAGTGATTAGAGGTGATTTGGAATGATTCTAGATGTTGGAGGCCATGACTAGGGTTGAAGAAAATAAGTGGCGGCTGGAAAAATGAAGTAAAAACCGAAATCCTAACCCTAGCAGCCCTTAAATACCACTAATCCTGAAATCCCCCAATGGGCCTAATTACTAACTACCCGATTAAGCCCAATTAGCTGAAAATAACCCTTTAAACCTTAATTCAGCCATATCTCCCAAACGGTAAGTCCGTTTGACTGTTATGACCACTCTACGGAAAGAGAAACCATCATCCGGAGCTAATGGAAGTGGTTTCAGGTCAAAATTCCTAACCAATCAAAAGTTATGGACGAAACAAGATCAACTAGGGGCAAAACGGTCATTTAAAAATCGGCAAAAATCATGAACATGGGAAATGACCCTACTAGTCGTTTCCCAAAGTTACATGACCATACGACTTCGTATCAAAGAGAAATAAATATTCTACGATCTTCCGATGCGTAGAATGTGGGTCGTTACATACAGGGCTATTTATAAGTGTAGTGGGAATGTGGGATGAAGCCCACAAAATTCATCTCCCAGGATCGGTACCAGTCCTGGGACCAATACCGAACCCCGAATACTAGGCCAAATCCATTGATTCACTTCGAAGTTTTCTCTACTCTATTACCATCTTCTTTTCGTATCCGGGAATACAAAGCGACCTCCACTGATCCTGAAAACACTAGAGTTTATACCGATCCCTGAGAGATAGGGACAATTGCAATCCCTGAAGCCTTGTGCAAATTTGCACCATCCTGAAAACACATTGAGGATACGGAAATGCCAAACCATAACCGGGATACAAAATCCCCTACTGCCAAGAATGTCGATCCCAAAATCATGCCCGATACGAAATCCATGCCACGAGAAATACCAGTCTCGGGATACCAAATCCATTCCATTAGAAATACCGTATTGGGATACGAAGGATCGATACCGATCCGGCAATACTTAGTGTTTATTTTTCCACCTCTCGAACCTCTGAGAGTTGTACCAATCCAGATGTGTTTCCGGAAGTTGTACCGATCTCGAAACACTTAATCAAAAATCCATGCTTTTCAAAAATTCCATGATTTCGTCCAAATCACTCCAAACTTTCCTGAGTTTGTATCTGAGTCTTAAGCACTTCGATAGCTATAAATCCGAAGAGTGTCTGCCTTGTAAAAAGGTAGGTCAATAGTGAGGCTAAGAGATGAGTGAACTAAATATGAGGATGGAAATATAATGATTATTTATTTGATTGTGGATTACTTGAATCACTCTTAGGATCGTGTTTGAAGTAGTGTACACACATCCACTATAGGTTATCTACAGGTACCTACATATTATAGGATTACCTGATAGATAATCCAAACAGCTAAGATCATGTAATTTTTGTGTTTGATATATTTTTTGTCTAGATGTTTGCTTGATATATTTCGTATATGTTGAGTAAGACTGACTTTAGGCATGTCTAATTTAAGATTATCTGAGAGAAATCTAGGGCATGGTTGACAACATATCATGATTGAATTTCATGCTTATAATGTACTGATTGTTGCGATCGCATAGTTAGTTCACCGAATACATTGTCCTCTTACTTGATATACGGATTAACTTTACATTAGCATTAGTGATAACATGTATGTACGGCTCGAAATACGTTGGTATATTTGAATGTACATGCCCTTTTGAGACACTACTATTTATACCACATTAATTGTTATTATATACTGATATGCGTACTCTAGAAATAGCCCAACCCATGAGTTATTTACACTGCTTGAGTCAGTCTAAGAAATTTTAGGTACAAGGATGTGGGAACGACTTGTTTGTTGGGAATGGATTTAGAGGCAAATTTATTGGTAGCTTTGCTAACATTATATATTTTTATTGTCTCCAATATTCATATATGCTGAGATGTATGTATAAGTCATATTTTGAATATATTTCTCAGAGATAATGCACATCTATGCAGTTATAGCGCCACAAAATCCCAATTATAACTCATAGCGCGCTCTGACCTCTATGCAATTTCATTTTGACATTGCTTCATAGTAAATCCTCTATAAGTCCCGCTATTTTTCACTACACTTGTTAAATTAAGGCTTTTTAACAATCACTTTAACAATATTAATATATAGAGGTCGATTTGACTATTCCTATCTTAAAATAAAACAATAAGTTAGCATAAAAAGCTAATTTTAAAACATAAGTATTTAACATAATCTAGAAATTTATCATAGCCAGTGTGTGTAATCATAATAGTATTTAGTTTGTTTTATATGATTAAACAATATTAGTTTTTTTTTCTACATAAATGATTTGAGAATGATAATAAATTAAATTTAAATATATTTTTTATATCTAATGACCATTTTTTCACCTCCATCGTATCCCCGCTATATCTTTGCTATAACTTTTTGCACCACCATCGCTACAGAATTGCCTAGCGCTTTAACTACACTAGTAGGCATTGGACAATTCTACAGATATACTAGGAGTTGTATATGTTTTCTAATTGTTAACCCGTCTCTTTGCAATGCTTCTACTGATAAGGTTAATGCATTTTCCTGGAAGACATTTTTAATGTTTCAGAATTTATTGTAGTAGAAGTCTAAGAGTTTATTATATTGAAAAGCCATCTATGTATAAAGTATAAATCAATAATCTTATAGTCTTTAAAAGTAGAAGAAAAAGCAATTTCTGAAGTATAAGTAATATTGTTTATTTCCTTTCTTCTTCTTTTTCATATTTGATTGTTAATCAGAGATCTACAGCAGCAGCTCATAAACTCCTGTTTTTAGCATTTCAGAAAATAATCAACAGCTACACATTGGATTTTGATAATGGACTTCTCGATCATTAAGGCATAAAGCTTAGGGAGAAATGTGGTTAGCTCAGAATTCTATTACTGATATAGATATGAAACTATGGTCAAGGAGGTTCACTTTTGGAATTTCTAAGCATGGATCTAGACCTCACCAAGGGATCAGATCAATATGCATCCAATAGACAAACATTTCAACTCATCAAAGATTACTCTATAACTGAAGATGGAAAAATACAATTGGCATGATGACATTAGAATTGAAGAGCACAGGGTCGAATGGTCCTACCACATGCATCATCACCCCAAGCTCGTAAGAATTAGAGATTGGTACTTATCCCTAACTCTTATAAGTTAAGGGGTGTGATCCCTAGTGTAGGTTTACCATGATGCATTGTTATCTGATACAAATTCTCAACTTAATATTCCATCACCTTCTCCTATAAAAAGATGACGAGTAAGGCATTTCTAGATCTTCATTTTTGACTATCTTCTTCCCACTAGCACTCTTCTACATGGATCACTATTTTCCTTTCATATATAAAGGTAACCATAATTGTAATCAAATAATATAAATAAAATATTAACTGGAGTAGATGTAGCTAGAGTTTGCTAAACCATTATAAAATCTTGTGTTCATTTACTTTTCCACTTCTATGTTCTAGGATCTGTGATTGGTTTTCTATTATCTACTGCACTAAATCTACAAATTAGAAGCACAAGGTATTTTCAATTTGAAACACCACTCTAATGTTTTCAACACAACTTGCATAATGTGTTTATGTAACTGCTTAATCGTTTCCTTTTATTTCCTTTTGTTTTTGAAATATTTAATCCAGATTTAAATCATGACCACCTTTTGAAAAACAAAATACTGTTCCTGAACAACCTGAACTTCGACAAGTTCTTTTCCTACAAAATTTTCATTGTTTAATTTTCTAGATATCAATTCGTATATTAATTCCATTTACATTTTAGGGATCTAGTTAAGTTCGTTCTTCCAATGATGAGGTAGCGCCTTCCTTTAAAGTAACAACAATAGTATAGCTTCGTTTGTTAAAATTGCCGAACGCTGAAAAGTTGGTGCTTAATGCTGGTTGTTAAAATGTCGTTTGACTACGTGTTAATTGCAAATAAATTTTATTATAATAGGTTGTTAGTTGCAAGATTTGTCCTTCGTGGTTGATTATGCACAAATTAGCATCCACTACTTTTACACATAAATATAAAAAATGATGAAAATTCAAGAATTTCTTTGAACATATTTAATCATAATGCAACACATTTACCAACTATAAATGCAAAAAGTTTTGAAATACTCATGTTTTATATATTAGCAGTGTGTAATAGCGACATAATCAGCTAGGAAACAACGTATACTACATAGCTGTATAAGAAATAGAAGTAATTTATTTTAAATGGACATCCATTTCCAAAGTATAGTAACAGCTGACAACTCTTTCACGTGACAAAATGTATACCCATTTTAAGATGAAAAAAGTACAGTTTTTACCTATACAGCTGGAAGATAAAGTTGTGTTTTAGGCGCAAAGATAAAGTTGTTTCTTTTGCGATAAGACTGGTGCTTCATTCTTCCGCATTGAAAATAAATCAGTGGTATGCGTGTAAAAGTATCACCATCGAATCAGCAGCTCCAATAAGCTTCTCATTACTGCTTAATGATATATTGCTGGTTTGACTCGTTTTTGCTGATTGAGCATTGCAACCAAACATGCTTAATACTGCTGAATTTATTAAGTATTTTCATTTACTACTTAAAAATACTTTTTTTTTCTAAAACAAACAATACCAAGTCGATTTGAATATATTGATTTGTTTAAATCAATTTGTATCTAAGAACTCATGCAAGCCGATTCTTATATATCAACTTGTATATAGATTTGCTTATGAAAATTTATGTACGTCAATTGCTATAATTTATTTTATGTATATTGTTTTGCATTCATTTGTTTATATGCATTAGTTCCATTCCCACTTCACTTAACTCCACAATTGAATGCATCAATTATTATGTTGGCAGTTCTTTAGTTTGTATGTGGTTTTGATATGTCCTGTATTGCAAAATAAGGGATATAATGGCTAGTATATAGCCCATTAGGCACCCTCCCCTTACAAGCTAGCTTTTAAAGGAGAGTTCCACCTAATGGGTCGTATCATTTTGTGCTTTCATTAGAGCCGCTCGACGAAAGTTTGAGCTATGAGAAGGGGCGATCTATAGGATGGATTAAATACTGATAGGTGAGTGAAGCCATCTAAAGAGAAAAGGCTACCGTCAGGTCAGTGTCGATAGGGTAGTCCGATGCGGACGACCGAATTTCGAAGAGCGGTGAAATGATATGTTCTGCACCACCAGTATGGGAAATATTGCCTAGTATATAGGCCATTAGGCACCCTCCCCTTACAAGTTAGCTTTTAAGGGAGAGTTCTACCCAATGAGTTGTATCATTTGGTGCTTTCACCGATTGGTCTCCCCCTCCTCTCTCCCTAAACTACTTCTTCAAATCTCTTCTTCCTCGAATCTCTTCACTATGACCAAAGTTGATGCAGTCTTCCAACAGCTTACCAACCACTAAGAAGCCCTCACCACCATCTAATCCATCTAAACACGCCACAGCTCCGTGCTCAAAACTCACCATGTCGACATCCTCGACATTACAAAACCCCTTAAAGCCTCAGTTAATCCACGGCTGAGCTCAGGCGTAAACTTGGCGCCCAAATCACATTACCCCCGCCTCTTCCTCTATTTTCGAGTCCTCCAATTTCGATGCCTCCTACTGTCGCGGGTACTACGACAACAACTCCTCCCTCGCCTAAGTCCTCAACACTTCCAACTATACCACCACCAGCTGCAACACCTCCTTTCCCTTCAATCCACATCAGATCTGCTTACCCCACAACTGCCTTGAACAATCCCAGCTCTGTACTTGATGGTGGTTTGGAATGAATTTTGCAACCATCAAATCTGGATACATTCAAGCAGCTAAATCTGAAGATAGCTATGACAATTGTTACTTCAGAACCTACTCGGGAGTATGCTGGAATTATTACACATAAATAGCCATTGTTTAATCTTCAACCTTGGTTATTCATTGTCGAGGAATTATATGAAAGTTGGGAGAAAAGAAACTCTGCGTGTGGTAAGGCACACAACCTGCTTGTTGGAATGAACAAGACGAAGTTGGAAAGGGCTAATGCGTTCAGTGTCTTTACTGCAACGACCAAGTTGACATGTGAAAGTAAACTTCTTATCTTTGATCTGGGCGGAAAAATTAAGTTTGAGCAATTGTTTGTGGCAACTTATGACTTCAATTGCAATCCGCGGTTTTCTGGGCTTAATGGGCTATTACCAAAGATTTATTCAAAATTATGCCTCAATTGCAAGCCCATTAATAGATTTATTACAGCACAATAGTTTTGAATGGAACCCATAGTCCCAAAATGGCTTCAAAGCTTTAAAACACGCTGTGTCCTCAACCCCGATTTTATCCATTCCTAATTTTAATCTGCCATTCACACTCACGACCGATGCCTTTGCTATGGCAATCGGCACTGTGCTTTCCTAAATTGACCGCCCTCTCGCATATTTAAGTCTCAAGCTACCACACCGTCTCCAAAAATCCTCAGTCAATTTGAGAGAAATGTTTGCAATTACTTCATCTGTCAAAGGCACTATTTACTAGCCCGACCATTCACAATAATCACAGATTATCAAAGCTAGAGGGAGTTAATATTGCAAAACGATTCAAAGCCGGAGCAGCAACAATGGCTCACAGAGCTTCTGGGATTCGACTTCACCAGTCAACACCGACCAGGCAAACCGAACGTAGACGGTCTATCCAGGTTCACCAACGTAACTTCGATGTCAGCCATCTCAGCGCCGTCATTCTCGCTGCTAAAGGACATCCAACAAGCATTGTGCAATGACCCAACGGCTCAAGAAATTATCAATCAGCTCACTGTAGGTACATGTCAATACCCTAAATACCAATTTTGTAATGAATTATTGTTTTGGGGAAATCTAATTTATGTGCATGTTGTCCCGAAGTTACAAAACACCATCATCAATGAATTCTACAATTCAAAAATTGGCGGTCATTCTAGCATTAAAGGCACTGTCGCCAGAATTTCTAGCAATTTCTTTTGGTCGAAACTTGCCAATACCGTGCAAGATTTTGTCAAATAATGCAATGTGCGTCTCCAAACCAAACTAGAAAATACCCCATATAAAGGGCTGCTACAGCCACTGCCTATCCCTGTTCAGATTTGGAAAGATATTTCAATGGATTTCATAACAAATCTCCCACCATTAGCTGGAAAAACGACAGTTTGGGTGATAGTCAATCGTTCGTCAAAATACGCTCGTTTCTATGCACTACTGATATCAGTTTCCACTTCGCAGTTAGCCTCGCAATTCTTATAGGAGTATGTCCGTTTGCGTGGGTTCCTACGCTCTATCGTTCCCGATCATGATCGTCTATTCATTTGCCAGTTTTGGAAGGAATTATTTCGCTTGCATGACACTAAACTTCGAATGAGTAGTGCATACCACCCGCAAACTGATGGTCAATCGAAAGTTGTTAACCGCTGCCTCGAAACATACCTACGAGCTGTGGTCGGTGATGTCGCGACCAAACGGATAAAATGTTTACCATAGGCAGAGTTATGGTATAACACCACTAAGCACACATCATTGAACATGTCTCCTTTTCAAGGGGTATATGGAAGACCACCTCCCATTTTGTTCAAGTACATCAATGCACCAACCCCCCTAGAACTTAAAGAGTAGGCGGCTTCAGAGACGAATTACTCCAGATCATCAAAGGTAATCTACATAAGACGCAGGCACGAATGAAATCTCAAGCTGATTTACACAAGCAAGGTAAGCAGTTTGATCTGTGCACTTAGGTACATGTAAAGCTTCAGCCTTACAGGCAAACTTCCGTACGAAGCAAACATCATAAACTGTCAAAGAGGTAATTCGGGCCATATCAAATACTAGAAAAAATTGGAGCTGTCACATATAAATTGTTGTTGCCATAAGTCGCACGCATACACCCTGTTTTCCATGTATCTATGCAGAAAATTTGCCTGAACCCTACTCAAGCTATTGTTCAACCTAGGAGTGGCAATTGGGGGGGGGGGGGGGTTGAGGCGGGTTTCTCATGCCCCAGATCCACCCCGTAGACCCGGTGTGGGTCTGAAATTTCGCCCCGTACCCAAAACCTGTATGGGTCACGGTAGACGGACCCGCCCCGCGACCCAGTGATATTGTGTTCTAATGTACACAAATTTATATATTTATGTTTTTTTATCACTAAATGATAAATTATATACATATTATAATGTGTTCACAATGATAAGGGAATATAATAAAATGAGTTGTAAGATAATAGTTCAAAATATATGCATTTGTTATTGTATGATTATCATTGATGCAACCTAATACTATGAAAATTTTATAGTTTGTTGATTGAAAGAATATAATATTCAAGTTATAACCATGTATACCTAAGAAGATAAATAAGTAATAATTATAGTTATAAAGTGTTTTAATGATGTTTCAATCATGCGGGTCGGGTTGGGGCGGGTTAGCCGTTCCCTAGAACCGACCCTAGACCCGGACCTCCAAAAGCGGGTCGCAGGTCTACCCGACACGAAGACCTTATGGGGCGGGTCTAAATGGGTCCAAACAGGGGCGAGTTAAGCGGATTTGGACCCCAGACCTGCCCCATTGCCATCCCTTGTTCAACTGACGCCACCAGTCACTAACATACATGGCTATAGGACAAGGTCAATCTGGAAGACGTGGGTATTGATGTGCATGCCAATACAGCAGGTATAAGTGCAAGCAACCAAGAAAGAAAGCTTCGGCCTAAAAGAACAATTCAATTGCCAAGAAGGTTACTGGACTAATTCAAAATTAAAATATATGTGTAAAGGAAGATCACATACAGTCGCGATAGTAATCATTTTATCTTTTATTATATTGGGAAATTACTTTTTCTATAGCTAGAATTTTGTTATGCAAAAAAATTATTTGTTACAAAAAAGTGGTATAAGCTATACATAGCCGTGTCAAAAGTAGTGGTAGAAAATGCTATAAATGTACCTGAAATGAGAAAGGTTTAATATTAGATAGTATTTGCAAATGTTTCTCTGGATTAATTTCCCTTTCTTTCATCTATGTCCTTCTTCTTGCTGAGCATGTCCTCCTCCTCTCTGACCTTCTTCTTATCATTTGGTGCTTTCGCTGAAAACCGCTCGACAGAAGTTCGAGCCGTAAGAGGAGCGACCTATATGCTAGATTAAAATACTGATTGGTGAGTGAAGCCGTCCTAAGAGAAAAGAGCTAATGTCGGGTTAGTGTCGATAGAGTGGACTGACGCGGACGTTGGACTTTCGAATATCGGTGAAATGATATGTCCCATATTGCAAAATAAGGGATACAGTAGCAAGTAAGTATATAGCCCATTAGGCAACCTCCCCTTACAAGCTAGATTTTAAGGGTGAGTTCTACCTAATGGGATGTATCATATTTTTGGTTGGCACGTGGATTGTGGATGGGGTTATATGCTTTGTTAAGGTCTATTCTGAAATGAGTGTGCATCGAAGTTTTTTGGTGAAATGTTCAAGTGATATTTTCCTATTTATACCAGGATTTTGGGGATGTCATTACACAAAAGGTTTTAGGGGTTACAATAATACGAGAAGAACAGGTAATTCTCTATATATGAAAATAATAAAATAAAATAAAATAAAATAAAAGAAAGAACTTTATGGGTCATCCAAATTAGCTGATTATCTTTAGAAATTTGGATGGGGTAAAAAATTCAGATCCTATCATTTAATGAAAGCATAATCTGTTACTTACCAAAATGACAGGAAGTGCAGCTGTTTATTTTATGTTATCAGTTGGATCTGTGTAGGCTTTGGCGTTATGAAGATGAGAATTCTTAGCAGCAACAAAATGCTTATAGTTCAATGTTTACTAAAAGAAATTTAGCAATCTCAATATCTCTCTAGTGTATATTGTATTTTATCTAAATTATTTCTTGGGTTTTCTAATGCTTAGAATCACCTATCCATGCATGACAATGCAAGTTGATTGAATATTTTCTTTTACATCTCCACAAAGATTGAAATTTTAAAAATCTCAATGTTATTGACACCATCACCAAATTTTTACCAAGATACGCATGACTTGTTTAATATTATGAAGAGGTTTTTGTATAATACCCATCCCGCATGAAGAACAATAGTGGCAATTTCCAAATGAAAATATTTTTCGGGGAAAGCAAAGTTTGATATTGTTTAAACCAAAATTGGTCTCAACACCAAAGGTGTTAGGAAAGCACTTCACCAAATGGTTAGATTAGAAAATGAAGTCACGTAATTCAAAATAAAGTGCAAAAAAGTAAAGAACAACGAAACTATAGTGTGGTTCGATCAATTTAGACCTACATCCACTATGGAAGAGATTTGCATTATCATTTCGGGATTTACCAAGTACATGAATTCTCTCTTTACATTCATCTCCCCCTTTTCTCTCTCTTTATGATCTAAATTTCACTTGAATTTGCAAAGGAGTTGGTGAGATCTCTTGCTCCGTGATGGTGGATATATGGATCTTCAATCACTTTAGCAATTGAACGATCTTCGTGGATTCCATAGTGATTTAGTGTTAGATCCAGGCTTTAGAGAGGATTAGGGGAGATTAGATAATCTTTGATTGAATTTGAGAGAACTCTAATGGAGTCTGGAATAGATTTGATCTATTTGTGGTTGGAGAGAAGTTGTTTGATCTTTGAAAGCCATTAATGGAGCTTGTAATGAAGCTTGGAGTGTTGGAGAAATGATTCGGCGGCCCTTCGAGGTAGAAGAATTGGTCCCCCCGTCAAGTGTATGGTATAGGGGTATTTATAGGAGTGTTTTAGGGGTAATGACACACTTATAAATACGGGTGTACATTTGTAAATCGCCTCTTTACAGTTGTCATTAGCCTGTCATTAATTGGTCTGTGCCTTACGCCTTGAAATATATGCGGCATGAATGCCTTCTGCGTATTACAGTCATGAAATATAGGGATTAACGACATGGCTTATATGACAGAACTCTATATACATTATCCCCATGCGATGCTAGCTGGTAAAGTATACTTCAAAGTTGGATACAGCTGTCACTCTGTACACTCCAATGACATGTTATGTTCTCTTGCAATAACATAAACGACATGGACCATAATAACGACATGATTTTATCATTGCAATTGTCCCTCTCGTATAATACTGCCAAACAAATTTATACAGCTAGCTTTCATCCTACCTTTTCTCTTGTATCATGGCATCATGTCCACGTGGTATTACACATGGACATCCCAATATTATATGAACAAAGCTGGTGATTTATACATTCGCAACGACATGAGCTACAACGCCATGAGTCCAACGCCATGAGCTACAGTGCCATGAGCACAGCGCCATGACTTGGGATATGGACTGCTTTACGGTATGCGACATAAGGACTTGCGTCATGAAATATACCTCAACATGCTCACCTTTCCACGTGGCTTTTTGTCATCACCTGATGATGAAGCTTTGTACCATAGTGTTGCCCACCTCTTCTTTTCTTTGGCCCAACAATGTGAACATATAAGGAATGAGTTGGCATACATCACAATGGTGAACAGATATAGATCATCAACCTGAACATTGCTTTCATAGACAAGCACTGACATGCTTGCACTTTTGGGAACTTTGGACTTTTGATATGTGTCAGCGCGACATGGGTCAATGGGTTATGATGTTCACAGCGTGATACCCATGACATGGCCAAAAGTCTCAATGAATGTGTTAAGGTAAACACATGGCCTTATTTTCCAACTTGGACTGATATGGTTTTCTGCATGTTAAATGAGTCACGACCCGCTTCCCATAACGACATGGTTTTGCATGAGTTTCAAGGCATGGTTTGCAACTTGAACGACTTGCGGCATGAAATGAATCGCTTAGCATGTCCAGTGTCGTTCGCACGACTTGAGTTAACTTGTCGGCACGACATGATTTGAACGATATGGATCAACACAATATGGTTTGGAACGACTCGAATGCTTTGAATGGCGACTTACGGAATGGATCATGTCAAGCTGGATGTTGTAGAACCATATCGCTTATCACTGTTCCAAAACGACATAATTCTAAACCGCGTTTTAATGGGGTTAACATTTGCCCCTCGAAGCTTGTACTTTCTTACAATACGGGCTTCGAAACGAGCATTTGATAATATAATTTGCGTTGAGATTCGGTCGTAGCTTTTTGTTTGCTATGACAACTGATGCTTTGAATTTGTATGTTTCATGCTACCTGTTCTGTAATCGAAACAAGTACTTGCACGATTTTGGACTTATGCTTCGCCAACGGCCGTCAATATCGATAGCAGATTAATTAAATCACTAGAAAATGAATTATAGCGAATTTTATCTGAATTGAATAGAGTGTTTGCACAGGGTTGTTTTTCTCAACGGTTTATAACTCATCGAATATTATCAGCACAAGCACGATATTCTAATTCGAATTTGTGATGACACTTGAGTTTTGCTAATCGATATGTATATCGAATACAAATTTCAAGCCTCGCTCTTTTAATGACTTACATGTTTTTGTACGACTGTTTACGTTTTATGAAACATGTACTTGTTTAGATTGGAACTTTGATTTGAGTTTCCGAGCCTAGAGCAACTACAACTTTTGGATTATAAACGGATCGGTCTTTGAATTTTTTTTATTCTCTTGACAATTCGCCAGAAAGATGTCATTTTGTGCTAACTCAATATGTGCAATTATCTTATCATTGCTGAATTTGATGCAAGATTTCCAGGGAAAGAAGAATTTTCCGATTGACTATTTTTAGGAATGGTGTAGTACCTCGGCTGGATTTAGAAATCTGAACCTGAATTTGCTTTGACCCCGTGGATCATCCTTGGATATATAAATTTTTGAATTTCTATTTCGCGACGGCTTGCCTAGTTTCTAATTATTTCTCAATCTCCTTTTGAAACTATTGACGGATATTAGCTTTAATTTCTTTGAGAAGCGGTCCTGCTCTATTAGATTCGAACCATGTTATAGTCGCATAGTTGCCTTTTTAAAGCATTGCTTATCTTCGGATTTGAAGCAAAATATCGTTAATTTTTTGTGATATATTTATGGTTGGAGCTTTGGGGATGAGGAAACCTTTGCGTTAAGAGACTCTAATTGAGCTTCCCTGGTTGATTTTCATCGGTGCAGTGAGTTTATCAACATATCAAGCGTATTGATTTTGCCGAATTTTTCAAATTCCCTGTTTTTGAAGGCAAGACCAAGCCAAGTGTATTGCTTCTTTGATGGTAAGAAATTGATTTTTGGCATATCACAATGTCGTGATAGACCCGTGGTATTTTTCGGGGCATTATTCAACTCTTATGTGGTTGTGTTACCTTTACACCATGGGTCGTCACGAATCACAAAAGCTCAATGTAGTTAGTTTGTCGGTTTCCTTAATCGTAGTTGACATGCTAAAAGCTTTAACTTTGTCAGTCAAAGCTATTTGTGCTCGCCAACATGTACTATGCTTCTGGGCTTTGTCAGTACAATAGAGATTCCGATTTTTACTAACTAGTTTAGCACTTCTACGTGGAGAGGTTTTTATATCTTTGTGCCCCCGCTAAGGAAGGTCTTTGAACTTAGTGCCCCTGCTTGGGGAGAATTTATAACTTGCCTCTGCTATGGAAGGACTTTTGTTGCTCAACGTTTTTCTGTTTTATCTGTCTGTTCTAACATCTGGGACTTCATTGGACACCCCTGCTATTGAGAGGTCGTTTATAACCCAACGTTCGTCTTCTCCTGCCGATTGAATCAACATTATAGACTTTATTGGCATTGTTGATCTCTTCTGTGGAGAGGTGGACAGTAATAACCCGGAAATCCAAGCCAATTTAAAAATTTTATTTTGGCAATTTTAGCGAATTTTGAGTATTTAAAATGAATTATTTTAAATAATAACGACAAGAAATTTATTTTGAATGGAATTAGAACGTATATATTTATTTGAATCATCGTTAGAATATAAATATTTTATTTTTATAAAAGAAACTGAAAATGGCGTGGTAGTTTGAAAATTTGATTTCAAATTTCAAACAGATGTACAGGATTCAAAATAAACCGGATTTTAGCAAAACTAAAAATATTAGAATCTATTTGAGAATATCTTTCCAAGAATCCGAAAAATTGAAATTTCATAGCGGGAATAAAAAGTTATGTCCATTTGAAAATTCAGAATAATCGTTGTGGAATTCCGGCCCTTAAAAATGGAAATTTTGCAAACGACCTCGGTTTTCGACGAAATCACTTTTGTTGGATCCGGGATGTCAAGTTATAGCTAGATCCTAAAAATTTGTAATTTTTCGAATCAATATGTGAGCGTGGCAAAAGAAAACGTGTTTTAACAGTTTCAGTCAATTTCGATCGACCAGAAAATGACCATTTTTCAAACGATCTCAGAATTTGACGAAATTAGTTTTGTTAGAACCGTATCGTCAATATGAAGCTAGAAATAATGTTTCTGGACCTTTTAAAGTTAGTATGTGGACCTGGTAAATTAAAATGTACATTTAAATTGAATATAAATTAATTTATATCTTAATTTTGATGAAAACCTATTGTAACAGCCGAATTGGGTTACAAAACATATCCCATTGTGTTCGGAATGAGGGTAATACGCTAGGGGCGACAATCTGTGGACTTCGTTTAGATTTCGAATAAAAATTCTACTTTTTAAAGAAGAAAAATAAATAAATAAATAATTTACATATATACACCCCCATTTGTTTACTTCGGTCAAAATTCCCAAACCCGCCCATTCTTTAGATTTACCCCGTCACCCCTCTCTCCTACAGCCGCCACCGTTGATCGACCGCCATCCCGCTTGCCCCTCGATGCCGCAGCTCCGGTGAAGTCCCCTCCCCCTCCTGAGCCTCCGGCGAGCCAACGCCTTCCCCTTTTCTCCGTTGAAGCCTCACCTCGTGGAACCCCAAAACCAATCACGCCACCCCCTGTTCCGCCAATAGCGCCACCGTCCAGACCTCGCCCGACCTCTCCACCACCACACCCTCGCGTCAGTCGCCTCTCCATCATCTCCACCTTCCGCGCTCCCCTTTTTGTCATGCCCTCCAATGCCCACAACCTCACCACCATCAATCAGGCAACGCCGAGACCCCCTTGCGCCACTGATTGGATTTTCTCCGATAAGTATTCGATTTTTGCAAGCAAAGAAAGTGAGTTTTCTAATATTGATTTTTATTTTTAGTTTTGTAAGTATGAATAGGATAGAAAAGTTTAGATTCTTAGTTATAAAAAAAAGTAGAGAATTTTATTATGAAATCGTTATAAAGATTATATTTTTAAGAACTTAAAAGATTATATCTTTATAATAGGAAATGTTATATATTTTTAAAACATATAAAGAAGCGGTTTTAAAAAATATAAAGAAGTGATCTTGATTTATGTGAATTAAGCATATAAAAGAAGTGATTTTTATTTATATGATTAGCATATAAAGACGAGATTTTTAATTATATAAAGATTTAATTTTTAGTTAGTAAAGTTTAGATTCTTATACACATAAAGTTAAAAAAATTTATTTAAATCAAAATATGATTTGTATACATGTAGCAAAGTAAAAATATAATTTTTATCTATGTAGCATAATAAAAATATGATTTTTATTATATGAGAAGTGAAATAAAAATATAATCTTTACAGTATATGAAGTGAAATAAAAATATGAACTTTATTTTTATCATGAAGTAGTGAGGATAAAGATTATATTTTTATATATGTAGCGAAATAAAAATATGATTTTTATATATAATCACCGAAAAAAATGTAACTTTTGTTTATAAAGATCGTTGTTTAAAAATAGGATTTTTAACGCAAACCGTGTGAAACAGATTGCGATGGAACTGACTGGAAGCGAAACAGAATCCAGACCGTTCAGAAATAAAGAATGGAGGAGTGGAACCCTCGGTGAGAACTTCTCACTTTTAATTTGTCTTCTAGTTGGAATATATACTAGGATGCAGATGGTGCTTAGCAGCACCCGACACCCGTTGTCCACAGACCATGGATGACTTGTTTGTTTAATTGATGTGTTGTTAAAGTTGATTGTGTGATGTGGGATGGAATAAATTATTTTATAGTTGAAAATATTTTATAGTTAAAAATATAATTTTTAACATGTATATAAAATAAATATTTATAAAAAAATCGGAAAATTTGTTTATATACATACATTTGACTAATATTGATTGGGACGATAAATTTTACACATCGCCCAACTGCACAAATAAAACCTATGTTTGATTGTTTGAAACCCCACATGCGTATTGAGAAGATATTGGACATACACTAATCCCAATAATTAGTTGTATATCGATCAATTGATTGACTGGCTATTATAAGCGTTAAATATTTATATTTGATGCTTATACAGTGTAGAATGCACTCTAGATGATGGATTGCTGTTTTCATTGTGGTTATACACATTTGTTGTGTGAAATCCATATAATCATATTATATGGTAATTGACTGTGTCTGATTCCAGTTCAGAAGAAAAGAATATTTTAAAATAACGAATATTTTCAAATAATATTCAGAAAAGAATCAAAATTTGATTTTGATGTCCGATTTGGGATGGACACGAATATATTTAAATATATATAGCCGTGTTGATTAGATTGACGACATTTTGACGTGAATGATATCTATATCGATTTTATTCATTTTTATAATGAATATCGAAAAGGATTTGATTTCAAAATATAATGTTTTGAAAATATTATCGTTTATATATCGATGGTATGGAATAATATTCAACTTTGATTTGAAATTGAATATGAAGTTGAAATTGTCTTGAAAACGAATTTAAAATGATTTATAAAATACGTTTTAAAAGGAAATCTACGAAATGTATATAATATATAAATTATATATATAGTGGCCTGAATAGAACGCGCCGCGCTGCGGCAGTTCGCGAATTTTGACCATTGACTTCGAATGAACATTACGGGAGATCCGTCTGTCAGATTCTCCTAAAACCAGAACCGTTGGGTTCGTATCGAAAATGGCTTTCTAACGAATATCTGAGATTTGTAATCTAACGGTTGGATTTGGAATTATGTCCAAATCAAATTTGGAAAAGGTCGTTGTAAGTGCAGTTCGATGGCCGTTTATGGAAATCGACAGTATGGGCTTTGATAAAATTATTAAAAATAGCAATAATTTGTATAAAATCATAAGAAATGATTTGGAAAGAATTGGGATGAAAATTCCATATTTGAAAAGATAAAAATAGATTTTTATCGAAATGAACTAGTTTTGAACTAGAATTATAATCCATTTATTTTTGAAATAAATAAATTGGATTTGAAAGGGTTTTAAAAGTAACCAGAATTTCCAATAATTGAATTGAAATGGATTTGAATCAAAATTGTCTTTGGAATATTTCGATGTTGGATTTCGTGATTATACAGATATTGTTATGGAAATTTGAAATATATATTTATATCGCAATTTCCAATATGATATTTATTGGTCGTAGAATTTGATATTGAATATAAGCCGATATATTTTCTATTCAGAGCCTTGTATTTAATATCAAATGGGATTTTTGTTTGTCGTGAATGGTGTCTTCATTAACACTGTTCTTAAACCCAGTTCAAGAAAATTTAAATCTTTTTATATAGATTCAATGAAGTATACCAATTAAATAGTATTTAATTGGAATTGAATTTGAATTGATTTTTGGGTTTATCGTGAACGGTGTTTTAAATAACACTTGTTCTTTAACCCGATAATTAATGGAATGTGAATTGGGTTTATCGTGAACTGTGTTTTAACGACATTCGTTCTTTAACCCAATTTACAGTGAAATGTGATTTGGAATTTATAAATCTTTTGTTAAGATTTAAAGGAGATTTTCCAAAGTAAAGTTATCCAGTTTAATAAAATAAATTGGAATGGAATGGAATTCGATTTGGTAATAATCGAAGTGAATTTCTGTGGAGGAAGACAATTAATATATCTGGAATTTAAAAGGCTTTGCCATTATTCCATTTATATTATTAGTCGGATATGGAAGTTAATATCGATTATATATCGATTTGTTTTCCATGAAGATTCCATTGTAAATGGAATGTGATTTTGGGTTGTCGTGAACGGTATGTTTAATAATACTGTTCTTAGACCCAACGGAGTTAAGAAAATCAGAAACTAACTGAAGATTAGTTAAGTTGAATGGTTTCCTGGGTATTGATCTGATGTTGGTTATGGCCTTCGGGGTTATTACTTAGGGAATTGTTCGCTTGCTAATTTACGGTTAAAGGCTGATGGAATAGAATGTGATTTTGGGTTTATCGTGAACCGTGTTTTAAATGACATTGGTTCTTTAACCCAATTAAAGACAGGATATGATTTCCCAAGTTAAACAATCAATAATATTGATTTTTGGGAAGATTAAAACCAAGTGGAGTTTGAATGAATCTTTAATTACATTGAAATGATCGAGAATGGAGTATCACCAGTTTTGCTCCAGGCGATAGTTAAATCTTTAATTAGATTTGAACGTGAAATGGTAATTGAATTTACTGATAACACCGTGGTGTTAGGTATGAAGTATGACTAGTTTTACTTCATGGGATGAATAAGTTGGGGTTGGGAAATTTAACAAGTGATTACTTCGGTAAGGTTCGCTAATCCCGACTAGTTTGGATAAACCATAATTTGGTTTGAATTGATATTCAAAAGAAGATTAAAGAATAAATTTAAAGAATTTATCTTTGATAAAATTAATGGGAACCTTTCCAAAAGTATAAGAATATTTGAATAAAAGAATATTCTGAATTGGAATGAGTTGTATGTTGTGTTTGTGTAACACTTGTTGATTATATACGCGAGTTATTCAGAAAGACCGAGTTTATCCCATTCTGAATAACTGATTCAACGATGTGTCGAGGATGAAGACGGTGGTCGAAGACCGGAGGTCTTCACATCGTTTGGATAATTACTAATGATCTTGATTGGGCTGTACACCCAAGAGGAGGGAATCAGTTGGTGATCATCCAGATGTACTTGGAGATCAATGGATATGCGAGGTACAAGGTGCCTCCGGTTTCGTTCAGACCCAAAACGGACTTGTAAATGGTCTG
Source organism: Allium sativum (assembly GCA_030737875.1). Classification (NCBI taxonomy): domain Eukaryota; kingdom Viridiplantae; phylum Streptophyta; class Magnoliopsida; order Asparagales; family Amaryllidaceae; genus Allium; species Allium sativum. The sequence continues at coordinate 357,891,381 of CM060922.1, read as the reverse complement.
TGTGTCTGACATTGGATATCATTCTATTCGATTGATGGATATCGATTGCATGGAGTGGTTTGCCTGTGTGGCATGCTAAGATGCAAATGATCAAGGCTTTTGTTGAAAAGAAAAGTCTTGTGGTTGATGATCAAAGCACCGCCTCTGTGGCATAGCTTTGTGTAGCGTTAATTCGCGAGCCTCACACCCCGGTTGTGAACCAGAAACGGGAGAGGACCTCAGGGAGGGCATGCGTTTCTTTCTAGCTAGGGTGGCGTCAGTGACCTACCAGCCCTGACATTTATATTATTTTCACATGTGTGGTTATTGGATTGCCAGACGCCTCGGATATATCGGTGACTATGTGGAGCCGATGGAGTCATAGGACTCATTTACGCCCCAAAGGGCGGGGAAACGCAGTGTTTAGCCATTATAATCCACATCGGGTGGGCCGGACCTGACGATCCAAGTCTTGCTTGCGCGCTTGCCTGAGGCTCGGGCTAGAGAGTCTCGAAATTGGTGAGGACGATCCCTTGCCTCGGTTCACAGATTGAAATCTAACTTCCAATACGTGACTTTGCGGTTTTGATTGTAAAACCTATATACGGTGACATAGTGGTATGGGGTACTTATGCCGTCTATGATTGATACTTATGATTGAAATTGTTTTGACACTATACACTTCTAGTAATAGTAAAAGATGAAATTTAGCGTATCAAGCATTCTTTGGCTATTATAAGGTAAAACCCTATCCTTCGGCTTGTGTTGCATTGTGTTATGGGACCTGGGTCTTATAATAGCTTTATTGTTCCTTATTTAGCATTGTGCTGTTATTTTATAAACTGGTATTCTTGGGAGGAAACCCGTTCCGTGTTATACGGCGTGGTCCATTGATTTACCTAACTTTAAAATCAGATTAATAACTGTTTTAGTTCTTACACCAGTCACATGACTGACATGGAGTTTATTGTTTCAATCTAAACTCTGGGTGCACCTATTTTCCGCACGGGCTGCTAGTAGTCTTGGTTTTGCAGATTTATATTCACAGGATCCTGATTTGCAGCTGGAATGATATTCAGAAAGCTCTGTATCCGTATATTCTTTTCAGTTGTGTTTTGTATTTTTTTCCGCTGCTATGTAATGTATTGTAAATCTCTAATATTTATTGAATGTATTTTATTCTTTCATACTCTGTATATTCTTGTATTCTGATGGAATTGTTGTAATAAGCAATGAAATGTTCTTCTGTTTGTGTTCTGATTCGTCTTGTCCTCAAGGCAATCCGGGCTTTCCTTCATGGGGAAGTTCGAGTCGTTTCATCTGGTATCAGAGCTTTGGTTTACAAAACTCGAGAACAAGACCCATTGGAACCAAACGAAAGAATTCATCAGAGATTGGATTAGTAATATCTAATGGGAATGATTCGTTAGAGATAGGATCAGTAGTATCTTAGAATGAGTCGTAAAAGTATATTTTTAAAATGAAAACAAGTTTTGTTTTGAAAAAATTAAATCAATTATTCGTATTTGAGTATTTATTTTAAATTGATTTGGGCAATCAAGTATATAGAGATATTAATATACATCTGATTCACATGTATTAGAAGCCTCAAATATATTCGATAGATATAGAATCGTACTCTAATAGCCCGAAGATGATTCTGATGATTGAGTACTCGTCATCAGAATTTATGTTCGAGTAACGAAAGTGGAATTTCTATATATTTCCAATTGACTGGTGTGAGAACCAATATTAGATAGGGTCTATTGTTGTGATTTGGCATCAAAAATGTGATTTTGACTATCTATCAAAATTATGAATTTGAAAAGATAATCAACTAATTGATTGATGATTGTGTTGTGTGATTATTTATTTAAATCAAAATATGAAACAAAGGTAGATTTAGCCAAATTGTATCAAATACTGAAATGTATTGAAAATTGTTTGGAAATGCTTGCATGTATATATATATATATATATATATATATGTGTGTGTGTGTGTGTGTGAACAGGTCATTGCAAGGAGGCTAGAGAAGAGGAATAAAATTTTTTGCCCAACAAATAGGTACATGTTTATTGTATTTCTTGGGTTTTGGATGATTTTATGAGCCGATTGGCTAGCCACTTGGCTGTTTCTTTTTCCTTTTTGGATTAGAGAGGCATGTATGGCAATTTCGGGATTTTCCCGGTGCTCCCGTGCAGGGGAGGTTATGGCGAAAATTTAGGGTGTTAGCCAAATTTTTGAAGAATTTGAAAAGTTCTTAGAAACTGAAAAGTTGGAGAAATTAAGCCATAAAGAAAATAATGAAAGTTGAGTTGATTAGTTAAACAACTTTCAGCTTCGTTCCTTTTCGGGGATGAAAAGTTTTAAGTGGGGGAGATTGTAATAACCCAGAAATCCAAGCCAATTTAAAAAATTTATTTTGGCAATTTTAGCAAATTTTGAGTATTTAAAATGAATTATTTTAAATAATAACGATGAGAAAATTATTTTGAATGGAATTAGAACGTATATATTTATTTGAATCGTCGTTAGAACATAAATATTTTATTTTAATTGTAAAAGAAATTGAAAATGGTGCGGTAGTTTGAAAATTCAATTTCAAATTTCAAATGGATGTACAGGATTCAAAATAAACCGGATTTTAGCAAAACCAAAAATACTAGAATCTTTTTGAGAATATCTTTCCAATGAGTCCGAAAAATTGAAATTTCAGCGCGGGAATAAAAAGTTATGTCCAATTGAAAATTCAGAATAGTCGATGTGGAATTCTAGCCCTTAAAAATGGAAATTTTGCAAACGGCCTCGGTTTTCGACGAAACCACTTTTGTTGGATCCGGGATGTCTAGTTAAAGCTAGATCCCAAAATTCGTAATTTTTCAAATCAATATGTGAGCGTGGCAAAAGAAAACATGTTTTAACAGCTTTAGTCCATTTTGATTGACCAGAAAATGACCATTTTTCAAACGATATCAGAATTTGACGAAATTAGTTTTGTTAGAATGTTTCTGGACTTTTTAAAGTTAGTATGTGGCCCCGGTAAATTAAAATGTACGTTCAAGTTGAATATATATAGATTTACATTTTAATTTTGATGAAAGCCTATCATAACAGCCGAATTGGGTTACGAAATATATCCCATTGTGTTCGGAATGAGGGTAATACACTAGGGGCGACAGTCGGTGGACTTCGTTTGGATTTCGATAAAAACCCTACTTTTTAAAGAAGAAAAATAAATAAATAATTTACATAAATACACCCCCCATTTGTTTACTTCGGTCAAAATTCCCAAACCCGCCCCTTCTTTAGATTTACCCCGTCGCCCCTCTCTCCTACACTCGCCACCGTTGATCGACTGCCATCCCGCTTGCCCCTTGACGCCGCAACTCCGGTGAAGTCCCCTCCTTCTCCTGAGCCTCCGGCGAGCCAACGCCTTCCCCCATTTCTCCGTTGAAGCCCCACCTCGTGGAACCCCAAACCCAATCGCGCCACCCCTGTTCCGCCACTAGCGCCACCGTGCAGACCTCGCCTGACCTCTCCACCACCACACCCTCGCGTCAGTCGCCTCTCCATCATCTCCAACTTCCGCGCTCCCCTTTTTGTCATGCCCTCCAACGCCCACAACCTCACCATCATTGATCAGGCAATGACGAGTCCCCCTTGCGCCACTGATTGGATTTTCTCCGATAAAGATTCGATTTTTGCAAGCAAAGAAAGTGAGTTTTCTAATATTGATTTTTATTTTTATTTTTGTAAATATGAATAGCATAGAAAAGTTTAGATTTTTAGTTATAAAAAAAGTAGAGATTTTTATTATGAAATCGTTATAAAGATTATATTTTTAAGAACTAAAAAGATTATATCTTTATAATAGGAAATGTTATATATTTTTAAAACATATAAAGAAGCGATTTTTAAAAATATAAAGAAGTGATCTTGATTTATATGAATTAAGCATATAAAAGAAGTGATTTCTAATTATATGATTAACATATAAAGACGAGATTTTTAATTATATAAAGATTTAATTTTTAGTTAGTAAAGTTTAGATTTTTATACACATAAAGTTAAGACTTTTTATTTGAATCAAAATATGATTTGTATACATGTAGCAAAGTAAAAATATAATTTTTATCTATGTAGCATAATAAAAACATGATTTTTATTATATGAGAAGTGAAATAAAAATATAATCTTTACAGTATATGAAGTGAAATAAAAATATGAACTTTATTTTTATCATGAAGTAGTGAGGATAAAGATTAGATTTTTATATATGTAGCGAAATAAAAATATGATTTTTATATATAATCGCCGAAAAAAATGTGACTTTTATTTATAAAGATCGTTGTTTAAAAATAGGATTTTAACGCAAACCGTGTGAAACAGATTGCGATGGAACTGACTGGAAGAGAAACAGAATCCAGACCGTTCAGAAATAAAGAATGGAGGAGTGAAACCCTCGGTGAGAACTACTCACTTTTAATTTGTTTTCTAGTAGGAATATATACTAGGATGCAGACGGTGCTTAGCAGCACCCGACACCCGTTGTCCACATAACATGGATGACTTGTTTGTTTAATTGATGTGTTGTGAAAGTTGATTGTGTGATGTGAGATGGAATAAAATATTTTATAGTTGAAAATATTCTATAGTTAAAAATATAATTTTTAATGTGTATATAAAATAAATATTTATAAACAAATCGGACGATTTGTTTATATACACACATTTGACTGATATTGATTGGGACGATAAATTTTACACATCGCCCAACTGAACAAATAAAACCTGTGTTTGATTGTTTGAAACCCCACACGGATATTGGGATGATATTGGGCATACACTAATCCCATTAATTAGTTGTATGTCGATTGATTGATTGACAGGCTGTTATAAGCGTTAATTATTTGTATTTGATGCTTATACAGTGTAGAATGCACTCTGGATTATGGATTACTGTTTTCATTGTGGTTATACACATTTGTTGTGTGAAATCCATATAATCATATTATATGGTAATTGGCTGTGTCTGATTCTAGTTCAGAAGAAAAGAATATTTTAAAATAACGAATATTTTCAAATAATATTCAGAAAAGAATCAAAATTTGATTTTGATGTCCGATTGGGATGGACACGAATATATTTAAATATATATAGCCATGTTGATTAGATTGACGCCATTTTGACGTGAACGATAACTATATCGATTTTATTCATTTTTATAATGAATATCGAAAATGAATTGATTTCAAAGTATAATGTTTTGAAAATATTATCATTTATATATCGATGGTATGGAATATTCAACTTTGATTTGAAATTGAATACGAAGTTGAAATCGTTTTGAAAACGAATATAAAACGATTTATAAAATACGTTTTAAAAGAAAATCGACGAAAGATATATAATGTATATATATTTTATATATATATAATGGCCTGAATAGAACGCGCCGCGCTGCGGCGTTCGCGAATTTCGACCATTGACTACAAATGGACATTACGGGAGATCCGACCGTCGGATTCTCCTAAAACCGGAACCATTGGGTTCGTATCGAAAAGAGCTTTCTAACGAATATTAGAGATTTAAAATCTAACGGTTGGATTTGGAATTATGTCCAAATAAAATTTGGAAAAGGTCGCTGTAAGTGCAGTTCGATGGCCGTTTATGGAAATCGACTGTACGGGCCTTGATAAAATTACTAAAAATAGCAATAATTTGTGTAAAATCATAAGAAATGATTTGGAAAGAATTGGGATGAAAAATTCCATATTTGAAAAGATAAAAATAGATTTTTATCGAAATGAACTAGTTTTGAACTAGAATTATAATCCATTTATTTTTGAAATAAATAAATTGGATTTGAAAGGGTTTTAAAAGTAATCAGAATTTCCAATAATTGAATTGGAATGGATTTGAGCCAAAATTGTTTTTGGAATATTTCGATGTTGGATTTCGTGATTATACAGATATTGTTATGGAAATTTGAAATATATATTTATATCGCAATTTCCAATATGATATTTATTGGTCGTAGAATTTGATATTGAATATAAGCCGATATATTTTCTATTCAGAGCCTTGTATTTAATATCAAATGGGATTTTTGTTTGTCGTGAATGGTGTCTTCATTAACACTGTTCTTAAACCCAGTTCAAGAAAATTTAAATCTTTTTATATAGATTCAATGAAGTATACCAATTAAATAGTATTTAATTGGAATTGAATTTGAATTGATTTTTGGGTTTATCGTGAACGGTGTTTTAAATAACACTTGTTCTTTAACCCGATAATTAATGGAATGTGAATTGGGTTTATCGTGAACTGTGTTTTAACGACATTCGTTCTTTAACCCAATTTACAGTGAAATGTGATTTGGAATTTATAAATCTTTTGTTAAGATTTAAAGGAGATTTTCCAAAGTAAAGTTATCCAGTTTAATAAAATAAATTGGAATGGAATGGAATTCGATTTGGTAATAATCGAAGTGAATTTCTGTGGAGGAAGACAATTAATATATCTGGAATTTAAAAGGCTTTGCCATTATTCCATTTATATTATTAGTCGGATATGGAAGTTAATATCGATTATATATCGATTTGTTTTCCATGAAGATTCCATTGTAAATGGAATGTGATTTTGGGTTGTCGTGAACGGTATGTTTAATAATACTGTTCTTAGACCCAACGGAGTTAAGAAAATCAGAAACTAACTGAAGATTAGTTAAGTTGAATGGTTTCCTGGGTATTGATCTGATGTTGGTTATGGCCTTCGGGGTTATTACTTAGGGAATTGTTCGCTTGCTAATTTACGGTTAAAGGCTGATGGAATAGAATGTGATTTTGGGTTTATCGTGAACCGTGTTTTAAATGACATTGGTTCTTTAACCCAATTAAAGACAGGATATGATTTCCCAAGTTAAACAATCAATAATATTGATTTTTGGGAAGATTAAAACCAAGTGGAGTTTGAATGAATCTTTAATTACATTGAAATGATCGAGAATGGAGTATCACCAGTTTTGCTCCAGGCGATAGTTAAATCTTTAATTAGATTTGAACGTGAAATGGTAATTGAATTTACTGATAACACCGTGGTGTTAGGTATGAAGTATGACTAGTTTTACTTGATGGGATGAATAAGTTGGGGTTGGGAAATTTAACAAGTGATTACTTCGGTAAGGTTCGCTAATCCCGACTAGTTTGGATAAACCATAATTTGGTTTGAATTGATATTCAAAAGAAGATTAAAGAATAAATTTAAAGAATTTATCTTTGATAAAATTAATGGGAACCTTTCCAAAAGTATAAGAATATTTGAATAAAAGAATATTCTGAATTGGAATGAGTTGTATGTTGTGTTTGTGTAACACTTGTTGATTATATACGCGAGTTATTCAGAAAGACCGAGTTTATCCCATTCTGAATAACTGATTCGACGATGTGTCGAGGATGAAGACGGTGGTCGAAGACCGGAGGTCTTCCCATCGTTTGGATAATTACTGATGATCTTGATTGGGCTGTAAACCCAAGAGGAGGAATTAGTTGGTGATCGTCCAGACGTACTTGGAGATCGATGGATATGCGAGGTACAATGTGCCTCCGGTTTCGTTCAGACCCAAAACGGACTTGTAAATGGACTGTGTGTCTGACATTGGATATCATTCTGTGTGATCGATGGATATCGGTTGCATGGAGTGGTTTGCCTGTGTGGCATGATAGGATGCAAATGATCAAGGCTTTTGCTGAAAAGCAAAGTCTTGTGGTTGATGGTCAAAGCACCGCCTGTGTGGCATAGCTTTGTGTAGCGTTAATTCGCGAGCCTCACACCCCGGTTGTGAACCAGAAACGGGAGAGGACCTCAGGGAGGGCATGCGTTTCTTTCTAGCTAGGGTGGTGTCAATGACCTACTAGCCTTGACATTTATATTATTTTCACCTGTGTGGTTGTTGGATTGCGAGGCGCCTCAGATATATCGGTGACTATGTGGATCCGATGGTGTCATAGGTCTCATTTACGCCCCAAAGGGCAGGGAAACGCAGTGTTCAGGCATTATAATCCACATTGGGTGGACCGACCCTGATGATCCAAGGCTTGCCTGCGCGCTTGCCTGAGGCTCGGGTTAGAGAGTCTCGAAATCGGTGAGGACGATCCCTTGCCTCGGTTCACAGATGGAAATCCAACTTCCAATACATGACTTTGCGGTTTTGATTGTAAAACCTATATACGGCGACATAGTGTTATGGGGCACTTATGCCGTCTATGATTGATACTTATGATTGAAATTGTTTTGATACTATACACTTATAGTAAAAGATGAAATTTAGCATATCAAGCATTCTTTGTCTATTATAAGGTAAACCCCTATCCTCCGGCTTGTGTTGCATTGTGTGATGGGATCTGGGTCTTATAATAGCTTCATTGTTCCTTATTTAGCATTGTGCTGTTGTTTTATGCACTGGTATTCTTGGGAGGAAACCCGTTCCGTGTTATACGGCGTGATCCCTTGATTTACCTAACTTTAAAATCAGATTAATAAATGTTTTAGTTCTCACACCAGTCACATGACTGACCTGGAGTTTATTGTTTCAACCTAAACTCTGGGTGCCCCTATTTTCCGCACGGGTAGCTAGTAGTTTTGGTTTTGCAGATTTATATTCATAGGATCCTGATTTGCAGCTGGAATGATATTCGGAAAGCTCTGTATCCGTATATTATTTTCAGTTGTGTTTTGTATTATTTTCCGCTGCTATGTAATGTATTGTAAATATCTGATATTTATTGAATGTATTTTATTCTTTCATACTCTGTATATTCTTGTATTCTGATGGAATTGTTGTAATAAGCAATGAAATGTTCTTCTGTTTTTGTTCCGATTCGTCTTGTCCTCAAGGCAATCCGGGCTTTCCTTCACGGGGAAGTTCGGGTCGTTTCATGGACCTTCCGTGCCGGCGCAAAGGTCTGACACGAAGGATTTTGATTTTCCCTTGCTATGGAGGGACTTCCCTTGCTATGGATGTACTTTTACCCCTGCTATGAAGGGACTTTTACCCTTGCTATGGAGAGTGCCCTTGCTATGGAGGGACTTTTACCCTTGCTATGGAGTGTGCCCTTCCTATGGAGGGATTTATTTTGCCTCTGCTATGGGAGGACTTTGATTTGCCCTTGCTATGGAGGGATTTTATTTTGCCTTTGCTATGGGAGGACTTTGATTTCCCCATGCTGTGGGAGGACTTTATTTTGCCTCTGCTGGGGGGGGGGGGACTTTGATTTGCCCTTGCTATGGAGGGACTTTATTTTGCCTCTGCTATGGGAGGACTTTGATTTTCCTTTGCTATGGAGGGACTTTGATTTTCCTCTGCTATGGGAGGACTTTTAAATTTTGTGTAGTTCCGCAAGGTGGCCATCAGTCGTCGTGTCAAATACGCTTAACTAGGTAAGCGATCGCAGCCAGACTGAAAGGCTCTCTTGATAGAACTTTGCAGGGTTTGCATCATTCCGTAGGGTAAACATCAGTCCTTGTGTGTTGGGTACACTTATCCATAGTAGGCGATCGCAGCCGAACCGAGAGGTTCTTTCGAAAATCAGTTGTCGTATCGGATTCAACTTATTATAGTCAGTGATCGCATATAGAATGAGAGGTCATGACCCTTTGAGATTTGCAAAGGTTTGTGTCATTCCGTGGAGCGAATGTCGACCTCATGCTGGACCCACTTGACTATGGAAAATGACTACAGTCGGGCGCGGGCTTCCCCTTAGAGCTTGCAAACTCTAGCATTGACTTCGCATTCGCTTGCTAAACTCTCCACGGTTTGACTCTTGGCAACTCCTATCGCTCACTCTCCAAGGTGGTGCTTTTAATCATTACATTTATGCATGTTGATGTTTTTGCACTTGCCGCTTGAGTTGGTGTTATTGGGGTTGCTACATTATTGAGTATGTTTTTTTTGTAACAGCAAAAAACATGGCCCAAGGCCCAAATAAATGAACCCAAAGAAATGCGTATATACAACATACCCGAATACCGAATACACGGTATTCATAACCCTAAGCCAAAAAGCCTAAAAACATGTCAGCTCAAATATCTCAAACCCTAGAAATGGAAATGGCGAGCTTGTGAGGAAAACATGCTTCAATAACTTCACAGTGGCTTCCATACGAAGTTCTCAACACTATCCTTCCTCTTCTCAGTAGTATAGAGTTTGGATTTGGCTTCATAGTCCCTTGACTTGAGTCTCTGATGCTTAATGCTATGTGAGTTGCTTAAACCCTTCAGATCTGTAGATACGTTGCTCAATTCCATCAGATCTATAGACGGGTTGTTCAATTCCTTCATATTTATTGATATTGAGCTTTAGAAGCTTCTCCTTAGCCTTTGAGAGTCTCTGACAACTTTAGTGATTTCGTTGCTACTGCTTTCCCCTTCTGACCAACTAGATAAGTGATAAATCTGGTTGTTCAGCTTGTTTTGTATTGATTATCTCCAATTCTTTGTAAAAAGCTGAACTTTTGTGAAAAAATTTCTTTTTCAGATGCTTGCTAAGATCAGGATCACTGCTGGTGGAACCTCGCTCTGCATCAGGTATGAACAAAGCATTATTATTAATTTTATTATTAAAAATAAGATTTTTTTGAAGCAATGACATGTCTACTTTCCATGTAGTGATAATATCTGATGTCAAAGTTGATGGATGCCCCAGGGAAGAAGTCTGATCTATCGTGAGCACCTTGAAAGCACTCTGGATCATTCCTTGTTAAAAGAGCATCTCTCCCCCCTGTAATAGGTAGAGAAAGCATATTATTATCAAAATAATTAGATTTTTTTTGATGTATTATGTTTATTTCCCTTGCAAAGGTGATGACTGTTATTGGGGCAGAGTTGATCTTCACTAACAAGGTAGTCAAAGTGCTTTCTCTGGTTTTTACTGTTGTCACGCATCTCATTGGCATATGTGATGAAGTGATGCCTTGCCATCTTTTTGGAGGGCTGCTTGCCATTAATTACCAGATCTTCAACTTGCTTATTCTAATCTGCATCTCTACTGTATATAGTTTGATTATGCAAGTTTTCATCCCTGTGCCTGTTCACTTTTTTCATGATAATATAATAGTCATTAGCAATTAATTTCCAAAGTTGATAGCAACTTGTCTTTTTGCTAGTGTGAAACCTTTGATTCCTTTCCCTCCAAGTGTAGTAAATAAAGGCTGCTAAAAATACACAAGCTCTATTAAAATTGATGGACTTAGGCTTGAAATGCTTCAAAATGTAATCTACACTGTCCCTAGTGTTCAAAGTAGCAAAGCTATGATTGAATCCTAAGGTGCATCTGGCATTATACCAAATGTACTGGGAATATGTACAATCAAAAAATAAATGATTGGAGCTTTCTATTTCTTTTTTGCAAAGAAAACAAGAATTTTCAGAGTCTTTGCTCTAACTACTGCATTTTTCCCTAATAGGAGGTTTATTTAATAAAAAAAATATGCATAATGTGCCATTTTTGGGCTATTGGTTTTTCACCAAATAACCTTATGCCAAATAACTTCAGCCTCATCCCCTTTTAAAAACTCCCAAACTTTTTTAAAAGCAAATTTATCTTTTGAACAAAGCTTCCAAGGCCAACAATCCTTAAAACTGCTTTGGTTAATTTAAATATCTTTAATAACATTTCTAAAATAATTGCAGCAGGACTATTATGAAAGCTCCAACAATTATTAGAGATAATTTTCTAAACATTATCAATAACTCTACCTAGGACATATAAATTATTCTAACCCAGAAGGTTAATAAGAGAGTTGCCACTATTCCATGGGTCAAACCATGGACTGATTTGGCTACCAACTTAAATTTTCTATTAATAAGCTTTCTGCCTAATTCTCTACAGTCTGAAATGAATCTCCAAACATATGAACGATGGTTTTCCTTTCTGGCTATCCAAAAAAATTTATTTGTTAAGTATTTAGCCCTCATCCATTTAGCCTAGAGTGATTTACCATCTATGAATTTCCAAAATATTTGAACTTGCAGACCTCAGAAATGTCTCTAATATTTCTAAGCCCATGTCCACCAATTTTTTTTGGCTTACAAACTTTATCCCAGGCAATTTTCTGATATTTTCCTTTCCAAATAAAGTTTGAGAACATTTTTTCAATTTTTTGAATGACATTTATAGGAATATTGTGAGCTTGAATCCAAAAAATAATAACAGCAGTAATTACAGTATGTGTAAGCTCCATTCTACCAGCTAATGAAAGCAACTTGCTTGACCATCCTTGTAGTTTACCATGAATAATGTCAAATAATCTGGAACAGTCCCTCTCATTAATCTGATTAATACTTAATGGTAGGCAAAGGTATTTAACAGGAAGATTCCCTTCTTTGAAATTTAAAAGCTTAAGAATTTCTTCTTTTTGGGAAACCTCCTTGCTAAAATAAATCTTACTTTTATTAGTATTAATAGATAAACCAGCATGTTTTTCCATATTTTCTAAAATTCTGAAAACAACAATAGCACTATTTCTATCAGCTTTTATAAATAAAAGCACGGCATCTACATAAAGTAAATGTGTAATGTGTGCTTGCATCCGTTAATAGGCTTAATGTTTCCTTTTAAAACTTTAATTTCCATTTGCATTGAAAAGTATTCCATAACAATAGAGAATAGATAGGGGACAGTGGGTCCCCTTGTCTAATTGCTCTATTACTAAGGATGAAGCCTTTAGGAGAACCATTAATCATTACAAAGTAAGTCACATTACTTATACATTCATTAATTAGAGAATTGAATTTGTTATCAAATCCCATTTTCTGCATAATGTAAATGATAAAATTTCTATTTGTTTTATCAAATGCTTTATGCAGATCTATTTTTATGCACATGAGGTTTTTATTTTTAACATTAAAGTTCCTAATTAGGTCATGAGATAATATTGAATTTTAAAAAATTAACTTCCGTGAAATGAGAGCACTTTGATTTTCAGAGATGACAAACTTTAAAAAACATTTTAATCTATTATAAAGAATTGAAGAAATAATTTTATATATAAAGTTACAACAAGCAATTGGTCTATAATCACCTAGACCAACTGGAGTTTCAACTTTAGGAATCAGTTTTAACTTTAGGAATCAAAGTTAAAAAGGTGTGATTTGAATTTTTCAGCAACTTTCCAGAACTAAAATTCAGATACATAATCAAATAAAACCGATTGCATTTCAGCCCAGTGAGTTTTATAAAAATTAGCCCCAAATCCACCAGGGTCAGGGCTCTTATCATTATTAGCATTAAAATGATGTTTTTGATTTCTTCCTGCCTAATAGGAGTAAGAAGAATATCATAACTATTACAATTAATAGTAAACTTGAACTCAATATCAGGAAGAATATTGGAATAATTAGATGTTTTGTACAAGGAGCAAAAATAATTAATAACCTCTTTCTCAATGAGAGAGGCTTCATTAATTATTTTTCCACTTACATCTATTATTTTCCCAATGTCATTCCCGTATTTTCTATTCGACATCCTAGTGTAAAAAACTTACTGGCTTCATCACCATAAGTTAGCTTTTTGCTTAAGATTAACAGAGTTTATATGAAGAGCATTAATAAGGTTAGCTTGAGCATTAAAAAAAGAACCAGCCTTAGCCTTATTAGAACAATTATCATCTAAATCATTTTGAAGCTTCTCACGCTCTTCTGTAATAACTTTAATGTCATTTTTATTCCTATGGTTGTTCCAACTTTTGTGATTACTCTTAACAATCTGAAGAGTTTTATTAAATTTGTGTTGAGCAGTGTCATGCAAATTATTCTTAAAGCTGTTAGAAACAATCTCTTTGTACTTATCTTCATAAACCCATCCATTTAAAAACCTGAAAGGAAAGCTATCAGTATTTCCTTTATTAGTATGAAATGTGATTTGTATGGGAGTTCGTTCATTGGAACTTTGAGGAAGGGTATTACACATCACATTAGAGAAGAAATTAATAAAAACTTGATTATAAAAACTCTATCCAATTTGCAGTGAATATTTCTGTATTCACTAGACTTCCATGTGTATTTATTACCTAGGATAGGAGGATCAGTTAATCCAGATTTCAAAATGAAATTGGCAACTCTTTCAAGTTTAGAAAAAGGAATAGAATTGCCACCTCTCTTCTCATAATTGTGAAATACAGTGTTAAAATCCCCAAGTAAGATCCAGGGACTATTTATTGTATGACTAAGTTGCTCAATACAATTCCGTAACATTAACCTATCATTTTCAAAATTGGATGCATATATAAAAGTGATCTTTAGAACAAGACCACCTTTATTTTTAAAAGTGCAGTGAATATACTGCAAGTCAATAAATAAACTGATGAGAGTCCAAATGATAGGATTATGTAAGACTATAATCCTACCATTTCCTCCGATCAGATTATTATTGATAGTGTTCCAATTTGAAAGTTTTCTAATCTGCAGATCATTAATTTTTTGATCACTTAACTTATGCTCAAGCAAACCTATAATGCTAGGCTTATACATACAAAAAAAATTAGCAAGGTCAAGTTTCCTTTCAGGGGAATTAAGACACCTAATATTCCAAGCTATTATATCCATAAAAAATATATATTAAAATGTAAAATAAAGGATATGTTAGCTAAGGTCAACCAATGAGCTTTCTACTGTCCACTTTAACCTCCATCTGCTTACCACTCTTTTTAAAACTGGTATTATCAGATGTCTTTAGTTGTTTCTCCCATTTGGTATTCTTATTTATATACTTAGTCCTGAAATCATGATCTTTAGAATACTCTGTTTCCTCTACTGAAGTTATGTCTGTTAAGATTTTAGTCCTGCGTTTCTTCTTCCTTTTGACCAGTGATGCAGTTTTTGATGATTTGGAGGCAACCAGATTAACTGCCTTCTGAATATTGTCATCAGTGATAGTTAAGAACTTAACAGGGGCAAGTCTAGCAGCCAACAGAGAAGTATTAGTAAAGATTGGATCATCAGATAATAAATTGTCGCAGTCAATCTCTGTTCCTTTCATTTTGTTATTTGCCAAGTTTTTGTGTCCTCCTTTAGGGAGGCGAACTCAATGACCTATGCTATTCTGATCCCCTTTGAATTGTTTTTATTTCCACTGCTTTCTGTGTGTTGTTCTAACAAATCCGAGGTAATACTTTTGGTGACTTCCTCGGTTTTTCTTGGAACAACATCTATCTGCAAGTTTTCCTGTGTACTTGCAGATGCTTGCATTTGTTGTGATGAGTTTAGATCATGAGTACTTCCAGATGCTTGCATATGTTGTGGTGAGTTTAAATCCAAAGTTCCCAATTCAAAATTAGTGTTTTCAGAGGTATCAATATTCATTGCCTCTGCACTGTTGGGAATCAATACGCATTCAGGATTGGGAATGTTCTGCGGAGGGCCGTATGAGATGATTCCAGAATTGCTGTGATCAGAAGTGATGTCAAAATTTGTAAATTCTTTTGGATCCACTCTTGATTCTTTGTTGTGAATATAATTATTTAGTGAGTGTCTGAAGCATTTACATATTTTGCATCTATCTGGAATCAGTTCGTACGTGATTTGTTGTGTAATAGTTTCCCCATCGGCATGTATATGGATGCCTCATTGGATAATTCGGCATCTGCTCTGATCTCAACAAGAATGCGAGCATAACTCAACCGAGTTTTTTAGCTGTTTATTCATCCATTTTTAGAGGAACGCCAACTAAACTTGCTATAGCGTTGAAAACCTCCTTGTCCCATAATCTCAAATTTAACTCAGGAAGTCTAATCCATATTGGCATGGTATTCAATAAGTCTCGATCAAGAATTAACTTCTTGGTCCATTTATTGAGAATACTCGCTTTCCATTAATAAAATATGGTCCTCCTTTTAGGAGCTTTTCGCAGTCCTCTGAGTTTGCAAATCTAATTATGAAAAACTCGTTTTCACGAGTGAATATCTCGAAGGATCCGATAGGGTTCCATGTACGAACCACAAAATCCATAAAATGATGGTAAGGAGGCCGTTTGCCAAATACATAGGCAACTATTGACATCCACCAGTTTCCTTCAGTTCAGGTCAAACTTTGAATTTTGACCACCATTCTTGACCATTTCAGCTAAGGATGAAACCTTTATATCTTTTGCCAAATTATTCTTTACTAGCTGTTTCGGTTCTTGAACGTTTATGGTTGCATTTCTGGGTTGAAATCGTGCACCATTAGAAGCTGGAAATGGCTCCTGTTTTTGATTTGAATGAGTATTCACTTGATTTACCTACCCCCATTCGAATATGGACAAAAGCATTAGAATTTGAGAAAGATTTATCATCTTTCTTTCGATTATGAACCATTGTGAACTCGTCCTCGTCTGCTATGAAATCCGGAGATGACCGAGGAAGACTAGAAAAAGGATTGGAGGAAAGATGGGGAGATGCAGATGATCTCCTTTCTGATTAGGGTTGTCGTCAAAGATCGGATTAAGAAAAGATTTAGGGGCAGCCATGGATGCCAAGCATTTTCTCACTGAATTGTTCTATACTTGCTTGTTATTGTTGAGTATTTTCTTCGGGAACAATGAACCAAAATGTTCTATTAATATCAAACTTGGTGTACGGTACCAATTGGTACGTCTACCATAAAAGCTAGAGTTGTTGATCAGACAAAATACAAACAAACCTTGTGTACTAATTAACACGTAATTGCTTGGAATGGGTAGTGAGTAGCCGCTGCTTCATTTTTCCCGTTTATTCCTTCAGATATGGTTGTTCAAAGAAAATTAAATATTCATTCATTTTATAGGTAATGGCTTTACGATTGCTTATTTTGGTTTGTGGTGAACTCTTCTATTCTCAAAATTGCACTAGATGCAATTTTTGAGTGCTAAACTACAGTGTTTGATAACAGATCTACTTGTTTTTAGCTATGGTTTCTAACAGTAATTTAGCAGTAAAAATATGCAGCTAAAGCATACAACTAAATCGGAGTATGATATCATACTCAACATACAAATACCAAAAGATTAAGAGTGATATTATACAAATGCCAAAAGAACATTAGGTTAAGCTATATGCTTTTTAAAAGGCAGATAGTTTACTAAGAAATAGATACTGCTCTCATAATAATGTGAAACCTAACTACTGCCTTGTTGTATGCTGTAGAATTTAATAGAACCAAGATGCCGATCTCCATCATCTTGTAGAATATAACACGTTGGTCTTGTCGGGTTAAAGAATTAACTGGTAGGCATTGTTTTGGTTTTACTCTCTCTTTATGCTCTCTAACTTTATGTGAAAGTCCAACTACCATCTTCAGCTGACATAGAGATACACGTTTCATTTTTACAGTATTATTATATCATTGTTAACTAGTCTACTATTCTAACAATGGTGGCAATTCTTTTTATTGATTTTTTTTTTTTTTTTTTTTTTTTAAAACTTCGGTCCAATTTGCTATATTGCAGGTGGTGTTTTAACTGATTATCAATTTGCAGTTGTCTTGGAATTAAGGTGCTAATAATTATACATATCCCTTATATGTTATTCTGTATCATCATGATCTAGTAATGCCATTCATTATAAAAAATATCAAAATAGTATTTTGCATGTTCAGTCTATTTTCACTCCACTATTTTAATTTATTTGTCTTTTGGTTGTTCGCTTTTTGACTAAATTTCAAGTTTGAGAATGATACTCTCAAATTACAAGTTTGAAGAGAGAATTTTAATTGGGGTTAAAGATTAAAAGAGGATTAGTAGATAAAGAATTCTTTTGCTTTTTTCCTCCTGTATTCTTATGGTCCCTCCAGACGTCTTTACCCTTACAATATTTCCTCCAGGCCTTGCTAGTCCAGACTCATTTTTCAATAAGTCCATTTTTTTTCCATATGAAATAATAGAACATAGCAGTAGCCTTTAAAAGGTAGCACACCTGAGAAAAATGCTGATGTAAATTTAAGTGATTGTGACCCAAACTATGTATTGTTAGAGTGGTGCATGCATGTTTCCTCAATTACCTTGATCTGTGTTGGTTATTAAGATTGATTGAGTTATAATGCCACTAGACGGTTGCGATTGCTGGCCAGAGAAGGGCAACAAGCATTAATGGCTGGTATTTTGCTGACCGGATGGGACGACAATCCAAGGAGGAGGTACAATAGAAGGAAATGATGAAAAATGGGAGAGCCTTCCTTTTAAACCTCATAGAGTATTGTAAATTACATAACTCATTCATGATTTATTTGCTGAAGCATTGATCTTAGCTGTCTCCCCCCCCCCCCCCCCCCCCCCCAACCCCCAATTTTAACATTCATCAACATATCGTTTAGGGATGTCAGCACTGTGTTCTTTGTTTCTTTGTTAACTGTTGTGTAGCCATTCAATTTACATTGAGAGTGTATAAACAAAATAACTCACACAAGGTTATATATGTCTCAATCAATACAACTTACCATTTATTATTCCTTGAAAATTATGAGCACTCAACAACAAAGCAAGATGAGTGAGTACTCAAACAAACACAAAAAGTGGAAAAAAAAAAAAAACTAATGGGTTAAGCATGGCCCACGTTATTCTTCGATGTCACCACAGCCGGTAAGTAATCTCTCTCAATGCACCTTGTAAACAAAAAATAATTCATCACATAAAGGAACCGTATGGTGCATGTTGTAATCACTGGCGGATCTACGTGAAGACCAGTGGGGGCAGCTGCCCCCACTGAGATTATTTTAAAGAGGTCAGTATTGTTTCCTGGGAACATGTCTCAATCTTTTCTCTCTAAGTGCAAGCGCTCCCTTCCGTGAAAGAACAAATCGAGTTAAAGAACTAAACAAGGCCTACTGTGAACAGTCATTTCTATGCTGACGCTGAGTTCCAATGCTGCAAATTAAGCATAATCCACGTGTATCTTAATTGTGCCCCCACTGAATTTTTTCTCTGGGTCCGCCACTGGTTGTAATTGTAGGTATGTAAAAAGAAAAAGAAAAATAAATAAATCAAAGAACATACTTAGAGCAGTCATGCTTATTCAAGAAACAACCTTAAATTGTTAGAAAATATTGCATAAAAATCACCATCTATCAATAATTGCAGAGTCTTTTGGTGTTTCAAATTCTAGTCAAAGAGTCACCTTGCTTTTGTTGCAAATTTATTTTCCTATCCATTTATATGTAACCCATTGATATAAATAGATGCCAAGAAAGCAATGAAAGTAACTCCCCACAATTTTATTCTTCTTCTTCATGTGTATGTTATATATATATAAATAAATTGTTATCAGTGGTATTAGAGCTTAAGCACATGGCCTCTGAAAATTTTATTCAACCTTCAATTCCACATTTTGATGGCCACCATGATAATTCGAGCATGCTAATGGAGAACTTCTTAAGATCAAAAGAGTTTTGGGAGGTTGTTGAGTCTGGAGTAGCAGAACTAGCAGCTGGAGTGGTACTGACGAATCAACAGAAGGCTGATCTGAATGCATTGAAGTTGAATGATCTTAAAGCTAAAAATTACCTCTTCCAAGCTATTGACAGACCAATTTTGGAGACGATTCTCTGCAAAGATACATCCAAGGACATTTGGGACTCTATGAAGAAGAAATATGCAGGTAATGCACAGGTGAAACGAGCACAGCTTCAAGCACTTCGGACTGAGTTTGAAACTTTGCGGATGGAAAGTGGAGAGTCGGTTTCAGATTTCTTTCAAGAACAATGACAATTGCAAATAAAATGCGGATCATGGCGAAAAGATGGACGATACAACAATTATGGAGAAAATTCTTCGATCAATGACGCCAAAGTTCAATTACGTTGTTTGCTCTGTAGAAGAATCTAAAGATATTAAAACTCTTTCACTTGATGAATTGCAAAGTTCTTTACAAATTCATGAACAAAAAATAAATCAGCAGAAGCAGGAGGAATAAGCTTTGCAAGTCTCAATCAAAAATCAAATATCATCACCTGCCAAGGAAACATATGCAAAAGGAGGAGGCAGAGGAAACAAATGACATAACCAGCCACACCAACAGTCAGAAAATAGCCAGTCTCATTTTTCTCAAGGGAGAGGCAGAGGCTGAGGCGGTCATCACTCAATAAGATATAGAGTAAAGTCAGAAGACAAGTCAAAAGTGGAGTGTTATAGATGCCATCGGTATGGCCATTACAAATCTGAATGTCGCGCTAATTTAAACAAAAATCATGGAGAAAAATCTAACTTTGTAGAAAAGGAGGAAGAAGAAGTATCACTTCTGATGGTGTGCCATGCAAAAGAGGAAACTCATCAAAATATGTGGTACTTAGATACTGGCTGCAGCAATCACATGAGTGGAAATAAATCTGCATTCTCTCATTTGGATGAATCATATCATGATACTGTGAAGTTCGGAGATAATTCGACAGTCTTTGTAATGGGCAAAGGGAAAATAACCATTCAAACAAAAAAAGGTTCTACACAAACTATTTCTAATGTTCTTTTTGTACTGCAACTGAAAACTAATTTATTGAGTGTGGGGCAATTGCAAGAGAAAGGGTATGAGTTCTCCATCAAAAATGGTATTTGTCAAATTCGAGATGATAAGCTGGGTTTGATAGCTCAAGTCAGCATGACAGCAAATCGAATGTTTCCACTTTCCCTCCTCAACATCGAGCATGCACGTTTTACAGCTAAATTATAGAATTTAGCTTGGCTTTGGCATCTCAGGTATGGTCATCTCAACTTTAGTGGCTTAAAAACTTTGCAGCAGAAGCATATGGTAGCCAGTCTTCCACAATTTAATTGCCCATCAGATGTTTGTGAAGATTGCATTATCAGTAAACAACATCGTGAATCTTTCCCAAAAAGAAATTCATATAAAGCAAAAAAGGCATTAGAATTGGTGCACTCTGACATATGTGGACCAATAGCTCCATCTTCAAATGGCGGTAAACAGTACATAATCACTTTCATTGATGATTTTAGTTGGAAGACATGGATTTATTTTTTACAGGAAAAATCTGAAGCTTTTGTTGCGTTCAAAAGTTATAAAGCGCTGGTTGAAAAAGAAGTTGACAATCTAATCAAAGTTCTTCGCACAGATCATGGAGGAGAACACAATTCACATGAATTTGCAAATTTTTATGAATCTCAAGGTATTAAAAGACAACTTACAGCAGCTTATACACCACAACAGAACGGTGTTTGTGAGAGGAAGAATCGCACTATTATGAATATGGTGCGAAGCCTTTTGAAAGCAAGTAGTATTCCAAAACAATTCTGTCCTGAAGCAGCTTGTTGGAGCATTTATATTTTGAATGGAAGTCCTACACTTGCTGTTAAAAATATGACACCAAAGAAAGCATGGAGTTGAAGAAAGCTTGCTGTAGATCACTTTCAAATCTTTGGATGTATCGCCTATGCTCATATTCCTGATGAGAAAAGAAGAAAGCTAGATGACAAGGGAGAAAAATGCATATTTCTTGGTGTTAGTGATCATTCGAAAGCCTATAAATTGTATAATCCTATCACCAAGAAACTTGTTATTAGTCGAGATGTCATTTTTGATGAAGGAAACGTATGGAACTGAAGCAGCAATACAAATGTACAGCAGCTTCCAGCAGATTTTGATGATGAAAATGCAGATGAAACACAACAACAATAGCAACAAAATGTTACAACAACTCCGGAACATCAAAGTACTCAAAATGGCGCTCCTTTAGCCTTTGAAACTTCACCAGCAGCAGCATAAATTGACGAACAGGCTGATGCAATAGCAGGCACACGCCCTCAACGTGTGAGAAAAAGACCAGCATGGATGCAAGACAATGAGGTATCTAATATAAGTTCCCCTAATGACACACGCATTATGCACTATTTTCAGATTGTGATCCAGTAGCTTATGAAGATGCGGCAAAAGAACCAAAGTGGAGAAAGGCGATGGATGCAGAAATCGCAGCCATTGAAAAAAAATCAGACTTGGAAGTTGACAAGGCTTCCAAAAGGACAAAAGACGATTGGTGTAAAGTGGGTATACAAGACAAAACTGAAAGAAAATGACGAAGTTGAAAAATACAAAGCACGATTGGTGGCTAAAGGCTATAAGCAAGAATTTGGTGTTGACTATTGTAACGACCCATATTTTTGATCGTTCAAATCGACAATAAACCACACATGTCGACCCAAACAATCGAAAATGCAGGTAGTTATTGGGAAAAAAAAGAAAGAAAGAGAAGAAAAACCAATCACAGAATCTCACAGCGGAAGGACAACATATAATAAACAAATATCAGTTTAAAAGCAGTTGAAATGTATACATTGGTTATAACATTCAATGATTATCAGAGTTACACATACATACCGATGTACAAAATAAGCAGCGGAAATAAATGCAGCGGAAATACATACTTATAATTGATATACGTACCAAATCTTCGTCTTCGATCTCCAAGGCAAGGTAAACTTAGCCAACTGCAACTTCTGCTGACCCGAGCGTATTGCATAAAAAGGAAAACACAACAAACACTCGGATCAGCACTAAATCATTCTCATATTAGTCAAATCAAAAGACGAAAATAACTTGAGTGTCATGGGTGCAGTAACTCAAGAGATGTTACAGGATTTCCATCTCTCGAGGATCCGTTAAACTAATACATACATAGTATAATACGCTATTATGGTAGTGTCTATCCAGTAAAGTATAAATACTGAAAATAGCGTAAGCGGGATTACATTTTTACCCTTACACTGTTTATAATACCGTAGTCTATACAGTACCGTAAACCCACCGTAAACGATGGCATCAGAGGGCACTCCATAGGTACGATACAAATCAAAATCGTATGGGGCTCGATATGGATAAATATGACAAGGCACTCGAGGCAATGCCCAGGGTAGGATTCTACCAATTGCACTCCCGGACCGGTGGTAACGCATAGCAGCCACTACCGCCCACCTCGGATCACACTCCCAAAATCATAAATGGGCCCAAATCATCATCATCATAGTCATAGAAATAGTATCGAAGAAGTGTGTCCGATCAAAGGTGCTACCTCAGTTAGTCACGGTATAGCTCCTGTTTTAGTCATTTCAATTCTGACCCGAAGGTCAGGGCTATCTCGTCATCATTCATCTCCTTCGATTCAATAATCACCTCCAAGCCATCATACTCATTCCGGATACGTCATAACGTTCACAGTTGCCAAAGTGGTATCGACACTGACAGAGAGTATGCCTTATGTCGACTCCAGTCTCTTTAACAACCAACGCTTACATTTTCCACATCGGCCGGTTCTTTTACATTTCACAAATATTCGTTTTCATATCAAAATATCATATTTTGTTTCGAACCCATATTTTTTTTATATTCAAAATAGAATATAATTTCATATCAAAAATATCCCAATCATTCCCAAACCGATTATATTCCAAACTAGAACAAATTTCCATGTCATTATATTATACTCATATAATATTTCAAATCGATCTATATTCACATAGAATATACTTCATCTTAAAAGATTCAGTTATTTCAAACCGATTTACATTTGAAAATCCCTTCATATTCAAATAGAATATATATTTTCCAATATCTATTCATTTTCAATCTTTGGAAATCCCATTTATATTCAAGTAGAATAAAATCTACCTTTCCATATCAAAATCGGTTTAAAATCAATTCATATTCAAATAGAATATAACTTATCTCAACTCCATTTGACCCAGCGGTTTAAATCCAAACACTTTCCATTCGAAAGAAGAATTACAATTCATAAAAATAAAATTTTGAAAATAAATACTTATAAATAAAACCTTATATAAAATTTACTTATATAGAATCACTAGAGTGTACCAAGGTAATTTAAATCACTATATGTATACATAAAACAAGCTTATTAATTTTTTTTTAAATAAAGATATATATATATATATATATATATATGAAAACTTCACTTATAACCAAATAAATATATAATTTATAAATAAAATAAAAATAAAATAAAATAAAATAAAATAGAATTTTAAACCTTAAATTGTTTCTCCTTCCAAATTTCAACATTTGAATCTAAATTCCAGTCTCAAATGGAGTTATACCATTTCAATATCTTATCCCAACCCATTCAACCCATTTTTTTCCATTTTGAGGATTCAAAACCATATTCGTATTTAGTTTAAAACAACTCAAATATCCTCGATTACTTTTATTCCAAAATTTAAATTCAAAAAAAAAAGAATTTATTAAATTTGAGTCCACCAATTATTGAAATAAATCCCAAATCATATTTAAATCCAAATTACAAACTTCCAAATTAGTTTGGGAAATTTTCTTAACCATTCCAAATAACATCGAGAATTCATATCTTAAAGGAAAAATAGAATTTATCGAAAATCAATACATTTCCTTTAAATGAAATTTCCACCAAATAGAATTCAAATAATTTAAAATCATTTAACCAACCGATGTCCGTATATAATTTGCTACCCTATGGCCAAGTGATTTTAAATTTAATTTCTCGATATTCAGGGATGAACCTAACATTTCAATCCAAATCAGGGACACAGAGATTTATCATTTCACTCTGTGTTCTTAATTTATTTTATCGATAAATCCCGGGTTTATTACATACCCGTAACATCAAGGGTAAATGGGATTTGTCGTCACTATCACATGCAATACACTATACTGAATATGAAACGTTAACAGTGTCAATATCAAAATTCAGTAATAAAATCCAACCAAACATCCATCACACCATACTATTCAACTGTTTAGCATTAAACTGTTTTAGAATTAGCAAGGATTCGAATTTCCAACTAGAAATTTAAATTTTAATTAAATAACTAATTATCGATCAAATTTGCATGTTAAACACACTGGTATATCAAATTTAAGCAACCAAATTCAACAGCCAATCACAACCATGCAACCAAACTGTTTCATAATTAAATTCGATAAATATGGGAATAATTCAGTATTTCGTGAGTGGAGGATCACTCACCTTTGGGTTTTAATTGGACTGGACGTCCAAAAGAAGTCCAAAATTTGACTGTCTCCAAATGCAACCAAACCAGCGCCAAAACGTCTGCAATTCCGCCACGATCCCAACACAACAAACCGCGTCCAAATCCGAGTCCGTATGAGAGAGTTATTAGTGTTTTACCATCTGAATTTCAATTATATAAAAATTAATAAAATAAAACCTCACCCACATGAATTCCGCCACGTCAGCACACCCACCTTCATCTTCCCGCTCCCTCACTTTCTCACTACTGTAAAACACGCACGAAAGAACCCAACCGCACCTAACTTTGACCAACGATTCCCGTGAACTCCGACCATCGGAGGTCGAGCGGCCACCCTCAAATGGAAGCTCCTTCCGAGCCGCATCCAACGATCCCCGCCACACCAACTCCGGTCAACCCCAGCCACGTCCACCCTCAGCCCTAGTTTCGCCATTTCGAGCTTTCCACCACCAAAATCCGGCGCTACACTCAACAATACAACCTCCGGCCACCACCAAAATGCTCGTATGGTCGATCTCTACAATACCCAAAAGCCCGATTTTGCGATTGGTTGTCGGATTAAAACCCCCCAAATTTAGCTTTAGGGTTTCGAATTCAGAGACTTTGACCGCAGTTTCCGACAACTACAGGCCATGCATGTCGAAACTGATCATACCAGAAGCTTCGTATTGTCGAGAGCTTCGTTCTGATATATAATATGCTATGGTTTGGAGAGATTCGATTTTAAAGTTTGAATTTTTGCTTTCTAGGGTTTTGAATTTTTTTTGTTTCAGCCATTAGAAAAAGAAATCTGATGGAGGAAGGTATACGTAGTGAAGAATGGGCTGAATGAGATGGATATGGGGTTTTATTCATATATATATAAGGCCCAGATATGAGGAACACTAAATTATCCGTTTACATTGATCTCGTTCACATTTTCTCTCGTACGATCAAACAGTAAGCCAGATTTTAACGCAGATTGAAACTCTACAATAATTTACCGTTCCGGTTCCGATGGCGCCAGTTTCGTCGAATTCCGAGACAGTCGCCAAAATAGTTAAATTTTCATCGTCAATTAATTATTAAAATATTCAGTTATTCGATTAACCGTTTTAAATTCAAATTAAATATTCATTAATTCAAATTAAATCAATTTATAACTTAAATAAATTTCTACAAATAAATTTCATACATTTTTAAATCATAATTTGATTATTTGATTCTTGATTGAATTTCAGTTATAATTTAACGACTTAAAATTCCACCATTAATCAATTAATTTTGAATTCCCATTTTAAATTAACTCACTCACATTAATTTAATTATTTAAATATTAAATTTCAAAATAGCCTTTCTAAATAAAACTACATTTGAAAAATCTATTTATACTAAATTCAAACCATCATCATCATTAAAGTTAACAAAATTTTGATTTTCCCTAATATATTCCAATTTATTAATTTTAAATTGAAATTTAAATATACTGAAAATTATGGGATGTTACAACTATAAAGAAGTTTTTTGCTCCAGTAGCGAGACATGATACAATCAGATTGGTAATCGCATTAGCTGCACAAAACTCATGGCTTATCCATCAGCTGGATGTGAAATTAGCATTCTTACATGAAGATTTGGAGGAACAGATATTTATTGATCAACCTCCTGGTTATGTTAAAAAAGAAAATGAGCATAAAGTGTATAGATTAAAAAAGGCTCTTCATGGACTAAAACAAGCTCCACGAGCATGGTATAGTCGCATTAAAGCTTATTTCTTAAGGGAAGGTTTTCATAAATGTCCATACGAGCACATACTTTTCATTAAATTTGAAGATGGAGGTAAGATGCTCATTGTTTGTTTATACGTGGATGATCTGATTTATACTGGAAATGATAGCACCATGTTTGAAAATTCAAGCGATCCATGATGCGTGAATTTGAAATGACTGATCTTGGGTTAATGCATTCTTTTCTTGGCATACACTACAAGAAAAACCAAAAATAGCAGCGGCAAAATCTGCTTCAAATCCGTCGCTAAACAGGTCTTAGCGACGGATTTCCGACGTAACTGTATGGTCGGTAAAAACCATGACGGTATCTGTGTCAGATTTTGCGATGGAATTTTACAAGAGGTTTCCGACATTTTTCCGCCAATTTACTAATTTTACAATAAAAATAAATTTTATTTATTAATTTTAATTTTATTTAATTTAATTTATATACCGACTATTTACCGACGGATAATTAAATTATAATAAAATATTACTTAAATAAGGAGTTGGTAAACCCTTGCTAAATACCAAGGGATTAGCGACGGATTATTTCAACTTCTGATTCACCTTAAATTTCTGTCGGTAATTCGTCACAAATCTCTACAACAAAACTTGCAAAAAGCTATAATCGTTGTAATATAAAATATTTGTGAAAATTAATATATTTAACTCAAAATTTCAAATTTTAAATAAATATTTTATTCAAACAAATATTTTATTACACATTTAAATAGTACACAATTATGTTTCTCTTTGTTACACAATAACTATACAAAATGCCTATTTGTACAAGCATTGGCTCGCTACATACACTCAGTTACACTCACTGACTCTCACACTCAGTATCTTCATCTTCAGTGATTAATCCAGAATTTGCCATATTGTCCGTTGTACCTGTCAAAATAAAATAACGAAGTAAACTGAAAAGGAAACAGTTTATAATTACTTGCATGCATACCTTACAATAATCATCATGGAGATCTGATTCCAGTACCTTCTTCACAACAATCTCGCTCCCGTCGTCCAAAACTCCTTTATAAACAATCCTGAACCCGCCTTTTCCGATTAAGTTACCCTCAGAGCAGTTACCAGTAGCTTTGTCAAGAATTTTGAAGTCAAACCTGTATTTGGTCGCAGTTGAGTCCGACTAGCTTCCTTCTTCTCTAGCCCAGGACTAGTCCCTTTTCTTTTCAAGTAAAACACAGTAATACATGCAGCTTAATCATCTACCTGAAATATACATCTTTTACTAGACTGCACTCCTGATTCAATATAAACGGCGTAAGAAGCAACTCTTGCAACTATATGAACAGAAGAAAATATGGAGTTAAATACTCACTTGATTTAAATTATACAAGCAACACTAGCAAAGGTAAGAGCAGGAAACAAAATAAAAATTAATTAGCTGTCATTTTCCTGAAACAAGTAAGAAGCACAGAACCACAATATACCCCAAATAATCACTTGATTCAAATTATACAAGCAACACTAGCAAAGGTAAAGTGCAGGAAACAAAATTGGTACCGTGAATCCAAACCAACCGGGCCAGTAAGGGAAACAAAAAAACAACATGGCAGCATAGCACCACTCTAACCAAGCCAACATCACCACCCAAATTGCAAAGAAAATAACACAATTACATATAGTATTCCAATAGGACTGAAAGGAGCTGTAATAAAGGAAACACACCCAAGCAACAACTTGCAAAACCCTATGGCGACACGAACACTGGAAGGCAGGCATTAGAGGTGATGCACCAAAGATGGTCAACACGACCATTCTCTCCGAAGTAAATCACAACCAATATAAAGGCAGATCCAAATATAGCCTTTGAACATAACACCAATAAAATAGGAGACACAAACCAAAAGTCCGAAATAGTAAAATAAATCAATGTAACTCACTAGCACAGACAACTCCACAACCATACCTCGTTCAGCCGTTAACCAGTCTCGATGTGAGGTATAGAAATGCGGTGCAGCTAGATGACGAGAACATGATTCCACACAAGACCCAGACCATAGTGGATCATCAAATATGTCGATTCGAGTAAGAAAAAAGATCTGGATTTGAGCAATCGATCCGTATTTGTGAGGCACACTAGCGGCCAGAGACCAGGCACAGCGAAAGCTGGGTGTAACAACCCACGTCCATTAATGTCACTCACAAAGGGAATGCATTAACTTCCATGGAGGTTTTAAGTGAATATAGAACAGTAAAATTACAACAAGACAGATATAAAATAGTACTTGGAAATTCAAAAACTTTATTTCATTGTAGCAGAAGTCAAAACATGTTTGATTACATCATAACACCACATTCAATGTCAAGTACAATATCTATCTTGATAAAACAAGTACATAATCCCATTACATGAATAGCCATTAAAAAGAAAGATAACAAGCTGGACTTTACTTCAGCAGTCCAAGCTTTCCAGAAGATAAGCGATCCAACTAGACTCCACTAGAACTTGGCCCAACCTGCGGACCTGAAGGGAGAAAAAGGATGGAAAAGAGGGGGTCAGACATAAAGTCTGGTGAATATGATAATTCTACAATACTATTACCAAAATAACTGGACTAAGGCATAAGCTGGAAAACAAGAAAATGTCTATGAAGAGCAGATTAAGGACATAGACAATCGCTAAAGGCAACGTTATAGGCGCTCCTAAATACTAAAGGATAAACACTATACTGCACCACACCAGTCACCCTAAAGATTCATCCCACTTAGCTTCACTTAGAAACTTTCCCAATGGCTTTACGTACCCCTAGCTGACTACATAGGTGCCGCCTGCCCCTATCTCCACTAGGTGTACCCTACTTCCCATTATTCGATCGGCTCCCTAACTCGTAGATACCCGTGCTGGCCCCACAGTGGGATGTATCACTCCCCTAAAGTGGCAACCTGATACAACGGACATGCACGGCTTATACCTACACGATGCAACAACGTCTTACCTACCAGCCCGGGTCCACACACGCATATGAAACCCGTTGGACTTGCGTTGCCACCGCTCCCTATTTTGGCCTCTTATAGTCAAACCCAGTATGCGTGTCCCGTCCTCGACTTGGGTCGAGCCCACAAAGATACGTTTTGGGATACTGGTTGAAATGGGCCCCCACTATTTACCACAAGCATTCCACCTAAGCTTGTCCCCATTAGTCCATCCCACTTAACCCACTTAGTCATGTTCATTTACATGTGTGTTTGGTTAAGTCTAATCGTATTTCAAATGCCTCTAAAGGCAACCACCAGATTCCTCATGCCACCCAAGGCACCTACTTAACCCCCATGTCCCACCTTACATGATTATCTGGTTAAGTATTTCTTAGTTCATTAAGGCCATAACCTCATAAAGACCTCTCACATTAGACTGGCATTTATGGCAGCTGGATTTGCCGGGCGGGTCCGGGCAGTCTTACACCATAAAAGAGTCTAACCTCGTGTCTTTACAACTGTTATGCTTTAGTTTGGGCCTAGGACCTCTCACATTGGGCCGACATTTGTGACTACTGGATTTGCCGGGCGGGTCCGGGCAGGTTTACATCACAAACGGGTCCAACCTCGTGTCCTAAGCATTGATTATTAATAATAATCCACTTTCCCCCAATTTTAATAATTCCCTACTTGAATTATTAATTACTTCCAATTTTTAACAATGTCCATAATTGACTCAATTATGGACATTCATTCATGGTATGCAACATCTTACAAAATTGCACCCAATTTATTAATTCCTAATATTACCCCTACCCCACGTTTGAACGTTTATTCGCAAAATATATGTTAGACTCGAATAGCCTAACTCATAGCATAAAAGAGATTATCATAATAACAACATGTATAGGTGACCAAATGAATCATAATAAGGGGTGAAACTTGCATATGTCCAACTTGCATAGATTATACATGTCATGGATCTAAAGGTGTCAACTTGTTCAAAATTCACCTAATATGATCTCAATCAATTTTCATAAACTTACATATGAACATGTGTGAATCAACATCATCTAATTTTTTAACAACATGGTTTTATATGGGTACACCTAACTCAATAGGCAAATTCCCATAATCAAGTTTTATTTAATTATAGTTTCAAGTTTATGGGTACACCTAACCTAATAGGCAAATTCCCATAAACAAGATCCATTTAAATTAAGAAAAAAAAACATAACTTTAAGCATGATCCAACAACATGATTTTTCAACATAATATAGCATGATTTATAACATGGCATAGTATGATAGTATAACATAGCTTGACATGATTCTCAACATAGCACGACATAGCATAAGAGAATTTACAACATAGCATGACATAGCATATATAATTTACATCATACGACAACATAATAACATAATAAGAGATCCACAATATATAGAATTTACAATTACAAATCACATCACTTTCTTGTGATCCATTCATAACTGAGTCAAATTAGTTTGTAATAGTCTTGTGAGAATCATCATACTCACCAACAAAAGAAAAGAATTAGAGAAAGAGAGATCTTTTGATTTGATTTGTGTAGATTTAGTTGTAGATGATTAGGCTTCCTCTTCTTAGTTTGTGACGGCTATGCTGAACTCCATGGCAGCAGCATGACGGTAGCTTCTCTAATTTTACAAGTGATTTAGGTCTAGGGTCTACCCACTTATTTATAGATTTTAGAATTCATTTAGGCCATTAGATTTAACCTAGAAATAACCGCAGCCGTTCAGACAAGATGGGGTTTATCTTGTTGACTCAGCAATGAGTCAGAAGTGACTCAGCAAACACTCAGCATATTAATAAACTTCTATTCATGTCATAAATATATATATTTTTTCTACAATGTACATATTAGATACATCCCCCTTTACTTATTATTGTTTTTATATACATATTAGATACATCCCCTCTCTTACACACTTATTAATATTTTTATATTCATATTAGATACATCCCCTCTCTTACATACTTATTAATATTTTAATATTCATAATAGATACATCCCCTCTCTTACATACTTATTATTATTTTAGCAACTTTAGTGTTAATAGAAAATTCGGGGTGTTACATTCTCCCCTCCTTTTAGGATTTCGTCCCCGAAATCTTCAAGTCTGGAAGAATGTATATCCTACCATCCAAACGTCCATCTACTCATCCATCATACACAGGCATCCATTGTCCTTACAGACTTCTAATGCTTTCATGTTTAAATGCACAGTGTGTGTATATGTCCGTATCTAATGCAAAATCAGGCGGTCCACTGATTCAGTTGACCTCCTTAATGCAACTATGATCGTGCCATGCATCCATTATGTATGCAAAAGATTCTTAATGCTACATAATACTTCTATATGCGTGCACAACCATCATCTGAATGCAGCATCCACATGATAATACAACCATCGTTCATCCATTTTACTAAATACATCCATATATATATGCAATATGCAATATGTAGTGACTGAGCCGATCTAGTGCCTAAAGTGTGTGTATATATGCATCCACGAGCAACCACTAGCAAACACTTGCATCCATTTTGCATCCATCATACATAACATGTCTCAAACACATGTTTCAACCATAGGATTATCCTAACTAAAGGTCAAAGATACTAATGAGAGGACATACTAAAGATAAGATAAGATAAGCTAAGCGATAAAGGAGAAATTAAAAGGCATACCCTCAAAAAGAAAAGGGTACAACGAACGCATCTTCTCTTCTGTCTCCCAAGTTGCGTTGCTCTCATCATCTCCCCATTGCACTTTAACCAGTCTGACCTCTCGATTCCTCAACTTTTTGATCTCCGACCCAAGAATGCATGTAGGAGCTCGTCTAATTGTTGCATCACGCTCTATTTCCACCTCTTTAAGCAAGCTCGGCTCTACCACCTCCGCGATCTTGTGCAAACACTTCCTCAAATGTGATACATGGAATACGTCGTGTACTCCACTAAGTTTCTCAGGCAACTCCACCCTATATGCCATCTTCCCAATCCTGTCTTTTACAGGAAACGGCCCTACAAACCTTGGTGCTAATTTCCCCACGGACCCAAAGCGAACAACATTCTGTAACGGAGATACTTTGATAAAAACCATGTCCCCAATGTCAAACTCAAGATCTGTCCTCCTCTTATCAGCATACGATTTTTGCCTATCTTGTGCTGCTTTCATCATCCTTCGAATCAACTCAATCTTCTCCGAGGTTTCCCTAACCATATCGGGCCCAAGTAGGATTTTATCGGTAGATTCCCACCAACATGTAGGCGAACGGCAAGGCCTTCCATAAAGAGCTTCGAAAGGTGCCATGCCAATACTAGACTGAAAGCTATTATTATATGCGAATTCTACTAACGGAAGGTGCTCTTCCCATGTACCCCCAAAGTCTAGGATACAAAGCCTTAAAAGATCCTCTAGAATGCGATTCACCCTCTCGGTCTGGCCGTTTGTCTGAGGATGATATGCGGTGCTCAAACATAGCTGAGTCCCTACCGCCTCTTGTAAACTCTTCCAAAATTCGCTAGTAAAGATGGGGTCACGGTCGCTTACTATACTAGAAGGAATACCGTGCAAACGAACTATCTCCTTAATGTATACAGAAGCCAACCACGGAGCAGTCCTCTTACTTTTCACGGGAATAAAATGGGCGCTTTTAGTAAGTCTATCTACTATAACCCAAATCCCCATGTTACCCTTCCTTGATCTTGGTAATCCATCCACAAAATCCATTGAGATGCTTTCCCATTTCCATAGTGGAACTTCTAATGGGTGAAGCAACCCACCGGGTTTCTTTTGTTCTGCTTTAACTCGTTGGCACACCAAGCATCTAGCGACGTACTCGGCCACATCCTTTTTCATACCGGCCCAAAAGAAAACCCGCTTCATATCTTTGTACATCTTATCCCCACCGGGATGAATGGTCATTTTTGAGCGATGAGCATCATCAAGAATGGCCTTCCTTAAGTCTTCGTCTTGTGGTACACAAAGTCTATTATCCCTTCGTAACCAACCCTTATCGTCTAGGGTATACCTACGAAGATGGCTTGACGACTCCCCCCCCCCCTTTTGAGCTTTTCTACTATCTCAACCAACTGTGGGTCGTCTCGCTGTGCCTCACCAACCCGTCCTAGAAGTGTAGGTCTAACCTCCAAGGATGCTAACAGACCGGGTACTAAGTCAACGGAGGGTCTAAAGTCAAACATAGAGATGAATTCGAAGCTTTGTCGTTCAACAAACAACGGACTCAAGGACAACCTTTTCCTACTTAAGGCGTCTGCCACCACGTTACCCTTGCCCGGGGTATATGCTATTTCAAAATCGTAGGAGGCTAAGAATTCCATCCACCGTTGCTGCCTTAAATTCAAATCCTTCTGAGAGAATAAGTATTTTAATGATTTGTGGTCAGTGAACAGTTCGAATTTCTCACCAAGAAGATAGTGACGCCAAGACTTAAGCGCGAAAACAATTGCGGCTAGCTCTAAGTCATGCGTGGGGTAATTCTTTTCATGAACCCTCAACTGCCTTCCACCATAGGCTATTACTCTTCCCTCTTGCATGAGGACCGCGCCAAGTCCCGTCCCACAAGCATCAGTATAGATGGTAAACGGTTTATTCCCGTCTGGCAGCACTAAGACTGGGGCTGAAGTTAAGGCTCTCTTTAAACGTTGGAACGCATCATCGCAATCTTTGTCCCACGTAAAAACCAGGTTCTTCTTCGTTAACCGTGTTAATGGAGCTGATATTTTTGCGAAGTCTTTGATAAACTTCCTATAATAGCCAGCCAACCCCAAGAAACTTCTTACTTCGGTTGCATTTTTAGGGATCTTCCAATCTTGGATGGCCACCACCTTTGCGGGATCCACTGCTATCCCTTCTTTGGAAACCACGTGCCCTAAGAACCGTACTTCCTTCCTCCAGAAGTGACACTTAGAAAATTTTGCCTTAAGGTTATGCGCTCGAAGGGTTTCCAACACTTCCCTAAGATGTAAGGAGTGCTCTTCTTTATTCTTAGAAAAGACTAAGATGTCATCCACAAAGACTACCACGAATTTGTTAAGGTATTCCCTAAACACCCTACTCATCAAATCAACAAAATATGCAGGGGCGTTTGTCAAACCAAAGGGCATCACTAGCCATTCATAGAATCCGTCAGGAGTCCTAAAAGCAGTCTTATCTATACTATCCTCAGCCACTCTCAGTTGATGAAAGCCAGTGGCTAAGTCCAACTGCGAAAACACTGAGGCGCCAACTAACTGATCAAAGAGATCGTCAATCCTTGGCAGTGGGTGTCGGTTCTTTTTAGTAAGCTTGTTTAGTTCTCTATAGTCCATACAAAGTCTAAGAGACCCATCCGCCTTTGTGGCAAAAACTACTGGAGCACCCCACTCCGATATACTACGTCTTATGAACCCCTTCTCAAGCAACTCCTTTACTTGCTTATTGAGTTCCCTCCTTTCACGAGGAGCCATGTGGCGCACTGGCAAAGATACGGGTTTAGCATTATCCACAAGATAAATTCGAAAGTCTATCTCCCGCTTTGGAGGTAAGCCCTTCACCTCCTCAAACACATCCGGATATTCCCGGACCACTTCTACCGATCGCAGGTTCTCTACAGACGCGTCAAGCGATTCAAGATAACTTAGCATAACGGAATTTATGGGATTACAAAAGATGTCGAGAGCATTACCAAGGCGAGTCACAAGCCTAACTACTCTCCTTTCACAATCAAGAATGGCCCTATTTCTAGACAACCAATCCATTCCTAAAATTAGCCCATAGCCCGTGAAGCCCAATACATAAGCATCACATTTAAATTCAACGCTAAGTATAGAGATTTTCAAATCCAAACATATCATGGTCAAATGAGCCGAACCCCCAATTGGATTTGAAACGACCAAGGGAACCTCTACTAAACTGGTGTTCAAGTGCAGTGATTCAACTAATGATGCAGAGATAAACGAATGAGATGCGTCAGAATCGAATAAGGTACGGACAGGATGATCAAACAGAAAAACTAAGCTTTCAACAGAAATTGTTCTACCTCTTTCTTGCAGCGGTGGGGCCGCAATAGCCTGAACTTGCCCCCTTGCCTGCCCTGGTGCCATAAGAGCCTGCACCTGTCCTCCCGAGGTAGACCCTGCCCTCTGCCCCTTCTTTGGACAGTCCTTCACTAAATGTCCCGCATCTCCACAATGAAAACAACCAGTCTTCTTTTTCTTTCTACAATCTTTGCTGAGATGGCCAGGCGTCCCACAATTGAAGCATTTCTTCTTCCCTTTGCCATTATTGTTTTTACCATCCTTCTTATTTTGCTGTTGGGGTTTCTTCTGATCCCCTTTCTTTTCAACTGCCTTATCCTCATGCATAAGTGCCATTTCTACTAGCTTTTCAAAGGTGGCTCCCATAGGGATGTGGGTCATAGCCAACCCTTGCAACGGTTCATTCAAGCCTCTAACGAACCTCAAAGCTTTCTTCTCTGGCGTGTTCACCAACTCCAAGCCAAACCTTGCTAACTGATTAAATTTATTGACATATTCCTTTACTGATGAGCTCCCTTGCTTTAGTGCCAGGAATTTTTCCATATTTAAGTTCTCCTCTGCCCTTGAAAGAAACTTTGCCTCAAACCTTCGTCTGAAATCCGCCCATGAATCAACTGGACGTTCCCCGTTAGTGACCTCCCACCAAAACGAGGCCTCTCCCTTCATTAACCAAGCAGCTAAACGGACTTTCCTCCCATCTTCCACTTCAAAGATATCCAACAATTCCTCAGTCTCCTTAAGCCAATCTCTGGCCTCCACAAACGTCTCAGTCCCTTGAAAAGTTTTTCCTCCCATAGCCTTGAATTCCTTGCACGTCTTTGCAAAAGTGTCAACACGAGGAGGAGGAGAAGGAGGAATGGGTGCAACTAGGGGTGGAGGAGTATCCGCTGGGCCTGCAGTGGTGGCCCTAGCCTCCAAGTATCTCCTAAACCACCCTGGAATCGTCACACCTTCTGGGAGATTAAGATCTTCAGCCATGCTGAAACGAAAAAGGAAAGATTAAAAATGGAGAATTCGAAAGATAAAGATAAGGATATGGCTATTTGGGATTATGTTTTTCATAAAAACTCTCTTTAAATAACATGTTTTTTTTTTTTGAAAGCACTTCTTCCAAAAATACTTTAGAAAAAAAAATATTTTTCTAAATTTTTTTTTATCTGCTCTGGTAACCTTATGCTCTGATACCACGTGTAACACCCCACGTCCATTAATGTCACTCACAAAGGGAATGCATTAACTTCCATGGAGGTTTTAAGTGAATATAGAACAGTAAAATTACAACAAGACAGATATAAAACAGTACTTGGAAATTCAAAAACTTTATTTCATTGTAGCAGAAGTCAAAACATGTTTGATTACATCATAACACCACATTCAATGTCAAGTACAATATCTATCTTGATAAAACAAGTACATAATCCCATTACATGAATAGCCATTAAAAAGAAAGATAACAAGCTGGACTTTACTTCAGCAGTCCAAGCTTTCCAGAAGATAAGCGATCCAACTAGACTCCACTAGAACTTGGCCCAACCTGCGGACCTGAAGAGAGAAAAAGGATGGAAAAGAGGGGGTCAGACATAAAGTCTGGTGAATATGATAATTCTACAATACTATTACCAAAATAACTGGACTAAGGCATAAGCTGGAAAACAAGAAAATGTCTATGAAGAGCAGATTAAGGACATAGACAATCGCTAAAGGCAACGTTATAGGCGCTCCTAAATACTAAAGGATAAACACTATACTGCACCACACCAGTCACCCTAAAGATTCATCCCACTTAGCTTCACTTAGAAACTTTCCCAATGGCTTTACGTACCCCTAGCTGACTACATAGGTGCCGCCTGCCCCTATCTCCACTAGGTGTACCCTACTTCCCATTATTCGATCGGCTCCCTAACTCGTAGATACCCGTGCTGGCCCCACAGTGGGGTGTATCACTCCCCTAAAGTGGCAACCTGATACAACGGACATGCACGGCTTATACCTACACGATGCAACAACGTCTTACCTACCAGCCCGGGTCCACACACGCATATGAAACCCGTTGGACTTGCGTTGCCACCGCTCCCTGTTTTGGCCTCTTATAGTCAAACCCAGTATGCGTGTCCCGTCCTCGACTTGGGTCGAGCCCACAAAGATACGTTTTGGGATACTGGTTGAAATGGGCCCCCACTATTTACCACAAGCATTCCACCTAAGCTTGTCCCCATTAGTCCATCCCACTTAACCCACTTAGTCATGTTCATTTACATGTGTGTTTGGTTAAGTCTAATCGTATTTCAAATGCCTCTAAAGGCAACCACCAGATTCCTCATGCCACCCAAGGCACCTACTTAACCCCCATGTCCCACCTTACATGATTATCTGGTTAAGTATTTCTTAGTTCATTAAGGCCATAACCTCATAAAGACCTCTCACATTAGACTGGCATTTATGGCAGCTGGATTTGCCGGGCGGGTCCGGGCAGTCTTACACCATAAAAGAGTCTAACCTCGTGTCTTTACAACTGTTATGCTTTAGTTTGGGCCTAGGACCTCTCACATTGGGCCGACATTTGTGACTACTGGATTTGCCGGGCGGGTCCGGGCAGGTTTACATCACAAACGGGTCCAACCTCGTGTCCTAAGCATTGATTATTAATAATAATCCACTTTCCCCCAATTTTAATAATTCCCTACTTGAATTATTAATTACTTCCAATTTTTAACAATGTCCATAATTGACTCAATTATGGACATTCATTCATGGTATGCAACATCTTACAAAATTGCACCCAATTTATTAATTCCTAATATTACCCCTACCCCACGTTTGAACGTTTATTCGCAAAATATATGTTAGACTCGAATAGCCTAACTCATAGCATAAAAGAGATTATCATAATAACAACATGTATAGGTGACCAAATGAATCATAATAAGGGGTGAAACTTGCATATGTCCAACTTGCATAGATTATACATGTCATGGATCTAAAGGTGTCAACTTGTTCAAAATTCACCTAATATGATCTCAATCAATTTTCATAAACTTACATATGAACATGTGTGAATCAACATCATCTAATTTTTTAACAACATGGTTTTATATGGGTACACCTAACTCAATAGGCAAATTCCCATAATCAAGTTTTATTTAATTATAGTTTCAAGTTTATGGGTACACCTAACCTAATAGGCAAATTCCCATAAACAAGATCCATTTAAATTAAGAAAAAAAAAACATAACTTTAAGCATGATCCAACAACATGATTTTTCAACATAATATAGCATGATTTATAACATGGCATAGTATGATAGTATAACATAGCTTGACATGATTCTCAACATAGCACGACATAGCATAAGAGAATTTACAACATAGCATGACATAGCATATATAATTTACATCATACGACAACATAATAACATAATAAGAGATCCACAATATATAGAATTTACAATTACAAATCACATCACTTTCTTGTGATCCATTCATAACTGAGTCAAATTAGTTTGTAATAGTCTTGTGAGAATCATCATACTCACCAACAAAAGAAAAGAATTAGAGAAAGAGAGATATTTTGATTTGATTTGTGTAGATTTAGTTGTAGATGATTAGGCTTCCTCTTCTTAGTTTGTGACGGCTATGCTGAACTCCATGGCAGCAGCATGACGGTAGCTTCTCTAATTTTACAAGTGATTTAGGTCTAGGGTCTACCCACTTATTTATAGATTTTAGAATTCATTTAGGCCATTAGATTTAACCTAGAAATAACCGCAGCCGTTCAGACAAGATGGGGTTTATCTTGTTGACTCAGCAATGAGTCAGAAGTGACTCAGCAAACACTCAGCATATTAATAAACTTCTATTCATGTCATAAATATATATATTTTTTCTACAATGTACATATTAGATACATCCCCCTTTACTTATTATTGTTTTTATATACATATTAGATACATCCCCTCTCTTACACACTTATTGATATTTTTATATTCATAATAGATACATCCCCTCTCTTACATACTTATTAATATTTTTATATTCATAATAGATACATCCCCTCTCTTACATACTTATTATTATTTTAGCAACTTTAGTGTTAATAGAAAATTCGGGGTGTTACACTGGGTTAGATAGAGAAGAGGAGAATCGCGGAGTGAATGATTAGATGAGCGAAACAAGTAAGGAGAAAATAAAAATTAATTACCTGTCATCTTGCTGAAACAAGGAGAGGAAGAAAGAGAAAGAGGCGAATGGGGAAAGCCCAGCCTCTGACTTCTCGATCTCGAAAGAAGCACGGCTTTTATCCGAAACCGGAAGGCTCCAAGCCCGAGTAGCTTCGCCTCAGCTGGCGACCGCCTCCGTACAGTTGGGAGTACCAGAAATCAGGACCGAGACCAAGCAGCTTGTCCGGAAAGAAATCGTTTTGAAAAGGTGAAACCACAGAAATGAAATGGAGTTGCGGAGGAATTGAAAAGTAAAAGGGAAAGGATAAGCACCAACATATGGAGGGAAACGAAATAATGCAGCGGGAAATAAAATGTTATGGGGGGAAAACGAAAAGTTGGGTGGGAATGTTTCATATGTGCGGACCTGCGCTTTCTCATCGGTGCATACCTTCCAAACAAAAAGTTATGGGATTACTTTTATGTTATTAATTATGTTTATTAGCTATTAACTACTAGCAATAAATGGTGAAATATAATAATTAATTATTAGTACCTATTTCGAGTTTATTAATAAAGTGTTATTAATTATATTTTTTAACTATTAAATATAATTAATAAAAAATAAATATGACTTAATTACTAACCACGAATAGTCAACAATAACAAGTAATTATATATAGTGAATATTAGGCTCACATCCCTATTTTGAAACTTAATTAGGCTCACATCCGGTCATAAACTTATTATAAATTAGGTCCCTGTTTTCAAAACTTATAAAATCATAAAAAAAAAAATCGTAAATTAGTATTAAAATAAATTATGCATTATACAAAAAATTCAGTTCAAAAATCATGTCAGAAAGAAGAAAACAGCAAAAAAAACTGCAGTTAAATGCATAATATTATGCACGTTTTTGATTTTATTGCATGCATATGTGCAATTATTACAGTTCTTACAACGCCTAGATTTAACTGCATATTTCAGTTCATGTTTATTTGCATCCAAATGTGCAAATATCTCAGAAAATATGCACACATGTGTACAACATTTTTATAGGATAACGCGTTAGCTAAAAGTAGGGACCTAATTTATAAAAAAAATAAAAAAGAAAGTTAAAATTAAAACCCGCCCCCTATTTTCTGAGTTCCGCCTTTTCTTATTTTTTTAAAAAAAATTGTGCGGTACTTCATAAAAAAAAAATTCTAAAATCTGGAAATAATTTCAGGATCCCACGCAAATCAAAAAAAAAAGTTGCATACATTTATGCAATTATTACTGATAATTGCATATATGTATGCAACTTTTCCGTAAGCTGTGTTCGGTTTGGAAATCTGAAAATAAACCTACACAAATGTGTGCAAGTATTTGAAATTTTTGCACACATGTAAGCATGTATTTGCATGAATAAAAATCAACGAAGTTGAATGTAGTGAAAAATAAGCACGGATGTATGCAGGAAAATGATATATGTGCATACTATTATGCATTTAACTCCAAATTTCGTTTTTTTCTGTTTTTTTTATTTTTGACGCCTTATTTGATGGTTTTTTATTCTGATTTTTTTAGCGTTTACATGTTTTATTTAAATACGAATTTACGTGATTTTTTTATATTTTTTGATGAATTTTCAGAAAATAGGGACCTAATTTACAATAAGTTTATGACCGGGTTTTTTTTATATTTTGAAACTTAATAGGGACCTCTAAAAAACGCACCCTTATATATAAATGATTAAATCTTATAAAATTTCAAATTTTATAGAAGTTATAATTCTATTTCATATTGTAATTCATGAAAATTTAAAATTTTGTTTTTGATTTTTATGAATTATTCTAAATTTATTACAAAATTTTCCAACTTTATTAAAACAATACTTCATATTGTTAATTATTTAATGGTAACTATTAATTTTAACTTTTTATTTATTATCTATTTATTATCAAATATTACATATTAATTATATTTAATTATTAATTCTTTAATATTAATCATCTAAACATTAAACGTTAAATATTAATTATGGAATATTGATAATAATTATTCGATACAAATTATTAATTACTAAATAATTAATATTACTCATAACATAATCAATAGTATTCATAAAAAAATTGCAAGACAGTATTCATTTAATATTAATCAATAAATTGAAATTTTTATTTGTTAAATTTTGTTTTTTTAAATATTGAATATAAAAAATAATGATTGATTAACAATGATTAGAAATTAGAAATTATTAATTATTAATTGTTAATCAACCATGAAAAGTAACACATAAACTTCCCAAATTTTAATTAAGAAATAAGGATTTGTAAAATAGTTAATATTATATAGTAATTAATAATTAATCAGCATTAATTTTCAAAAAAAAAAATCAGCATTAACTATTGAATTTTATTTACTTATAATAGTCATTATTTATTATTAATTACTAATGTATTATTAACATTAATTATTTAAAATTTAAATTTACTAATTAATTACTAAGTAATAACACAAATTTAAAACATTTGATAAATAAAAAATATAAAAGTTCGTTTCAAATCTCTTGGAAAACTGCAGGAAAATAGCTTCAAAATTATGTCGACGGTAATCCGACTCTATTAGCAACGGAATTTAGTGTCAAATATTATATGACGGTAAAGAGCTGCAATTTCCATTGATTTACCAACAGAATTAGTATTCGACGGTAATAATTTATAATAAGATAACATATAAAATCCAAAATATTTTCTCTTACAAAGCCCACGGAAATCCGCCACTAATTAGCGATGAAATTTTCCGCTGCTAAAAATCTGTCGTTAATCTCGGTTTTTCTTGTAGTGATAGAAGTGGTGCAAACTGATGTTGGTATTTTTATTTCTCAAAAGAAGTATGTCCAAGAAATTTTAGATAGGTTCCAAGTGAAGAATTGCAATGCACTAGGCACCCCAAGTGAAGTTGGATTGAAGCTTATCAAAGAACCCGAAGGGAAGAAGGTTAACAACACTCTATATAAACAAATAGTTGGAAGTCTAATGTACTTGACAGCCACAAGACCAGATATAATGCATGGTGTGAGTCTCATCAGTAGATATATCGAATGTCAACGAGAGATGCATCTTCTTACTGCAAAAAGAATTTTTCGGTATTTGCATGGTACAGCTGCTTTTGGGTTGTTCTATCGAAAGGGAGAAAAAACATAGTTAGTTGGTTTTACTGATAGTGATTATGCAGGAGATTTGGATGATAGGAGAAGCACATCTGGTTATGTTTTTATGATGGGCTCGGGAGCTGTTTCATGGTCTTCAAAGAAGCAAGAAATTGTCACTTTATCAACAACTGAAGCAGAGTTTGTAGCTGCAACAGCAAGTGCATGTCAAGCTGTTTGGTTAAGGAAGATTCTTGAAGAGTTAAAATCCAAGCAAACAGGAGCCACTGTAATTTATTGTGATAATAGCTCAGCAATTAAACTCTCAAAAAAATCCCCTTTTTCATGGTAGAAGTAAACACATTGATGTGAAATATCACTACTTGAGGGAGCTCACTATGAAAGAAGTTATTGATCTCATCTATTGCAGAAGTGAAGAACAAGTGGCTGATATATTCACCAAGCCTCTCAAATTACCTACATTTCAGAAACTAAGAAAAATGCTTGGGATATGTGCTTTGGATAATCAAGCTGGAATGAAGCAAACTGAATGTTTGTATACACATCAGTTTAAGGGAATGAATGTTAGAAAATATTGCATAAGAATCACCATCTATCAATAATTGCAGAGTCTTTTGGTGTTTCAAATTATAGTCAAAGGGTCACCTTGTTTTTGTTGCAAATTTATTTTTCTATCCATTCATATGTAACCCACTGATATAAATAGATGTCAAGAAAGCAATGAAAGTAACTCCCCACAATTTTATTCTTCTTCTTCTTCGTGTGTTATATATATATATATATTGTGTTGAACTTCTAGGTAATAGATTTGGTTCATCAACTGAAAAGAGTAAGAGAAATCTAATTTGGGTGGTCACCAAGATGAAAGTTCTAATTGAGCAAGGACGATTTTGTAAAAGCAGTGATCTACGCTTTGGACTATGGCTATGGTGCACATCCAAAACCAAATTTACTTGATCAAGTTTTGTGATTTATGACCACAACATCAACAACGGAATGTCTTCAAGTTCCGCCAAAAGTTACAGCTAGTGTGGTTGCAGAAAGAATGGCATTTCCTTTGTCTTTGATGCATGCACTTCAGTACGCATGCACTAAAGAGGGCTGCACTTATTGGTGATGCAGCACATGCATTTCATCCTTTACCTGGCCAAGGAGTTAATTTAGGCTTTGGTGATGCTTCTTTCTACTTTGGCAAAGGTAGCTGCAGAGGGTCTATCCATGGATGCTGAAATAGGAGAGGGGTAAACTTTTGAATTATATTTTTATTTTTCAAGGTTTGAAATTCCTTTTTGTGAAGTAGGTTATGAAAAGTTCAATGCTAACCTTAATTCATACTACTTTCTTTGAATTTTGTGCAAGTTAGATATTATGATTTATTAAGTTTATTTGTAGAGTTATTTAGTCAAATTATGGATCTAAATTCATTAATAATTCTGTTTTACATACAAACTTATTCTGCATAAAATATTTGTAATCCAAAACAAACCCAAGCAGGCCTAATTATAAAACTTAATAATTAAAACACAAAGCTCTCTCAATTCTCTTACGTTATATCTATTTCTCTCTTTCCTTTTCATTCAAATCCAAGTATGGAATATGCGCTCTAGCTTTACCTATTAATTCGCATTCAATAGGGAAGAAACGAGAAGAATAATTTATGTGCTCATTAAATACGGGGTTGAAATAAAGTCTACTGCTCATGACACCTCTAAAAAGGGAAAAGTGGTTTTTAATTTGAATTTTTCTTTGCATGAACTTGGTATTTTTGTACAAATGTTGGTAATACGGGGTGGCACTGTATTTGACTGGCATTTGAT
Organism: Allium sativum; assembly: GCA_030737875.1. Taxonomy (NCBI): domain Eukaryota; kingdom Viridiplantae; phylum Streptophyta; class Magnoliopsida; order Asparagales; family Amaryllidaceae; genus Allium; species Allium sativum. The sequence continues at coordinate 357,846,509 of CM060922.1, read as the reverse complement.
TTTTGATTTTTGATTGAGGTTAGCAGTCATTTTAATTTTCACATGCTGCCTTCGGTGGAAAATCAGAAGATGTATTCCCATTTACAAAATCGTTATATGGTCCAGCTACATGCATGTGGGTTGAACATTTTAGTGTTTCAGGTTCGTATTTTCAACTGTAATTCTCTGTTTGTTGAATGGCAAAAATGCATTAGCTTTGAAATTGGGTGGGATGGCAGTGCATGCGGTAGCAATTGTATCATTTTCAGTTTTGAAATTTAGTCTGGACTTGGTTTTGAAATCGATTTTTGATTTAATTTGATGCATTAATTGTTTTTTTAATGCACAAATATTCATGGTTGTTATAATTAGTTTATTGATTAAAATTACATGCGGAGTATATAAAAGAATATGATTCTACTTCTTCTACTTTTTTTTTTTTTTTTTTTTGCAAATATGGATTTCAAAAAGATAACACGATGAATCTAGGTACCTAGAAGGTGTTTACAGCAAGTTTGATTACCTTTGTCCGATGGTTTACCCTATTGTAATTCTAATATTTGTTCTGTAACTTGCATTTGTTGCGGTATATTTGTATTTTTTTTGTTCTTTCGAACATATGGTTTATTTTTGTTCTATAGTAATTTATTCATGGTAAATTTGCTTATAGAATTTCTTTTTATATTTTTTTAACTTTTAATACGGAGAATGATTGAATCGGTTTATGTTACTGAAGATATCAATTGCATATGTTAAAATAATTTTCATATTTTGAATCTGCAACACATCAGTTGTGCGGTAAATTATCAGCTTGAAACATATAATAAGTGTTTTTGATTGTCAATTTAAAAGACTTAAGGTATTGTTGGTTATCGTCTTGAAACACCCAGTAAATGTTGTTGGTTATCATCTTGAAACACCCAGTAAATGTTGTTGGTTATCATCTTGAAACAATTATTAGGTGTCACTGATTATCATTTTGAAACACTTATTAAGTGTTGCAGATTATCAATTAAAAACACTTACCAACGTTGTTGGTAATCAACTTGAAGCACTCATTATGCCGTGCACTTTATCAATCTGAAACACCTGCTAACTGTTTCAATTTATCAATCTGAAACACCGGTTAGGCGTTTTAATTTATCAACCAGAAACACGTGCCAAGTATTTTAGTTTGTCAATCTAAAACGTAATACAGGTATTTCAAAAATCTGCAACACCTAAATAAAGTTTCTAAAGAATTTAGCAATATTTTATTACCATTTCAAACTGGTCATTTTGGTGTTGTGACACCCAGTCCAGATATATGTCACCCAGTCCAAGTATCGACAATGATAACACCAGAGATGTGTATTAATTTGATTTTCAAGTAGTAGCCCAGATAATGATAACGGTGCGTCCCATACTACGCGTCCTCACTTATCAATTTACACAACGCCAATCAATTTTCACATTAGAAAAAGAAACACAAAAACACAATAGTTTCAATCAATGAGTTTGGAATTAACCAATATAATATATCTTCGTGTCCTATACTACAAGATTAACTATATCGTTTAATTCCAACTTTGACTTCTCGAAGGGTGCAAAAATATGTGATTTTATATACGGAAATACTTAATTATGAGAAAATGGGTTTAGAAATCGATTTCGAAAACGTTGGATTATTCTTTGCTATATTTCAAAAATATCACTTATTCTATTGCCTTGAAACTAGTTTATTTAAAAACCAGTACATAGAAAACATTTGTCTCAAGAATTATATACACACGCACACATACACACACACAAAAAATCTCTTTAAAAACCAACTTTACGAAACACATGCATGTATTCATGAAATCACAAAAATACACATGGAAATCACGCATGAAATTTGTGCAATCCAAATTACGGATACATCAAAATCTTGGTGTTTGGATAACCAAACAATACTCAATTCAAGATAATCATAAGCAGTCCACAGTAGTAGTCCAGCGGTTAAGGACTTGCGTCATGATAACAGTGGCATGAGTTCGAAACCTGAAATGACATGCTAAAAGCTTACCATGCGCACACCCTAAGATCCGCCACTTATGTGGTACTCGCGGATCAGGCTAAGTGCACTAGGGAGTGTTTTACGACTCCGGTCGGTTTCTCTTCTGAACAAATTCAAAAAAAAAAAAAGATAATCATAAGCACTGATTAAAATCGAGTGGAAATGTGGCAGAACTAGTGCTTAAGCACTTAGAAAACCATTCAAGTTCATGCATGGGAACAAGAGCTAGCATGACCAAGCACAAACAAGGTTAGATGGAAGTGAACCCAGGCCAAAAAATAATAAAGTGAACATGGTACAAAAATGTACTCAATGGCCACAACAAAGAAGTGCCGAAATAAATGACTACAAGTTCGAAACAGTTCAAATTTATGCGCAGGACAAGATTCAACATGACTTAACCAATCAGTTCAAACATTGTTCAACAAGTCCAACATTACATTATCAAAACAACTCAAATGATCATAGGAATACAACATGAAGAAGTTCAACAAAGAAAGTGAACGTGCATGCCAACATAGCACTTCAAGCAAGAGGGTAAGTGTACAACAGCAAGGGAAAGAGGTCACGACATTTACAATGCCTATGCCGACATAGCGCATAGCTATGTCGACACATGTCAGCCTGGTGTCGACATAGAATATTGCATTTTACAAGAAAGAATTTCCTATGACGATACCATTTTCCAATCAAATTTTGGCCTAGCCAAACACATTATTTTGAGATGAAATTTTCCAAATCATAGACCAGTGTCCAGGCAACACAAAGAAACAAGATTTACACAAATCAGACAAGAATTGAGAAAGTTATTCTTTTTCAAAGTAGGATCAATAAAGGTTCCAAGTTGAATATTTCACTGAAGCAAAAATTTGAGTTATAGTAAATGATTTTTTTTCACAAAACTAGCAGTAAATCGGATTATACAACCATGCAATAGAGTTAAACTAGAATGTGTGAGTCAGACAACTCACCTTGGCTGGATTAGAAGGTGGTAGCCCAGATTTTGATTGAAGGCCGCGTCTAGAACCTACAGAAATGGGAAACTCTGACATGCAACCTATATGAAACTTACAGTAACTTCCTTCTATAATTCTCCAAAGATTGATCAAAAGACTCATACTATGGCTTGATTTTGTTGCTGAGATGAGGATTTGGAACTTTTCCTTTTATTTATTTCTTTAAATCCAAGCTTTTTATTAGAGATTGGAAGAGAGACATTGATTCCACATTAAAGAACAAGTAGGAAGAAAAAGGGGGTATCTGAGAAGTATTTTACTCTATTTTCTTAGATCTTTTCGTTTTTAACAAATTCACACACATGATTGTGTTGTATCTAATTTCCAAAAAAACACAACACACATGTATAAACAACTCTAAAACAATTTAAACATCATTTTAATGAATCACACACCAAAATACGCATCTTTACATTTGTTTCAAAAACATGAACAATTTTAAAGTTTAAAAATGTCCAAACACACTATTTTAACATAAATAAATTTCCAAACATAAATGTTTATTATAACACACAAAATTTAAATTTTAGTAATTCCATATTCCATTTATTTAAGATTTATATTTTCAGTAACGTTATTTACACAACTTCATTATTGTAGACAAAATAAATCTACTAACTACTTTAACATTCAAATATGAATTCTCAATTGATATTCACATTAAATATTACAGTAGCAATACAATAATTCATAAATATTGTTGTTATCATTAAAAATTCAATTTAACAACAATTTACAAAATCAAGAATACATCTTGATATAAGTCAATATTATATTGTCAGTTTAGAATTTACTTAATCATTTTCAAACATGGTTTTAAGCACAAATCTTATTTTATTATATAATTTCATCAACTTACATTTTCCAAACACAAATTCGTAATAACTAATTATTTTGTTGAAACAAACACTTCACATTTAAATATATTTTTACTTAAATATCAATTGATAATCAATATTTATTTAAACCATCGAAATACAATTGCAAACATGGATTGGAATAATTTTTCTTATAATTCTTAATGAATTTAATTTATTTCAATACGCACAATTCTTTATTTTCTTGTTTTATATTACTATACGAGTTAGGCTCACGAAGTTGTGTTTTATTCTTTTTGGTTTTAAAATCACAAAACAAACTTTAATCTGTCTAGCCCAGGTTCTCAAAAACCAAGGTTGTTACAAACTCCCCCTTAAATAAATTACGTCCTTGCAATTTACTTAAGTTAATTCATTTATAATTTCAAACTTTAACAACACATCTCAAATTTATTCCCTTAGGAAAATTCAGTTTCAGTAATCAAACACAAATGTTTGAAAATCTTTTAATTTCTCCCAACTAATTAAGATTATTGCACCACTAGAAATTCCAACCTTAATTACTCAATTATATAAAAAAAATAGCTCTTATTCCAAATAATATACACATAAGGTTTAAGTTATCCTTCACAAGACATATTTTCAGAATACATTCTCATCTTTCTTTAATATCTGACCAATAATTGACGTTGCCTTGCCACTAATGTTGTTCTGGTTTCTCATACGATGGTTGCTGCTTTGATTATTATATAAAGCAACCTCGCCATTTGTCATTTATACGACCAATGTGATGGTTGCAACCGCCTTTTAAACCCAAATCTGAGGGTGTATTTCAAAAATATTACTCATGCTTAAGATAGTTTCTTATTAAAAGCGTCTTTTATCCTCAAAATGCTTTTATATTTATTCTCTTAATTTTTATCAAAATAAATTTTTTTTCGCTTAATAACTTATTAACTCATTTCGAATAATACTAAACCACCCAATTTATTATGATTTTTACCATCATTCGGCTGCAAAGTTGATACAATATCTCTATTGCCTCGCCAGATCTTCTACAATCCTTGTCTCAACTAGTGATTTAACATTATTCTCACAAGAATATTTTCCATTATTCTATACCAGAATTTAATTCATTACACAATAATGTGCTCAGTCGTCTCGTTTAAGTGTTTAAGAAATTCTTATCGATATCGTTGATTAAACGTACCGATAAGAACCTTAATGTACTCAAAAGGCGATCCAACACAATAGATAATCATAGATTTTTAGTTCACACATGATTGCCTTTATTATTTACTATCGCAACCACTTCTGCTTTATTTCAAATAAAAACAACTCAACACTAAGTTTCACTAGATATTCACTTGGCTTATATTCACAAGTCAATTAACTCTTAACATCCACTCAATCGTCGATATTTATCATCCTTTAATCCCACTTATAGTTTCATTATATTTAGAAAAATCAAAACAATTCACTTTTTTCAGCTGTGCAAATTTGTTTCATTTCAATTTAGCATTCTTTTAACCCACAATGAATTTTACTTTCACTATCTTGGATTTAGTTTGTTTACCAATCCTAAATCATTTTATTTATAATTCAACCATCAACTAAAAACAAGAGGATGGGGTTTAAATTTCCCTCAAAAATTTCAAACTTAAGCTTTAAGCTTCAAAAGATTTGAGAGGACGAAAATTTATACAAAGACAAACTATAGATAATTAGGCTCAACAAATGGAATACTACGGAATGGAGTACATTCCTAGACGTATTCCTAAAGTTAAGATTCCATAAACTCAAATAATAAGGATCGCAAGTTAAGGATAACATTGGAACAATAAAGTAGACACAAATTGTATCATTCCGTGTTGTAACTCATGTATTATTCCCACTTTGTTTGGTGTTTGTCGTACTTTGTTCTGAATTTTGCTCTGATACCAAACTGTAATGTCCTACCCCGAGACCCACCCTAGTAAAAGCATTAATGAGTAATGTCGTCTATTAGAGAAAATAATAAGGCTGTCTAGAAGCGACCATCCGTAATCTTATATTTGAAAGTATCAAATACGTCAATTAAGTGTATACATTTTTCTTTTCTTACCTCGAGTGGATTGATGTACACAATTCATATAATATAAAACTATGATGGCTAAGGATCGTATTCAAAACAAGTCAGAACATATCATAGAATAGAATACATATAGGTACAAAATCAGAATACAACAAATACATATGCTACATACTCATATGGTTCACAAAACCATACACATATAAAAGAAATCTCAAAAGAATAAATACACAAATGATACGAATTCATGACAATACAACTAAGGTAATAGCTTCAGGAGGTATATATAGTCTATGATGGAACTGCTAACCCAACAATAACACACAATAACCTAAAATAACTCAGTATGACCCGAGTATAAATACACGGGCCGGTCTAGTTTAAACATAAAAGTATAATAAGAAAAGTGAAGTTACTGATGATAAAATAATTATCCCTTTTCATAAGAAAAGGAATCTCACAAATCACAAATAATCTCAAAGTCTCGGAGGAGATGATTACTTTCTATTAGAAGGGAACAGAATAATCAAAACAATAGATTTCACAAAAGGTAAATTCAAGAGTCTATACTCCAAATTATGTACAATAAACTCATAAGAGTTTAATATCGCAAAAGTGATCACAAATCTTAAAATTCTTGAATTTTCCATGTGGCTATAAAGAAAATTCATCATTTCAAATCAACAAAGATAGGTATAAAACATTATAATCACTAAAATCACCAAAAACACCAGATGGATCCAAACATCTTAAATTATTGCATATGCAGTAGCCAAAGAAAACTATTTTGCCACGTACTATATACTGGAAACCTACCAGTCTCTTCTAGGACACCCAGTCCAGATATAGGACTCCCAATCATGATATAGGAAACCTAGCCCTAGTACAAGACATAATAACACTAGAGAATGTGTCTTGGACTTTCAGATAGTAACCCGAACAGTGATAACAATGCACCCCACATCGCACGTCCTCGCTTATCAGTTTACACCCCGATCTAGTCAATTTCACATTCGTAAAAGAAACACAGAAATATAGAAACATTATAGCTTCGATCAATGTGTATGGAATTAACCAATATAATATATCTTCGTGTCCCATACCAATTACCACATGATTTATATATCGTTTACTCTCAACCTCGCTTACTCGAAGGGTGCAAAAATGTTTGATTTTATATACGGTAAATACTTAGTTATGAGAAAACACATTTAGAAATCGATTTATAAAATGTTGGATTATTTCTTTATAAATATCTATATTTCGAAAATATTGTTTATATTATTGCCTTGAAAAGAGCTTGTTTAAAAACCAATACACAAAAAACATTTGTCTCAAAGCTAATAATGTGTGTGTGTGTGTGTGTATATATATATGTATACAAAATCTCTTTAAAAACCAACTTTATAAAACACGTGTATAAGTTCATGAAATCACAAAAATACGCATGGAAACCATGTACGAAATTTGTGCAATCCAAATTACGGATACACCAAAATATTGGCGATTGGATAACCAAAATACACTCAGCTCAAGATAATCACAAGAAGTGATTGAAATTAAGTGGAAATGTGGCAAAACCAGTTCTTTGGCACTTAGAAAATCGTTTTGGGTCAAGAACAACAACAAAAGCTTGCATGACCAAGCATAGACATAGTTAGATGGAAGGCCAACAAATAATGAAATGAACATGGCACAAAAATATGTACAATGGCCACAACAAACAGGTGCCGAAGTAAATGACTACGACTTTAAAATAGTTCAAGTGTATGCATAACTCAACATGACATAATCAAACATTTCAAACATAGTCCAACAAGTCCAACATAACATTATTAAAACAGGTCAAATGATTAAAGGAATGCAATAGGAAGCAGTTCAACAAAGAAAGTGAACATGTAGGTCAACACAACAGTTCGAGCAAGAAGGCAATTGCATAATAACAAGCGAAAGAGGTCACGACGTTTACAATGCCTGTGTCAACACATGGCATAGCCTTGTCAACACATGTTGGCCCTATGTCGACATAGACCATCGTGTTTACCAGAAAGGACTGTCTATGACGATACTCTTTCTAATCAAGTTCTGGCCTAGCTAGACACATTATCTTAAGATGAAATTTTCCAAAATCATAGATCAATGTCCAGGAAACATAAAGAAATAAGATTCACCCAAATCAGACAAGAATTGAGAAAGTTATTTTTCCTCAAAGTAGGAACAACAAACGTTTAGAGTTGAATATTTCACTAAAGCGAAAATCTGAGTTACAGTAAATGATTTTTTTCCACAAAATAGCGATAAATCAAATTATACATGCAATAGGGTTAAGCTAGAATGTGTGAGTCATACAACTCATCTTAGCTGGATTAGAAGGTTTTAGCCCTAATTTTGATTGAAGACCACTTTTGAAACCTATAGAAATGAGAAATTATGACATGCAACCTGTAGAAAACTTACAGTAACTCTTTTTTATTTTTCTAAAGATTGATTAAAAGACTCCTCCCGAGGCTTGATTTTGTTCCCGAGATAAGGATTTAGTAGCTTTTCCTTTTATTTATTTATTTGAATCTAAGCTTTCAATTAATGATTGGAAGAAAGACATTAATTTTGAAGTGAAGAACAAGAAGGAAGAAACAGAGGGTATCTGAGATGAGTATATATATTACTCTGTTTTCTCATATCTTTCCTTTTCTTTTTTAACAAATTAATAAACATAACTATGTTATGTATAATTTTCTCAAACGCAATACACATGTATAAACAACTCACATTTTAAATATCATTTTAATGATTTACACACCAAAATACACGTCTTTACATTTATTTTGAACACAGCGAACATTTTTAAAGTTCAAAAATTATTCAAACACACTAGTTTAACCCAAATAAATTTATAAACACAAAATGTTTATTATAACACACAAAATTTACATTTTGTTAAAAACACTTGTTCCATATTCCATTTATTTAAGATTCGTATTTTCAACAATGTAATTTACACAACTTCATTGTTGTAGACAAAATAAATCTACTAACTATATTAAAATATTTTAACCTTCGAATATGGATTTTGAATCAATATTCATATTACTTATTACAATAACAACCCAATAATTCACAAATATTGTTATTATCATCAAAAATATATTTCAGCAACAATTTACAAAATCAAGAATACATTTCGACACAAATCAATATTATATTATCATTTAAAATTTACTTAACCATTTCCCATCATGGTTTTAAACACAATATTAGAATTTTTCATCAACTTACATTTCCCTAAACAAACCTTCTTTCATATTGAAAATATATGTTTACTTAAATATTGATTGCTAATCAATATTTTATATTTTTAGTATTTATTTAAACCCATAAATATAATATAACAGACACAAATTGGAATGAATTTTCTTACAATTCTAAATGAGTTTAATTTATTCCAATACGCATAATTATTTTATTTTCTCATTTTAAAATACTATATAATTTAAGCTCTGAACTCATATTTTATTCTTCTTGGCTTTAAAATCACTAAACACGCTTTCATTTGTCTAGCCCAAGTACCCAAAATTAAGGTTGTTACAAACCTCGCAAGTCTTGCAAGCCTTGCTACAAAATCCATGAGAACACCTACTTCCATGTCGTTAAGATCCGTCTCTTCCATATGCTGACCATAGGGACCTAATAACTCCTTCGAAATCCACTGCATGCAGCTGCTTCTGGAAACCCTATGTATAACGACCCGAACTTCCCCGTGACGGAAAGCCCGGATTGAGTTGAGAACAAGCCACATTGGAACACAAACAGAAGAACATTTCATTGCTTATTACAAAAATTCCATCAGAATACAAGAATATAATAGAGTATGAATAAATATTACATATCAGATACCAGAGATTTACAATACATTACATAGTAGCGGAAAATAATACAAAACACAACTGAAAAGAATATACGGATACAGAGCTTTACGAATATCATTCCAGCTGTAAACCAAGATCCTACGAATATAAATCTGCAAAACCAAAACTACTAGCTGCTCGTGGAAAATAGGGGCACCAGGAGTTTAGGTTAAAACAATAAACTCCAGGTCAGTCATGTGACTGGTGTGAGAACTAAAATAGTTATTAATCTATATTTTAAAGTTCGGTAAATCAAGGGACCACACCGTATAACACGGAACGGGTTTCCTCCCAGAATACCGGTGCATATAACAAAACAGCGCAATGTTTTTTTGAAAAATGAAGCTATTATAAGATCTAGGTCCTATCACATAATGCAACGCAAGCCAGGGGATAGGGTTTTCCCTTATAATAGCCAAACATGTTTGGTACGTTAAAACAAATCACTTGATACTATTATAAGTGCATAGTGCCAAAAAAATTTCAATCATAGACGGCATAAGTGCCCCATACCACTATGTCACCATATACAGGTTTACAATCAAGACGCAAAATGTCGTATTGAAAGTTGGATTTCCATCTGTGAACCGAGGTAAGGGATCGTCCTCACCGCTTCGAGACGCTCTAGCCCGTGTCTCAGGACCCAGACTCAGGTGGGCCCTTGGATCGTCAGGGCCGGTCCACTCGATGTGGATTAAACTTAAACCCTGGACAATGCGTTTCCCCGCCCTTTGGGGAGTCAATGAGCCAAATAACTCCATCGGTCCCGGATCGACCGATATAACCGAGGCGCCTCGCTATCCATTATCCACATAAGTAAAATGTTCGGGCGTGTAAAACCGAAAACACCACTCCTAGCTAGAAGGAAACGCATGCCCTCCCTGAGGTCCTCCCGTTTCTAGTTCACACAGGGATGTGAGGTTTGCGAATTAATGCTACACAAAGCTACGCTGTATTAAAGCCGTGCTTTGATCATCAACCACAAGACCCTGCATTTCAACAGAAGCCTTGATCATTTGTATCTCAACATGCCACACAGGCAATTCATGCCATGCGACTGATATCTATCGATATATAACCTCTGAGCTCATACGTCTCAGAGAAGGGCGTTAAGCAAGATAATAAATTCTCCACCGCCAAACAGATATATATTTAATAGAAATCAATCAACACAGAATAAAATCCAATGTCAGATACACAATCCATTTACAAATCTGTTCTGGGTCTGAACAAAACCGGAGGAACCTTATTCCTCACATATCCATCGATCTCCAAGTACGTCTGGACGATCACCAACTGATTCCCTCCTCTTGGGTGTACAGCCCAATCAAGATCATCAGTAATTATCCTAACGACATGAAGACCTCTGGTCTTCAATCACCGTCTTCATTGTCGACTTATCGTCGATTCAGTTATTCAGAATGGGATAAACCCGGTCTTTTCGAATAACTCGCGTATATAATAAACAAGTGTTACAAAACACAACATACGCCTCATTCCAATCCAGAATATTCCTTTATTCAAATATTCTTTTACTTTGGGAAAGGTTCCCATTAATTTTATCAAAGATAAATTCCTTAAATTTATTCTTTAATCTTTCTTTGAATATCAATTCAAACCAAATTATGGTTTATCCGAACTAGTCGAGATTAACGAACCTTACCGAAGTAATCATTTGTTTTAATTTGCCAATCCCAACCTATTCATCCCATGAAGTAAAACTGGTAATACTTCATATCTAACACCACGGTGTTATCGGTAAATTCAATTACCATTTCACGTTCAAATCTAATTAAAGATTTAACTATCGCCTGGAGCAAAACTGGTAATACTCCATTCTTGATCATTTCAATCTAATTAAAGATTCATTAAAACTCCACTTGGTTTTAATCTTCTAAAAAATCAATATTAATGATTATTTAACTTGGGAAATCATATCATGTCTTTGACTGGGTTAAAGAACCAATGTCATTTAAAACACGGTTCACGATAAACCCAAAATCACATTCTATTCCATCAGCCTTTAACCGTAAATTAGCAAGTGAATAATTCCCTAAGTGTTAACCCCAAAGGCCGAAACCAAAATCAGATCAATACCCAAGAAACTATCTAACTTAACTAATCTCCAGTTAGTTTCTGATTTTCTTAACTCCGTTGGGTCTAAGAACAGTATCATTATGGATACCATTCACGACAACCCAAAATCACATTCCATTAACGATGGAATCTTCATGGAAAACAAATCGATATATAATCGATATAAACTTCCATATCCAACTAACAATATAAATGGAACGGCAAAGCCTTTTAAGTTCCATATATATTAGCAGTCCTCATACACAGAAATTCACTTCGATTATTACCAAATCGAATTCCATTCCATTCCAATTTATTTTATTTAAATTGGAAAACTTTACTTTGGAAAATCTCCTTTAAATCTTAACAAAAGATTTATAAATTCCAAATCACATTTCACTGTGAATCGAGCTAAAGAACGAATGTCGTTAAAACACAGTTCACAACAAACCCAATTCAAATTCCATAAATTATCGGGTTAAAGAACAAATGTTATTTAAAACACCGTTCACGATAAACCCACAAATCAATTCCAATTCGATTCCAATTAAATATCATTTAATTGGTATACTTCATTAAATCCAAATAAAAAGATTTAATCTTTTTCTCAATTGGGTTTAAGAACAGTGTTAATGAAGACACCATTCACGACAAACCCAAATTCCATTTGATATTAAATACAAGGCTCTAAATAGAAAATATATCGGCTTATATTCAATATCAAATCCTACGACCAACAAATATTGTATCGGAAATAACGATATAAATATATCTTACAAATTTCCATAACAATATCTCTATAATCTCGAAATCCAACATCGAAATATTCCAAAGACAATATAGATTCAAATCAATTTCCAATTTATATATTGGAAATTCTGATTATTTTTAAAACCATTTCAAATCCAATTTATTTATTTTAAAAATAAAAGGATTACAACTAGTTTAAAACTAGTTCATTTCGACAAAAATCTATCTTTATCTTTTCAAATATGGAATTTTTCATCCCAATTATTTCCAAATCATTTCTTATGATTTTACACAAATTATTGATATTTTTAATAATTTTATAAAGGCCCGTACAGTCGATTTCCATAAACAGCCATCGAACTGCACTTTAAGCGACCTTTTCCAAATTTGATTTGGACATAATTCCAAATCCAACCGTTAGATTTCAAATCTCTAATATTCATTAGAAAGCCCTTTTCGATACGAACCCAACGGTTCCGTTTTTGGAGAATCCGAAGGTCGGATCTCCCGTAATGCCCATTCGAAGTCAATGGTCGAAATTCGCGAACAGCCGTAGTGCGGCGCGTTCTATTCAGGTCATTATATAATATATATGATATATATTATATATATAATATATATTTCGTCGATTTCCTTTTAAACGTATTTTATAAATCGTTTTAAATTCGTTTTCAAAACGATTTCAACTTCGTGTTCAATTTCAAATCAAAATTGAATATTCCATATCATCGATATATAAATGATAACATTTTCAAAACATTATATTTTGAAATCAATTCCTTTTCGATATTCATCATAAAAATGAATAAAATCGATATAAATATTGTTCATGTCAAAATGGCGTCAAGCTAATCAACACGGCTTTATATATTTAAATATTTTCGTGCCCATCCCAAATCGGACATCAAAATCAGATTTTGATTCTTTTCTGAATATTGTTTGAAAATATTCGTTATTTTAAAATATTCATTCTTTCTGAACTGGAATCCGACACAGTCAATTACCATATAATTTGATTATATGGATTTCACACAACAAATGTGTATAACAACAATGAAAACAGCAATCCATCATCCAGAGTGCATTCTACACTGTGTAAGCATCAAATATAAATATTTAACGCTTATAACAGCCTGTCAATCAATCGATCGACATAAAGCTAATTATAGGGATTAGCGTACGTCTAATTTCATCCCAACACCCGTGTGGGGTTTTCAAACAACGAACACAGATTTATTTGTGCAGTTGGGCGATGTGTAAAATTTATCGTCCCAATCAATATCAGTCAAATGTGTGTACATAAATAAATCATCCGATTTGTTTATAAATATTTATTTATGTATACGTTAAAAATTATATTTTTAACTATAAAATATTTATTCATTCCCTTAACACAATCAATTTTCACAACACATCATTCAAACAAACAAGTCATTCATAGTCTGTGGACGACGGATGTCGGGTGCTGCTAAGCACCGTCTGCCTCCTAGTATATATTTCAACTAGAAAAATAAATTAAAAGTGAGAAGTTCTCACATTTGTTTTCCACTCCTCCATTTTCTATTTCTGAACGGTTCGGATTTGCCCCAGCGTTTTGTACTCTTCACAGATTCCAACGCAATCTGTTTCACGCAGTTTATATTAAAAATCACATTTTTAATAACGCTGCTACATTTATAAAAATAGCATTTTTATAACGCTACTGTATATGTAAAAATCATATTTTTACATTGTTTCTTTCTATATAAAAATTATATTTTTATATCTCTACTTCTTATATAAAAATCGAATTTTTTTCTTTCTTCATATATAATAAAAATCATATTTTTATATTCTCTATCTTATAAAAATCATATTTTTATTCGCTAGAAATATAAATAAAAATCCTATCTTTTCATACATATAAAAATCAAACCTTTTTCTAACTTAAAATCTCATCTTTCTCTAATTAATAACCATACCTTTATGTTAAATAAAAATCATATTTTTCTTTGCTTTCTAGATAAGAAAAATCATATCTTTTCTTTTTCAAAGATCATATCTTTATATACTATCTATATAAAAAATGATTTTTAAAAATATGGTTTTAACATATAAAAACTGATTTTTATAAATTAAAAACTCACCATTTCATGAAAATCGGAGCTTCGTCGAAAAGGGGGTTCGCTGGATTGGTGGAGGCAGAAGGAGGCCGGCGCAGGGCCCTGTCGCGGCGGAGGCAACACGGTGGTGGCGCGGGGATGGCCTGGCGTGGCCGGAATGGGCAGTTTTGGGTAGAAAGGGGATTCGGGCGCGAGGTCTGGGGGGGCTCTTGCGGTGGATTCGAGAAGAGGGGGGTTTGGAGAGAGAAGCCGAGGGCGGTGGCGGTGGGTGCCACCAGCGGCGGCGCGGCTCCATCGAGGGGGAGGGGTGGGGGGCGACGGGATCTTTGGAGCGTGGGTTTTCTTTTCTTTTCTTTTTATTTTTAACGACGAGGCTGAGTGATTGTGAAGAGAGAGCTTAGGGAGAGTTGACTAGGTTTTATAATTTATAATTTATTATTTTTAATTCCACAAAAAGTAACTTTTTAATTCGAACTTCAAATTGAACCCACCGATTGTTGTCCATAGCTAATTACCCCCACTCCGAACATAATGGGATAGGTATCGTAACCCAAGTCTATCGTTTCGATCAATTTTCGTCGAAATCAAAATATAAATTTATATATTGAATTTGAACGCACATTTAATTTTACCGGGGCCGCATACGGACACCAAAAATTTTAGAAAAATTATTTCTAGCTTCGTAAATTATGAATTTCGGAATCTAGCAATAATTTGACATACCGGATCCAACAAAAGTGATTTTGTCGAAAATAGAGGTCGTTTGCAAAATTTCCATTTTAAAGGGCTATATTTTCCATAGCGACTATTCTGAATTTTCAACTGGGGATAACTTTTTATTCCCGCTATGAAATTTCAATTTTTCGGATTCGTTGGAAAGATATTCTCAAATAGATTCAAATATTTCTGGTTTCGCTAAAATCTGGTTTATTTTGAATCCTGTACATTCATTTGAAATTGGAAATTGAATTTTCAAACTACCGCGCCATTTTCAGTTTCTTTTATAATTAAAAATAAATATTTATATTCTAATGTCTATTCAAATAAATTTCTTGTCGTTACTATTTAAAATAAATCATTTTAAATTTTCAAAATTCATCAAAATTTCCAATTTTTTTTTTTAAATTGGCCCATATTTCCGGGTTATTACAATATCCCCCACTTAAAACTTTTCGTCCCCTAAAAGGAACGAAGCTGAAAGTTGTTTTACAAATCAACTCAACTTTCATTATTTTCATTACGGCTAAAGTTCTTCAATTTTTCAGTTTCTAAGAACTTTTCAAATTTTTCAGAAATTTGGCTAACACGTTAAATTTTCGAAAAATTTCGCCATAACCTCCCCTGCACGGGAGCACCGGGAAAATCCCGAAATTTCCATACAGGCCTCTCCAATCCAAAAAGAAAAAGAAACAGTCAGTCGGCTCATAAAATCATCCAAAACCTAAGAAATACAATAAACATGTACCTATTTGTCGGGCAAACAATTTTATTCCTCTTCTCTAGCCTCCTTGCTTTGATCGGTTCACACATATATATGTACATGTGTGCAATTCCAAACAAATTCCAATACAATTAAATATTTGGCACAATTTGGTTATATATACCATTCTTTCACATAATGGTTTAATGAATAATCATACAAAACAACCATCAATCAATTAGTTGATTAACGTTTCAAATTCATAATTTTGATACATATACAGAAAATCATGTTTTTGATGCCAAATCACAACAATAGCCCTATCTAGTTTTGGTTCTCACACTAGTCAATTGGAAATATATAGAAATCCCACTTTCGAAACACGAAAATAAATTCTGATGATGACGCGTCAATCATCAGAATCATGTCCGAGCGACTAGAGTGTGATTCTATATCTACCCAGTAAATTCGAGGCTTCATATACACGTGGATCAGACATATATTCAAAATCTCTATATACCCGATTTTCCAAATCAACATAAGAATAATATTCAAATACGTATAACAGATTTTAAATTTTCAAAACAAAAATGGTTTTGATCTTTATTTTTAAAAATACACTCTTCACACTCGTTCTAGGATACTACTGATCCTATCTCTAACGGGTCATTCCTATTGGATATTACTTATCCAATCTCTAATGAATGCTTTCGTTTGGTTCTAATGTGTCTTGTTCTCCGAGCTTTGTAAACCAAAGCTCTGATACCAAATATAACGACCCGAACTTCCCCGTGACGGAAAGCCCGGATTGAGTTGAGAACAAGCCACATCAGAACACAAACAGAAGAACATTTCATTGCTTATTACAACAATTATATCAGAATATAAGAATATAACAGAGTATGAGTAAATATTACACATCAGATACCAGAAATTTACAATACATTACATAGCAGCGGAAAATAATACAAAACACAACAGAAAAGAATATACGGATACAGAGCTTTCCGAATATCATTCCACCTGTAAACCAAGATCCTGCGAATATAAATCTGCAAAACCAAAACTACAAGCTGTCCATGGAAAATAGGGGAACCTAGAGTTTGGGTTAAAACAATAAACTCCAGGTCAGTCATGTGACTGGTGTGAGAACTAAAACAGTTACTAATCTTTATTTTAAAGTTCGGTAAATCAAGGGGCCACGCCGTATAACACGGAACGGGTTTCCTACCAAGAATACCAGTGCATATAACAAAACAACGCAATGTTTTTTGGAAAAAATGAAGCTATTATAAGACCCAGGTCCTATCACACAATGCAACACAAGCCGGGGGATAGGGTTTTCCCTTATAATAGCACAACATGCTTGGTACGTTAAAAAAAATCACTTGAAACTATTATAAGTGCATAGTGTCAAAAAATTTCAATCATAAGTATCAATCATAGACGACATAAGTGCCCCATACCACTATGTCGCCATATATAGGTTTACAATCAAGACCGCAAAATGTCGTATTGGAAGTTGGATTTCCATCTGTGAACCGAGGCAAGGGATCGTCCTCACCGCTTCGAGACGCTATAGCCCGTGTCTCAGGACCCAGACTCAGGTGGGCCCTTGGATCGTCAGGGCTGGTCCACTCGATGTGGATTAAACTTAAACCCTGGACAATGCGTTTCCTCGCCCTATGGAGCATCAATGAGCCAAATGACTCCATCGGTCCCGGATCGACCGATATAACCGAGGCGCCTCACTATCCATCATCCATATAAGTAAAATGTCCGGGCGTGTAAAACCCAGAACACCACTCCTAGCTAGAAGGAAACGCATGCCCTCCCTGAGGTCCTTCTCCCGTTTCTGGCTCACACCGGGGTGTGAGGTTCGCGAATAAACACTACACAAAGCTACGCTGTATTAAAGCCGTGCATTGATCATCAACCACAAGACCCTGCTTTTCAACAGAAGCCTTGATCATTTGCATCTCAGCATGCCAAACAGGCAATTCATGCCATGCGACTGATATCTATCGATATATAACCTCTGTGCTCATACATCTCAGAGAAGGGCGTTAAGCAAGACAATAAATTCTCCACCGCCAAACAGATATATATTTAATAGAAATCAATCAACACAGAATAAAATCCAATGTCAGACACACAATCCATTTACAAGTCTGTTCTAGGTCTGAACGAAACCGGAGGAACATTATTCCTCGCATATCCATCGATCTCCAAGTACGTCTGGACGATCACCAACTGATTCCCTCCTCTTGGGTGTACAACCCAATCAAGATCATTAGTAATTATCCAAACAACGTGAAGACCTCCGGTCTTCAACCACCGTCTTTATCGTTGATTTATCGTCGATTCAGATATTCAGAATGGGATAAACCCGGTCTTTTCGAATAACTCGCGTATATAATAAACAAGTGTTATAAAACACAACATACGCCTCATTCCAATCCAGAATATTCCTTTATTCAAATATTCTTTTACTTTGGGAAAGGTTCCTTTTAACTTTATCAAAGATAAATTCTTTAAATTTATTCTTTAATCTTCCTTTGAATATCAATTCAAACCAAATTATGGTTTATCCAAACTAGTCGGGATTAACGAACCTTACCGAAGTAATCATTTGTTTTAATTTCCCAATCCCAACCTATTCATCCTATGAACTAAAACTGGTAATACTTCATATCTAACACCACGGTGTTATCGGTAAATTCAATTATCATTTCACGTTCAAATCTAATTAAAGATTTAACTATCGCCTGGAGCAAAACTGGTGATACTCCATTCTCGATCGTTTCAATCTAATGATTCATAAAAACTCCACTTGGTTTTAATCTTCTCAAAAATCAATATTAATGACTATTTAACATAGGGAATTATATCCTGTCTTTAACTGGGTTAAAGAACCAATGTCATTTAAAACACGGTTCACGATAAACCCAAAATCACATTCTATTCCATCATCCTTTAACTGTAAATTAGCAAGTGAATAATTCCCTAAGTGTTAACCCCGAAGGCCGAAACCAACATCAGATCAACACCCAAGAAACTATCCAACTTAACTAATCTCCAGTTAGTTTCTGATTTTCTTAACTCTGCTGGGTCTAAGAACAGTATCATTAAAGATACCATTCACGACAACCCAAAATCACATTCCATTAACGGTGGAATCTTCATGGAAAACAAATCGATATATATATATATAATCGATATAAACTTCCATATCCGACTAACAATATAAATGGAATAACGGCAAAGCCTTTTAAATTCCATATATATTAGCAGTCCTCATCCACAGAAATTCACTTCAATTATTACCAAATCGAATTCCATTCCATTCCAATTTATTTTATTTAAATTGGAAAACTTTACTTTGAAAAATATCCTTTAAATCTTAACAAAGATTTATAAATTCCAAATCACATTTCACTGTGAATCGAGCTAAAGAACGAATGTCGTTAAAACACAGTTCACAACAAACCCAATTCACATTCCATAAATTATCGAGTTAAAGAACAAATGTTATTTAAAACACCGTTCACGATAAATCCACAAATCAATTCCAATTCGATTTCAGTTAAACATCATTTAATTGGTATACTTCATTGAATCCAAATAAAAAGATTTAATCTTTTTCTCAATTGGGTTTAAGAACAGTGTTAATGAAGACACCATTCACGACAAACCCAAATCTCATTCGATATTAAATACAAGGCTCTGAATAGAAAATATATCGGCTTATATTCAATATCAAATCCTACGACCAACAAATATCGTATCCGAAATAACAATATAAATATATCTTTCAAATTTCCATAACAATATCTGTATAATCTCGAAATCCAACATCGAAATATTCCAAAGACAATTTCGATTCAAATTAATTTCCAATTTATATATTGGAAATTCTGGTTATTTTTAAAACCATTTCAAATCCAATTTATTTATTTTAAAAATAAATGGATTATAATTCTAGTTCAAAACTAGTTCATTTCGACAATTTTTATCTTTTCAAATATGGAATTTTTCATCCCAATTCTTTTCAAATCATTTCTTATGATTTTACACAAATTATTGATATTTTTAATAATTTTATCAAGGCCCGTACAGTCGATTTCCATCAACGGCCATCGAACTGCACTTACAGCGACCTTTTCCAAATTTGATTTGGACATAATTCCAAATCCAACCATTAGATTTCAAATCTCTAATATTCGTTAGAAAACTCTTTTCGATACGGACCCAAGGTTCCAGATTTAGGAGAATCTGACGGCCGGATCTCCCGTAATGCCCATTCGAATCTATGGTCGAATTTCGTGAACTGCCACAGCGTGGCGCGTTCTATTCAAGCCATTATATTATATATATAATATATATTTCGTCGATTTCCTTTTAAAAGGTATTTTATAAATCATTTTAAATTCGTTTTCAAAACGATTTCAACTTCATATTCAATTTCAAATCAAAATTGAATATTCCATATATATCATCGATATATAAATGATAACATTTTCAAAACATTATATTTTGAAATCAATTCCTTTTCGATATTCATCATAAAAAAGAATAAAATCGATATAAATATCGTTCACGTCAAAATGGTTTCAAGCTAATCAACACGGCTTTATATATTTAAATATTTTCGTGCCCATCCTAAATCGGACATCAAAATCAGATTTTGATTCTTTTCTGAATATTGTTTGAAAATATTCGTTATTTTAAAATAATCGTTATTTTAAGATATTCATTCTTTCTGAACTAGAATCCGACACAGTCAATTACCATATAATTTGATTATATGGATTTCACACAACAAACGTGTATAACAATAATGAAAACAACAATCCATCATCCAGAGTGAATTCTACATTGTGTAAGCATCAAATATAAATATTTAACGCTTATAGCAGCCTGTCAATCAATCAATCGACATAAAGCTCATTATTGGGATTAGTGTATGTCCAATTTCATCCCAACACCCGTGTGGGGTTTTCAAACAACGAACACAGATTTATTTGTGCAGTTGGGCGATGTGTAAAATTTACTGTCCCAATCAATATCAGTCAAATGTGTGTACATAAACAAATCATCCGATTTGTTTATAAATATTTATTTATATATACGTTAAAAATTATATTTTTAACTATAAAATATTTATTCATTCCCTTAACACAATCAATTTTCACAACACATCATTCAAACAAACAAGTCATTCATAGTCTGTGGACGACAAATGTCGGGTGCTGCTAAGCACTGTCTGCATCCTAGTATATATTTCAACAAGAAAAATAAATAAAAAGTGAGAAGTTCTCACATTTGGTTTCCACTCCTCCATTCTCTATTTCTGAACGGTTCGGATTTGCCCCAGCGTTTGATACTCTTCAAAGATTCCAACGCAATCTGTTTCACGCAGTTTATATTAAAAATCACATTTTTAATAATGCTGCTACGTTTATAAAAATAACATTTTTATAACACTGCTGTATATATAAAAATCATATTTTTACAACGCTTCTTTCTATATAAAAATTATATTTTTATATCTCTACTTCTTATATAAAGATCGAATTTTTTTCTTTCTTCATATATAATAAAAATCATATTTTTATATTCTCTATCTTATAAAAAAAACATATTTTTATTCGCTAGAAATATAAATAAAAATCCTATCTTTTCATACATATAAAAATCAAACCTTTTTCTAACTAAAAATCTCATCTTTCTCTAATTAAAAATCATACCTTTATGTTAAATAAAAATCATATTTTGCTTTGCTTTCTAGATAAGAAAAATTATATCTTTTCTTTTTCAAAGATCATATCTTTATATACTATCTATATAAAAACTGATTTTTAAAAATATGGTTTTAACATATAAAAACTGATTTTTATAAATTAAAAACTCACCATTTCATGAAAATCGGATCTTTGTCGAAAAGGGGGTTCGCTGGAGTGGTGGAGGCAGAAGGAGGCTGGCGCAGGACCCCGTGGCGGCGGGGGCAACACGGTGGTGGCGCGGGGATGGCCTGGCGTTGCTGGAATGGGCGGTTTTGTGTAGAAAGGGGGTTAGGGTGCGAGGTTTGGAGGAGAGGGGGGCTCTTGCGGTGGATTCTAGAAGAAGGGGGGTTTGGAGAGAGAAGCGGAGGGTCGTGGCAGTGGGTGCCACCAGCGGTGGCGCAGCTCCATCGAGGGGGGGGGGGGCGACGGGATCTTTGGAGCGTGGGTTTTTTTCTTTCCTTTTTGTTTTTCTTTTTAACGACGGGGCTGAGGGATTGTGAGGAGAGAGAGAGTGCACTTAGGAAGAGTTGACTAGGTTTTATAATTTATTATTTTTAATTCCACAAAAAGTAACTTTTTAATTCAAACTTCAAATTGAACCCACCGACTGTTGTCCTTAGCTAATTACCCCCACTTCGAACACAATGGGATAGGTATTGTTGCCCAGTTTTATCGTTTCGATCGGTTTTCATCGAAATCAAAATATAAATCTATATATTGAATTTGAACGCACATTTTAATTTACCGGGGTTGCATACGGACCCCAAAAATTTCAAAAAATATATTTCTAGCTTCATATTGATGATATGGTCCTAACAGAACTAATTTCGTCAATTTGAAGACCGTTTGGAAATGGCTATTTTCTGGTCGATCGAAATGGACTGAAATTGTTAAACCACGTTTTCCTTTGCCACATTCACATATTGATTCAGAAAATTATGAATTTTGGAATCTAGCAATAATTTGACATCCCAGATCCAACAAAAGTGGTTTCTTCGAAAACAAAGGTCGTTTGCAAAATTTCCATTTTTAAGGGCTATATTTTCCATAGTGACTATTCTGAATTTTCAACTGGCATAACTTTTTATTCCCGCTATGAAATTTCAATTTTTCAGATTCGTTGGAAAGATATTCTCAAATAGATTCAAATATTTCTGGTTTCACTAAAATCCGGTTTATTTTGAATCCTGTACATTCATTTGAAATTTGAAATCGAATTTTCAAACTATCGCGCCATTTTCAATTCCTTTTATAATTAAAAATAAATATTTATATTCCAATTTCTATTCAAATAAATTTCTCGTTGTTATTATTTAAAATAAATCATTTTAAATATTCAAAAGTCATCAAAATTGACAAAATAATAATTTTAAATTGGCTCAGATTTCTGGATTATTACACTATGGGATTGAAGCATTTCGGTGAATCTTCTCTTTAATTACATTTGTTTAAAAATAAAAAAGAAACAGAAAGAAAATATGTTTGTATATTTCTGCTTGGGTGTGAATGGTGATTTTTGCTATTGGTTACAGGAAACGTACTTGATTTGGGTATCATGGTTTGTCAGGATTATTCGAGTGCCAACATTAGGTGTAATTCTATTCTGTTGCACTTAAGAATTCTACTCGCATTTATGTACATATATAAACACATGTATGTATGTGCATAAATCATTTGAATGTGGGTTCGTCGTTTGAATATCGAGTCAAGTTCTTAATCTGTGTCATGGCTTGTCACTCTTCGAACTAAGAATGTTAAGTTTTATCACTCGCAACTACCATACTATTAAGTGAATTAAAATTTTAAAATGTCGAATGAAATGTTATGACCATTTAGAAAATTCATGATTTGATTGTATCGGTACAACAAAATCACCATACTACAATAGTGTAAAACGATTGTAAATGACTTTTTACAATGGTGATTACATCGTCATATATTAAGAAGTTGTAATAGACTAAAATCTTTTACAGCTATGTATTACCTTTGCAATTAACTATTGTCACATATCCTACAACAACTATTGGATAACAGTTGTAGTAATAGCTACTACAACTGTTATGAAGCGTTGTAACTTCGTAAATTTTAAACTATTTCTGATAGTATTAAATTTAGTTAAAACTGTTTTTTCCTTTTTTGAGATGATCTACTAATAATTAAAATAATCACAATGTTTCAACTGTTTTCAAGCTACATATTTTTCTTAAGTAACATTATTATAAAATTCAAATACATAATATTCACTTATGCAAATACACAGAATTCATAAAAATAAAAATAATATTTTACAAAAGACGATGTCAAATTTCTTACACTTATCAAATCCATCATTATTAAAACAAGCTTGCTTAAAGCATACATAAAACCTAACAAGATAAAATAATGTTCTAAAATACATTACTGTTAAAACATCAAATTAGCCAATGGAGAACAGAACACATAGCAAGTGCTCCTACAACATGACCCACGGAACAGAACACAGTTTTGAAGCTATAGCTCAACCGACATCTCAACTTCTGCATCCCCGTCAGACCCACACTTCCAGATACACTACTCCACAACCATGGTCGATACCAAGCTCCCCACAACCATGACCCACACTTCCAGTTATTTTTTTTTCCTGTTGGAGTCTAGTGTTAGCAGCTGCTAAAGACCCTTCTTTCCGTACCGATCGAAGTTTGATAGTAAACTAGCATCAACTTCACATTTCTTTTTTTTCCACCAAGCCTATAAAAACTTGCTCATGCTTGTAAGTTCATACATTAGCATACGAGACTTTATCGAGGTGCATTAGTTGTACTTACTGAGCGTACTTATTGAGCTACAACTTTAAGCACATCTGACGGTACCAAAGCAAGCGCTGGTGGAATAACAAGAGTACTGCGCATTTTAAGATGGCCTTTTAGTCTGCTTCTGTCACATCTTCTAATTGAGTAAAGCACCCCTTTAAGAGCAAATCCAATTATTCCGAAGTGTGGATATTCGATATTCGATTTTCCAAACTCTGGGATTTAGGGAATCACAACAGTTTTAGGTCCATGCGCCTGTTGAACAGGCGCGTAGATTTACACGTTTATTTAACAAGCGCATGGATTATTTAAAAACCTGCTCCATGTAAAAAAAAGCGCGCGTTTGTTCAACAAACGCTTGGAGCCTAGGCGTTTGTTGAACAAGCGGGTAAACATTTCCGCCTATATCAGGCGGATTTCCCGCATTTTCTTTCATAATTTTCAAAAAAAATCCTTTTTAAATTCTATTTTTAATTATTTCTATGACGAAATGCAGCCACGTCAAGTTAAGTCTAGAAGACACATCTGCCATCCTCCGGCAGATCCTAACGACGGGCCAACACATATCCCACCAGATGCCATCGTGCCTGCTGAGAGCCTTCGAGTATTACACGATCTGCCTGCGACATTTACACATCGAGTGCCTGTTGCTATTGCTACGCCTCAGGTATAATTTTATAACTTTATTACGTATATCGACAACTGTTTTACTATACATGAATGTTGTGTAATATTATATGTTTACAACAAATAATTATATGTTTAGGTTCGACATATTGCTTTGCGAGGTACTTGATCATGTTGTATGACACATTTTGCGCAGTTACCTCAGCCTATATCAGTTAGACTTCGTGACACACCATTTGGCACTTTTTAGACTTGCCTAGGTTGCTCATGTTGATCGATGCCTTGTAGAGGCTATTAGTGGGCGATGGTCGTCTACTACACACACATTTCACTTTGTTGATTATGAGTTAGGGCTTACTCCTTTATATTTTTACGTGCTCACAGGCATCGAGGTTGGTCGTCCAGATCGTGTCTTGTCCCCGTTGATGTAACATTTGAGGAGGTTGATAGCTTTTAAGAGTAGTTATCGGGTTTAGATCCTCAGACCGTTGCTACAGGTACCGTTAGCCTACCTACTCTGCAGGCTTATATAGTTGCACATCAGACCACTGAGGCTATGCACACCCCCGTTATCAAGGCCTTCTTATTATATCTTTTTGGTTTCACCTTTTTTAGCAACAACAGGGGGACTATTAGACTTGGGTTTTTGGATAGCCTTGTAGACATAGAGTAACTGCATTCGTTCTATTGGGATACAACCATATTACGCTATTTGTATGTAGCTTTGGATCTTTACGCCGCTGTACGGTTTCTGGTATATTCTGCCCTTCTGGTATTACGAGTACGATTCAGTTTAATTACGCCGCTGTACGGTCGCTGGTCCATAGCGACTTTTTAAAATTTTAAACTGGACATAACTTTCAATTTATTATATGAAATTTGAATTTTTCACATTCGTTGGAAAGATATAATTAAACAGATTCAAATGTTTTTGGTTTTACTGAAATCCGACTTATATTGAATCGTACACAATCAATTGAAATTTAAAATTGAATTTTCAAACTACCGCATCATTTCAAACTCCATTTATAATTAAAATAAATTATACCAAACTCCATTTTAAATTTCAAACTCCATTTTAAATTTCAAAATCCATTTTAAATTTCAAACACCATTTTAAATTTCAAACTCCATTTCAACCCTACATAAACAAAATGCAGCTTACACCAAACTCCATTTTACATTTTAAACTCCATTTTATATTTCAAACTCCATTTTAAATTTCAAACTCGATTTTAAATTTTAAACTCCATTTCAACCCTACATAAACAAAATGCAGCTTACACCAAACTCCATTTTAAATTTCAAACTACATAAACAAAATGCAGCTTACACCAAACTCCATTTTAAATTTCAAACTCCATTTTAAATTTCAAACTCCATTTCAACCCTACATAAACAAAATTCCACTTACACCAAACTCCATTCTAAATTTCAAACTCCGTTTTAAACTCCATTTATAATTAAAATAAATTATACCAAACTCCATTTTAAACAAAATTTCAAACTCCATTTCAAATTACAAACTCCATTTCAAACTCCATTTTAAATCCAAGTTATTTACAATCACACACCTCCTTCTCTTCTTCGCCTCATTATCTCAAATCTTCGAGACTCCGTATACTCGCGTTGCATATCATCCATTTGCGAAATATCCGTAAACATGACTGCATCTTCCTCCTTTCGTCGTTTTACCTCAACAAGTTGATGAATTTCTTCAAGCCTTTCTTGGTGGTAAATGCTTCTGCTCTCGAGTGCTCTCAAATACATATCGTTAGACTCCTTTAATAGTTTTCTGATTTCGCCTTCATTTGCTCCTGCCACCTGTTTTTTCTTTGCTGCCTTGGATCCTTCAGGCCTAACATATCGGTCATCAGTAAGGTTTACATCTTCTTCTAAACCCATAGTAGCACTGTCCTGCGTATCTCTCGGACTACAATTGTCTCCAAATCTTGTAGCTTTCCCACGACTACTGCTTGATTGGACGTCTTGGACCATCTTCTGAAGTGAAGATTTCCATTTCACTTGATTAACCAGTAGGTCATACACATGCATGAACTGATAAAAATGAGGTCCTTGTTTACTATTTGGTTTATATGTTTGTTTGAATAACTTGTTTGCGACAAGTCTCTGCATCAATAATACGAAGCTTTTACTACAACGTTAAGATGTAAAATACAAAAAAAACGCAAACAATTATTACCATATGAGTTTCACTTCCAAATCCGCTTGGGTTACTCTGCTTCAGCTTGAACATCTGCGAATCAAAACATTGATTTTGACGATTAATTTTACAATAACGATCTTTGATGGAAGCTACAATTCTATTCCGATCCATGTTCTTCCTGTTGTATGCATTAGAGATTCTACCCCAAAATGTTTCACCACTTTGATCGGCACCACGGACAGGATCCAGCGAAAGTGAGCAGTATATGTAGCTAAGATCATAGTCTTCATTAGCACTCCAACTTGAAGTAGTTAGCATTCCACCAAACGGTTGGCGTATATCTTGTAAATCAAAAGTTTCAAAGCTAATTCTTGCGGCATCGACATCAAAATCAATAACCATTTTTTAATAGATGTGGTAGAAGATGAGTTGATGTGGAAGAAGATGTGGTAGAAAGTGAGTTGACGTGGAAGAGAATAGATGGGTGATGTATTTATAAAGGTTGAAAAATATAACTGTTAAATGGAGCCGTTGAAAATATAGCGGTTGATGATGTGCATGTGAAAATGCACATTTATATTTACATATCTATTCTCATTTAGTAATAATAAATGTCATATCTGGGTATTTTTTCATGTTTAAATAATAATTGAATTGATTTCAAAACATCATGCATTTATCATCATAGAGGGGGAAAATGATCATTTTTGTGCTTATATTATTTTGAGAATGTTTACTTGGACATTTTTCATATTTTTACAGAAATTGGATGCATGCAGAAAAGAACTTCATAAAGATATATATGCATACAAAGGAAAAAAGGGGAAAGAAATCAAAGGAGAGGGAATCAATTCAAGAGGAGGAAATCAATGCCTTGCCAAAAAAAATGATGAAAGGGAAATCAATTCAAATAGAGAATTGATGGAGGGCCCTATTCACTCTCCTTCCTTCTTTAGTGGAGACAAAATTATGGCTTCATGAATCACTATTGCTAAGAGACAAAATGCAGCTTAAATCGGGGGCATTCTGGGTAGCACGCAAAAAGTTAATTTAGGGTTTTCCCTCATGTATAAATACCCATGTATGATAATGTAAAGAGGATCTTGAATTTTATTTTTTAGAGTAGCTTAAATCAAAAACTCTATTTCTCTTCCATGGCTTCTTAGCCATCTCTTTTTTGTAATCTCTCATTTTAGTGCAATCTTAATTTGTTGTTTTCCATTTACATGTTATTTTCTTTTCTACAAGTAGTGTAGCTTTATTAGTTAATATCTTTTCTTCATTACTTACTAGTTGTTCTTCAAAGTTGAAATATATTTGTGTTGAAATAATAATACAAGGAGCTAACCCCTACAATTTAGGGGTGATGAAGCTCTCTAATCACACAGATTCAACATAGTTTATTTTTCATGGTCTCTTTTTGTGTTTATTAAAGAATGGATTTTTAGCGTATTTTGTTAATCATACTTGGTTTTGATGATCTATGCCTCTAATTAATAATGGATAGATCATGCTTGATCAAATGACACAAATAATTTACCTTTTCATCTATATATGATTTTGGCAACAAGAGGAAGTGTTAATCTACATTTGATATTCTATATTACTAATTATTAGTAAATAGAGTATTCTTAAAATTGATGTTGCTTTCAACTTGTTATCTTTTTTATGAGAATTGAATAGTGAATTAGATTTATGTTATAGTTTGATGACTTATGTTATGCTAATTAATAGCATAAATATGTCATACTTATAATAAACACAAAATCTAATCTCACTAATGACCAAACAAATAGAGAACATAATTTCATGATGTTGATTTGTGTGATTTAGAGAGTGAAAACACTTCTAAATTGCTCTTAACCAATAGTTTCATTCTCAACTTAGTCATTAATTTTGTTAAATTTTAGTTAACACATTTCACAGTTTGGTTTAATTTGATTGAATAGAATTTAAAATTATTCTTTCCCTGAGGATCGACTCGTATTTTCCACGTACTAACAATTGTACGCCATGCACTTGCGGTTTATTTCAATATTCGCGACGATTTTCTAATTCATAGAATATTCATCGTCAAATAGTTGAACTCCTTGCGTCTGTTCAACAGGCGCGAGGATAATAAAGCCGTTGGGCTTTACGCGCTTGTTGAACAAGCGCGTATCACTATGCGCTTGTTAAAAAAGCGCATCGGAAATTTGGAGATTCCGGAACTATCCACCCAGAATTCAGAATAACGGGAAGAATGTACACCCTGTCGGAGCGCTTTTTAGGTGCGGATTTCTGATTTTCGGTTATCCAACTCTTTGTTGGAGTTGCCCTAACATTCAAGTGGAAATGTGATGGCATCCATAGTCCCTTCAGTCCTTTTGGGTCCCAGCTTGTCTTTAAACATATATTAGCTATAAGAAAATCTACCTATTTGTAATAGTTTTCAATTTTAGCGTAATATTTTCAGGTAAGCTAACAACTTTTCTTCAATTGATTCATTTTCTTTGCCATTATTCCATAGAACCATTTTCTTTAAACACTGAAAATTAGAACACACAGACTTGTTCTCCCAATTCATCTACCCTAATAAGAAAAGGACATTCGAGATATACGTTATACCCAGATATGCTATTCATTTTATCCTACTTGATTATTTCTAGTATTTCCTTAACAATATTAAAATATCTAGTTAATACATCAAAATTTCAGGAAGACTGTAGAAATTATAATAAGAAGATGAATTTCAACCATAAATGCAGAAGCAAAATGCTGATATGAGCAATTCAAGTGGTCTTGCATGATGCTGTTGCCAAATGCTGATAGTAGCAACATCTACCTCATGAGAACGTCTAAATTCAATTTATCTAAATAAATAAAAATTGACACTTGTATCAAATGACACGCTAAATTCAATTTCCATCAAAAACACCAAAATCAATCTAAAAAACCCAATATGATTCAACAACACGCATGCATGATTTTAAGAAAATTAAACCAACTATGTTATCTGAAGGTATCATTCAATACAACCTTGATATTTAGTCCAAACAAACAAGTATAACAAAAATAAGTTGACTTAATGCCAAAATCAACCAAATATTTAAGGACGTCTATTGACCGGATTCTAAGCATTCTCCCAATTGTAAACAAAACCAATAGTATGATACCAACATATTGTTAAATTTGGTGATACAAAATCACAAATTGATTGAAGCAAATTTGCAAAGAATGGAAAGTAAATATTTTTATAATGGGAATGCATTGATTGCATTTGATGAGATGGCAGAGAAATAAATGAAGAGATTAATTTCTTCCATCTATGCTAAAGAAACAGATTGATTTACTTCCTATGTTTGCACATTTGTTGTTATGGTAATTTGCCTCCATTATATTATTACCATATGTTGGTAATTTAATTGATGACTCACATAGATTTGCACTGGCTATATATTGAGGGGTAGACTTTAGTGTAAACCCATCCTGGCTTGGAGCCAGTGATCCCCAATGGTGTCTCTTCTTGTTAAACCTGATTGAGGTTTGGATATGTAAACTCTTATTTTGTAATCTCTTGTAATTCTCTCATGTGGAATAAAATCTCTCTCTGTTGGACTGGACGTACACTATGATGATAGTGGAACCTGTATAAATATTGTGTCTCTTTGTTTTTCTGTTATAGTTATTTACTATTTTGTTGATGTAATAGAATAATTGCTATCAGATTAGATTGGTGTTCAATTGGCAAATCTAGATCATGCTTATTGTTCTTCCGCATATGCTCAATTTTCACAACAGATTGGTATCAGAGCGAGATGATTTGTTTTAAATTGTGCATCAATTATTTCTACAAAGATTGGTAGATTCAGTGGTGATTATGCTATTACTATTTTGGGAGAAACGGAAGACTTTAGTGGAGGAGATTATGTTGAGAGTGAAGAGTGTTCCAATCTAGGAACTTTGACGTGATATGGAGTTTACCGTGTTGAAGGGGCTATTGGATTTGGGAAGTTTTGATCATGTTTCTGACATGGGTCTTCATGTTGATGATGCTCGAGGGATCCATGATGATCAGGAAAGGAGCTCAGGTCAAGTGATAGACGGGTGTCGAGACAAAGATCATTGTGGTTTAGACAGGGGTCTTCACGTTGATGATGCTCGAGGGATTCGGGGTAATCGAGGAAGGAGCTCAAGTCAAGTGGTAGACGGGTGTCGATGGAATTGCAAGCACTTTTAGACCGTTGGTTTATGCGTGGTGCAGCTCATGGTGGTAGATGCGTCTTTTGCAGGCGGTGGGTGAAGCTTGTAATGGTTTTGATTAAGTGGTAGGAGAGAGATTTTTTGGCGATTGAGAGAATTAATTTTTGGTCTTGATGGTGTTGAGATTACTTTGGTGTCTGCCTTCTTTGTTATTTTGGATATTTGCAACATTTTTTTGGTGGGCGGGGACGTGGTCTGAGCTCGTTAACAATTGTGCGATGGGGGGTGGCTTTGCTGGAATCCATTTGGTAAATATTCATTTTTTGATGTATCTCGTTGTGAGATTTTGATTGAAGGCGGGGTTCTGTTGAAGAGTTTTATGTTGTGAAGAGAATTTGATTGGAGATGGGGTGTTGCAGATATGTGATTTTGCATCAAGGTGGAGTGTTAAATTTGGTGATACAAAATCACAAATTGATTGAAGCAAATTTGCAAAGAATAGAAAGTAAATATTTTTATAATGGGAATGCATTGATTACATTTGATGAGATGGCAGAGAAATAAATGAAGAGATTAATTTCTTCCATCTATGCTAAAGAAACAGATTGATTTACTTCCTATGTTTGCACATTTGTTGTTATGGTAATTTGCCTCCATTATATTATTACCATATGTTGGTAATTTAATTGATGACTCACATAGATTTGCACTGGCTATATATTGAGGGGTAGACTTTAGTGTAAACCCATCCTGGCTTGGAGCCAGTGATCCCCAATGGTGTCTCTTCTTGTTAAACCTGATTGAGGTTTGGATATGTAAACTCTTATTTTGTAATCTCTTGTAGTTCTCTCATATGGAATAAAATCTCTCTCTGTTGGACTGGACGTACACTATGATGATAGTGGAACCAGTATAAATATTGTGTCTCTTTGTTTTTCTGTTATAGTTATTTACTATTTTGTTGATGTAATAGAATAATTGCTATCAGATTAGATTGGTGTTCAATTGACAAATCTAGATCCTGCTTATTGTTCTTCCGCATATGCTCAATTTTCACAACACATATGATATGAAATGTTAGTATAAAACATCAAATACTAAAAAAAAAGCATAGAAAAGGGATTAGCATTAGCTACCTTTCACAAAACAGTGGTGATTCACACTTAAGGCTGCTTTTAACTAAAGCGAACATTACTGTGAAATTACTTACAATGGAGACCCTGACATAATTCCATGGACGAGAATACTAACGCAATGCTATATTTTTGAAAGAAATCCTCGGAATACACAATTGAAGTTGTAGTCCCCAACAAAAGGTTAGAACAGATCTTGCATCCGTGAGAGCAGCACAATGATGACCATCATAGGCAATATATTTGATACAACTTTCCCAATTACTTTATTGCTTTAATTCTCCTAAATTTGCGACTTATTTTGAAATTCTGTCTTTACCAAATGCTGCAGATTCAATGCAAGGTGCTTGTAAAGGAGATGAGACTACCAACGCGAGATCCAAGTCTAAGTTTCCATTCCTCTCTATAGCCCTAACCCCACGCTTCGTCAATATTGAAACCGTGGAAAATTGTCAACATAAATAATGAAACAATGATTTTACTCAATGTTCTGCCGCAAAATTAAGTCATTTGAAAGTAATTCAAATGTTCATCGTTTATTTATCAAATAAGATAACTATCTAAAACAAACGTATACAATAAAATAATCCTCACATCCGTTAATGGATTCAAAGCAAGTGCCCATGCCTTTCTCTCCATCTAAAAGCTGAAGCGGTTGTTCTTTGCAACTAACTACGACTAACTAAAGATAAAATAAAAATAAAATCGGTATCCATTTCATGTTTGAAATGAATATATTTGGGTTTTGAATAAAGGATTTGAAACTTGCCACATTTTTAGAGCTTATTTTGGACAGCAATTTCAAAACGCCATCCTCAATTTCATCCAAAGTGAGGGCTTTGCAAGTTCAGATCTAGGAAATCATCCTGTAAAATAACATCGGACTTGTTAATATAAATTTGGCAAAGTGGATCCTACAGGGAAAAATCTTGCATCCCTTTTTACCTTAAATTATTTATCTGAATATCTGGATGCAACTCGATGGATTGCGGAATAATTTATCTTCGCGTTTCAGAAAATGGATTGGATATCTGGGCAGCTTGGTGCTCTCGCAATTCCCTAATTCGTGAAATAAATCATGTAGCGGCCTTTGGAACACTAAGGGATTCAGTGAAAACTTAGGATGAAGTGGGAGACCAAGGACATAGGATGGTGAAGCGGGGAGGGAAAGTTATAACTCAACGCAAAGCGGGCACTATGGAATATTAGGTGTGGAATCGTTCGGCACCAGAACTTTGTATTCAAAACCATTATCGTACGAACTTTATATGGTAATAGAAAAATCGTACCATTACCGGCTAAAGAAATCGGTTACCTACAGTTCGGTTTATGGTTGGTAATGGTTGATAGAGGTCGGTAATAAGTTTTTTCCGTTTACTAGTATAAGATTTTTTTTTTTGTTTACAATATTTCACGTTAAAATATTAAACATTAATTTTTTTATTATATTATCATTTATCTTTCTTATTTTACATAATCAAACATGCATTAAAACTTTATGGATGAACGAAAATATCAAATAAGTTATACTGTTTCTAATATATATGATAAAAATTGCATTCAATCTTGTATTGTAATAGCATTTTACTATATATTTTATTAAATCAGTACATATTAAAAGTTCTTTGTTATGCAATAATATATATGATGAAATATAAGAATATACCTATGTATTATTCGAGTTATGTGGTAGGTATGGTAATTACCATTGTTGATACTCAATTACCATTACCGTACCGCATATTTTCATGTGGTTTGGCATACCTTATCAATCGAATTGGTTACCGATTGTTCGGTACCATTTTCGTTGGTAGCGATTGGTAATGGCCGGTAAGTGGTAATATGGTAAAAATGTCTAGCCCTATGGAATATAATAGTTGGCCGCCAAAAAATCCAACTTCCGCTCTTCGGATATTTAATTTTATTGATACTAGTGAATGCAATCTTAGTTTGCTATATTTCAATGTTTTTCTACACTATACATAATATTATTTCTTTAACTAATCGGTTAGCAATCTCGACAATCAATTCGATTTTGTTACTATGGATCATCTTGGTTAAGCCACTTAATATTCATTTTGACTTTGAAGTTCAATTATCATATGAAATAAAGAAAATCAAATGCTAAAATTTTGCAAAAGTGGGAAATAATAAGTTTTCCGAAATTTTGGATATTTTGTAATGTATTAAATTTATCTAATTTTTGAAAATTTTATAAAAATTTTAGAGTTTAGTTTAGAAATTTTCAACATTATAAACTTTTTGAAATACTAGATATTAGATATAATTATTAACCATAAGCATTAAATATTAATACTAGTAACAAATATTACTTCTTAATTATTTAATAAAACTTATTAATTATTAGTTATTTAAAATTAATTACTAAATATAGTCATCTATTACAAATGTAAGTTGTTAAATATAGTCACCTATTATAACTGCTAGAAAATAAAAGTTGCAATAGGCATCTATTATGACTAGGGATGGCAATGGGGCGGGTCTAAGGTCCAAATCCGCTTGACCCTCCCCTGTTTTGATCCATTTATACCCTCTCCATAGGGTCTTCGTGGCGGGTAGACCGGCGACCCGCTTTTGAATGTCCGGGTCGGGTCCAGAGCACGGATAACCAGCCCTAACCCGATCCGCATGATTTAAACATCATTAAAACACTTTATAACTATAATTATTACTTGTTAATCTTCTTAGGTATACATGGTGATAACTTGAATATTATATTCTTTCAATCAACAAACTATAAAATTTTCATAGTATTAAGCTGCCTCGATGATAATCATACAATAACAAATGCATACATTTTGAACTATTATCTTACAACTCATTTTATTATATTCTCTTATCATTGTGAACACATTGTGATATGTATATAATTTATCATTTAGTGATAAAAAATATAAGTATATAAATTTGTGTACATTAAAATACAATATCACCAGGTTGTGGGACGGGTCGGGTCTACCCTGGCCTGCACGGGTTTCGGGTACGGGGTGAAATTCCAGACCCGCACCGGATCTACGGGGCGAGATTTAAAAAGTCCGGGTCGGGTCTGGGGCATGAGAAACCCGTCCTCCCACCCCATTGTCATTCCTAATTACGACTGGGATAATACTATAGTTGTTGAAAATAAGTTTATTACAACTATTAAAAAAAAGCTGTAAAAAACCTTTATTACAACTGGTATTTTGTGATAGTTGTAAAAATGTAGTTGTAAAATGGTGTTTTTGTTGTAGTGTATAAATTTGTGCACATATGACATGCGCACCATTATCATTTATGTAGATGTGATGCATGTTATGCTATATTTTATATTTTTATCACCTTGAAATTTCCCTGTAGATTTAGGAAAAATCACTATTGGTTGAAATGATATATATCCGAACGACTGTATAGATTTAGAAAATAAAACAGAGTTGAATTGCGATTCAGGTTGAAATGATATGTACTTGGAAAGAATTAAA
Organism: Allium sativum; assembly: GCA_030737875.1. NCBI lineage: Eukaryota > Viridiplantae > Streptophyta > Magnoliopsida > Asparagales > Amaryllidaceae > Allium > Allium sativum. The sequence continues at coordinate 357,810,171 of CM060922.1, read as the reverse complement.
TAAACAGGTTGAAATGTATACACATGCTTTACTTGACCATAAAATAGAAAATATATATGGATGTTGTGGTCGGTAAAAACTATTTTCTAAAAGGGTTGTTATTGACACTCCAAATATTGTTAAGAAGGGTCAATATTTTTTTTAAAATTACTTTGTTAAGGGGAGTACCAATGCAGAGAGCACCCCTTTAACAAATAATGTTAATTTTACTAAGTTAGTCTTCTTTACAATAATCCCTTTTTTAGTAGTTAATAAAAAACATTTTATGCAGTATATTAATCGAACCGCATCATATTTTTATATCAAATTATCAATAATCTCATTTGTCAATATACATAAGATCAGATGAAAATATATCATTCATAGGAAATCGATACAAACAAATTTTTTTAATACGGTACCCCACTGCCGAATTTGTCGATACACCCCATTTCCCCTACTTCGACAACCCGACAACGAATACAAATTTAAAAAACGATGAACAATGTCGAACAAAAATATATAATACCGCAGACCTACATCGTTCATGTCGTACAAAATTGATGGGTTTTTTTTTTTTTTTTTTTTTTTTTTTTTTTTTTTTTTTTTTGCATTTGGAATCGTTGGGATTTGGGATAGTAGCTGATGTTATTAGCAGGGTAAAAAAAGAACGTAAAATATTAAGTACGTGACACCCCTTAACGTTTTTTTAATGAATGGAGTGTGTTTAAAATTTGACCTCCCCTTAACAAAATTTGGAGTGTCAATAACAATGCCTTTTCTAAAATGTTATAAGTATGTATCAATTTTAATAAATTGGTTTTGAAATGTAATTAAAATATTGAATTAAAATTAATGTTGTAATAAATTTAAGTTGAATCTCATTTGAATTTGTAAAGTTGAGTTAAATCAACTAAATGGAATTTGTTGTTTAAAATAATTTGAAAAGTTAACATTCAAAGTTAAAATTTAATTTATACTAAATTTCTATAATGGAAATTGATGTAGTATAATATAACTTGTAGTAGTTAAGTTTTAAAATGGTTTAATTTAATATAAAAGCTTTTTTAGAATCGTTTTTCCTTCTTCAAAACACTAATTTCTCTTTAGTCATGGCTACAGGGTTAATACAACATATTGCGCCACCTTACTTGTCCACTTTTCAATCTGATTTCCTCATCTTGCTTTCCTTTCCATCGCTTCCATCTTTTCCCTCTCTTCCCCCTTGCCAACGATTTTCTCTTCCCATGGCGAGACTCAAGTTCAATACTGATGCTAGTTCGACATGATCTGCTTTTTCTGGAGACGCTAGTCCGACATGCTCTAGAAGGCTATTCTCTAAGCCTTCACGTCATATTATTTCGAATCTTTTTGAGCTCCTGGACATGCCTATCATTAGTTTGGTTATCTGCGCTGATGCTACAGTTTCTACGATTTTTGGTTGTTCAACTCGATGTGATTCGATTCTTGAGCCTAGTACGGCCACCACCGTTAATGTTCTAACCTGAACTGAGAGTGTGAATCGAAGAGGTGAGGTAATTTCTAAAACAAATGTTTGTGAACTGGATCGTTGCATGCCTGGCCTTGGCAGTGCTGTTGTGTGGGAGAGTGAAAGTCGTAAAGAATGTGTGCTATATCTGTCATGAATCGATCTCTAGGCCAATGCTCGAAACCTATTTGCAGTATTTCCCCTATGAAACTACTTCCTAAAAGTGGTTTTCCCTTTTCAATTTGTTGCCCGTGTAGTAGGTGATTATACTCCCCATGATTTCATGATACCGGCGACACTCCCCCAAATGATGTTGTGCTTAATGATATAGATTGTTGGAAGGACTTTTTAATTGGTTTTTTCCTTGATGTCCAAGCCTCTTATTTAGAAGTTCGTGAGCATTGTCATAGTAGATGGAGTCTCAAAGATGGTCTACGAGTATACCATTTTGACGCCTTTTCTATTTTAAATCCTCAATCGTGGATGAAAGGCGACGAGTTTTAGATTTGGATTCTTTCATCATCAATGGTAATTTGTTTATTGTCACTTCCTGGAATTCATCTATACTTATGGCTAGAGAACAAATTCCATCTATCCCGATATGGGAAAATCTTACAAACATTCCTACAGTCCTTCACACTTGATTGGTATTAATTGGTTGATCAGTCGTATTGGGAAGTTCGGATGCTTTGACGTTTCCTCTATGAATATAGAATGTTATGTTTTTGCTCGATCCCTAATTGAAATTACACCTGATAAGCCTCTCCCTGATCAGATTAAAGTTTGCCTTGATGGTCAAGTATGATTTGTTGACGTATCGTATAGTTGGAAGCCTAATATCTATGTTACTTGCCATTCTTTTGGTCATTCCGTTGACAGATGAGGTGTGGCAGACTCAGTTACTTTATTTATACCTTCGTGGGATATGAAGTTTATCTATGACTCAGATTACGTTGTTTTTGCCCCTGACTTAGTCTTTGTTTTTAAGGGCTATAGTCATGTATATCGTCCTGTTGAGGACAAGGGATTTTCTCTATCTTCTGATCCGTAGGTTTAGTATGTTTGTAGTTAAGGCGTTTCTACTTCACTCCAGGTTTGTATTTTTCCATGTGCTGGCACTTCAAACTAGATCTAGTAGTTAGACCAACCGTCTAAGTTTTTTTCTTCATGTATTCATTATTTGTTGTAATGAAAAGTGGTTGCTGCCATTGTAAAAATTGGTTTCCTTTTCCAGATAAAGCTTATCTAGAATTAAAGATTGTTCAAAGATAATTTGATGTAAAGGTTTAAAATTTATACCTTTAATAATTTTAACTTAAAGAAAGAATTAAAAGTGGAGTTTACATTGATTTAAAATTAAGTGATAAAATTTAATTTGTTTAAAATTTTAGCAAATAGAAAGATTTAATTTTCCATTCAATTTTAAATTCGTATTAGATTTTATTGCTAAATGAAGAGTTTTGAAATTGAAGAAAAAGTTATTTAAGAGAATAACTTATCAATTTAAACTTTGAAGTTGTTTTGAAATATAATATAAGGAAATGAATCTATAATCCAAGTTATGAATAAAATCGAGGTAATGATTTTGAAATGTAGTTCTATTTGAAAACTTAAGTTTGAAATTTGTATCAGCTAAATGTTAGTTGATTTGAATGAAAAATTGAAATCGAAATTGAATCGTAAATTGAATTTTTAATTGTGGCTAGTTGGTTATGATTGGATTAGTGAATATTTAAACTATTTTAGATTATATTATTTATACCAAACTATTTAACTTAAAAAAAATTCTTTACTATTGTTATCATTACTAATTTATAACTATTTAACTTAACAATTTTATCTATTTAACTTTATAACTATAAAACTATTTTGTATTAAATTTAAATCATATGTGTATATATATTTACTATTTAAGTTAACTATTTTAAATATATTATACTTTTTCAAACATGAATCTAAGCTAAATTCGAACAAATAAATCAGAAGTATTTTAAAGTAAAGATTTCAAGTAGGACTGATATTTGCAAACTGGAAATATAAACCTGAATTTGAAATGATAAGAAATAGTTTGAAAATATAAGATTTGATGTCCGAACTAAAATTAATATTGAATTATTTTGAGCAAACGATTATAAATTGGTTCTCGAAGTAAATTTATTTGCGATGTTGGAATATAATTTCACATTTAATGACCACGTATGAAATGAGCGTTTGGGTTGTTAAAGACTGGAGTCGGTATTGTCATACTCTCTATCAATACTAATGCCACTTTTACAACTATGCAGGTGGTGTAGAATCCACAATGAAGTAGGATGGTTGATGAACACAACTGGAATGAAGTAAGAAAACGATTATGGATGGTCTTGACCTTCGAGTCATAATTAAAATGACTATAATAGGAGTTATACCGTGACTAAGTGAGGTCGCACCATCGATCAAATACATTTCTTTGATACCATATCTATTACTCTTTGATTTGATTTGGGGGCCCTTTGATTATGGAAGTGTATTCGGAGGTGGGCGGTATTATGGCTATGCTTTACCATTGGTTCGGGAATGCAACTTATAAATTCGTACCCTGGGTATTACGTCGCATGCCTTTTCATACTTATCTTGATTAAGACCCCTATGATTTTGATTTGGCATTATTTTCTATGGTGTGCCCTCTAATAACTCTAGTACGATGAATTTACAACATCTTCATATACTACAATGCTTATAAACAATGTATGGGTAATATGGTAATCCCGCTTACACTATTTCAATAGTATGTTTACCATATACATTGTTATAATAGTTTATTATTATATGTATTCGTTTCATGGATCCATAAAAGATGAATTCATAAACATCCTTTAAGTTATTTGCATTTCATTAAACATTTCACTTTAGTTGATTCATTTATATAAGAATGATAGCCTTGACTCTAACGTTTTGTTTTTGCATTATGCTCAGGTCAGCCGGAGTATTTCAACTTGAAGGTTTATCTATGAGAGCTCGAGATTCTTTGGAGACTTAGTCACCCATTTATTATTGTATATTCCATATATTTCTATTTTAGTCATTTATCCATGTATTAGTAAGATTTTGTGTTTTTGTCTTACGTAATATATGTATTTATTTCTATACACAAATATCATGTATAAATTAAATATTTTGTAATATTGTATAATATTTATTCTGCTGTGAGATATTCTATGTTTCAATGTCCATGCATCTACGGTGATTTATTTTTAACCTGCTATTTCGAATGATTTGAATTAGTTTTATTATCGACTCGAAATGATCGAGAAAGAAGGTCGTTACAAATATAACCAATGACAAGGGTGAATTTCACCATAGCCAAAAGAAAGGTCACAGAAAAAGGTTAGTTCATCATTTAGGAATCAGCGAAATGTCTTAGATCATAGATGCCGAATTTGATACTTGTATTGTAACTCATTGTAGGGCCTTGGGAACTAGCATCATATGACAAAAAAAGAGTTAATGCTCTAAGTTGCTGGTAGGGTATTGTATTCGCAATGGTAATAGGATATTATCATTTATTTTAGCATTGTGGAATATCATTAGTATTAAATAACTACTATTTTGTAAAAGACTTATTGGTGGCATTTTTTTTTCAGGATTTCCTAAGATTGGATGTATAATTAGTTGTCCAAAAAATGTTGAACGTTAGTTTGGATGGAAATTAAGTCTATGATGGTATTCTTGGATTAGTGTTTCCGTGAGTAATACTAGTTATATTGTTCCATAAATAATTTGTCTAACAATACAAATGATACTTGTCTCCAACATTGTCGACTAGGTCATGTTAGTGAGAAATTAAATAAACTGAAAATGAAGGTTTGCTTCCAACAACTGAATTTTCACTTGTGACTTGTCTATCAAAGATAAAATGATCAAGAACCACTTAAATAGGAGCAATGAAAGAGTTGATGAGATCTTTGTGGTTTTTAATAGTGATATATGTAGCTTTATACCCATAATTACCAAATATGATAGGTATTACCATGTTACTTTCATTGATGATTTCTTTAGACTAAGGTTTGGTCACTTATGAAGAACAAATCGGAAATCTATGAGAAATTAGTTGAATATAAAATGTATTAGAAAATCAAACATGTAATTAGATTAAAATTCTTTGATCAGATCGAGGTGGTAAATATGTTGGACAAGATTTCTGATAATACCTAAAAGATAATGGGATCATCTCTCAGATTACTAGACTATACACTTTACAATAAAATGGGGAGTTGGAACAAAGAAATTAAACATTATTAGATGACGTTCATTCTGTAATGAGTAAGGATCAGTTACCTTTGTCATATTGGATATTATTGAAATCATATAAGTAATAAATTTGGCTCCACACAGCCGAAAAGATGAATTTTATTTTGACAAAATGATTTAATTAGTTTATAATTATTAAAAATTAATAAATATTTTAAATATTAATCATCTAACTTTGAATATGATTTGAAAAATAAATACTATTAAATACATTTGTAATAGTTTTAAATATATCAATCGATATACAATATAACTAAGTGATTAAATTAGAATAATCGAATATTATTTTCTTTAGTCTCAAGTGCGATTTTAGAAAACCATGATGGGTGAGAATTTTAGTTAAAATATGGACATAAGGGGTAGCTCTAATTAGTGTAGAGACGTTGGATTTTTAATGGCTCAGATTAACGGCAAACTAGTATGAGATGAGGTCCATCATTTACTCTCTTACATCTAATTTTCAAACATTCCTAACCCTAATTGGAAGTGATATTTTTATACCACTCCTTTATTCCATTTTTGGCCAAAAATATTCCATAGTTTCCCCATCATACCAAGCCCAAATCAATTCAAATTTGATCATTATCCAACATCTAAAAGGTTAATGTTTTCAAAATTGGAAATATACCAAATCACAAAGTTTTCAAAGGGGATAGTTCATCGTTTCAAGATGTACATAAGGGAATAGGTTCTTAGGTAAGTTTTTTATATTAAATTATAGTTTGTAATTTTTGAATAATATTTCATTATGAACATATTATTATTATATTGTTAGTTATGTGATGATTCCGATATGCTTGATATTGTCACAAACCAGATATGTTATTTGGATTTATTCATTTAAACAAATCACTTTTTGCAAATTAGATCTATATAGCCACCTATTATATGGAAGCATTTTATTAACTTGTATATCTTTGTTTTTGAAAAGTAGGTCCTTTATTAATTATATGAAAGAATCTATAGTGAGACACGGCTCCTTTAAAACCCTTGTTATCACAGCAAGGAAAAAGAGTGTGAAATCCCATGTTCACAGATCCGATGCAATAGTATAGGAAAAAACAATAGAAAGCCATGAATATAAATACCAGGCCATAAACAACATACATGCCACCATCTTCACTAAAACAATCCACCTGTCCTAAATTAACTAGAGAAGAAAACCTTAAACAAAGTACAAGCATAGCTTATTATCCCTGATCATTTAGAATCACTCCTCATTTATGCATAAGCTCCATATCTTCCCTTGAAATCTTCCAATAGCAGAAAGTATGAATAAATGGACGCCAATCTTAAGCAGCTTGAAACGTTGATCCATTAAGCATATCTTATTCTTTGCGTAAGGCAACTTCTGCCGACCATACATGGTGAATGTGCCTAAATCTATGTGAAAGCAAAATCCATCCTAGCTAATGTCAAATTAAAGTAAGAGATGAAGCTACCAATACGATATAGAAGAGTTTGAGCTAGATTAAGGTTTAAATCCAACCTACTCGATAGAAATTCCTATAGATAAGTGTATTCACAATTAATTAAAAGACGATTATGATCTTCATTATATTCATTGCACAAAGTACATTGTTTTTAACTAGAATTTACCTAGCTTATTAATCGATCAGTTGTAGCAGTATGTCCTAAATATGCGATGTACGTTGTGTAAGAGAACTTCCTAGTTGTTTTTTTGTGCCATACAAGTTCAAATTCCAAATTTGTTGCTGAGTGTTGTCAAATTTCATTCCAAACTTTAGCTAAAGCAAAATTAGGATAACGATCTATCAACTGATAACCTTGTAATGAACCTAATTGCAGCTTCACCAAGCTAATTAAAGCTAAGGCCTCCTTAGTTTCTAGTAATAGTTGAGGTTGTAAATATCAATCCCATATAATAAGACTTACTTTATAATGTTAACATTACAATTTTGATTCCTGCTTCATACAATTAAATCAACCAAGGATTTATGGATTATCCATGGATCAAACCATTGATTTGTATGCTCTTCATTAGCAATTACTCTAGACATAATTTAACATAATATATCACGTTAACATAGTGTAACACCCATATTTTTAATAACTAGATAATAAAGTTAGTTTGTAATGTCAGAACTTAGATAGGTAGTTGCACCATTTTATGTATGTCAGTTTTCTAATCAATTTATATATGTAGTTTGCAAAAATCAAAGTTAAAACGAACAGTTTTCGATAGAAAAAAAATAAAAGTGCTAGGTTGACCTTAAGGTCGATCAATCAAGGGTCGGGTTAACCTGCCATTATCCCTAGGTGAAATTGCATTTAGGTATAAGAGCATGACGAGTTTATAATTTCAGCTGACGTTGCTTCTTCCGGTTGGTTGATTTCAAAATCCCAAAGCTCTAATTACTGGATGACGTATCCAGATAAGATTATATTTGAAATCCAACGGTCTGAAATCTCTATGTTACACAATAAATAGAACCCTAGGCCTAGCACTTCACTCACAACACAATCTTTTCCCTCTCTGGATTCTCTCTTTTGAGATGGACCTAAACTTTATTTATCCTAGGGATTTTTTTTTAAAATAAATTATTTATAATCAACTTAGAAAGCGGGATCTGTAGACTATGAGTAAGTGAACTTAAATTGTATCTTTTTAAATAATGGTATATAACATCGTTTGATTCTTGTTATAATCAGCTAAATTTGACATGGTTTAATTAGGATTATTTACAATAGTTTAATTTATATTATTATCAGGCATAGCTTAATTAGAATTATTTATAGTAGTTTAATTCCTGTTGTAAGTACTTAATTTTGACGTAGTTTAGTTAGAACTATTTACAATAAATATGTATTTGAGCTGTAAATCTTGAGAAATTTTACTTAAATGTAAAAGTTATTTGTTGGAAATTGTACTTGAACAAATATAAGTACAATTAGGATAAAAGAATTACAAAAAGGAATAAGCCCAAGTATTGTCAATTTATAGTAATTATATCAAAAATTGAGGAATGAATTAGAATTGGAATCAAAATAAACCAATTGAAATGGGAAGTTGAAATAGCCTAGTTTGGTTAGTTAAGAAAATGAATATATTTCCATAGTTTGATTTGAAAGAAACACAATAAATGTAACTGTAAGAATAAAATAAAAAGAACATGAATTAGCATAAAATAGGGATATAGCCGTGTTTTGCACTATCTAGTAGTTCAGAAATAAATAAAAGAGATGTCTTGAAATTACGTATTTTTATTTATAGAATTGTTTTATATTAGATTACAAAAGTAAAATTTAGTGCATTTCTAGTAATAAACCAAATGGAATAAATATAACTTCCCAAAGAAAAAAATTACAAAGATGATAACTAAAACAATAACATGACCGAAAGATGTTATAAAAAGTTATAGAGTAAGAAATCAAGATAGATAATCGATAGCCTAGAAAGAGCAAGTAAAGGACATCATTAAGGTCTGCTAATACATTACAGAAAATAGAAAGATATGAGATTATTATGATAAATAATTTATGACATATAGACATAGCTCTAAGACTGAGATTTTCATAAAAAGAAATTAAGAGAAAGTAAGAAACAGTATCATAATAAAGTATTAAAAGCAGATTAAGAAAGATAAGAGAATTAAATGTGTAAGAAAATATTTATACATAGGGTCCAAAAAGAAATATGAGAGGCATTTAGACTATAGCGAATTCAAAGGAATGCCTAGCGATGCAGACCACAACAGATTTAACAGAGCCCGTTGATCTTATAGACATGTTTATAGCAGCATTGCCTGTCTGTCAAGTACTGATGATCTCAGGAATATTAGAACCATCCATGATGAAGATCGGAAGTGTAGGATTCGTAGCAAGGACACCCAGAGGATGGCCCTCCGATGCAGGCATAGTGAGGCAGTCCATTGGAGGCAGGACTGTTCTGTCCATCAAGAGGGCATGCCTTGACTGTGTTCACGTTGAGGGAAGTTGGAAGGAAATGGGTGGCTTTAGGATATGTTGGTCGCCTCAGTTCAGTAAGCAGACTTCGTGGTCAGGATCCAAAAAGGATATTAACCGTCGGATGCCTGTCATCATCAGCCAATAGCGAGAACACGGAAGATATAGGTTAAACTAATAGGTCGGCGATCCTTATCTGACAGGATGCTGGATGAGGCGGCAACGCCAATTGGATACTCATTTTGTTTGTTTTAGGGTAAGGCCTTAATCCACCAGAGTGCCTTCCTACTAGTATAGGGATGGTTGATAAGCCTCATCCATGCTAGAAAAGAGACAAACCTAGTTCAACATGTATGGTCCTTACTGGTTGTCGTTTCAGATTGTAGTAAATCCACTACTGAGTTTCGTAGTGAGCCATAATCATGCCACTTATTAGCGGAACTTAGAGAATAGATAGAACGATACCGTGTAAATCCTCGATGTATACATCGAGTGGAACATTATGGATGTACAAGAAGTAAAGAGTCCAACGCAGGCACAGTTTCACATTTTCCTATCAGATGATTGAACATCTTTATTGTATGCCCTACGAAGCATCCCTTTATAGACGTAGCAACAACACTCATTCGTAGCATAACGATGGAGCCTCATCAAGGTAGATATTGTTGAGTACTAAAGGTAGTATCTACATACATTGGGAATATGATTACACATATTATTATTACTTAGGAGTAGATGGGTACGATTTATGCATAAAGGCGAGAGTATTATAAACCTTAATAACCTAATAAATATTAAAATAAAGATAGAACGGTATGTGTTGTGTTATTCTTAAAAGTATTTAATCCGTCCATTCACCAGAACTTTAATTCTGACAGCCCCCTCTTAACAAACCTACATGTTTGATAGATGGCTAAGATTTTCTAGTTTAGAGACACTTGCTTAGTAAGTGTTATTATTATGGTAAGTATTTACTTATCATCGTAATTTATTCAATGTCACTTTGAAATATTTATTTGAGCTTTGATATACTTATCTTTTCTTTTTTGTCGGATACCAGATAACCAAGTCAAGTTTCAATGGACTTGAATTTTAGCATTTTGCAAAAAATTGGACCCATTGGGATTTGAGTTATTATATTTGGTATCAATGCCTAGGTTTAGGATTCCTAAATGAATAATGAGTGAGGTATTTGTATTTTTAAAATATAATTTTTTTTTGCAAGGAAAGCCGATTTTATAGTGGGTGTGCCACTTTTTATAGGGAGATACAAAATATTTACTATACACATGCATAGAGTAGCTAACCTGTGTCCAGTCACTAGCACAACAACAAAATAACAAGATTCACAAAATAACAAAAAGCCTAGATAAAACTGAAGATAAACTAGTCATCAACCCAACTTAAATCCATCATAACTTTCAAAGAAGGACCTCGTGAAAGGTGTCTTATTCCGCATGTAAATCCAAAAGCGAAAGGCAAGTTGCTCCACGTAGAAAGGAGAAGTTGGATTGTAAATTAACTTCCTATCCCTGGAGGAGTCCTGCATGAGCATCACATTATCTTCCCCCAATTTTCCCTCACCCTACAAAGTCAAATCTTTGCCAACTGGTCGGTAATAGAGATGATGACGATCCCCAACTACACCAATGTATTTGTAGAAATATAACTACGAATCAAAACGTATGCCAGAGGGGCGTGCACCCAAGCTCGCTCCCCCTCAACTCAAGAGACATCTGGATCAAAAGTTACATCAAGTAATGTTGTATCAGGAGGATCATCACAAACTATGTCAACTACATCAGTGGCCAGAGCATCAGCAGTAACAAGTGGATCATAAACCGTAAGTGGATCGAAAACTGGTGGATCAGGGATAGTGACAGCTACACTCGCCTTTCTAACCCGAACATGAGCCAAAGGACGGGGAAGTGGGATTTTTGGAATCAAAGAACCGGCTTTGGCACTACAAGACTCTACCAAATGTCCAAATGACTTCCAAGCTGAGCAAATATCAGGTTTCCATTTGTATGTAACCTCCACTAAGTATTCACGGTCTTCAAGCCTAACTTTGATGTGAGAAGGTAAGGTCTTATTCACGGTAATTTCAATCAAGGCTCTGGCGTAGACAAGATTCCTTCTGGCTACAGTATTTGCGTCAAAACACTTCAATTTTCCAATATGGCAAGCTAGCCAATCGAGCCCAAGAAGAGGCTAAAGCACAGAGGGGACATGAGTTAACTGGGTCCAAACTAGAATAGAAAGAACCTATTCTTTTACCTTATCAACGGACTTGCTCCAACTCGTAACGATGAATGGCTTTCCATCAATAATTAACGGCGGACTCTCTAAAACACAATGTCGTTCCTCAGAGTGAAAACTTCAGGTAATAGAGCCCATTAACAAAGGTCAGACGCAAGGTACCCCGCAATCTCCATAGCGATCTGCACTCCCTGTTCATGTCCACTTTCGGGGGCTTAGTATCAATGAAAAAACCAACCAAATGATCCTTCCAAAGGGAGGAGGCTTCATGAAACAGTTCCAATGGAGGAATCGATCCATGCTTAACATGGGGAATATTGAATTCAATTGGAGAATAGTCACCAACAATGTTTGGAAGTTTTACAAACATGGAAGTCCGCATAGGCAACTACATTGGAGCAGTATTATGATTACCCAGGTTGATAGGGGAATTAACAAAAACATCTTGAGGGAATTCCCGGTTTACACAAGTTTCATTGGAAGTTGGACGACTACCCAACAAACCATCTCAATTACTTCTGCCCCAAGACCAGAGGGCGCGATAGAATTAGCAGTTTCTCCAGGTAGAGGCCAAACAGATGCAGCATGCTCAAGCAAGGGAGATAGAATCGACGTACCAACATTAGTGGTTTGCAAGGAAGATGATGTTTAGTCGCTATTATCCCAGCAATTAAAGCATTTACAAGATGAGAATCTGGAAGCATGTATACAAATTTAGTTGGAGCTCCTTCAGCGACGAAATTAGTCTTAATTTCGGAATCCGACATTGATGCTAGAAATTTGGATCAACTAACTAATTGCGTCCTAACTGAGGACGAGACCAGCGGCTTGTATTTGTTGTTCTTGGCCGTAGAGAGTAAGAAAGAAAAGCGATTAGGTAACGAAATGATTTAGGGGCGAAGGCGCAAGTGGAAGAGGCGATTAGGTAGTCGTTGGATAGAAAAGAGAGGCTACCATTCATGTTTCCTAAAGTATGAATTGAAACTATTAAGATTGAAAAAGTTGCAATAGTAGTTTTGCGAACTAAGACTAGGATTATGAGAATCTGATTGAAATATGCCCTAGACCAAATATGGTATGAAGTGTACAGTAAGTTTAAAAATTAAATCTGGAATTCTATATGTTAATATCTGAAAACTTGTAGTATTTTAGATTAGTGGAAAACGTAGAAGAGCCTTAGAATATAAATAAGTATATAAGAGAAAATGAATTGGGAATATACAAATATTGTGCATGAGGATGGTGCTAGAATCATATTTCAATTCAGATATAGTATTGATGAAAATGACGTAAAAGGAAAATTAGCTTGCTGGAGAAATTTGAAAATTAAGAATCCACTTTAATTTTAGCCCCATAATTAAACTTTTAAGAAGTTTAAAAAAAATATTTTTTAAAGTATCCAAGTTTTAAATTTAAAAATTTATAATTTCTGGAAATTTAATAGCTTAAATGTTGAGGATAGAACTGAAATAATTTTTGGAAAAAAAAGCGAACAACAAAAATTTTTTTTTTGAAAAAATATAAATATATAAGGGGTAGAGAAAATAAGTGGAAAGGGATGTTATAATTTTAGAGGTAATTCTAGAAAACTCTATTCTGTTGAATCAGAGAGAATTTGGAATAGTGTATGTACTCTATAAAGGAAGATTTAAAATAGTGTAATCATAACCCTAAAAGACTACACGAATTTAATATGAAAAATATATAGAATTTTTTATGAGTAGGATTGATTATGACACACTTAATTCAGAAGAACATTAAGGATTATAAGATGATCAACCAATTCATACTTACATTCGCAAGAAAAGCAATGTCCTCTCTGAAAAGTCCTCTCAGTTGATTGCTACCTCGAGCCCTTCCTCTTCACTCAACATTGCTTAACCATCTCTTCCTTTGCAGTCTGTCCCTCTATCATCTGACCCACCACCCACCTCCATACTCACCTCCTCTCTGATTAACCCTCTCCCTTCCTCGAACAATGAAAAGAAAAAATGGTCTTCCCTATTTGCTGCTAAACCAAAGAACGCAAACGTATACCCGCCGCCATCGATGCTACTACAATTCACTAGCAAGGCCTTAATCCCTATTGAAGAAATATTCTCTGCTGGAAAAGACGAATGACAAGTTTTCCTAGTAGAATTTTTTTTCTTTCTTGATACTCTGCAATCCAACACAGTAGTTGTCACTTATTTACAATGTATTTGGAAACCTGTTGGAGGTATCAAAGTGAAATCAACGAGTAAGGTTTTCTTCTTTCTTCTTTCCAACGTTGAGGATAGGAATGAAATCTTATATGCCGATCCTTTTATTATAAAAAGCAAGGTTTTTATAATCAAGCCTTGATATACTGGTGTTAGTAGTAGTTGTGTTAAAAGCGTTCTTTTATAGCTTAAATTAAGTAACAACCCACATTATGCATGGTCGAAGTTAGGAATCGGTTGGCTTGCCTCCAGAATAGGTCATTTTCTGTGTATGGATGCTGTATAGAAAATCTTGACAGGCTTCAGTATGCTAAGTGCATGCTGGAGGTAACCCCTGAGTGTGCATTTTACTACTAGATGGATTAGAACAAACTGTCTACATGGATTATTTATGGCAACCAGAAATATGTTTGAGATGTAAAAGTTTTGAGCATGTTGGTGATAAGTGTTTTAAGTCTAGTGTGAGTTTGAGTGTTAATGGTGCTGCTAAGGAAAGAATGAAGCTATTGCTAACATAGTAAATCCTAATGGAGCTAACTCAGTTTCTACTGATGACAGAGTGAAAGTTGTTTCCTTTTCCAATAGGAAAGTTACACAGAGGAAAATTGTAAACAAGAAATTGAGAAAAGTTAAGCCTTATAGAATTAATAACATCAGAAACCTCTCTGATTTTCAAAAAAGAATTACAGAAAATCATGTAGATGTTGTTTTAAATTTGTTTGTTAGCAATAGCTTCAATGCAATTTCTCGCCGTTCTAGTGAAGGTGTGAAAAAAAGGTGTCTGATGACATGTTTAATACAATTTTAAATGTCAATGGAAAAATAAAGGACGATCTAAACTCAATGCATGACATTAAACACTTATGTAAATGTCTCGAAGTTCATATGAAACCTAATGACAACAAAAAACCCAAATCATGCTATGAACTAAAAAATAAGAATATAAAACTCGTATTAAAATGGTTTAAGGGACTAAAATGTCCTAATGGGGTTTCCTCTAATCTTTGTGGATGTGTTGACTTTAATAACAATAAATTGAGTGGGATGAATAGTCATGATGATCGTATCGCGATGGAGTACTTAGTACCAGTTGTGTTCAAAGAACTGTTGCCCATAAAAGTGAGGGGTGTTATAACAGAGTTAAGCGTATTTTATAAACAACTTTGTTCGACTGCGTTAAAAATCCATCTCTACAAAAACTTGACGTAGAAATTCCTATATTGTTTTGCAAACTGGAGAAAATATTTAATCCATGATTCTTTAACGTAATGAAGCATTTACTTGTTCATCTTCCATCCAAAGCCATTCTTCGAGGTCCAATGCAATATGGATGGATTCACCACAACAAAATAGACCTTTTACAATGGGAAATGCCCATTGTAATAGGGTTTTACAATGGTTAGCCCTCCCGTTGTATTAGGACATGCTGTAATATATCCTATTTTACAACGGGAATAAAACGTTGTAAATAAACGTTGTATTAAGCCTTTTAACAATGGTCATAAGCAGTTGCAACAGTCCCTTCGATAAAATAATAGCCCGTTTAAAATTGTTTGCAACACAAAAATACCATTGTAATATCCCCTTATACAACACTCAATAACCATTGTAATAGAGTTTATTAAAACAAGAAATGCATGTTGTAATAAATTCTTTTGCAATAGTTTCTGCCCGTTGTACCTTGCAAAGGATTTTAACCATTGTAATATAAAATATGTGTAAGAATCAAAATAATTAACTCAAAATTTCTAGTTTTATTCAAATAAATATTTTATTTCACTTTTGAATAGTACACAGTTCTGTTTCTCTCGATTATACAATCACTATACAAAATACTCATTTGTACAAGCATTGCCTCACTAAATAACCAACTATGATAAATTATTAAGTATACAAAATAATTATTGATTATTAACTCATTTGTACAAGCAAAGTTTCTACTCCACTTTAGTTCCACTCTTATGCTTCTATTGGTGGTTGTGGCTCCTCTTGTACCTTCTGTAATGACCCGCATTTCCCGGGGTATATAATTAATTTATTTAATTATATAAATGGTGATTTAAGGAATTAAATGGTCGTTAATTAAATAATAAGGAATATTTAATTAAAATAAATAATTAAATAATATATTTAATTCAGAAATAATCAAAAATATTGGAAATCACAATATTCTGTGAACTGGGTCATCCCGAAGATTTTATTCAGTTTAGAAATGAATTTGAATAACGAATATATTCAATCGACGTCAGTTTGAACGTATAATTATATTTTAATTTAAAATCGAGCTTGAAATGGCGCTGCAGTTCGCGATTTGGCGATTTGAACTTCAACTGAATGTACAGGATTCGTTTTAAGCCGGATTTCTGTGAAACAAGAAACGCGTGGAGCTGGTGGAGTATATCTTTCTAGTGGAAGAGAAAAATCAGGATTTCGTCGGGTAGATTTTGAGATATGTCCAATCAAATTTCAGAAAAGTCGCTGTGGAATTCCTTTATAATTTGCGATGCTTTATATACGTTATAAAAGAGATTTTCGATATAAAACTGAATACCGGGATAATCTGGAATCTGAAATATCAAGCGGTAAATTCTGATATGATATTCTGGAGTTGTACGATATCATATGTGAAGATATACGATAATATTAATTTATTAATATTTAATTTAATTATATTTAAATATATTTATATATTTAAATGGGTCATCCAGAGCTTTAAAAATAGCCGGTTTTGCAAATGAAGTCGGAATTCGACGAAACCAATTTTGTTGGATCCAGAATAGTGAATTATTGCTAAGGTCCAGTTTTCGTGATTTTTAGGGTCACTGTGTGGCCGTACGGATTTTTAGAGTGTAAAACAAGCAGTATTTTGACAATTAAAAATACGCTGTGTGAGCATACGGAGTCGGAATTCGACGAAACCAGTTTTGTTGGGACCGTAATGTCGAACTCTAGCTACTCGTACAGTTTTGTGATTTTTGGGTATTTTGTGCAACCATAGGAATTTTATATGATAAATAAAATCAACGGTTAGTTAAGTTTGAATATTAAATTATTTAAAATTTAGTATAAATACCCCACCCTCCATTCTAACCCTAGGAAAAAGTCCATGGTCCTCATTTCTGTAGCCGCCGGGTTACTCTCCTCAAAAAGAAGAAATCGCACCTTCTCAAATCAAAATAAAATCCAAGAAATCAAAGGAAAAGCTTATAAATTCTTTTACATATATAGTTATAATCCTTGAACAATCCTCATCATTCTGGTATAACATTTGTTGAGTTCGAACGACTTTTGTGCTATCGAAAATACACAACAGCAAACTAGGGTTCCAATTGTTGGTCGATAGGAGCAACGAGGGGTCGTGGGGCTGGCGGAATTAGGTTGCGAGGTGGGAGGAGCACCCGTGGTTGGATTTATACGTAGTGCGATGGGTTATTGAGGTATGCGACTTCATACTGTCGCCGTGGAAATGTCAGGACGTGGTCGAGGAATGGGAACCGAGTTGTTCACGAGGGGTATAGGGGGATGGAGATTGGAGTAAGGAGTTCGATGGTGGTGGTTGCGCCGGAAGCTGGTGGCCGAGTCAAACGGGGAAAGATGGTCAACGGTGAGTCAACACGATGGGATTTGTGTTTCTTTTTACTGGAGATTATCGGGTGTTTGGGGAAGAAGGAAATAGTGAGGGCGTGGGCTTTAAAGTGGACGGGTGGGCTTCTAAGGGTGTATGGGCTTGTACTGGGTGAGTATGGACCAAGATATTTATTAAGGGAAAGCCCAATATGTTAATTCATGTTTTATTTTATTGTTTGTTTTAAAATATACCTAACTTGTTAACACCGTATCTAGCTCATACAACGACCGATTTGTAAACCGTCAGTTGCGTTGAGATCGTGGTGAAGAGTACTTCGTGTAGGCAGTGGATTGGTATTTTTCTGAAGAGTTCGGAATTCTATTTAATTTCAAACACCTGTTTGAAATTAAATAAACCAGCGTTGAATCAAGAGATGATTATCGTCATTGACGATGATCGTCCAAATGTGAGTAATTCTCACCAACTCTAAACAGTTTATAATTTCATGTTGTATTGTTAGAGCTGTTAAAATTGTCTGTTTGATTGTGTGTTGACCGTTTGATTGAACTGCTAGTCAGTTAGTGGAAATTATATATATATATATAATATATATATATATATAAACCGATAAATATTTATATGTTGATTCTGCTTATCAGAATATTATACTGGTGTTATTTAACATCTGTGATGCAGGGAAACAGGTTGGAGGAATCCAACTGGATTCCTCAACATTTATTTTACTGTGAATTTTATATCGTGATATAAAATGTGATATATAATCTGCTGTGATTATGTGTGTTGGACGATATATATATCGTTGTCATATGGCGTGTTAAATACCGTCAGAAACACCAGAATGTGGGAAAGGAGGTTTTCAAAAGTCTATTTTGAAAATAATTTATTATATAAAATCAATGGATTTTATATTATAAAAGAAAAGGATTTTGAATATAAGGAAATTTATTTGTTAATGAAAATAATAGGAGTTATATTTGAAATCAAATAAATAGGAGTTATATTCGAAATCAAATATATAGGAGTTATATTTGAAATCAAATAAATAGGAGTTATATTCGAAATCAAATATATAGGAGTTATATTTGAAATCAAATATATAGGAGTTATATTCGAATTGAAATATAAAGGAGTTATATTTGAATTGAAATCAAAAGGAGTTATATTTGAATTGAAATCAAAAGGAGTTATATTTGAAATGAAATATAAAGCAGTTATATTCGAAATGAAATATTAAGGAAATATATTTGAAATCAATATAAAGATAAAAAGGAATTTATTTATTAAGGAAATAAATAAAGATTAAAAAGAGATATTTATTTAGACATAAATAAATAGAATTTGTAAAGGGATTATATATTTAATGGAATAAATAGAATGTTGTAAATGAGATATTTATTTAGAAAACCAATAGAAAGGAAAAAGGGAAATATTTATTTATTTGTTAAATAAATAAGAATTGGAAAGGATATTTATTTATTAAATAAATAGGATTAAATTAAAGGAACATTTATAAAGTGAAGAACCGTTACTAAAAAGTAAATCTTTATAAATGAATAAACGTTGTAAAAAGGGAAATCTTTATAAATCAATAAAGTAATCGAATATAAGTTATTGAGAAGGGGTTAATCAAATTGTGTTAATCAATTTAAGTAAGTAAATCGATTAGAGTTAGATTATCTAGTTAGATTATCAAGTTAAGATAATCGAGTTTAGATTATCAAGTTAAGATAATCAAGTTAAGTTATCCAGTAGGATTATCAAGTTAAGATAATCGAGTTTAGATTATCGAGCTAAGATAATCAAGTCAAGTATTGAGTAAGATTATCGTGCCGAGATAATCAAGTTAAGTATTGTGTTAAGATTATCAAGTCGAGGTAATCAAGTTAAGTAATCGAGTTGAGATTATCAAGTCGAGATAATCAAGTTAAGTTAATCGATGGGAGGGAATCGAGTTAAGTGAATTAAGTTAAGTTAATTTAGTAAGTTAAATAATTTGAGTTAATCGAGTGGGTCGATCAAGTTAGTCGAGCCTAGTTAATCGAATCAAATTGGTCGAATCAAGTCGAGTTAAGTTAGTCAAGTTAATCAAGTTAAGTTAGTCAAGTTAATCGAGTTAAGTTAGTCAAGTTAATCGAGTTAAGTTCGTAAAGTTAAAGTAATCGAATTAGTTATTCGAAAGGAATTATCGATGTCAGTTTCATCGAAAGGAATTATCGATGTCAGTTTCATCGAAAGGAGTTACCGATGTTAGTTTCATCGAAAGGAGTTATCGAATATTGGTTATTCGAAATGAGTTAAACGAATATTGGTTATTCGAAATGAGTTAAACGAATATTGGTTATTCGGAAATGAGTTAAACGAATATTGGTTATTCGGAATGAGTTAAACGAATATTGGTTATTCGAAGTGAGTTAATCGAATATTGGTTATTCGAAAAGGGGAGTTACCAAATCTAGTAAAAGTAAAGGAGTTAATCGAATCTAGTTTATTCGAATGGAATTAAAGGAGTTAATCGAATCTAGTTTATTCGAATGGAATTAAAGGAGTTAATCGAATCTAGTTTATTCGAATGGAGTTAAAGGAGTTATCGAATATAGTTTATTCGAAAGGAGTTAAGTGGAATTAGTTAATGAGTATAGTGGTTTGGGTCGTCACCGCGATGTGGATTTAAACATCCATTTAAATCCAAACAAAGGAGTATTTGGAAATGTTTTCCAAATCAGAATCAGAATGAAATCAAAGATTGGAAATTGAAAATATGAATTAGAAAATGAAATGTTATTTATAAGGAAAAGAATAAATTTATGATAGGATAAATTTAAGAGTTAATAAAGTTGAATGATGTTTGATTGATATTATTTCCACCTGGAAATAATATCGTTGTTTGCACACTTGTTTTCTTTGATAGTTAACTCACAGACTATCGAAGTTTTGACCCTTTAACGTTGTTAATATGGAGAGACCGGTTGGATTATTATCCAAAGAACCACTCTGTATTGGCATACGCGTTGCGAATCATATATGCCAAAGATAATTGAAGACGGAGTAAAATGCAAGGGCTGTTGTATAAGTCTTAGATAACAGTGACTAAGATGGATGTACAGAACAGTACCTTCGGTTTGTCCAGTCCCAGGACAACTTGTATGGATGAAGGTCTGACAGAGTATATCCAATGGATCGCGTAAGTTGATCTGTTCAAACGTATTCACGTTTGGTGGCGGAGGAATTCGTTCCTCTTAGCTGTATACCCGTGTTATTTTTGAATAAGTCAATTTGTGATTTGGCGGGTATGACGATGTGACATTCTAAGTGAATGAAGATGAATGTCTGACAGAGTATTTCTATGAAGGGCACGTACATTGATTTCTTCAACCGTACCAAGAGTGGAAGCGGAGAAGGAAACTTCTTTTAGCTGACACGTAATGTATGGTTGTAGACATTAATTAGTGATTCTGATGGATCTGACGATGTGACATTCGAAGTGAATCTGATGTGATGATAAAGCGTAACTTCTAGCCTCATCATCCGGTAAATGACAGAAATCGGGCAGGCAGCATGGCTAAGTCGGTCGCACCGAAGTAGGGTGTATAATCACCTATCTAGAGAATATTCATTTGTTTCTTAAATCTATCAATGCTGTCCCATATATATACGGGAACGGTTGCTGATCCCAACCGTTGGTGATATACATTCGATACACTCAAGCAAAATGAGTGGTCGGTCATGTGTGGCTGAGTTACAAGATGTTCTTGTTGAACTCCAGTGTATCGTTCCTAGAGTACACTGATCGGAAGGTGGTTCCGTACCTTGTCATAGTTGGAAATCCATTACCCAATACGTGCTTGTGGTTTTGATTGTATACCATATATGTAGAACGTGAGATGAAAGCGTTCTGCTAGATGATTATTATACTGTGGTTGATAGACATTATTATAATATCAAATGTTTTGATATAAAGATATTTTGGATTCTCATAAGGGAAAAACCCGTTCCGTTCTGCGGCGTGGTCTTATGAGATATCGTTTACTTGTTCATATACCTGTTTAAACTGTTTTACTCACACCAGTCCCATGACTGACCCAGAGTTTACTTTGTTGTTTTCCCTAAACTCTTGGGTGCCTAAATTTGTACGGGCAGTCAAGTAGTCAGGAATTTACAGATATACTTGGAGAGCTTGGAGCAGGAGGCTTCAAGATCATGTAGCTATAGTTATTTCCGCTGTGTTGTAAGTGTTGTACTCTGATAAGTGCTATTGTATACATAACTGTTATATTTCAAAGTTATGTTATCTATTATATGTTATTCGTTCCGCTGTGAGGTTCGTGTTACTCTGATGTTGTGTTCTTCTTCTTCTTCTATTCTAAGTTTCTATCTTATCTATTCTCACCCTCTAATTTCTTTCATTAATTACCGGGATTTTTCGATGTTTTGGTTATCGACATCGAGCTTATGTCGATAACCAAAGTCTCTCAAAATCCGGGTCGTTACAGTTGGTATCAGAGCTTAAGTTAAGAATTACTTGGCTCTGTGGCGTGACTCGGTAAAGATAGGGTTAGTAATACCCTAGATTGAGTTTGAGTGTATATATACGAGTGAACGTATTTGTATTTGATATAAAAATTTGTTTTATATTGAGGAGATTCATTGGTTGAGTTGTTTATGAGTTCTGGTCGATCAGTTTGATCCACTGTATCGGTAGGAGTTACTAAACACTTGAATACGATGGGTCGTCACGATATGTTTGTAAAGAGGGTAAATTAAAATAAGTTTACCCATAGTATATTCTGATATAGGGGAAGTATATATTAGATATATTGGTTGTTATTATAATCAAGTAAGATTATAAAGTGAAATGGTTATAAATAACCAATCAGAATTCATGTAAGTAAAGTATATGAAAGAGGATGAATTAAATCTGAATTTAAATCAGAATTGAAATTAAAATAAGGAAATTTTAAGTTCCTGGGAGAGTTTGAAATTTGTTTTCAAATTTGAACGAGAAATATAGTATTGAACTCACTTCGATCGCTGGGAAATAATTCTGATGATGGTGTACACATCATCAGTGTGATTTTCGAGTTTCAAAGTGACGGATTACTACCAAAGATTTTGTTTTGAATTGTTTTGAGAAAAAAAATGGTTTAGGAAATTCAAATGTTTTGAATTGGTATTATGATTTCAAATTGATTTGAAAGAAACCCAGGAATTTAAGTTCTGGAATTAAAATTTAACTAATAAAGTTAAATAAAATGAGATGGTAAAAATAAATTGAAATTTAACGGGAACTAAGTTAAATAAAAATTTAATTGGATTAGAGATAATCTAGAATGGAACCAAATTGATAAGTCAAAAATTTGGAATTTGATATTGGGGTTCGAATGGAATTCGATTTGGATTTGAGGATATGAACTGATTGGAATTTGATTGAGATAACACTGGTATGTGCTGAGTTGATAGCATATAGAAGTGATAGAGTTAATATACCCGACAAAAAGGTACAAGTTTATATTTGATATAAGCATGAGATTTATGAGCCGAATTGGCAAGCCGCTTGGCTGTTTGATTTTCTTTTGGGTTGGAGATGGCCTAGAGAGGCGAGTTGTGGTTTTACCGATAGGGCTGTACAAAGGAGGTTATGGCGAAATTTTCCGAAGATTTAAAGTGTTAGAAAATTTTCAGAATTTTTGAAAATTTTAGTTAGCCGGAATAAATTAATATTGAAATCGATATTAGTTGGTTCAGTTGGAATCAGAAATAAGGGGTAAATAAATCTTAGGAGTTCCAATATATAGGGTCGTCCTCTAACTTAGCAATTTCGAGGACGAAATTATTTTAAGTGGGGAAGAATGTAATGACCCGCATTTCCCGGGGTATATAATTAATTTATTTAATTATATAAATGGCGATTTAAGGAATTAAATGGTCGTTAATTAAATAATAAGGAATATTTAATTAAAATAAATAATTAAATAATATATTTAATTCAGAAATAATCAAAAATATTGGAAATCACAATATTCTGTGAACTGGGTCATCCCGAAGATTTTATTCAGTTTAGAAATGAATTTGAATAACGAATATATTCAATCGACGTCAGTTTGAACGTATAATTATATTTTAATTTAAAATCGAGCTTGAAATGGCGCTGCAGTTCGCGATTTGGCGATTTGAACTTCAACTGAATGTACAGGATTCGTTTTAAGCCGGATTTCTGTGAAACAAGAAACGCGTGGAGCTGGTGGAGTATATCTTTCTAGTGGAAGAGAAAAATCAGGATTTCGTCGGGTAGATTTTGAGATATGTCCAAATCAAATTTCAGAAAAGTCGCTGTGGAATTCCTTTATAATTTGCGACGCTTTATATACGTTATAAAAGAGATTTTCGATATAAAACTGAATACCGGGATAATCTGGAATCTGAAATATCAAGCGGTAAATTCTGATATGATATTCTGGAGTTGTACGATATCATATGTGAAGATATACGATAATATTAATTTATTAATATTTAATTTAATTATATTTAAATATATTTATATATTTAAATGGGTCATCCAGAGCTTTAAAAATAGCCGGTTTTGCAAACGAAGTCGGAATTCGACGAAACCAATTTTGTTGGATCCGGAATAGTGAATTATTGCTAAGGTCCAGTTTTCGTGATTTTTAGGGTCACTGTGTGGTCGTACGGATTTTTAGAGTGTAAAACAAGCAGTATTTTGACAATTAAAAATACGCTGTGTGAGCATACGGAGTCGGAATTCGACGAAACCAGTTTTGTTGGGACCGTAATGTCGAACTCTAGCTACTCGTACAGTTTTGTGATTTTTGGGTATTTTGTGCAACCATAGGAATTTTATATGATAAATAAAATCAACGGTTAGTTAAGTTTGAATATTAAATTATTTAAAATTTAGTATAAATACCCCACCCTCCATTCTAACCCTAGGAAAAAGTCCATGGTCCTCATTTCTGTAGCCGCCGGGTTACTCTCCTCAAAAAGAAGAAATCGCACCTTCTCAAATCAAAATAAAATCCAAGAAATCAAAGGAAAAGCTTATAAATTCTTTTACATATATAGTTATAATCCTTGAACAATCCTCATCATTCTGGTATAACATTTGTTGAGTTCGAACGACTTTTGTGCTATCGAAAATACACAATAGCAAACTAGGGTTCCAATTGTTGGTCGATAGGAGCAACGAGGGGTCGTGGGGCTGGCGGAATTAGGTTGCGAGGTGGGAGGAGCACCCGTGGTTGGATTTATACGTAGTGCGATGGGTTATTGAGGTATGCGACTTCATACTGTCGCCGTGGAAATGTCAGGACGTGGTCGAGGAATGGGAACCGAGTTGTTCACGAGGGGTATAGGGGGATGGAGATTGGAGTAAGGAGTTCGATGGTGGTGGTTGCGCCGGAAGCTGGTGGCCGAGTCAAACGGGGAAAGATGGTCAACGGTGAGTCAACACGATGGGATTTGTGTTTCATTTTACTGGAGATTATCGGGTGTTTGGGGAAGAAGGAAATAGTGAGGGCGTGGGCTTTAAAGTGGACGGGTGGGCTTCTAAGGGTGTATGGGCTTGTACTGGGTGAGTATGGACCAAGATATTTATTAAGGGAAAGCCCAATATGTTAATTCATGTTTTATTTTATTGTTTGTTTTAAAATATACCTAACTTGTTAACACCGTATCTAGCTCATACAACGACCGATTTGTAAACCGTCAGTTGCGTTGAGATCGTGGTGAAGAGTACTTCGTGTAGGCAGTGGATTGGTATTTTTCTGAAGAGTTCGGAATTCTATTTAATTTCAAACACCTGTTTGAAATTAAATAAACCAGCGTTGAATCAAGAGATGATTATCGTCATTGACGATGATCGTCCAAATGTGAGTAATTCTCACCAACTCTAAACAGTTTATAATTTCATGTTGTATTGTTAGAGCTGTTAAAATTGTCTGTTTGATTGTGTGTTGACCGTTTGATTGAACTGCTAGTCAGTTAGTGGAAATTATATATATATATATATATAATATATATATATATAAACCGATAAATATTTATATGTTGATTCTGCTTATCAGAATATTATACTGGTGTTATTTAACATCTGTGATGCAGGGAAACAGGTTGGAGGAATCCAACTGGATTCCTCAACATTTATTTTACTGTGAATTTTATATCGTGATATAAAATGTGATATATAATCTGCTGTGATTATGTGTGTTGGACGATATATATATCGTTGTCATATGGCGTGTTAAATACCGTCAGAAACACCAGAATGTGGGAAAGGAGGTTTTCAAAAGTCTATTTTGAAAATAATTTATTATATAAAATCAATGGATTTTATATTATAAAAGAAAAGGATTTTGAATATAAGGAAATTTATTTGTTAATGAAAATAATAGGAGTTATATTTGAAATCAAATAAATAGGAGTTATATTCGAAATCAAATATATAGGAGTTATATTTGAAATCAAATAAATAGGAGTTATATTCGAAATCAAATATATAGGAGTTATATTTGAAATCAAATATATAGGAGTTATATTCGAATTGAAATATAAAGGAGTTATATTTGAATTGAAATCAAAAGGAGTTATATTTGAATTGAAATCAAAAGGAGTTATATTTGAAATGAAATATAAAGCAGTTATATTCGAAATGAAATATTAAGGAAATATATTTGAAATCAATATAAAGATAAAAAGGAATTTATTTATTAAGGAAATAAATAAAGATTAAAAAGAGATATTTATTTAGACATAAATAAATAGAATTTGTAAAGGGATTATATATTTAATGGAATAAATAGAATGTTGTAAATGAGATATTTATTTAGAAAACCAATAGAAAGGAAAAAGGGAAATATTTATTTATTTGTTAAATAAATAAGAATTGGAAAGGATATTTATTTATTAAATAAATAAGATTAAATTAAAGGAACATTTATAAAGTGAAGAACCGTTACTAAAAAGTAAATCTTTATAAATGAATAAACGTTGTAAAAAGGGAAATCTTTATAAATCAATAAAGTAATCGAATATAAGTTATTGAGAAGGGGTTAATCAAATTGTGTTAATCAATTTAAGTAAGTAAATCGATTAGAGTTAGATTATCTAGTTAGATTATCAAGTTAAGATAATCGAGTTTAGATTATCAAGTTAAGATAATCAAGTTAAGTTATCCAGTAGGATTATCAAGTTAAGATAATCGAGTTTAGATTATCGAGCTAAGATAATCAAGTCAAGTATTGAGTAAGATTATCGTGCCGAGATAATCAAGTTAAGTATTGTGTTAAGATTATCAAGTCGAGGTAATCAAGTTAAGTAATCGAGTTGAGATTATCAAGTCGAGATAATCAAGTTAAGTTAATCGATGGGAGCGAATCGAGTTAAGTGAATTAAGTTAAGTTAATTTAGTAAGTTAAATAATTTGAGTTAATCGAGTGGGTCGATCAAGTTAGTCGAGCCTAGTTAATCGAATCAAATTGGTCGAATCAAGTCGAGTTAAGTTAGTCAAGTTAATCAAGTTAAGTTAGTCAAGTTAATCGAGTTAAGTTAGTCAAGTTAATCGAGTTAAGTTCGTAAAGTTAAAGTAATCGAATTAGTTATTCGAAAGGAATTATCGATGTCAGTTTCATCGAAAGGAATTATCGATGTCAGTTTCATCGAATGGAGTTACCGATGTTAGTTTCATCGAAAGGAGTTATCGAATATTGGTTATTCGAAATGAGTTAAACGAATATTGGTTATTCGAAATGAGTTAAACGAATATTGGTTATTCGGAAATGAGTTAAACGAATATTGGTTATTCGGAATGAGTTAAACGAATATTGGTTATTCGAAGTGAGTTAATCGAATATTGGTTATTCGAAAAGGGGAGTTACCAAATCTAGTAAAAGTAAAGGAGTTAATCGAATCTAGTTTATTCGAATGGAATTAAAGGAGTTAATCGAATCTAGTTTATTCGAATGGAATTAAAGGAGTTAATCGAATCTAGTTTATTCGAATGGAGTTAAAGGAGTTATCGAATATAGTTTATTCGAAAGGAGTTAAGTGGAATTAGTTAATGAGTATAGTGGTTTGGGTCGTCACCGCGATGTGGATTTAAACATCCATTTAAATCCAAACAAAGGAGTATTTGGAAATGTTTTCCAAATCAGAATCAGAATGAAATCAAAGATTGGAAATTGAAAATATGAATTAGAAAATGAAATGTTATTTATAAGGAAAAGAATAAATTTATGATAGGATAAATTTAAGAGTTAATAAAGTTGAATGATGTTTGATTGATATTATTTCCACCTGGAAATAATATCGTTGTTTGCACACTTGTTTTCTTTGATAGTTAACTCACCGACTATCGAAGTTTTGACCCTTTAACGTTGTTAATATGGAGAGACCGGTTGGATTATTATCCAAAGAACCACTCTGTATTGGCATACGCGTTGCGAATCATATATGCCAAAGATAATTGAAGACGGAGTAAAATGCAAGGGCTGTTGTATAAGTCTTAGATAACAGTGACTAAGATGGATGTACAGAACAGTACCTTCGGTTTGTCCAGTCCCAGGACAACTTGTATGGATGAAGGTCTGACAGAGTATATCCAATGGATCGCGTAAGTTGATCTGTTCAAACGTATTCACGTTTGGTGGCGGAGGAATTCGTTCCTCTTAGCTGTATACCCGTGTTATTTTTGAATAAGTCAATTTGTGATTTGGCGGGTATGACGATGTGACATTCTAAGTGAATGAAGATGAATGTCTGACAGAGTATTTCTATGAAGGGCACGTACATTGATTTCTTCAACCGTACCAAGAGTGGAAGCGGAGAAGGAAACTTCTTTTAGCTGACACGTAATGTATGGTTGTAGACATTAATTAGTGATTCTGATGGATCTGACGATGTGACATTCGAAGTGAATCTGATGTGATGATAAAGCGTAACTTCTAGCCTCATCATCCGGTAAATGACAGAAATCGGGCAGGCAGCATGGCTAAGTCGGTCGCACCGAAGTAGGGTGTATAATCACCTATCTAGAGAATATTCATTTGTTTCTTAAATCTATCAATGCTGTCCCATATATATACGGGAACGGTTGCTGATCCCAACCGTTGGTGATATACATTCGATACACTCAAGCAAAATGAGTGGTCGGTCATGTGTGGCTGAGTTACAAGATGTTCTTGTTGAACTCCAGTGTATCGTTCCTAGAGTACACTGATCGGAAGGTGGTTCCGTACCTTGTCATAGTTGGAAATCCATTACCCAATACGTGCTTGTGGTTTTGATTGTATACCATATATGTAGAACGTGAGATGAAAGCGTTCTGCTAGATGATTATTATACTGTGGTTGATAGACATTATTATAATATCAAATGTTTTGATATAAAGATATTTTGGATTCTCATAAGGGAAAAACCCGTTCCGTTCTGCGGCGTGGTCTTATGAGATATCGTTTACTTGTTCATATACCTGTTTAAACTGTTTTACTCACACCAGTCCCATGACTGACCCGGAGTTTACTTTGTTGTTTTCCCTAAACTCTTGGGTGCCTAAATTTGTACGGGCAGTCAAGTAGTCAGGAATTTACAGATATACTTGGAGAGCTTGGAGCAGGAGGCTTCAAGATCATGTAGCTATAGTTATTTCCGCTGTGTTGTAAGTGCTGTACTCTGATAAGTGCTATTGTATACATAACTGTTATATTTCAAAGTTATGTTATCTATTATATGTTATTCGTTCCGCTGTGAGGTTCGTGTTACTCTGATGTTGTGTTCTTCTTCTTCTTCTATTCTAAGTTTCTATCTTATCTATTCTCACCCTCTAATTTCTTTCATTAATTACCGGGATTTTTCGATGTTTTGGTTATCGACATCGAGCTTATGTCGATAACCAAAGTCTCTCAAAATCCGGGTCGTTACACCTTCACTTTCAAAACAACCACTTCTTTGGCTTTTAGTTGTCCAACATACGAAGCTTCAGAAGTTCTGAAGAATAATCTTTTATTACCTACAGTTCCTCAACTCCACACCCATTTTTTTAAGCAATCATCTTCTTAATCCAGTCTTTGGAATAAAGAAACAATCCTTCATTATAAAATGTCATGCCTTGCTTAAATCTAAATCCTATCAAATGATCGAACACAATAGTTTTTTCAGTGCCAATAGCAACTAGCTAATACTATTATATTTTACTACCCTATTTAATTGCATATAGCTTTACTTTGAGTATAATAAAATGTTTGAAATGGATACAAAAGAATCTTATGATACAATGTGACACCCCACGTCCGTTATTGTCACTAATAAGAGAATGCATTATGTTTCGTGAAGCGCAATAGGTAAATAGAACAGAAATTCACAAGATGGATATAAAATAAGAAGCGGAAAATTTCAACTTTATTATTGAAAATAAAATGTAGTCTCAAAACAGATTACATCGTCAAACCAGTTACATCAAAACCAAGTATCTCAAATCGTTTTCATAGTGCATAATAACAGAGTGCCATAATATAAAACTGTATCCCTCATAGCAAGCCATAACAAATTAGAAATCAAGTCAAAGCGGCACATCTTAGATAGTCTGGATCCAAACTGAAAGAGAAAGTCCTAATCACCGAGGAGGGATACCACTTTGAGGATCTGGTAGGAAAGGAAGAAAGAAGCAAAAACAAAATGGTCAGACATAAAGTCTGGCGAGTACCAGTGATTTCCAAATATGCATAAAATAGAGATATCAAGATAGGTAAACAAGACTGGATGAGAAAGCACAATATCATAGAAGGCAATAGGTAAACATGATAAACCGGATAAAAAGGATAAACTGGAACAACATGAATATAATTGTGATCAAGTAAAGCTTCTCATTTATATCCCTAAAATAGGTTGTGCCTGCATCAATACTAGTATAACAGGATTAGGTGTTAACCTAATTACTTAGCAGAAATAGGATGATTAAACAATATGATTTAACAACAGGATTAAACAGGAGGATTATGCGTACCCTAATTACATAATAGGATTAGGTGTTGCCGTAATTTACATAACAACATGATTAGGTGTACCCTAATTACTACCTATGCAATCGGCTCCCTAATATGTAAATACCCTGTGTCAGCCCTGGAAGTAGGGTGTATCACTCCCCCAGCAACTTATATAACACAGACCTACTTACTGGTGTTACAGCAGCTTATTTTCCCTAGTTGAACCCATGCACGCTCATGACTCTGCCGGAATGCGCCCGTACCCACTTTCCTTGTTTGAACCTCTTACTATCTAGTTCAGTAAAGCATGCCTTGGCCCCAACCTAGTGCAAGACCCTCTAAAAAAATACCAACATGGATACTGACTGATATGGGTTCCATACCGCAAGATTGACCCAAGCCAAACCCCCTAATCTTGTGCCCCCCAAGTAACTAGGATTTAAGAGTCCTCAAAACCCGATACAACAACAGAACCTAGGACCTCTTAACTTATTAATAATCGGGTTTAACATAGTAGGTTTAGGTTTACTAATAAGCGTGGTTGTAATATTACCTGTTATTATGAGTGTACAACCCTCACCCAAAACACCTGCCCAGATGTATACAATTACTATAATGATTCAATTTACTAACCTATACCATTTTACTTAATGTCCATATTTAGTCAAATTTAACATGTTTATACATATGCATATATTTCATTCAATTATACCCTAATTTTAGCATGTACAAGTTTATGCATGTCATCCCTTTTTATCATATTCCCAAGTTACAACAAGTACATGCATATACATATTATCCCTTTCCCAAATTATAGTTAAATAGTCCTCAAATTAACGATATGCCCAAATTCTCATTTTTCATGTCATTTCTTATTATCCCAATTTTTACTATACACAAACTTAAATCGGACATGGCCTAGGATTCCAAAGGCCTAGGCTTAGCGTAAACCAAAAGGAAAAATAGAGGAAGGAAAATAAAATCAAATCACTCAAGACTGGAAATAAACCAAAACAATAGAAATAAGGAAAAGGAAGATAGATACACATAACTAATTAATTATCCAACAGTTAGGCATATATTTCACTTATAACAACGATAAAGGTGATTAACAGTAAAGAACATGTGTAGAATTATCTTATAAACACTGTATATTCTAAACCCAATTTTATTTAACTATTATGGTATAGTTTTAGTATCAGATCTGAAAATAACTGGGAACTCACAGCAAGTCTTGGTAAAGAAGAGATTAGATTTCTTATATATATATATATATATATGCCATTGCAGAATTCAATTCTATCTTCTTGTTGATTGTAGGGTTGAAGGTTTGCTACAAATCTTGAATCTTCTTTATTAATTTGGATTTCAACAGGGTCTCCCCATCTTATTATTCAATTTAGGATATGTAATGGAGGCAGAGAGAAAGGTGAAGAATTGTGTGTAGATAAAATGGGAGAGAGAGCTCCTTTATATAAATTAAGAGAGCCAACCTTTAACTGTTTGATCCTAGGTGTAACACCCCATGTCCGTTAATGTCACTCACAAAGGGAATGCATTAAGTTTCGTGGAGCATTATAAGTAAACATAACGGAATATTACAAGACAGAAAAAATAGTACATGAAAATTTTATAACTTTATTGCAACGGAAACAGAAATAAGTTTGATTACATTTCCAAATACCAAAAATCAAGTACATAATATCAGTCTTGTACAAAACCTTCAAAGTACATAATTTTAAAGCCATAATCCCCAATAGAAAAATGCCATACGCTGAATCAAAGCCAACCAACACACCTTTCAACTTCAAGCTGGAAGAAAGAGATATCTAAACTAAGCTTGAGTATTTCCTCCCTAAGAACCTTGGGGGGGGGGACGGAAGAAAAGAGGCGAAACAAACTAGGTTAGACATAAGTCTGGTGAGTCTAGTGATTTTAACAATATAATCATTAAAGTAATAGGATAAGAACAATAAACTGGAAAGCAAGAAATGACTGTAGAATAAACAGGGATGACAAAGCAAACAAGATGAACAAGATATAACGTTGATGTGCTTCTAATCACTACAGGATAAGTACTACACTGCACCAATGCTAGTAACACTGTATCATTACTAGTTACACCGTACCCTTACTAGTCCCCTACTAAAAGCTGATCCCTCTTACTAATCATGATAATGGTAGTTTCGTGTACTCCTAGTTGCTATCGTAGGTGCCCTTTTTGCTCCTATACCCACGAGTTGTACTCACTACCTTCCTCATTCGATCGGCTCTCTAACTCGCATGTATTTATTACTTGTGTCATTCGACCTCACTGGTATGTATTCATTACTTGTGTCATTCGACCCCGCTTGTATGTAGATACCTGTTGGCCCCATCATGGGGTGTATCAATTCCTATGATGGCAACCCGACACGATTCAAGATGCACAGTGTATAGTACTACTGATGCCCAGTGCCTGCTTTTTCCACTCCGTAGCACGTACACGTCCATACTCCGTCGGAACCTACACTGCTGCACTGCCCGCCGCTATTTTGACCGCTTATAATCAGCCCAGTAATCGTGCCCCACCCTGCCTAGATCAGGGTACCATGATATATCTATGTGGGTTACTGCTGAAATGGGTCCCCATTACAAGGGTTTCCTAATCAACATGTTATAATGGCTAAGTGTTCTCAATTTAACTTAACCCCACCCATTTGCTTAATTAACATGTTGTTTTGGTTAAGTGTTGCCTATTTGTATGTTACTTAACCTTCTCACTGATTCACACATGTTTATTTAACGATTAAGTTTGTGGGCCTATATATACAAATATTACCCACTTACCCAAGATTTACTTAACCCTTCCCCTTATCAAGTCCATATGTACTATTGGTTAAGCTTGCCTTAACCCTATCCACTTTGTTCATGTAATATTAGTTAAGTTGTCTTCTTGTCCATGTTAACTTAACCCACCCACCTAACATGTTGTATTGGTTAAGTGTCGCCTGTTCATATGTTACTTAACCTTTCCATTTTTAGCATGTATGTTCCTTAGCTTTAATTTATTCATTAAAGCACCAACCTCTCACATTAGAACTGTTGTTTGCGGTTGCTGGATGTGCCGGGCGGTTCTGGGCAGACTTCTACCGCAAACTCATTCTAACCTCGGGTTTTTGGGCTTAATGCGCTAACCTATCACATTAGATCTATGTTGTTGCGGTCACTGGATGTGCCGGGCGGTTCCGGGCAGTCTTACACGGCAACTCAATCTAACTTCGGGTTAGACACGTTCATCTTTTAGCCAATTTACATATTTACCATTCATGTCCAAGTTTATATGTAAATTATCCGTACGTGTGGTCAATTCAAGTTATACCACATTTTCTAGTTATGCCCAAAATTAATTATATGATTACAACTCCTTTTTTATGCCAATTACATAATATTCAACTTTTACCCAAACTTTTTCCCAATGTTCCCACGTCGTTCTTACGTATAGTTCATGTGATACGTTAGGCTCGCAATTAGCCCAACTCATATTAAAAAGGAAAAAGGGAAGAAACACATGACATCATAACTAGCATAAACAATATAGATCTAAGACAACATAAATCTAGTAAACATATAAAAATAGATCCAATCAACATATGGAATGCGAACTAGCATAGATCTAAACATAAACTTGCACGGATTTAAACATATGAACTGGTATGGATCTAATCATATAAACATGTAGATCTAAACATATGAACATATAGTTCTAAACATATGGACTGATATGGATCTAATCATATAAACATGTAGATCTAAACATATGAACATATAGTTCTAAACATATGGACTGATATGGATCTAATCATATAAATATGTAGATCTAAACATATGAACATATAGTTCTAAACATATGGACTGATATGGATCTAATAATATAAACATGTAGATCTAAACATATGAACGTATAAAATATGATCTTACGTATATGAACATGACTTGCATATAATCTTTCATAACTTGCATAGATCGAGCAAACTTGCATACACAACTTGCATATGTAATTAGGCATATGAATTAACATAGAACATAACTTGCATATAATGAATCAAATCAAGCATAAATCAAAACATAGTTTGCAATGACATAAACTTTATATGATTTACAAACATTTTCATATAGTTCAATTCATAACTCATCACAATTACGTTTAAACAATTATCTTGTGCAAGTAACTGCACTCACAGAAATCGGATCTTGAATTTTGGGATCTGATTTCTGAAATTGCTAAGCTAATCCGTTGATGTGGGCGTTGATTCGTTCGTTATTGTTCTAGAATTCCTTTTCGCACTTCCTAGGCTTTGAATCTTTATCTCTTATCTTTTCATCTTTAATCTAGAATTTTATTTGTTATGGTGGCGGCTAGGTTAGTTTGTAGATGAACAACATGACGGCATCATAGTTTAGGGTTATGAGGTTAGGTTTTAGGTTTAGCTATGTATATATAGATGTCTAGGATCAATATGGGTGTTTAGATCGACCTAGGAGTCATCAAAGCCATCCAAACCCAAGAGAGCCAACCAGAACATGACACATATGCCCTAGCACCTCAGAAATTCATCACTGTCCAGATCAGCTCGCTGGAGTCGACCCCTACAGGGGGGTCGACACCTATGTCGACACCCTTATAGGAGGGTCGACACCTGTGTCGACATCCCTGGGGGGTCGACTCCCTATGGTGGAAATTTTCCCGCCCAGCCTTCTCTGCAGATTTTAATTTCGAACTCGATTTATTTAATTATTAATGTAATTTAATTTCTGCTTGAACATGAAAACTTCTAACCTCCATAACTTCTTCGTACGTAGTCTGATTCACGCAAACTCGGACTTTATCTCAAGCAGAATTCTGAGATGAACGCAATGGCGTAACCCGTTTCACCCAATTCTTCTTTTAAAGATTAATTATTCTTTAATTATCTCTTTTGTCCCATTTTAAAATTACGGGGTGTTACATTCCCCCCTACTTAAAGGATTTCATCCCCGAAAT
Organism: Allium sativum; assembly: GCA_030737875.1. Taxonomy (NCBI): domain Eukaryota; kingdom Viridiplantae; phylum Streptophyta; class Magnoliopsida; order Asparagales; family Amaryllidaceae; genus Allium; species Allium sativum. The sequence continues at coordinate 357,774,425 of CM060922.1, read as the reverse complement.
CTTCAAGTCATGAAGAATGTGTATCCTACCATCCAACAGCCATCTAATCAACCATTCAATCACAGACATCCATTGTCCTTAAAGAGGTTTCTAATGCTCTCATGATCATATGCATAGTGTGTGTATATGTCCTTATCTAATGCAAAATCAGGCGGTCTACTGATTCAGTTGACCTCCTTAATGCGAATTATGTTAGTGCCATGAGTCCATCATGTATGCAATTATTCCTAATCATACTTTATAACTTCTACATGTGTGTACAATCATTCATACAAATGCATGATAACACATCAAGTTTCAATCCGTATGCAAATACATATATGCATATGCAATATGAAAGTGACTGAGCAGATCTAGTGTCTAATGTGTGTGTAAATGCATCCACGAGCAACCACTAGCAAACACTTGCATCCACTTGCATCCACCAAACATAACATGTCTCAAATACATTTTTACAACCATAAGATTTTCTACCTAAAGATCGAAGACATAATCAAGAGGACATACTAAACGATAGAATAAGTCTAAACAAAGCGATAGAAAAAGGAGAAGTTAAGAATATCGCCTCAAAAAAAAGGGGCACAACGTACGCATTGTCGTGTCTCCTTGATCATCTATCCATTGAATTTGAACCAACTTGACCTCTCTGTTGCATAACTTCTTGACCTCCGATCCAAGGATGCATGTAGGAGCTCGTCTAATCGTGGCATCTTGCTCCACTTCCACTTCTCTTATCATGCTCGGCTCCACTATTTCCGTGGTATCATGTAAACACTTTCTCAAACGCGACACGTGAAACATGTCATGAACACCACTAAGCTTTTTCGGCAACTTCACTCTGTGGTCTGTCCAATTCTTTCTGTAATGGGGGATTGCCCTACGAACCTTGGTGCTAATTTGCCCACACTCCCCAAAGCGAACTACGTTCCTCCACGGTGGCACTTTAATAAAAACCCTGTCTCCGACATCGAAATCAAGGTCGGTTCTTCTCTTGTCAGCGTTTGACTTTTGTCGGCCCTGTGCCATCTTAATTCATCTTCGAATCAAGTCTATCTCCTAAGAAGTTTCCCTAACCATATCTGGCCCAAGTAAAATCTTATCCGTAGATTCCTACCAACAAGTTGGTGATTAACACAGTCATCCATAAAAAACCTAATACTAGCTTAATAACTGTTGTTATAAGTGAACTCCATAAATGGAAAGTTCTCTTCTCATTTCCTCCAAAATCTAGGATGCATAACCTCAAAAGATCTTCAAGGATTCTATTCACCCTTTCTGTCCGTCCATCCGTCTGTGGACGATACGTAATGCTCAAACATAACTGCATACCTACTGCCTTTCGCATATCACCTTTTCCTTTTGCATCGAAAATTGCTCCAAGCCCTGCCTCGCAAGTACCGGTATATACTGTGAATGGTTTGCTCCCATCTAGCAAAGTCAAAACTGGGGATGATACCTTCGCAAAGCCCTTAACGAACTTCTTATAGTAGCCCGCCAACCATAGAAAACTTCTTACTTCCGTTGCTTTTCTAGGAACCTTCCAATCTTGGATTGCCACCACCTTTGTAGGATCCACTGCTACCCCTTCCTTAGAGACCACATGTCTTAAGTACCTCACTTCTTTCCTCCAAAAATGACATTTGGAGAACTTAGCTTTGAGTTGATGCGCTCTAGGGTCTCTAAGAGTTCCTTAAGATGTAGGGCATACTCTCCCTCACTTCTAGAGGAAATCGAAATACTATCCACAAAGACTACCACAAACTTGTTTAGGAACTCCCTAAACACCTTACTCATCAAGTCTACAAAATATGTGGGTGCATTCGTCAAACCAAAAAAAAGTATGACGAGCCCTTCGAAGAAACCGTTAGGAGTCCTAAAAGCAGTCTTATCTATGCTATCCTCAGCTGGTGAAATCCTGTAGCTAAGTCCAACTGCGAGAAAACTGAAGCACCTGTTAACTGATAGAACAAATCATCTATCCTCAGCAATGGGTGTCTATTCTTCTTTGTGAGCTTGTTCGGCTCACTATAGTCCACACACAATCTAAGCGAACCATCTGTCTTCATAGCAAAAACAACTGGAGCACCCCATTCCGAAATGCTTCTTCTTATGAACCCTTTCTCAAGTAGCTCCCCTACTTGTTTACTGAGTTCCCTCCTCTCTCTCTTGGAGCCATGTGGCGCACTGGCAATGCAACTGGCTTTTCATTGTCTACAAAGTATATTCGGAGGTCTACCTCACGCCTCGAGGGTAGACCCTGAACCTCATCAAAGATGTCACCATACTCACGGACTACACGAATAGATTTCAAATCATCGATGAATGCGTTAAGAGATTCTAGGTAGCTAAGCATCACTGAACCCCTAGGGTCATAAGAAATATCAAGGGTCTTTCCATAATGAGTCAACAGTCTAACTACCCTCTTTTCACAGTCTTGGATGGCACCATGCCTGGCTAGCCAATCCATCCCTAGAATCAAGCCATAGCCATGAAACCATGAACGAAGGCATTGCATCCAAACCCAATGCCCAAGATAGATACTCTCAAAACCCGACAAACAATAGATAAGTGAGCTGAACCACAAATAGGATTTGAGACTACAATGGGATCCATAACTAGACTAGTATTTAGGTGCAGTGTTTCAACTAACGAAGCAGATACAAACGATTGTGAAGCGCAAGAGTCAAACAAAGTTCGAACAGGGTGAATGAAAAAGGGAAATCAAACTTTCAATAGAAATGCTTCTATCTCTCTCCTGTCCTGGTGCCATGAGACCATGAACCTGTCCTCCAGAAGTAGGTCCTGTCCTCTGTCCATGCCCTTGTCCTTCCCTCCTTGGGTAATCTTAAATCATATGTCCTGCCTCGCCGCAATGGCAACAACCATGCTTCTTCTTCTTCCTACAGTCCTTAATTATATGGCCCGTTATACCACAATAAAGACACCTTCTTTTGTTATGGGGGTTAGTTATTCTTTCCACTTTCTCCTTTACCTTCTTCGTGGATTAAAGCCATATCAACAAATTCCTCATCCTTGGGTTGTGTTGCTCAGCCTAAACTTCCTCATCGACCAAGCAACTAGCTGAACTTCCTTTCCATTGTCTATCTCCAATATACCAAACGAGTCCTTAACTTCCTTGAGCCAATTTATAGCTCGACAAACATCTCAGTCCCAAGAAACGGTTTTCTACCCATCGCACCGAAGTCCTTCCATATCTTAGGAAAGGCATCTAAACGCGGAGAAAGAGACTTAAGAAGGAAAAAGGAAGAGATTCGAAACAAAGAATTGAAAGATAGATATATGGCTTTTAGGGATTATGTTTTTTCATAGTAAATCTTTCTCTTGAAAATTCCTTCTTTGAAACATGTTTTTAAAAATAATACTTTTGAAAACGGTTTTCAAAATCTTTTATCTGTTGTGGTAACCTTAAGCTCTGATACCACGTGTAACACCCCACGTCCGTTAATGTCATGCACAAAGGGAATGCATTAAGTTTCGTGGAGCATTATAAGTAAACAGAATGGAATATTACAAGATAGAAAAAGTAGTACTTGAAAATTTTATAACTTTATTGCAACGGAAACAGAAATAAGTTTGATTACATTTCCAAATACCAAAAATCAAGTACATAATATCAGTTTTGTACAAAACCTTCAGAGTACATAATTTTAAACCCATAATCCCCAACAGAAAAATGCCATACGCTGAATCAAAGCCAAGCAATACACCTTTCAACTTCAAGCTGGAAGAAAGAGATATCTGAACTAAGCTTGAGTATTTCCTCCCTAAGAACCTGTGGGGGGGGAGGGGACGGAAGAAAAGAGGCGAAACAAACTTGGTAAGACATAAGTCTGGTGAGTCCAGTGATTTTAACAATATAATCATTAAATTAACAGGATAAGAACATAAACTGGAAAGCAAGAAATGATTGTAGAATAAACAGGGATGACAAAGAAGACAAGATGAACTAGATATAACGTTGATGCGCGTCTAATCACTATTGGATAATTACTACACTGCAAAATTGCTAGTAACATCGTATTATTACTAGTTACACTGTACCCTTACTAGTCCCCTACTAAAAGTTGATCCCTCTTACTAATCATGATAATGGTAGTTTCGTGTACTCCTAGCTGCTATCGTAGGTGCCCCTTTTTGCTCCTACCGCCACGAGTTGTATCCCTACCTTCCTCATTCGATCGGCTCCCTAACTCGCATGTATTTATTACTTATGTCATTCGACCTCGCTGGTATGTATCCATTACTTGTGTTATTCAGCCCCGCATGTATGTAGATACCTGTACTGGCCCCATCATGGGGTGTATCAATTCCCATGATGGCAACCAGACACGATTCAAGACGCACAATGCATAGTACTACTAATGCCCAGTGCTTGCTTTTTCCACTCCGTAGCACGTGCACGTCCATACTCCGTCGGAACCTACACTGCTGCACCGCCCGCCGCTATTTTGACCGCTTATAATCAGCCCAGTAATCGTGCTCCACCCTGCCTAGCTCAGGGTATCATGATACATCTATGTGGGTTACTGCTGAAATGGGTCCCCGTTACTAGGGTTTCCTAATCAACATGTTATAATGGTTAAGTGTTCTCAATTTAACTTAACCCCGCCCATTTGCTTAATTAACATGTTGTACTGGTTAAGTGTTGCCTATTTATATGTTACTTAACCTTCTCACAGATTCACGCATGTTTATTAAACGGTTAAGTTTGTGGGCCTATATATACTAATATTACCCACTTACCCAAGATTTACTTTAACCCTTCCCCTTATCAAGTACATATGTATTATTGGTTAAGCTTGCCTTAACCCTATCCACGTTGTTCATGTAATATTGGTTAGGTTGTCTTCTTGTCCATGTTAACTTAACCCACCGACCTAACATGTTGTATTGGTTAAGTGTCGCCTGTTCATATGTCACTTAACCTTTCCATTTTTAGCATGTCTGTTCCTTAGCTTTAATTTATTCATTAAAGCACCAACCTCTCACATTAGAACTGTTGTTTGCGATTGCTGGATGTGCCGGGCAGTTCCGGGCAGACTTCTACCGCAAACTCATTCTAACCTCAGGTTTTTGGGCTTAATGCGCTCACCTCTCACATTAGATCTATGTTGTTGTGATCGCTGGATTTGCCGGGCGGTTCCGGGTAGTCTTACACTGCAACTCAATTTAACCTTGGGTTAGGCATGTTCATCTTTAGCCAATTTACATATTCACCATTCTTGTCCAAGTTTATATGTAAATTATCCATAAGTGTGGTCAATTCAAGTTATACTAAATTTTCTAGTTATGCCCAAAATTAATTAAATGATTACAACCCCTTTTTATGCCAATTACATAATATTCAATTTTTACCCAAACTTTTTCCCAACGTTCCCACGTCGTTCTTACGTATAGTTCATGTGATACGTTAGGCTCACAATTAGCCCAACTCATAAAAAAAAGGAAAAAGGGAAGAAACACGTGACATTATAACTGGCATAAACAATATAGATCTAAGACTGATCCAATCAACATATGGAATGTGAACTAGCATAGATCTAAACATAAACTTGTACGGATTTAAACATATGAACTGGTATGGATCTAATCATATAAACATGTAGATCTAAACATATGAACGTATAGTTCTAAACATATGGACCGATATGGATCTAATCATATAAACATGTAGATCTAAACATATGAACATATAGTTCTAAACATATGGACTGATATGGATCTAATCATATAAACATGTAGATCTAAATATATGAACATATAGTTTTAAACATATGGACTGATATGGATCTAATCATATAAACATGTAGATCTAAACATATGAACATATAAAATATGATCTTACATATATGAACATGACTTGCATAAAATCTTTCATAACTTGAAACTTGCATACACAAACTTGCATATGTAATTAGGCATATGAATTAACATAGAACATAACTTGCATATAATGAATCAAATCAAGCATAAATCAAAACATAGTTTGCAAAGACATAAACTTTATATGATTTACAAACATTTTCATACAGTCCAATTCATAACTCATCACAATTACGTTTAAACAATTATCTTATGAAAGTAACTGCACTCACAGAAAATGGATCTTGAATTCTGGGATCTGATTTCTGAAATTGCTAAGCTAATCCTTTGATGTAGGCATTGATTAGTTCGTTGTTGTTCTAGAATTACTTTTCGCAATTCCTAGGCTTTGAATCTTTATCTCTTATCTTTTATCTAGAATTTGATTTGTTATGGTGGCGGCTAGGTTATTTTGTTGATGAACAGCATGACGACATCATAGTTTAGGGTTATGAGGTTAGGGTTTAGATTTAGATATGTATATATAGATGATTAGGATCAATATGGGCCTTTAGATCAACCTAGGAGCCATCGAAGCCATCCAAACCCAAGAGAGCCAACCAGAACATGACACATATGCCCTAACACCTCAGAAAATCGTCACTGTCCAGATCAGCTCCCTGGAGTCAACCCCTATCGCGGGGGGGGGGGGGGGGGGTCGACGCCCCTATAGGGGGTTCGACATCTGTGTCGACACCCTATGGTGGGACTTTTCCCGCCCAGCCTTCTCTGCAGATTTGAATTTCAAACTCGATTTATTTAATTATTAATTTAATTTAATTTAATTTAATTTAATTTCTGCTTAAACTTGAAAACTTCTAACCTCCATAACTTCTACATACGGAGTTCGATTCACGCTAACTCGGACTCTATCTCAAGAAGAATTCCGAGACGAACGCAATGGCGCAACCCGTTTCACCCAATTCTTCTTTTAAAGATGAATTATTCTTTAATTATCTCTTATGTCCTGTTTTAAATTTATGGGTGTTACACTAGTGTTTTAATCCAAGTCATACATGTAGTGCTGAGTCAGCGATAGACCTAGCCAAAAAATAGTACAAATACAGACAAAAGAACCAACCCGGATCACCGTTGGGTCGACCCACCGACATATTGGGTCGATCCAACCATGCTTGGGTCGACATATAGGTCTACCCAGGCCGAGTGCACGTCGTCCCATAACGACCCGGTATCCTGCTTCGTTTTCCCACTTCGTATCGATTTATTATTCTGAATATTTTTGAATTATATCTTTATATATTGCTCTTATATATGTATATATGCATATAAACTTCTAATGCTCATAACTTCTTCATATGTTATCCGTTTAACGCATACTTGGGGTCTATCTGAACCAGAATTCTAAGACGAACTCAACAGTAAAGCCAGTTTTACTAAATTATGAATACTTAATCAAGTATTTCCTGATTTATTATCTTTAAAGTGTGGTTATGTGTATTAAATTTTTGGGGTGTTACATCCTCCCCTACTTAAAGATTTCGTCCCCAAAATATCCAAGTTAAAAAGAATGTTATTATCCTAACAACCACATACAACCATCTACCTACCCATCATCCACATGCATCACTTGTCCTTAAGAATTTCTAATGCTTGTATGAACATATGCAATGGTGTTGTGTGTATATGTCGCTACATTAATGTGAAAACCATGTGGTCGAATGATTCAGTTGACCTCCTTAGTGCAATATATGTTTGTGCCATGTATCCAACATGTATGCAAAAAGAATCGTAGTATAACGTATAAACTCTACATGTGTGTGCAATCATTCATCAAAATGCAACATCCGTATGATGATTCATCCATCCATAGAAAATTAAAATATACACACATCTGCGATATGTAAGTGCTTGAGCCGATCTAGTGCCGTGTGTGTGTATGCATCCACCAGCAGCCACTTGCAAACACTTGCATCCACTTGCAACCATAAATCATAACATGTCTCAAACACATATTTCCAACCATTGGATTTTACTTAAGGATCGAAGGTTCGAACGGTAGGATAAACATACTTGAATGTTAAAAGCAAATGCAAAGTAAAAGCTTGGAAAAGAAGTCAAGAACGTACTTTCAAAAAGAAAAGGATAAGAAGCGTGAATCCTATCTTTGGGTTCCCACGTTGCAACTTTGCGGTCTTTTCCCCATTGTACCTTTACCAATCAGATTTCCTTATTACGTAATTTATTGACCTTTGTCCCAAGGATACGAGTAGGAATTCTTCTCATTGATGCTTCCTTCTTAACTTCTAAGTCCTTAAGTGTGCTTGGCTCTACTATATCTACCACATCATGTAGGCATTTCCTCAAATGGGAAACGTGAAACACATCGTGTATACCTGCTAGTCTGTCTGGTAGCTTGATCCTATAGGCCATCTAACCTATCCCCTCCACTATAGGGAGTAGCTCTACAAATCTCGATGCCAACTTCCCTATTGAGCCAAAGCGAACTACTTTCCTATATGGTGATAATTTATCGAAGACCATATCTTTCACTTCGAATTCCAAGTCAGTCCTCCTTTTATCGGCATATGATTTTTATCTGTCTTGAGTTGCTTTCATTCTTCAGCGGATAACATCAATCTTCTCGGAAGTATCTCGAATCATCTCAAGTCCAAGTAGAAATTTGTCTGTAGACTCCCACTAACAAGTCGGTGATCTGCAAGGTCATCTATATAACGCTTCGAAGGGTGCCACGCCTATACTCGATTGGTAACTGTTGTTGTAGGCAAATTCAACCAATAGGAGATGCTCCTCCCAAGTCCCTCCAAAGTCTAGGATACATAGTCTTAGAAGATCCTCAAGCACTCTATTTACCCTCTCAGTCTATCCATCTCTAACAACCAATTTTTTTTGACAATAAATAGTTATTTAATTAAAAGCTCAAAAATATGAATTTCTACAAATGATGGAATTTTACCAAGAAACTTCAACTGTTGCATTCGTCTCGAAATTCTGGTCAACTTTCATGTTTGGAGTTTCGCGAATGGAGTCCGTACGAAAAAGTTACGGGTGAATTACGAAAATAGACCGAAAATAAATAAAATGAAATATTATATATGTAGTAATATATAATTGTCTAGCCACCTCACTACCAGATCGACCCAGCGGTCGACCGAGGTTGTCGACCCGCGGTCGACCGCTGACAGCGACCGCTTGGTCGAACTAGGCAGTAGCGGATAGGGTTTTGTCATATAAATTTTTATATGAATGGACAGATATAACTTAGAAATGATCTAACGGTCCAAGGCCATTTCCACCCATATAAATAAAGGGGTAGAGCCTCATTCTTTTCCATTCAAATGTATAGAGGCAGCAAGCTCTGCCATTTTTCTTCCTCTTCTAACCTAATTTCTTAAATAAAAATATATTTATACATATCATATCAAATCAAATCAAATTCATCGCAATTGGGAAGGTTAACAGATTCAACGGAAGAGTTTGCTCAGCGATAGATTTCTTCGCTCTCTTCCCTTTTCTTACATTTCTACAGATCTATAATTTTCCCCTTTCTAGAAACTGAAGATTTATAAGAATTTGGGGTTTGTAAGCCTAAAAAGGTTCAAAATTCAGAAACTGGAAGCTATAAGGTGAAAGGGAAATTTACTAATACAATTATAATGGATTATCTATTTCTTTTGAATCCAATCCATGTTTTATGCCTATCAGATCTTTTATTTACATAATTGTAAATTGTGATAACCATCAAATCTTATTATGAATATGTTTAAAATTGGTAAATGACAAGTTGTGGTTATGTGTAACATGAATTGTAGGATTTTTATATATTTTCCCCACATATTCCTACAGTTATGTCATGAAATACAAAATATGTTGTACATGTTACATAGCACTGTGGATCTGAAAATCCATCCTATTAAACATAAATTTGTTGTAGTTATGTTCTAGATCTTTAGTTCAATGCCGAAATATGAATATATAAATTTGGGTTAAAAGACGAATTTGTGTATTATGTGATTCCATGAACAAAAGAAATATTCCTTGTTTACATTCAATATTGTTGGGTTTTTGGCTTAAGCAATGTAAATTATGCCGTTTTCCTCATTTTTAAATAAAGAGGCATTTTTTTTAGAATCATAAGAAGTATGACAAAAATAATTAAAAAGGGAAAAGTGGTGCAAAGGTACATATAAAAATAAATACATGTTTTCGTATGTAATTTGCATCGACTATTCCAAAATAAAAATACATTACATATATTTCTTGTGATTTGGAAATATGTCAATCCCACAAAATAGGCACGATTTACAATGATTATGACTAACGGTCCTTGTAAAACATGAAACCTTCTTGGCAAGATTGAATATAAAAATGTATGGTTAACTGAGTAGATCAAATCATTAGTTTAAATTTAAGAATAAAAATAAAAGTAATAATAACTACGTTGACCGCACGTAAATATATATATATATAGTATCCGTCCAAATAAGCGTAAAATGGTAAAATATGTATTGTATTAAATGTTTGAAGGTTTGAAATGTTGAATGGTATTCATTTATGGAATCATTCATGCAAACTATATTCCATACTTAATGAATATATTTATGGTGACCGTTGTAGCAATTAGTGTAATCGATTGCTATAAAGGAGGCCATAAATAAATAATTAACAATTATGACCAATGTTGAATGTTTGGATAAGATTTAATTATGGAATTATGTGTAAATATAATCCATTTTGAATTAATATATTTGTGGTGACCATTTGTGGCAATCAATGTAATTATTGCCATAAATAAGACCATAAATAAGGGAATAACCATTGTAACCAATTTTGACGAGGGGAAAATAAATGTGATGGGAAAAATGGTTACAATTTCAAAAATCAATTAGGAAAATAGTTGTGGACATCAGTTAGAAAATTTAAAAATAAAACCGCATTTAGACATGAGGTTAAACTCAACAAGTGGCGTAAGCCACCTCGGAACCAACCGGAAAAACCAGCAACTACAGGTTGTCAGTTTAATGTGAGGGGTTTAATGCATAAGTATAAATGTATTAAGGCACGAGGTTAAGTTCACTTATGGTAGAAGTCTGCCAGGAACTGACCGATAAATCCAGCATTCACAGGTAGCTAACTTGTAGCGACCTAAACTTCTAGTACTCTTCGAGCTGACAGAACAACACCAGTCCAACCCAAATTGTACTGGAAACCCAGATACCAATAGAAAGAATTTAGAGGATGAGATAAGAAGGAAAGAAATATTAGAACATTAGAATAAGAAGAAGAACCATCCCAACAAAATTAGAGTCTCACATCGCAGCGGTACAAAATAAATATAAAAATAAATCTTTATTGAAAGCTTAAACTAAATACTTACAATCACCAGAGTATATCAACACATCTAGACAGTTATAATAATCTGTCCTTATATACAATACACAACAAATATATACTAGTACATCAGAACTCTTCCAGCACGTCTTCTGAACTTTGTAGTCTCCTATAACCTGAACCAGTAAGTAAAACCCAGTCTAGACTGAGCATTTACAAAATGTCGGATCAGTCGGTGAACCAGAGTGAGAAACCCACTAAGTTATTAACGACATCCAATTTGATTTTAAAGTTAAAATTCCTTCTCGAAAGAAAGGATAATTTTAAGACCAAATCCACACATAAACACGGACGGTTTTTACCTTACGATAACCCAAAACATTTTGAAATCATATATATATATATATATATACATATATATCTTCTGATATTATAATAGTGTCTAAATACAAATAAATAGCAATCTAGCGGAACGCTTGCATCTTAAGCTCCACATATATAGTATACCATCAAAACCGCGAGTGCTTATTAGAGATTTGATTTGTAACTATGACAAGGTATGGAACCACCTTCCGATGGTATATCTTTAGAGGGGAATACAATGGGTTTAACAAGAACATCTTGCAACCCGACCACAAATGACCGACCACTCATTTCACTTGAGTGTATCAAATGTATATCACCAACGGTTGGGATCAACAAACGTTTCCCAAAAAGGGACAACATCAAATAGAATAAAGAAGGAAATAAATTTTCTCTAGATAGGTGATTATACACCCTAATGTGAGAGACCCACTCACCCGTGCTGCCTGCCTGATATTTGTCATTTCCCGGTTGTGAGACTTTAGGTTTTAAATAACATTCGTAAGATAGCACACCACCATTCACTCTTAGACATCCGTCAATACAATATGTCCTGGGACTGGACAAACTGAAGGCACCCTCCTACGACATTCTAGGAATAACCCTATAGATTAGTAGCGAATAGTCCTTGCAAATCTTAGATTTCATCCACGATGCAACCACAGTTTATCTCTTATTGCATGTCAGAAATTATAAGCAATTCTTCCGTTTATAAAGATCTACGATCCTCAAATGCTCCATCTTCAATCTGCATCTTTGACGATTTTGTGTTTGTTGATTCAAAATGGTTTTCGAATATAAATTTGATCCCAGTCTTTCCATACTAACAATCGTATAGATAAGATTTGATAATCGGTTATCTAACTATCAAATAAACAACCATTCAATCATGAAAATAGAAATGAGTTCACTGGTCCAGTACTCAACATCACTTGGCCATTCAAATTTAAAATAGTTAAACTCCTTAATTTTTGAATATCTCAAATACAGCTTTTTCACTTTTAATATACGGACATTTATAAAATCATTTAAACACTTTAGAATTTAATCATATATATGCATCCTCAACTTTGGCTTCAACCAATTTCCTGTAAGAACATCGTTACGAAATCTCTTTTGTTTCGCTTCTCGAATACAAGAACTAACACTTCCCCTTTTTAATAAAACTTATTCAAATTCATCTCGTTAACTTCATGAATCTCGAAAATATCGTTATATTTTTAAAAGATCTCTTTCCTTTCCGTTATTTTGGAAATATCATTTCATATTCTCAAATCTCTTTTAATTCCGTTACTCTCACGTTTATTAGTTCCTGACCGTGAATTGATAAGCGAATAGGTCTCTAAGTATCAACCTCGAAGACCGAAATCAACATCAGATTAATACTCTAGAAATTTCTTAACTCAACCTATTTCCAGTCAGGTTCCAATTCTTTAATCTCTTATCTTAACTCGTTATCAACCCATCCACTTCTAATTCATTTAGCTATTCTCCAATTTTGAAAATCTCATTTGAATTCCATTATTTAGGTAACATTATTTTAAACTTAACGCTTTCGCCTCACACCCCTTTTCAAACTTCATTTATACCTCTTTAGTTTAATATAAACCCTTTTTATCTCGATCCCATCTTACTTAATTTAAATATTAAGTAAACATTATATTTAAGCTATCGCATCTGCTCAAATTTTCTTTAATAATTTCCTTTATAAAAACTCGGGTTTGAATATAAATCTGTTTATCAACTCCTTTCAAAATCCAACTTGATTCCATTACCCACTTTGCAAATCTCATTTCAATTCCATTAAACTCAATTAAATGAATTCCATTTAAACCTTAACCTCTTACATTAAAATAATAATTTACTTCCTCGTTAACGACCATGGAAATAGTTAAGTTCTTTATTTACTAAATAAATAGAACTCTTTTTAAAATCTTATAATCTTAAAACAAAATATTCATTAATCTATTTCATTAGATTAATTCAAAATAAATCAATCAAATAACCAATTCCCATTTAATTAGTTAACTTTGTCAACTTGAACCATGATTCTCTCGTTAATCAACTCCAATTAGCGTTCTTTTAAATTAATTAATAATATAATTAATTTAAATAATTCCATTTAATTGTCTCTTAAAAATAGTTAATCCAATTTTTAATCGTTATGCTAATTTCTCCTCATCTGCTTATAATTCTTATTAACATAAGAGCTTGATTGTAAAACTATTTAAACTTGTATAATAAATAATAAACCATAATTTCCTTTATTAGACTTTTATTTCAATATAACAGATTTCGAAAATCTATCTTCAGCTGTAAAATAATTTTATAACTTCACTACTGTTGATTCACCTAACAGTAAAACAATTTTTGTCAAACGATTTATTTTAAGGCCAACTGCTGCCAATTACTCAACCAGTACTGCCCGTTGGTTAAAACAAAACAATCGTTGAACTTCCATTTCAACGATCAATAACCAAATTAATAATCTAATCAGAATAGTTCATATGATGATAATATGAAGATAAATAACATTTAATAAATTTGAGGAATCCAGTTGGATCCCTCTGACCTGTTTTCCCTGCATCCAAATACGTTATCTCAAATAAAATCATATATGTCAATAACAAATATAATATTCAAAAATCAAACAATAACAGCAATCCAACATTCCCATCTCAATTTAATATGTTTATATTTTTATAAACGTAACCAACGAGGTAAGTTACCTCATTTGGAAATGATCGTTAAAAATAACGATTAGTTTTAAATTAAATTAAACAATCGTTTAATTTACTTAGTTCAGTCAACACATATAAATATATTTAGCATCCATCAAACAATTAATAATCATAGCACACAAATATTTAAACCCTACTTATATAGAATATAAGTGGGATACTGAGTGAATTGAACTCACCGTGATTCATCCGTCGCTGAAACAGTTCGTTTAAATTAAATTAAACTAGCGTTTAATTTAATTAAAAATACTCGTAGCTACCAGCTCTGTCCAAATCAGTTTCATCGTGTTATGCTATCAATAAGGTTCCACTGTCACTTATTTCACCCGATCCGTTATTGTACGACATAGCTATAATTTAAATACGGTATTATTAAACTTAAATAATATATTATATTAACTTTGTTTCCTTTTTACGCTAAACAGCTTTAGCTAGACACCTTTAAACATGATTTAGCGTCTTGACTGAGCACGCTGATAATAGATTTGGGCACAATCAATAGCTATTAGGCTCATTACAACATATACTGAGGCATCTTATATAATATATATTAGATTAAGCAGCGCAAAAATAAAATATACAGAGTACGTTACTTATTTAGATTAGGCCTACTATAATTCGGTTGTATGCGCTCAAATAAATGGCATAATATAAAAATATAACTAGGAAAAAATAAGTTTGATTAGGCAAGTTTAATAACACTCAACAATCGAAAAGTTTTGGTCATGTAACCTATATTTAACATATATTTAGACAGTGTTCATTTCTAGGTCACGATGTATATAAACGTATATATACGTATGATATAGGGCACATTTACTTCAGACATGTTATATGCAATTTAACTTAAGTTATTATTATAACTGGGTTTTGATTATTTAAAACTTAATTAATATAATTAAATTTTAAAGAACTATTGGGAATTGATATATATACTTAGGCATATTTGAAATATACCTTCACAGGCCACAAAACTACTGTTCACGCTCAAATGCCCACTCCACCGTGTACTGCTACACACCACCACAGAACTGCCACTCCAACTCCCCGCCACCAGTAACCACTCCCTCACTAGAACACCATTTATCTTGACTACATCTCCATCCCAAAACCACAAGTTAATGTAGATTTTCACTTCACCTGCTTCCATTCGAACCTAACCCTCACGTCTCCATTAAACCGCACCATTTGTTTCTAAACCGCACTCCTGCTATATCCTATCTTCCCCACATAATGTATACCTTCCCCATTTCACCACTGTCCATTTCGTATGCCACTTCTCACGCAAGCTGTTGTCAAAACGCATGCTCTTTCCCCAGATAAAAGACATGCCCAACTTTATATACTACTGCCTGTATAATCTTCACCATCCTGGCCACGAACCCTAATCCTCACGTTCACTCCTTATTCCAACTCACAGCACGTTGGCTGCACTGCCGAACTGCACCCCCTCACCCGTGCATACACTGTTGCTTCTTCCTCATAATATATTTCAAACATGTTATTACATAAGCAGCAGATTCCTTCTGCCGAAGCCGTTGCCTTCTCTCATGCAACAGCTCCTCTTTGGTTTAATTTTTTTTATGAAGTTTAAGAATGGCGCAAGTTACTAATAGAAGAGAAGTGGAGTTAAAAAGAAGTGTTTGCAAAGAAAAGAAAAGAGAGAGCAGGCATGGTGTTGTTGTGTGCTGGAGTGAAGAAATGAGGAATAAATCATACGTGTTTATAGGAGTGAAATGGGCATAAGCATCACATTGCTTTCAATAGCTGTGTGTGTTTTATAGGATAGCTGCACATGTTTCCTTCCATTGAAAAGAAAATAGAAGCCGCTTGCTAGCTGAAAAGAAGAGACATGGCCTGTGTGATGTGAAGACGAAGGTTGGAATCGAGTTTTCAATTCCTGGTCTATGATGTGCAGAGACAAATTTCTTTGATTTGAAATGATATGGGACGGCTATATGATTTGAAACAAGGGTAGTAGCAGTGATATTTTTCTTCTTTTCATAGGTTGTGCATATGGGTAGGCTAGCTGGTTCTTTTCAACACAATGAGGGAACGTTTGCATGTGCATGTGTTGTTTCATCTGCGTGTGCCATGTATTTTTTCTATAACATTTTGGGGGATGCGCATGTTTTCTTTCATACAGTACAGATTTTGCAAAAATTTGTGTATGGGTAGGTCTGCAGCGTTTCATATAACTTAAGGTAGGACAATTTCTTACTAGTTAAGTTTATATATAAAGTTAATTTTATTTATATATATTATTTAAATCACGGTATCAAACTCCACCGCTAACTGCTATGTACCATTAACTGTTTGGTATAAGTACCCCAGATGTGAGCTCCAAACACAATGAAACTTGACACACCTATACATCTTGACATTCCGGTCCCAATAAATTTAATTTTGCTGAAAACCGACTCCGTTTGCACAACGTCGTTATTTTAATTTATCGTTTCATCTTTAAATTATATGCACCGATAAAACAACTCTGATTGGCTCCAAACTGGAAATCTAGCAATAATTAGTTATACGTATTCTTATAAAATTTGTTTCGTCGAAAACAGAGGTCGTTTGAAAAGAAAACATTTTTAAGGCCTAAATATATTAATAAAATTCTAAAACAATTCCAAATAATAAATTATTACAATCGTATATCTTCAAATGAACTATTACACTGCTTCAAAAAAGACCAATATAGATTTTAAACTCAACATTTAAAAATTCCGGGTTAGATGATATTAAAAAATATATAAAAACCCTTAATATTTTATTAAATAAATCATTATATTTTATAAACGATTCCATAGCGACTATTCGAAAATTTGAACTGGGCCTAACTCAAAATCTATAATATGAAATATCCATTTTTCTCTTCCATTAGAAAATTATAATCAAATCGATTCGGACGATTCTTGTTTCGAAGAATTCCAATTTAAAATGGGTTCTGTATATTCAATTGAAATTCAAAGCGTAAATTACAAACTACCACGACGTTTCGACTTCGTTTTATAAATATATAAAAAATTTGAAATTCATTATTTAAATTCATTATTTATTTTAAATCTATTTATAACTCCAATTCGATGTTTAAAACAATGAAATATATTAATTATCTAACTACCAAAAATATGAACGTTACAATCCTTCCACCTTAAAAGAATTTCGTCCCCAAAATTACTCATGTAAGAAAAATGCTTCAGTCCCAATTACTTTCAAAATAATTATTATAAAATTATCATCAAAATTTCAATGTTTTATATATTTACGAAAAATTCATCAGCACCTCCTTTGTACCGTTCGATCGATACATCTACAATTTGCCACTCCGGGCCTCACATCGATCCCAAGAAAACAAAAGCAAATGGCTACTCGATTCAGGGGTATAAAATCAATCACCAATTAATATAATTAAGGTTTACCTTTTTGTCAGGCAACCAAACTCTGATTTCAAAGCATAGCAATTAATAACTCATCCTTTTTCAACCCACCTGTGCTTAACTCATGTACAATGCTAGTAACAATACAAGGTTATTCAGTCTTATTTCATAATCGAATTTTAGTTAAATTCATTATACTGATATTTAGTTTTCAATTCTATTATCAAACCATTTATGAATTATATTCAATCCATCTAACAAAATTAAACAATCAATGTACAACCATACTACACAACCAACTTAACTAAACCAATCAATTTATATTTCACTCAGTTTTCGAATTACAAATTGATTTCATTTAACTCCAATATCCATTCTTAAATCAATTTGACTAAACCAAGTTAAGTTTTAAATCCATATTTAATTAACTACTTAGTTTAATAATTCATTAACCGCCATTTCAAATTCAAATTCTGATATTATTTCAAAAAATCATCCATTTTCTCTTTCTAATTTCATTTATGAAACATTCTGGTTATATTAAACCATTCCAATTTTCCAACCCAATTTGAATTCCATTCAAATCAAACTAATAACTTAATATCTTAAAAAAAAATTACAAAATTATTTCTTTTCTATAAAAAATATAATTTGGCCAAAATTATTTTGTTTGTCCATCTTTACAAAATAATATTGTGTCGGTTACTAGTTCAAATATTAAACTAACTAATTAACAATACAAAACATTTGCATGTAAAATTTACAAATACGCTCTCGTATATACATTTAACTCAATCTAGGGTATCACTAACCCCATCTCTATCGAGTTACGCAACAGAGCCAAGGTTATTACTAAACCTTACGCTCTGGTACCGAATGTAGCAACCCAAATTTCCGGTACCCTTTGAGCTGGCCAAACAACACCAGTCCAACCCAAATTGTACTGGAGACCCAGATGCAAATAGAAATAATTTAGAGGATGAGATAAGAAGGAAAGAAATAGAAGAATAAGAAGAAGAATCATCCCAATAAAATTAGAGTCTCACATCGCAGCGGAACAAAATAAATATAGAAATAAGTCTTTATTGGGAGTATGAACTAAATACTTTCAATCATTATAGTATATCAACAAATCTAGACAGTTGTAATAATATATCCTTATATACAATACACAACGGAATAAATACCGATACATCAGAACTCTTCTAGTACGTCTTCTGAACTTCGTAGTTTCCAAAAACCTGAACCTGTAAAACCCGGTCTAACCGGAGCATTTACAAAATGCCAGATCAGTCGATAAACCAGAGTGAGAAACCCACTAAGTTTATAAACAACATCCAACTTGATTTTAAAATTAAATTCCTTTTCGAAAGAAAGGATAGTTGTAAGACCAAATCCATACATAAATACAGACGTTTTTTACCTTACGATAACCCAAAACAATTTGAAATTATATATATATATCTTCTGATATTATAACAGTGTCTAAATATAAATAAATAGCAATCTAGCAGAATGCTTGCATCTTATGCTCCACATATATAGTATACTATCAAAACCGCGAGCGCTTATTGGAGATTGGATTTCCAACTATGACAAGGTATGGAACTGTGACGGCCCGCCCCGCACCAACCGACATTTACTCCAAAAGTGCACTGTACACATGTCCAGTTAGCACGGGACGGTCGTCAGAAGGAAAAGAAGAAGACGAAGAATTGACAAGGAACCTGTAGAATGTCTCACAGCGCATAGGACAAAATATAATAACAACATACTTGACATAAAACAGGTGAGACAGTGCATAAGCTGAAAACAAACTATCATAGCAGCGGAAAATCCAAGTACAGCTTATGATCCAAAGCCAACATTATTACAACTTTTAAAACTGTCTCAAAAAGCAAAAGCAAGATAAGGGAGGTACGCTACTAATACCCAAGTAGCGACCACCAACGACACAGGAAGAATATCTATATATATCATACGTGGAAGCCTCCTGCTCGCCTCCTAATCAGCTACCCGTGCATCACCAGCTAACCTGTCTCTAGTCTGCTCGTGAGAGCACCCAGAGTAATAAGAAGAGACATAAAACTCTGGGTCAGACAAAAAGTCTGGTATGAGCGATAAGCAGCTAAACATAACAATAACATGTATACTAAACCATACATGAACCTGGACCTGCAACCAAAGAGTTAGCACTACATACTGTACAACACTCTAAGGTGCCATTACAAGTGGTGTAAAGAATACGGGGGTGGGGGTGTGCATGCCATAGTGATGGCAAACAATCAAGCATAGCAACCATCCTCACATCTCTCACTCGGTGCATAAAGCATACATATCCACCACTTCGATCACCCAATACTTTGCTATGATCACTTTGCCCCCATGAAGTCACAACGGTTTCACTGCCCTGATCCATAGCCACTAATCCTTCGCTATGTCCACTTTGCCCCATGGAGTCGTACACACCCCACTGCACTGGCTCATAGCCTTACTAATCCTTTACTATGTCCACTCTTCCCCATGGAGTCACAACGGCTCCACTGCACTGGCTCATAGTCTTACTACGATCACTTTGCCCCTCGAGTCATGATGACTCTACTGCACTGATACGTAATCCTACTACGATCACTTTGCCCCTCGAGTCGTAATGACTCTACTGCACTGATACGTAGCCCATCATTCCTTTTTAGTGGTGAATCGAAGTTATGAACGTTGACAACTCCTTAGCACACGTCCCGCAGCAAAGCCCAACCATGAAGTGAACTCATTGGTTCCCAACTGGATCCCGAGCTCTAACTTCCATTTGGACCACCTTTGCATCTCGGGTTATTGGTCATCACCGGGTCAGTTCGGATTTCCTCCTAATCATCAGTTCAGTTTGGATCGGAATGCTCCTCCCTAAGCAATCGGATCGGTTCGGAATCTCCAGCACAAACCTTCCTCTCTGCTCCGGATCGGATCGAGGTCTACACTCCCTGGCAAGCTTCTTCGGATCGGATCGGAAGGTACCATCAGTTCGGGTCGGAGCACAGGCTTCCTCCTTTTCTCCCAACGTCAGATCGAAGGTCTTCTTAGGATGATGGATCAGATCGGTCTCCTTCAGAGCACATCGGGTCGGAGCACAGGCTTCCTCCTTTTCTCCCAACGTCGGATCGGAGGTCTTCTTAGGATGATGGATCGGATCGGTCTCCTTCAGAGCACACCGGGTCGGATTGGAATCTCTAAGTTGCGTTGCCATACAATGTTAACGGAGAGGATCAGAGCTTCTGAACTCGCGTGGGAGGTGGTTCGGATGGGGTCCTTTTCTCCGTTCCGATCCGTATCGACCAATTTCCTGCACTTTTCCAGCAAGCAGTTTACGCCTCTAGACGACGTTTTCGACCATTCCAACTATTCTAATCAATCACAAAGCATACCATACAGTCATAGCAACATGTATAATCAACCACAAACACCAAAACAACAATATGATAGGTTAAAATGGATCAAACATAGCCAAAACCCTATATTTTCCCTTAAACATATTTAAGCATAATTAATGATAGGATTAGCAAAACTTAACCAAATTAACCCAAGTTCATATCAGAGGTCTAAAACATCATTTAATAATTTATAAATATTTTTCCAGAATTTTATCATGTTTAAATTCGCTAATTAACACTAATTACCCTTAATTAACCATAATTAGTGAGGAACTATGCAAATCACTCACCTTAGCCACAAATAAACCTTAGATCTGAAATAATTCTCTGTTTGGGCGTGGATAACAATGCAAATCAGCAACTTTAATCTTGATTTGGTGAAGATCTCCCTTGATTTGATGTTGCCAAGCTTAATCCTTGATTAGAAAGTGATTTGGAGGTGATTTAGAGGTTGGAGGCCATTTTTAGGGTTTCTAAGAGGTAAGTGGAGGCTAGAAAACTGAAATAGAATGAAACCCTATCTTTTTTCAGCCTCCCCATAACCCTAGTCTCGAAATGGGTTATGGGCCCATTCACTAATCATCCTATTTGGCCCGGTTAAGCAGTTTTTCACCTTCCAAACATTATTTCAGCCATATCTCCCAAATGGTAAGTCCGTTTAGCTATTATGACCACTCTACGGAAAGGTAAACCATCAAACGAATCTAATGGAAGTGGTTTCAGGTCAAAATTCCTTTCCAATCAAAAGTTATGGCCGAAACAAGATCGACTAGGGGCAAAATGGTCATTTAAAAATCGACAAAAATCATGAACATGGGAAATGACCCCAGTGGTCGTTTCCCAAAGCCACATGACCATACGACTTTATATAAGAAAGAAATAAATATTCTACGATCCTTCGATGCGTAGAATGTTGGTTGTTATATTCTTCCCCCCTTAAAAAAATTTCGCCCCCGAAATTCCCTAACCAGAACACACAAAGGGTCCCGCATGCCTATCAACCATAAAACAACAATCAAACATGCAAAACAAGGAAAACAAGTCTATCCTAGCATGCAGAATAACTAAATTACAAAGTAAATCTTACCAGGCAAAGAGTTCTGGATACGTCTTCCTAATGCTCTCCTCTGTCTCCCAAGTACAGTCATTCTCGTTCTCGCCCCACTGAACCTTGACTAGCTTCACCGCCTTCCTTCAAAGTTGCTTTGTATCGTGCTCGACAATACGAATCGGCTTGCGGTTCCCAACCGCCTCGGGTTCTACTTCGAAGTCCTCTAACTGATCAGGTGAAATAGTCATATCTGGGTCGTGCACGAACTTCCTTAGCTGGGGAACATGAAATACGTTGTGAACTCCTGCCATCTTCTCTGGTAATTCAATTCTATATGCCAAATTCCCAACTTGTTTGAGAACTGGGAATGGGCCAACAAATCTTGGTGCTAACTTGCCTCTCCTGCAAAATTGTATCACGCTCTTCAACGGAGAAATCTTGACAAACACCAAGTCGCCAATAGAGAACTTCAACTCTCTTCTCCTTTTATCAGCATAACTTTTCTGCCTATCTTGGGCAACCTTCATTCGTTGTTTAATGATCTTAATCTTATCTGAAGTTTCCATCACCACATCTGGTCCAAGCACAAACTTCTCGTCGGTCTCTATCCAACATGATGGTGAGTTGCACGGTCTTCCGTACAAAGCTTCATATGGAGCCATACCGATACTGGATTGGTAGCTATTATTATATGTGAACTCTACTAGATGCAAATGGTCATCCCATGATCTACCAAAATCCCATATACAAGCTCTCAAGAGATCTTCCAATATATGATTCACCCTCTCGTCTGACCATCAGTTTGAGGATGATACACGGTACTGAGATATAATTCCGACCCTAGAGCCTCTTGTAAGCTCTTCCAAAACCCACTAGTGAACAACGGGTCTCGGTCACTCACAATGCTTTTAGGTACTCCATGAAATCTCACTACCCACTTCATATACAATTCTGCGAACTTAGCTGTCATTCTGGTCGATTTGACTGGTATAAATCTTGCACTCTTAGTTAACCGATCCACAATTACCCAAATGCTATCATGTCCCGATCTAGTCCTTGGTAAACCATCTATAAAATCCATCGAGACTAGCTCCCATTTCCATTCGGGAATTTCTAATGGTTGCAGCAGACTACTAGGCTTCTTTTGCTCAGCTTTATCCCAACGTCTCTTTTCATCCCTTCCCAGTAGTAAGTCTGCTTCATGTCTCGATACATCTTATCACCACCGGGGTGTATAGTCAGTTTTGAGTGATGATATTCCCTAAGCACTTCATCTCTCAAACCATTCACGTTGGGTACAACTAGTCTTCCATTCTTTCGAAGCCATCCTTCTAGATCAAGCCCATACAAATTCGTCTCCTTACCATCAACATTCATCTCTAACTTGGAGATGATTTCCAGTAAATTAGGATCGTCCCTCTGGTTGGAACCAATCCGCTCAATCAAGGTGGGTCTGATCGTCAAACTAGCCAACATCTCCGGATTCAATTCGCACTGCGATATACTCCAGTTGCTTCCATTCAAGAAACATAGCCCCTAAACTGACATGTCTCCTACTCAAGGCATCGGCTACCGCATTGCCTTCCCCAGGTGTATATGCGATATCAAAATCATACGAAGCCAAGAACTCTACCAATCTCTGCTGACGGAGATTCAGATCCTTCTGGGAGAAGAGATACTTTAACGATTTATGATCGGTAAACAACTCAAATCTATCTCCCAAGAGATAATGTCTCTACATCTTCAATGCGAACACGATCGCTGCTAGTTCCAAATCATGGGTAGGATACTTTTTCTCATGCGGCTTTAGTTGCCGACTAGCATAAGCTATAACCCTACCTCCTTGCATCAATACAGCACCTAGTCTGGTACCACAAGCATCCGTGTATACCGTCATTTCTTCATTCCCTTTAGGAATGACTAACACTGGCGCACGCGTCAACTTTTCTTTTAGACTCTTGAATGCATTCTCACACACTCCGTCCCAGACGAAGGCTTGATTCTTCTTAGTCAACTGAGTCAACGGTGCTGCTATCTTGGAGAAGTCTTGGATAAACTTACGATAATATCCAGCTAACCCCAAGAAGCTCCTTACACCTGTTACATTCTTGGGCGTAGGCCAATCCTGTACCGTAGCCACCTTCGCAAGGTCCACGGCAATACCATTCTCTGAAACAACATGGCCCAAGAATCTCACTTCCCTCCTCCAGAAGTGACACTTAGAAAATTTCGCTTTCAATTGGTGTTTTCTCAACACCTCCATCACTATCCTCAAATGCCGCTTGTGTTCTTCCTCTGTCCTCGAGTAAACAAGGATGTCATCTACGAACACAAGAAAGAGCTTATTCAACTGATCTCTGAATACTCGATTCATAAGATCCACGAAGTATGCCGGTGCATTGGTCAACCCAAATGTCATGACCAACCACTCATAGAATCCTGGTGGCGTCCTAAATGCCGTTTTCGGAACAATCTCAGCTGCTACTCGAAGCTGATGAAATCATGTCGTGAGGTCCAACTAGGAGAACACTCTTGCTCCTTCCAGTTGATCAAACAAATCATCTATCCGTGGTAGAGGATACTTATTCTCCCTCGTCACCTTATTCAACTCGCGATAGTCCACACACAACCGAAGGGAACCATCTGCCTTAGTGGCAAACACAACTGGTGCTCCCCACTCGGAGACACTTCTTCTAATAAACCCCTTCTTCAAAAGATCGCTTACTTGCACCCCGAGCTCTCGCTGCTCCCTTGGTGCCATACGACGAAGTGGCATCACTATCGGTCTGGCATCTTTCATTAAATCAATACGGAACTCAATCTCTCGGTGTGGTGGAAGCCCGGTCACCTCCTCGAAGACGTGCGGATACTGGCCAACCACGCGCACATCTGACAACTCATCATGCGGGATGTCGAGGGAATTTACAAAACTAGCCATTACCCCACCACTAGGTAGACTACCAAACACTACCCTTCGCCCATCATCCGCTCTAACTGTCACCAAATAGCCCTCACAGTCTACCACTACCCCGTATCTTTGGAGCCAATCGACTCCAAATATAATGCCATACCAGTAAAGCCCAAAACAAAGCAATCACAAACAAACATACATCCATGACTCGATAAGACCAAATTTTGGCAAATCATACTAAGGTTAGTCGAACCACCAATCGGGTTCGTCACAACCAACGGTCTATCGACTATATCGGGTTCCAGTCCCAACCTATCTACCATGTCACTAGATATGAAGGAACGGGAAGCCCCAGTATCAAACAAAACTCGAATAGGTACATCATGAATAGAAAGCATACCTTGAATGACGACATTCTTTCCTTTCTCCGCCGTAGTTGGGGCATTCGACGAAGAAGGAATAACACCGATACCATATGATTTCACAATCTGCTTCTCCTTAAGAGGTTGTGGACATTTATCCTTATGATGTCCCACTTGGCCACAGTTGTAGCACTTCCTATCCACTGGCTTGGCCCGACACTCTTTAGCATAATGGCCCTTCTTACCACAGATGAAGCACTCAACATCTTTCTTGCTCTTCTTCTGGCCATCCTTAGTTTGATTCTGCTTCCTCTTGTTCTGAGTGTTATTCTTGCCTCCACCGCCTGCTTGCGCTTCAGCCCTTCTGTAGATGCAACCTCAGTCTTTGACTTAGGGTAAAGACTCTCTGATCTCAAAGCTTTCCCTACAATCAATTCAAAAGTCTCATCGATGTGGTTGATGAGCCTTTCCCCCAAGTATCCATCCAAACCAGTAATGAACTTCTTATTCTTCTTCTCAGGAGTATCGATAAGGGAAAATCCATACTTCGACAAAGTGTCGAACTCAGCAATATAGTCCGAGACTGCCCTACCATTCTGTTTAAGCTCCAAGAACTTCCTAAACAATTCCGACTTCTGAGCAGCTGGGATAAACTTGTCGCTAAAGCGAGCCTTAAACTGATCCCAGGTAACCTGATCCTCTAGAGTGGTTGTCTTAATAGCATTCCACTAATTCATCGCTCGGCCTTACAGCTGGCGATACGCTAACCTTCTCTTCATCGCATCCTCGATACCTAAGTCGTCGAAGATACAATCATAGCTATCCAACCAGTCCTGAACATCCGTGGCCGATTCCGTTCCGTGGAACAGCTTCCCACCAAGGTTAGTGTAATCCTTGGACAACTTGCGAAATCGGCCCTAGGCGCCTGCACTATTGGACCACCACCATTACCGGCATTGGGAGCTGCCCCCTGCACATCCCTAAGCATTTCTCTCATGAGGTTAGTAAACATCGCCCTCATGTAAGCTACATTCCCATTATTGGCTCCTCTACCAGCACCTCTTGCGTATCGGCTCATCGTTCAATCTGTAAAGAGAAAACGATTAACCATCTCCATAGTGGTGCTAGTGCAGTGCGACTTCATCCTTAGCTATATATATATATATATAGCTTTTGAAAACCAAAGTAATCACAAATACGCTCTCTCATATACGTACTATCTCTCCCTAATGTCTTTCCCAAGGTTAACTACGCAACCTAGACCTCTGATACCAAATGTGACGGCCCGCCCCGCACCAACCGACATTTACTCCAAAAGTGCGATGTACACATGTCCAGTTAGCACAGGACAGTCGTCAGAAGGAATGGAAGAAGACGAAGAATCGACAAGGAACCTACAGAATGTCTCGCAGCGCATAGGACAAAATATAATAACAACATACTTGACATAAAACAGGTGAGACAGTGCATAAGCTGAAAACAAACTATCATAGCAGCGGAAAATCCAAGTACAGCTTATGATCCAAAGCCAACATTATTACAACTTTTAAAACTGTCTCAAAAAGAAAAAGCAAGACAAGGGAGGTACGCTACTAATGTCCAAGTAGCGACCATCAATGACACAGGGAGAATATCTATATATATCATATGTGGAAGCCACCTGCTCGCCACTGAATCAGCTACCCGCGCATCACCAGCTAACCTGTCTCTAGTCTGCTCGTGAGAGCACCCAGAGTAATAAGAAGAGACATAAAACTCTGGGTCAGACAAAAAGTCTGGTATGACCGATAAGCAGATAAACAGAACAATAACAGGTATACTAAACCATACCTAAACCTGGACCTGCAACCAAAGAGTTAGCACTACATATTGTACAACGCTCTAAGGTGCCATTACAAGTGGTGTAAAGAATACGGGGATGGGGGTGTGCATGTCATAGTGATGGCAAACAATCAAGCATAGCAACCATCCTCACATCTCTCACTCAGTGCGTAAAGCATACGATATCCACCATTTCGATCACCCAATACTTTGCTATGATCACTTTGCCCCATGAAGTCACAATGGCTTCACTTAACTGATCTGTAGCCACTAATCCTTCGCTATGTTCACTTTGCCCCATGGAGTCGTACACACCCCACTGCACTGGCTCATAGCCTTACTAATCCTTTACTATGTCCACTCTGCCCCATGGAGTCACAACGGCTCCACTGCACTGGCTCATAGTCTTACTACGATCACTTTGCCCCTCGAGTCATGATGACTCTACTGCACTGATACGTAGTCCTGCTACGATCACTTTGCCCCTCGAGTCGTAATGACTCTACAGCACTGATACGTAGCCCATCATTCCTTTTTAGTGGTGAATCGAAGTTATGAACGTCGACAACTCCTTAGCACACGTCCCGCAGCAAAGCCCAACCATGAAGTGAACTCATTGGTTCCCAACTGGATCCTGAGCTCTAACTTCCATTTGGACTACCTTTGCATCTCGGGTTATTGGTCATCACCGGGTCGGATCGGATCTCCTCCTAATCATCAGTTCGGTTCGGATTGGAATGCTCCTCCCTAAGCAATCGGATCGGTTCAGAATCTCCAGCACAAACCTTCCTCTCTGCTCCGGATCGGATCGAGGTCTACACTCCCTGGCAAGCTTCTTTGGATCGGATCGGAAGGTACCATCAGTTCGGGTCGGAGCACAGGCTTCCTCCTTTTCTCCCAACATTGGATCGGAGGTCTTCTTAGGACGATGGATCGGATCGGTCTCTTTCAGAGCGCACCGGGTCGGAGCACAGGCTTCCTCCTTTTCTCCCAACGTCGAATCGGAGGTCTTCTTAGGATGATGGATCAGATCGGTCTCCTTCAGAGCACACCGGGTCGGATTGGAGTCTCCAAGTCGCGTTGCCGTACAATGTTAACGGAGAGGATCGGAGCTTCTGAACTAACGTGGGAGGTGGTTCGGATCGAGTCCTTTTCTCCGTTCCGATCCGGATCGACCAATTTCCTGCACTTTTTCCAGCAAGCAGTTTACGCCTCTCGATGGCGTTTTCGACCATTCCAACTATTTTAATCAATCACAAAGCATGCCATACAGTCATAGCAACATGTATAATCAACCACAAACACCAAAACAACAATATGGTAGGTTAAAATGGATCAAACATAGCCAAAACCCCATATTTTCCCTTAAACATATTTAAGCATAATTAATGATAGGATTAGCAAAACTTAACCAAATTAACCCAAGTTCATATCAGAGGACTAAAACATCATCTAAGAATTTATAAATATTTTTCTAGAATTTTATCATGTTTAAATTCGCTAATTAACACTAATTACCCTTAATTAACCATAATTAGTAAGGAACTATGCAAATCACTCACCTTAGCCACAAATAAACCTTAGATCTGAAATAATTCTCTGTTTGGGCGTGGATAACAATGCAAATCAGCAGCTCTAATCTTAATTTGGTGAAGATCTCCCTTGATTTGATGTTTCCAAGCTTAATCCTTGATTAGAAAGTGATGTGGAGGTGATTTAGAGGTTGGAGGCCATTTTTAGGGTTTCTAAGAGGTAAGTGGAGGCTAGAAAACTGAAATGGAATGAAACCCTATCTCTTTTCAGCCTCCCCATAACCCTAATCCCGAAATGGGTTATGGGCCCATTCACTAATCAACCTATTTGGCCTGGTTAAGCAGTTTTTCACCTTCCAAACCTTATTTCAGCCATATCTCCCAAACGGTAAGTCCGTTTAGCTATTATGACCACTCTACGGAAAGCTAAACCATCAAACGAATCTAATGGAAGTGTTTCAAGTCAAAATTCCTTTCCAGTCAAAAGTTATGGCCGAAACAAGATCGACTAGGGGCAAAATGGTCATTTAAAAATCGACAAAAATCATGAACATGGGAAATGACCCCGATGGTCGTTTCCCAAAGCCACATGACTATACGACTTTATATAAGAAAGAAATAAATATTCTACGATCCTCCGATGCGTAGAATGTGGGTTGTTACAGGAACCACCTTCTGATGGTGTATCTCTAGAGGGGAATACATTGGGTTCAACAACAACATCTTGCAACGCGGCCACACATGACCGACCACTCATTTCACTTGAGTGTATCGAACCTGCTTGACCCGCCCCTATTTTGACCCATATAAACCCGCCCCATAGGGTCTTCGGGGCGGGAAGACCCGCGACCCGCTTTTGGAGGTCCGGGTCAAGGGTCGGGTCTGGGGCACGCCTAACCCGCCCCAACCCGACCCGCATGATTGAAACATCATTAAAACACTTTATAACTTAATTATTACTTGTTAATCTTCTTAAGTATACATGGTTATAACTTGAATATTATATTCTTTCAATCAATAAACTACAAAAATTTTATATTATTAGGTTGCATTAATGATAATCATATAATAAAAAATGCATACATTTTGAAATATTATCTTATAACCCATTTTATTATATTCTCTTATCATTGTGAACACATTATAATATGTATATAATTTATCATTTAGTGATAAAAAATATAAGTATATAAATTTGTGTACATTAAAACACAATATCACCGGGTCGTAGGGGGGGTCGGGTCTACCCTGACCCGTACGAGTTTCGGGTACGAGGCTAAATTCCAGACCCGCACCGGGTCTACGGGGCGGGTCTGGGGCAGGGTTTAAAAAGTCCGGGTCGGGCCCGGGGCATGAGAAACCCGCCCCAACCCGCCCCATTGCCATTCCTAGTTGGGATCAGCAACCGTTTCCCAAAAAGGGACAGCATCGAATAGAATAAAGAAGAAAATAAATTTTCTCTAGAAAGGTGATTATACACCCTAATGGGAGCGACCCACTTAGCTATGCTGCCTACCCGATTTTTGTCATTTCCCGTTGTGAGGCTTTCGGTTTTAAATAACATTCGTAAGATAGCACACCACTATTCACTCCAGACATCCATCAATACAAGTTGTCCTAGGACTAGACAAATTGAAGGCACCCTCCTACTCCATCCTAGGAATCACCCTATAAATCAGTAGCGTGTAGTCCTTGCAAATTCTTAGATTTCAACCACGACGGAACCACAGTTTATCTCTTATTGCAAGTCAGAGATTATAAGCAATTGTAACGACCCGCATTTTTCAGCGATAATAATTAATTTATTTAACTATTTAAATAGTGAATTAGAGAATTTAAATGGCCGATTAATTAAATAATATTGAATATTTAATTAAAATAAATAATAGAATAATATATTTAATTCTGAAATAATCAGAAATAGTGAATTGACAATATAATGTGAAGTGGACAATTCAAAGTATTTAATTCAGCTTAGAATTGAATTAGAATGACGAATATATTATCTGATCGACAGTTTGAACGTATAATTATATTATAATTAAAATCGAGCTCAAAATGGCGCGGCAGTTCGCTATTTGGTGATTTGAACTTCAACTGAATGTACAGGGTCCGTTTTAAATCAAATTTCTGTGAAACAAGAAACGTATGGAGCTGGTGAAGGATATTTTTCTAGTGAAAGAGAAAAATCGGGATTTCGTCGTGCAGATTTTGATTTACGTCCAAAACAAATTTTAAAACTAGATACCGGTTTCGAATTTAGAAAAGATTCTTTTGAGACATAGTGATAATTTAATTTTTAGAATTTTATTGTAATTTTTAATTAATTAAATAAGCAACTTTTTATTTGGAGTATTTGGCACCCTGTAATCAACATTTTGAGGTTTCACAATATGAGTTAACCTACCGATATTATTATATTTTAGGGATCGTGACACCGAGCTCGACACAACGGTATGGTTATTTCTGTCTATAGCAGTTCGTAAACAAGCGAAATTTCACGAAATGAAGTACCCTTAATAAGTAAACGTGTGTATATAAATGTGATTCCTTGATGCTTAACCTGTCCACGTTTCACCCTTCTAAAATTGCCGTTCTTCTGTGGTATCAAAACAAATACCGTGGCCTTTAAAGACCCACTCGATCCAACTAAAAGTTTATAAATACAACAACATATCGCGTCCATCCATTTTAGCTTCAGAAGATATCAAAACCTCATTACTTCGAAAATCAAAAGAATGGGGAAGGAAAAGGGATGGTTCTGGTAAGGAATAGAAACGATGTGCGGTTTCATTTTCCGAGCTACAGACGTGAGTAGTGTTGTTGTATGTATGAGAAGGGTTCACGAATGGCATGGTTCACTGGAAGTAGGAGCAGAGTTGGGCTACTGGGAAAGGGTTCGCTATGACGTGTAGGGGGGGTTATCAACTGGAGCAGTGTATGTGAAAAGGTGAGAAGTATGGGATGTTTTTGGGAAACTGATGTGGAGTTTAGAGGGGTTCGACTTCGAATTTGTGTCGGGATATTTTTCCCTGTGTGCATGGAAAGTTGGCCTCGACGAAGTCATGGAGTGGAGGTGCGAGTTTGGGGTAAAGGAGACGAGGAGAGAGAGAGAAATGAAAGGGGAGTGCAACGGAGATTTCGGGGTTCGATTTCATGGAAGAACGATGGAGCGATGGGAGATTTGAGGTGAGGAAATGGTGAATAAAGAAGGAGCGAGGGTCTGTGTTCAATCTTGGAAGAAGGGTCATGCGGTCATGGTTTTGAAGATGATGGGCCAACGTTTATCTCTTGTGAGGCCCATTTTAAAAGTGAATGGTTAGTTTAAATTAGAATTAAGTGTATATTAACTTCAGAATGTTATATCTTGGTCATACTTTATAAGATTTTCGAACGGTTGGATCCGTTAGGATCGTAGGGACGTGGGCTACACGCTGGAACTGACTAGGAGTGAATAGGAGCCCGTTACAATATATAACAAAATAAATTGTCCGTCTGAATCAAGCGATGGTTTTCGTTATTAACGATGATCGTCCAATGTGAGTAAAACTCACCAACTCTGAACAGTTATATTTTTCTAACGTATATTTAGAACTGATAATTATCTGTTGATTGATGTGTGTTAACTGTTTGGTTGAATTGCGTATATATTGGTTGAAATTATAGATAACGATATATATATATATATATATATATATATATATCGTTAATCAGATATCGATTCTATTTATCAGAATATTTCATATCAAAGTGAAATCGATGTTATTATATTGTTTAACATCTGTGGATGCAGGGAAACAGCTGGATTCCTCAACATTTATTTTATTGTTTTCATATATTGTAATATATGATGTGATATAAAATCTATTGATGATGATGTGTGTTTAAATGATATCGATCATTGTGATTTGGTGTTTTAAATACTGTAAGAAATACTGGCATGTAGAAAGGGGATTTTTAAAGTATATTTT
Source organism: Allium sativum (assembly GCA_030737875.1). Lineage (NCBI taxonomy): Eukaryota > Viridiplantae > Streptophyta > Magnoliopsida > Asparagales > Amaryllidaceae > Allium > Allium sativum. Next base: position 357,741,675 of record CM060922.1, on the reverse strand, counting down.
GAAAATAAATTAGTTATATAAAGTCAATGGATTTTATATAGAAAAGGAAAAAGGGATTTTATAAAAGGAAACAGTTATAAAATCAAAAGGGTTTTGAAAAGAAAATATTTATTGGAAATAAATATGATAAAGATAAAAAGGGAATTATTTATAAAATCAAAGGATTTTATAAAGAGGAATATTTAGTGGGATAATAAATAGAAGTATAAAGGGATTATTTATTTGGGAGATAAATAAGAGTTATAAAGGAAAAATATTTGTGAAACAAATAGAAAAGGAAAATATTTATTTGTTAAATAAATAGAAAGAAAAAAGGAATATTTATTTGTTAAATAAATAGGATTAAATCAAAGGAATATTTATTTGTTAAATAAATAGTATTAAATCAAAGGAATATTTGTTTGTTAAATAAATAAGATTAAATCCAAGTAAATAGAATTATAAAAGGAATATCTATTTAGAAAATAAATAGAATAATTATAAAAGGAAATTTTCAATGTTATATTGAAAAGGGAATATTTATAAAATCAAAGGATTTTATAAAAAGAAACATTTATTTGTTAAATAAATAGAATTGAAAAGGGAATAGTTGTTTGTTAAGTAAACAAATAGAAAAGGATATAATTCAAAGGAATAAATCAAAGGAGTTAATTCAAAGGAATTAATCAAAGGAGATAATTCAAAGGAATAAATAAAAGGAGTTAATTCAAAAGAGTAAATCGAAATGAGTTAATCGAATATTATTTATTCGATTAGAGTTAATCGAATAGAGTTAACCAGTTAGAGTTAACCAGTTAGAGTTAACCAGTTAGAGTTAACCAGTTAGAGTTAATCAGTTAGAGTTAATCAGTTAGAGCTGACCAGTTAGAGTTAACCAATTACAGTTATTCAAATGGAGTTAATCAAGTCAAGTTAATTAAGATGAGTTAATAAAGTTAAGTTAATTAAGATGAGTTAATCAAGTCGAGTTAATTAAGATGAGTTAATTAAACCGAGTTAATCCAAATGAGTTAATCCAAAGGAGTTAGTCGAATATTGGTTATTTAAATAGAGTTAAAGGAGTATCGAATATAGTTTATTCGAATAGAGTTAAAGGAAAGGAGTTATCGATTTTAGTTTAATCGAAAGGAGTTATCGATTTTAGTTTAATCGAAAGGAGTTATCGATTTTAGTTTAATCGAAAGGAGTTATCGAATTTAGTTATTCGAAAAGGGAAGTAATCGAATATTAGTTATTCGAAGAGAGATTAATCGAATATAGTTTATTCGAAAAGAGAGATTATCGAATATCGTTTATTCGAAAGAAGAGCTATCGAATATAAGTTATTCGAAGTGAGTTAATCGAATATAAGTTATTCGAAGAGAGATAATCGAATATTAGTTATTCGAAGTGAGTTAATCGAATATAAGTTATTCGAAGAGAGATAAACGAATATTAGTTATTCGAAGTGAGTTAATCGAATACAAGTTATTCGAAGAGAGATAACCGAATATTAGTTATTTGAAGGAGTTAATCGAATATTAGTTATTCGAAGAGAGTAAATCGTCGAATCCAATTATATCGAATTCAGGAAAGTACTTATACTTTCCAGTGTTTAAATCAAGATTTATTTATTTATAAATCAGGTGTTTTATTCAAATTAAAGAATAAAAGTTATAATTGAAGTTAGATATTTCGAAAGTAGGGATTATAACGTTATTGTTATAACCAATGTTTTCAATAAAGAAGTGGATACGTAAATAGAATCCGAGAATTTACGTAAGGAAATTTGTTAATGGTTTAAAAGATAAACTTTGACTATTTCGAAGTTAAAACGTTGTTCAGTTAAGGTCTGAGAGGTAATTATACCCCAACTTGATTGACTTCCTTCTTAACTAAGGAATGGTAAGATTTGATAGTGAAGGATGGTTAAGTGAATTTAGTTAATGAGCGAAATAAATTTGAGTTGGCATGGCGACGTTTGATTTAAACATCGATTTAAACCAAGTAAAGGAATTTTGGAAATGTTTTCCAAATAAGAATCAGAAATGTTTTCTGATAATAGAAAATAAGAATTTAGAATATATGGAAACAGGAGATAAGTAAAGTAATGAACTAAAGAGACAAATGTTAAATGATGATTGATCGATATGATTTCCATCTGGAAATGATATCGTTGTTTGCACACGTGTTTTTCTTTGATAGTTAACTCACCGACTATCGAAGTTTTTGACCATTTTAACGTTGTTAATATGGAGAGACCGGTTGGATTATTATCCGAAGAACCACTCTGTATTGGCATAAGCGTTGCGAATCATATATGCCAAAGATAGTTGAAGACGGAGTAAAGTGCAAGGGCTGTTGTATAAATCTTAGGTAAAGATTGCCTAAGATGGTTGTACTGAATAGTGCCTTCGGTTTGTCCAGTCCCAGGACGACCTGTATGGAAGAATGTCTAACAGAGTATATTTAACAGATTGCGTAAGTTGATCTCTTCAAACGTATTTACATTTGGTGGCGGAGGAATTCGTTACTCTTAGCTGTATACCTGTGGTATTTTTGGGGAAATCAATTTGTGATTTGGCGGGCATGACGATGTGACATTCAAAGTGAATAAACGTGTGATCTGTCAGAGATAAGCGTGGCTTCTAGCCTCACATCCGGTAAATGACAAAAATCGGGCAGGTAGCATGGCTATGTAGGTCGCGCCTATTAGGGCGTATAATCACCTGATCTAGAGTTTCATTTACTTCTAAAAATCTATTGTCGATGCTGTCCCATTCGGCAAATGGTTGTTGATCCCAACCGTTGGTGATATACATTTGATACACTCAAGCGAAATGAGTGGTCGGTCATGTGTGGCCGGGTTACAAGATGTTCTTGTTGAACCCAGTGTATTCCTCTCTAGAGGTACACTAGCGAAAGGTGGTTCCATAACTTGTCATAGTTAGAAATCCATTACCCAATACGTGCTTGCGGTTTTGATTGTATATTATATACGTAGAACCTGAGATGAAAGCGTTTCTGCTAGATGATTATTATATTGTGGTTGATAGACACTATTATAATATCAATGAGTTTTGATATAAAGATGTTTTGGATTCTCATAAGGGAAAAACCCGTTCCGTTATACGGTGTGGTCTTATGAGATATCGTTTACCTGTTCAAACTATTTTTAACTGTTTTACTCATACAGTCCCATGACTGACCCGAAGTTTATCTTATTTTGTTTTCCCTAAACTCTTGGGTGCCCAATTTTGTACGGGCAGTCAAGTAGTCGGGATTTACAGATACTTGAAGAGCTGGAGCAGGAGGCTTCAGAATTATATAGCTATGGTTATTTTCCGCTATGTTGTAAGTGCTGTACTTTGGAAATGATACGTATATTCAAGTACAGATTTATATTTCAAAGTTATGTTATATATTATATGTTATTCGTTCCGCTGTGAGGTTCGTGTTACTTTGATGTTGTGTTGTTCTTCTTCCTCTTCTATTCTAAGTTTCTATCTTATCTATTCTCCCCCTCTAATTTCTTTCATTAACTACCGGTATTTTTTCGATGTTTGGTTAGTCGTCATTGAGTTTATGTCGATAACCAAAGTCGCTAAAAACCGGGTCGTTACAACAGTTCTTCCATTTATGAAGATCTACGGTCTTCAAATGCTCCATCTTCAATCTGCATCTTTGATGATTTTGTATTTGTTGATTCGGAATGGTTTTCAAATATAAATTCGATCCCGGTCTTTCCGTACCAACAATCGTGTAGGTAAGATTTGATAGTCGGTTATTTGACTATCAAATAAACAACCATTCAATCATGAAAATAGAAATGATTTCACTGGTCTAGTACTCAACATCACTTGGCCTTTCAAATTTAAAATAGTTAAACTCCTTAATTTTCCAATATCACGAATACAACTTTTTCACTTCTTAATATACGAAAATTTATAAAATCATTTAAAAACTTTAGAATTTAATCATATATATGCATCCTCAACTTTGGTTTCAACCAATTTCCCATAAGTACATCGTTATGAAATCTCTTTTGTTTCACTACTCGAAAACATGAGCTAACACTTCCTCTTTTTAATAGAACTTTTTCAAACTCATCTCGCGAACTTCATAAATCTCGAAAATATCGTTATATTTTTACAAGATCTCTTTCCTTTCCGTTATTTTGGGAATATCATTTCATATTCTCAAATCTCTTTTAATTCTGTTACTCTCACATTTATTAGTTCCTGAACGTGAATTGATAAGCGAATAACTCTTTAAGCATCAACCCTGAAGACCGAAATCAACATCAGATTAATACTCAGGAAATTACACAACTCAACCAATTTCCAGTCAGGTTCTAGTTCTTTAGTTACTTATCTTAACTCATTATCAACCCATTATATTCCACTTATAATTCATTTAAACATTTTCCATTTTTGAAAATCTCATTTCAATTCCATTATTTAAGTAACGTTAATTTAAACTTAACGCTTTCGCCTTATGTCCCTTTTCAAACTTCATTTATACCTCTTTGGTTTAGTATAAACCCTTTTTATCTCGATCCCATCTTACTAATTTAAATATTAGGTAAACATTATATTTAAGCTATCACATCTTCTCAAATTTTCTTTAATAATTTCCTTTATAAAAACTCGGGTTTGAATATAAACCTGTTCAGCAACTCCTTTCCAAATCCGACTAGATTCCATGTCCCACTTTGCAAATCTCGTTTCAATTCTACTAAACTCTATTAAATAAATTCCATTTAAACCTTAACCTTTTACATTAAAATAATAATTTACTTCCTCATTAACGACTATAGAAATAGTTAAGTTCTTTATTTACTAAATAAATAGACAATCTCTTTTTAAAATCTTATTATCTTAAAACAAAATATTCATTAATCTATTTCATTAGATTAATTCAAAATAAATCAATCAAATAACCAATTCTCCTTTAATTAGTTGAGTTTGTCAACTTAAACCATAATTATCTCGTTAGTCAACTCCAATTAGCCTTCTTTTAAATTAATTAATAATATAATTAATTTAAATAATTTCATTTAATTGTCTCTTGAAAACAATTAATCCAATTTTTAATTGTTATGTTACTTTTTCCTCGTCTGTTTATAATTCTTATTAATATAAGAACTGGATTGTAAAACTTTTTAATAATACTTAGAAACTTACATAATAAATAAAAAAACCATTATTTCCTTTATTAGACTTTTATTTTAATATAATAGATTTTGAAAATTTGTCTTCAGTTATAAAATAATTTTATAACTTCACTACTTGCCGATTCACCTTACAGTAAAACAATTTTTTATCAAATGATTTATTTTAAGGCCAACTGCTGCCAATTACTCAACCAATACTGCCCATTGGTTAAATAGAACAAACGTTGAATTTTCAATTCTACGATCAACAACCAAATTAATAATTCAATCAGAACAGCTCATGTCATGATAATATTAAAGTAAATAACATTTTATAAATTTGAGGAATCTAGTTGGATCCCTACAACCTGTTTTCTCTACATCCAAATACGTTATCTCAATAAAAACATATATGTCAATAACATATATAATATTATAAAATCAAACAATGTCAGCAATCCAACATTCCCATCTCAATTTAATACGTTTATATTTTTATAAACGTAACCAATGAGGTAACTCTTTTTGAAATAATCATTAAAATAACGATTAGTTATAAATTAAATTAAACAATCGTTTTATTTAATCAGTTCAGTCAATACATATAAATATATTCAACATCCATCAAACAATTAATAATCATAGCACACAAATATTTAAACCCTACTTATATAAAATATAAGTGGGATAAAACTAAGTGAGTTGAACTCACCATGATTCGTCTGTCGCTGAAATAGTTCGTTTTAATTAAGTTAAACTAGCATTTAATTTAATTAAAAATCCTCATAGCTACCAGCTCTGTCCAAACCAGTTTCATCGTGTTGTGTTGTCGATACGATTCCATTGTCACTTGTTTCACCCGATCCGTTACAGTATGACATAGTTATAATTTAAATATGGTATTACTAAACTTAAATAATATATTCTATTAACTTGATTTCCTTTTTACGCTAAAAAGCCTTAGCTAGGCATCTTTAAACATAATTTAGCATATTGACTGGGCACGATAATAATAGATTTGGGCACAATTAATAGCTGTTAGTCTCATTACAACATATACTGAGGCATCTTATATAACATATATTGGATTAAGAAACACAAAAATAAAATATACTGAAACACCCCACCTCCGTTAGGATCACTCTCAAAGGGAATGCCCTAATTTCGGTGGAGGTTTATAAGTATAAGTCACAGATATACAAGACAGATATAAGAACACATATTTTTGAACAGCGGAAAAACAACAACTTTTATTTCATTAAAAATACGTGTTACAACAATCATACCATAATTGTCTTACAATACTTCAAAAACATAACATCTTCATAACTGTCTTGATTACATTATTTAAAGAAGCATAAAGAAAACATAAATAAATTGCAAAAGTCCCATAGTTGCTGTCCAAAGCCATAGTCCAAAACGAAAAGATCCAAGCAATACATTCTCTCTTCAAGCTGGATATGAAGGCTGGTCAAGCTGCGGTATTCCCTCCCTGTGGACCTGGGGGGGGGGGGAACGGAAGGAAAGAAGACGAAAGAAAAGTAGAGTCAGACATAAAGCCTGAGTAAGTCTAGGACTATTCAGTCTATGAATAAAGAACTGGGTATGATAAGTATAAACTAGAAATGGGGAAAGCACTATAAACTTGGTTAAGTTGTCTAGGGTCGAATATACTATCGTACCCCATTTTAATCTCTGAACCCATATAAACTAGTTCCCAACTGGCACCCCATAATCAGGGTGAAGTGATCCATTTTATAATGATCGGCTCCTACTCGCATAGTTACATGTGTCTTACGGCCCCCGATGTTGTAGTTACCTGTGTTGGTCCCACCATGGGGTGTATCAAGTCCCATGGCGGCGACCCGACACAATCCTAGAATGCACAGGTATGCTACTGGTGCCCAGTGCCTTATTTTTCTGCGCCGGAGTGTGTGCACGCCCGCACCTCGTTAGAACCTACACTGCTGCACGACCGCCGTCGATTTGACCTCTTACAATCAGCCCAGTAATCGTGCCCCTCCCTGCCTAGTTTCAGGGTATCATGATACGCCTTGTAGGGTTACTGCTGAAAAGGGTCCCCCGCTACTAGGTTTTCTATTTCTAGCCAACATGCTAAGTTGGTTAAGTGTTTATAAACCTAACCCCCAATCAGTCTGTTTAGTTTAGCATGTTCCATTTTGATTAAGTATTAATATAATCTACTTAATCCTATCAATCCTGACTCAGCCTTAATTGTCTTATTAAAGCCTTGACCTCTCACATTAGACAGGTATTGTTGTGGCTGCCTGTTGCCGGTTGGGTCCGGGCAGTCTTACGCCACAACTCAGTCTAACCTCGGGTCCTTATTGGGCTCCATGTTTAACCACCCACATTGGATAGGTATTGTTGTGACTACTGGACAGCCGGGCGGTTCCGGGCAGGTTTACATCACAACTCAATCCAACCTCGGGTTAAACACATCGTATTTTCTACATGTACATATTTTGTCTTTCTTCTTTTTATATGTAAATATTTGCGGCCCATTATTCAAAATCAATTTAAGCTAATGGTGTAAAGGTTTACACCAATCATGGGCCCAACCCATTCTTGAATTTGGGCCCATCTACTTTTATATTTTCATTTATTAATTAATTTGGCCCAACGCTATTTCCCCCGTTTAATACGTTCGTTTATTATAATATATGTTGGGCTTAGCCTTTTTAAGCCTAACTTAGCCACGTGAAAAAGGGGAGGCTTAAAGCGTGATTATATACACAAAAAGGGGAAGGTGAACGCATGAACTTGCAACATAACGTTGGAACTACAAAATGGAAACTGGTATACTTGCATAGTAGTAACGTATACTTTGGTCATAAAGCATAAGTGACATGAATCAAAGCATGTAAACTTGTAGTTAAGTTAAGAATCTAAATTGGATATCATTATTGACACATAGTCTTAACTACAACATAAACCTATATTTTTATTTAGGCATAATGTCAAACATAAGCAAATCATGTTCATAAGATTACTACATGTTTACAAAGGTGTTTACTTTTGTTACTAATACAAAAGTATAGTTCAACTTGAATTATTCCAACTTAATCATGATTTTAAATCTATTCACATAACCATGGCACACATATACTTATTACATAAATATTTCTAAACATGAAATCATGATTTTTACTTTGGTCATGCAAACTTGCAAATGGGATTTTTAAATCTAACCTAGCTATGTACCACATATGTCATCATATAATTCTTGTTAACAATATAGACCTAACATGTTTTTCAATTATGCAAAATATCAAACATAGCCTAGTCATATTCGTAAGTTCGCAAAGAGGCTTACTTTTGTATTTAATGCAAAAGTATGGTCTTATACATAGATCATGATGCCAAAATTTCATATGAATTATAATAACCCAAATTTGTTCCAATTACACACAAAATGATTTTTATACAAAAATATACATTATGATGGCATAGTAGCAAAACCACATACTTGCATGAATTTCAATTAAACAACTACATACATGTAGCTTCAACATGAATTACATACTTTGCGAATATCCAAACGTATACTTGCATAAAACTACCGCAAACATGTAGTTTTTATAATGAATAACATACTTTGCGAATATCCAATCGTTATACAATATTCCGAATCGATAAGAATCATAGTAACGCACAAATATGAATTACTTATCACCACAAATCAAGTGTACAAACCAACACAGTTATTTGTTCATACCAGAATAATACTCTACTTACAATCGTGTGGCGAATTCCCCAATTCAGGAATTTGGAGATGCGACTCCTTTTGACGTAGGCGTTGATTTGATTTGTTTAAGTTGCTTTATGCTTTAGAATTTGCCTCCTAATCTTCTCTCAAATTGGTGGCTACTCCTAGTCGTTCCTCAGCAGCATGATGGCCTCATTCTTATTTTTTTGTGTGAGTTTAGGTTAGGTTTGAGTTGTATATATAGAATTTTAGGATTAATTTAGGCCGTTTGATTAATCCTAGAAATGACCATAACCGTTCAGTCAGGATAGAGTTATCCTATTGACTCAGCCATGAGTCAGAAATGACTCAGCATTGACTCAGCGATGAGTCAGAAATGACTCAGCGTATTAAATGTTCACCAATTCAAACGTAAATACGTATTTAATAGATACATTTTCCCCTTTACCGTATTAATTACCCATATATAAATATTTATTTATATATGAATAAATATTTTCTTACCTTTAATTTGTCATAATTAAAAATTGGAGAAGGCTCTAAAAATAAAAAGAAAAAAACCATCCTTGACAACCAAAAATGCGCAACGTACGCTACATGATGCGTACATGTCATATATATATATATATATATGCGTATATGTATATATATATTATATATATTCATTTTTTTCTCTATCTTCCCAATTACCCATTTTCACACTAAACCACTTTTTGAACTGCGTTCACACTAGGCTATTTTAAGCCATTCCCCTAAAACAAAAAAATAGGGCGCTGGCGGGGATCGAACTCTGTACCTCTTGTATGCAAGTCATGTGTTCCAACCAAATGAGCTACTAAGTCTTTTGCTTACAAACCCTAGAACAATGCTAAACATTATTCGTTTCCCATTCTTTTTTTTTTCATGTTTTGCTGCGATATTTAAATTAAAGATATCTTCTTCACACGTTATCCGTTTTGCGTAAACTCGGACTCTATTTCGCGTATTTTTCAGAGATGAACACAATGGCGTATCCCGTTTCCCTTAATTCTTTGATTTGAAATTAATTATACTTTAATTTATGACTTTCACGGTTATAGAATACACGGGGTGTTACATTCTCCCCCACTTAAAAGGATTTCGTCCCCGAAATCTTCAAGTTAGGAGGAATGTATATCCTAACATCCAATTATCCATCTACTCATCCATCAAACACGAGTATCCATTGTCCTTAAAAGACTTCTAATGCTTCATGATCATATGCGAAGTGTGTGTGTACATGTACTTATCTAATGCAAAATCAGGCGGTCTACTGATTCAGTTGACCTCCTTAATGCGAATTATGTAAGTTCCATGAATCCATTATGTATGCAAATTTTCCTATTCATGATTCTACATGAGTGCACAATCATTCATACAAATGCAACATCCATATGGCAACACATTAAAGTTCAACCATATACGAATGCAAACATATATGCATATGCAATATGAAGTGACTGAGCCGATCTAAAACCTAGATTGTGTGTGTATATGCAACCACGAGCAACCACTAGCAATCACTTGCAACCACTTGCAACCATCATCCATAACATGTTTCAAGTACATGTTTACATCCAAAAAGATTCTACCTATGGTTCTCAAGATAGGATCGAGGAGAGAAATAGGATAAAACAAAGCATCTAGAATAAGTTAACGATGTACCGCCAGAAGGTCCGGTCTGCTTCTCAGGGCAGTCTTTGCTGATGTGTCCAGTCTTCCCACAATGAAAACATTCACCTTGCTTTCTCTTCCTCTTTCTACAATCCTTGGCTATGTGCCCTTCCGTACCACAGTAATTGCATTTCCTTTAATCACGTGAGTTGTTGCTCTTGTCTCCTTTCTCGGGGTCTACCTTCTTATTCTTAGAATCGTTGGGCTTGACCTCTTTCTTCCCTTGAGAGTTTTCTGCCTCTGTTTCCTTCTTGTCCTTATCTTCCTCGTTCAGCAATGCCATCTGCACCAACCTTTCGTACGTAGCTCCCATGGGTATATGGGTCATGGCCAAACTGTGTAATGGCTCATTCAACCCTTTGACAAAGCGGAGAGCCTTCTGGTGCGGGGTGTTGACTAGGTCCAGCCCAAACCTAGCCAGCTCATCGAATTGATTAACATACTCTTTGACTGTCATATTCCCTTGCTTAAGAAATAAGAATTTTTCCAACTGAAGACTCCTTTCAGCTTCCGAGAGAAATTTAGCCTCAAACCTTGCCCTAAAGTCCTCCCATGTTTCCACCGGTCTTTCTGCATTAGTGACTTCCCACCAGTAGGAAGCCTAGCCCTTTAGTAGCCATACTGCCAGTTGTACTTTCTGTCTATCTTCTACCTCAAAGATGATGAATAAGTCCTCAGTTTCTTTCAGCCAATTTCTAGCTGCCACGAAGGACTCAGTTCCATGGAAATCCTTTCCTCCCATAGCTTTAAAATCTTTACATATCTTAGCAAACGTGTTTCCCCGTGGAGGAGGTGGAGGAAGAGGTGCTGCTGCAGCTGGATGATTTCCTGCAGCTGGGGGAGGAGGAACGGTAGGACCTGGCTGAGTGGCCCTTGCTTCTAAGAACCGTCTAAACCAACCAGGTATTGGTACACCCTCTGGCAAGTTAAGTTCTTCGGACATGCTGAAACAAAAAGGATAGATTCAAAACGAAGGATAAGATATAGTACCTATGGCTTTGGAGGGACTTTGCCTTTTAAAGCAAAATAATATTTTATCTTTTAAAAACGCTTCTTTAAATTTCCTTTTTGAAAATAAATTTTCCAAAACTTTTTATCTTATCAGGTAAACCTATGCTCTGATACCAAGTGAAACACCCCACCTCCGTTAGGATCACTCTCAAAGGGAATGCCCTAATTTCGGTGGAGGTTTATAAGTATAAGTCACAGATATACAAGACAGATATAAGAACACATATTTTTGAACAGCGGAAAAACAACAACTTTTATTTCATTAAAAATACGTGTTACAACAATCATACCATAATTGTCTTACAATACTTCAAAAACATAACATCTTCATAACTGTCTTGATTACATTATTTAAAGAAGCATAAAGAAAACATAAATAAACTGCAAAAGTCCCATAGTTGCTGTCCAAAGCCATAGTCCAAAACGAAAAGATCCAAGCAATACATTCTTTCTCTTCAAGCTGGATATGAAGGCTGGTCAAGCTGCGGTATTCCCTCCCTGTGGACCTGGGGGGGGGGGGGACGGAAGGAAAGAAGACGAAAGAAAAGTAGAGTCAGACATAAAGCCTGAGTAAGTCTAGGACTATTCAGTCTATGAATAAAGAACTGGGTATGATAAGTATAAACTAGAAATGGGGAAAGCACTATAAACTTGGTTAAGTTGTCTAGGGTCGAATATACTATCGTACCCCATTTTAATCTCTGAACCCATATAAACTAGTTCCCAACTGGCACCCCATAATCAGGGTGAAGTGATCCATTTTATAATGATCGGCTCCTACTCGCATAGTTACATGTGTCTTACGGCCCCCGATGTTGTAGTTACCTGTGCTGGTCCCACCATGGGGTGTATCAAGTCCCATGGCGGCGACCCGACACAATCCTAGAATGCACAGGTATGCTACTGGTGCCCAGTGCCTTATTTTTCTGCGTCGGAGTGTGTGCACGCCCGCACCCCGTTAGAACCTACACTGCTGCACCACCGCCGTCGATTTGACCTCTTACAATCAGCCCCGTAATCGTGCCCTACCCTGCCTAGTTTCAGGGTATCATGATACGCCTTGTAGGGTTACTGCTGAAAAGGGTCCCCCGCTACTAGGTTTTCTATTTCTAGCCAACATGCTAAGTTGGTTAAGTGTTTATAAACCTAACCCCCAATCAGTCTGTTTAGTTTAGCATGTTCCATTTTGATTAAGTATTAATATAATCTACTTAATCCTATCAATCCTGACTCAGCCTTAATTGTCTTATTAAAGCCTTGACCTCTCACATTAGACAGGTATTGTTGTGGCTGCCTGTTGCCGGTTGGGTCCGGGAAGTCTTACGCCACAACTCAGTCTAACCTCGGGTCCTTATTGGGCTCCATGTTTAACCACCCACATTGGATAGGTATTGTTGTGACTACTGGACAGCCGGGCGGTTCCGGGCAGGTTTACATCACAACTCAATCCAACCTCGGGTTAAACACATCGTATTTTCTACATTTACATATTTTGTCTTTCTTCTTTTTATATGTAAATATTTGCGGCCCATTATTCAAAATCAATTTAAGCTAATGGTGTAAAGGTTTACACCAATCATGGGCCCAACCCATTCTTGAATTTGGGCCCATCTACTTTTATATTTTCATTTATTAATTAATTTGGCCCAACGCTATTTCCCCCGTTTAATACGTTCGTTTATTATAATATATGTTGGGCTTAGCCTTTTTAAGCCCAACTTAGCCACGTGAAAAAGGGGAGGCTTAAAGCGTGATTATATACACAAAAAGGGGAAGGTGAACGCATGAACTTGCAACATAACGTTGGAACTACAAAATGGAAACTGGTATACTTGCATAGTAGTAACGTATACTTTGGTCATAAAGCATAAGTGACATGAATCAAAGCATGTAAACTTGTAGTTAAGTTAAGAATCTAAATTGGATATCATTATTGACACATAGTCTTAACTACAACATAAACCTATATTTTTATTTAGGCATAATGTCAAACATAAGCAAATCATGTTCATAAGATTACTACATGTTTACAAAGGTGTTTACTTTTGTTACTAATACAAAAGTATAGTTCAACTTGAATTATTCCAACTTAATCATGATTTTAAATCTATTCACATAACCATGGCACACATATACTTATTACATAAATATTTCTAAACATGAAATCATGATTTTTACTTTGGTCATGCAAACTTGCAAATGGGATTTTTAAATCTAACCTAGCTATGTACCACATATGTCATCATATAATTCTTGTTAACAATATAGACCTAACATGTTTTTCAATTATGCAAAATATCAAACATAGCCTAGTCATATTCGTAAGTTCGCAAAGAGGCTTACTTTTGTATTTAATGCAAAAGTATGGTCTTATACATATATCATGATGCCAAAATTTCATATGAATTATAATAACCCAAATTTGTTCCAATTATACACAAAATGATTTTTATACAAAAATATACATTATGATGGCATAGTAGCAAAACCACATACTTGCATGAATTTCAATTAAACAACTACATACATGTAGCTTCAACATGAATTACATACTTTGCGAATATCCAAACGTATACTTGCATAAAACTACCGCAAACATGTAGTTTTTATAATGAATAACATACTTTGCGAATATCCAATCGTTATACAATATTCCAAATCGATAAGAATCATAGTAACGCACAAATATGAATTACTTATCACCACAAATCAAGTGTACAAACCAACACAGTTATTTGTTCATACCAGAATAATACTCTACTTACAATCGTGTGGCGAATTCCCCAATTCAGGAATTTGGAGATGCGACTCCTTTTGACGTAGGCGTTGATTTGATTTGTTTAAGTTGCTTTATGCTTTAGAATTTGCCTTCTAATCTTCTCTCAAATTGGTGGCTACTCCTAGTCGTTCCTCAGCAGCATGATGGCCTCATTCTTATTTTTTTGTGTGAGTTTAGGTTAGGTTTGAGTTGTATATATAGAATTTTAGGATTAATTTAGGCCGTTTGATTAATCCTAGAAATGACCATAACCGTTCAGTCAGGATAGAGTTATCCTATTGACTCAGCCATGAGTCAGAAATGACTCAGCATTGACTCAGCGATGAGTCAGAAATGACTCAGCGTATTAAATGTTCACCAATTCAAACGTAAATACGTATTTAATAGATACATTTTCCCCTTTACCGTATTAATTACCCATATATAAATATTTATTTATATATGAATAAATATTTTCTTACCTTTAATTTGTCATAATTAAAAATTGGAGAAGGTCCTAAAAATAAAAAGAAAAAAACCATCCTTGACAACCAAAAATGCGCAACGTACGCTACATGATGCGTACATGTCATATATATATATATATATATATATATATATTATATATATTCATTTTTTTTCTCTATCTTCCCAATTACCCATTTTCACACTAAACCACTTTTTGAACTGCGTTCACACTAGGCTATTTTAAGCCATTCCCCTAAAACAAAAAAATAGGGCGCTGGCTGGGATCGAACTCTGTACCTCTTGTATGCAAGTCATGTGTTCCAACCAAATGAGCTACTAAGTCTTTTGCTTACAAACCCTAGAACAATGCTAAACATTATTCGTTTCCCATTCTTCTTTTTTTTTTCATGTTTTGCTGCGATATTTAAATTAAAGATATCTTCTTCACACGTTATCCGTTTTGCGTAAACTCGGACTCTATTTCGCGTATTTTTCCGAGATGAACACAATGGCGTATCCCGTTTCCCTTAATTCTTTGATTTGAAATTAATTATACTTTAATTTATGACTTTCACAGTTATAGAATACACGGGGTGTTACATATACAGAGTACGTTACTTATTTAGATTAGGCCCACTATAATTCGGTTGTATGCACTCAAAGAAATGGCATAATATAAAAAATATAACTAGGAATGAATAAGTTTGATTAGGCAAGTTTATTTACACTCACACAATCGAAAAGTTTTGGTCATGTAACCTATATTTAACATATATTTAGACAGTGTTCATTCTTAGGTCATGATATATATAAACGTATATATACGTATGATATTGGGCACATTTACTTCTGACATGTTGTATGCAAAATAACTTAAGTTATTAGTATAACTGGGTTAAGCATCATTTAAAACTTAATTAATATAATTAAACTTTAAACAATGATTGGGCATTGATTTATATATACTTAGGCATATTCGAAATATACCTTCACAGGCCATAAAACTATTGCTCACACTTGAATGCCCACTCGACTGTGTACTGTTGCACACCACCACAAAACTACCACTCCATCTCCTTGTCACGCGAGGCACCACCATTTTCACTGCCACCGGTAACCGCTCCCTCGCCAGAACACCATTCATCTCGACTGCATCTCCATCCCAAAACCGCAAGTTAATGCAGATTTTCACTTCACCTGCTTCCATTCGAACCCAACCCTCACGTCTCCGTTAAACCGCACCGTATGTTTTAAAACTGCACTCCTGCTATATCCTGTCTTCCCCACATAATGTATACCTTCCCAATTTCACCACTGTCCATTTCGTTCACAACTTCTCACGTAAGCTGTTGTCAAAACGCATGCTCTTGCTCTGGATAAAAGACATGCCCAACTTTATATACTGTTGTCAGTATAATATACGCCATCCTAGCCACGAACCCCAATCCTCATGTTCGCTCCTTATTCCAACTCACAACACGTTGGCTGCACTGTTCGAACTACACCCCCTCACCAATACACATACAATCTTCTTTCCCATAATATATTTCGAACATGCTATTACACAAGCCGCATATTCCTTCTGCTAAACCCGCTGCCTTTTATCACGCAGCAACTCCTCTTTGGTTTACATTTTTTTTATGAAGTTGAAGAATGGAGCAAGTTAATAATAGAACAGAACTGGAGTTAAAAAGAAGTGTTTGCAAAGAAAAGAAAAGCAAGAGCAGGCATGGCATTGTTGTGTGCTGGAATGAAGAAACGAGGAATAAATCATACGTATTTATAGGAGAGAAATGGGGATAAGCATCATATTGCTTTCAATAGCTGTGTGTATTTTATAGGATAGCCGGGCATGTTTCCTTCCGTTAAAAAGAAAACACAAGTCGCTTGCTTGCTGAAAAGAAGAGACATGGCATGTGTGATGTGAAGATGAAGGTTGGTGTTACTACCAAAATTTACTCTGAAACCAGTTAACAACGCAAGAGTATAGGAAGAACACAAAAACAAAGGAACCTCCTGGAAACAAAAAGCCAAATAATGGTAGAGCCGAAAATAGTAAAGAATGATTCGAAAGCGACATAAACCGGCACCTTCCCGGAAGGAAAAACTTCGAGGTCTACATAATGCCAACAAATCTTATCCAAGGGTCCATCCGACAGGGCCTATTGGTTGGGTGTTCCATAACAAAAGGTCATCCAAGTTAGGAACTAAGAAAGAGCAAGATAGAGACTCCGCTCCTCGAAACCTGGAAGGGCTATCGATATTAACTTGCTTAGTACCGGTCCATCTAGAGGCAAAGACACAAAAAGTATATGGAGATCACCCTGAACCAGCTTTCGAAGCATCTGCCGCATAAAAACCGAAAGGTCACATCGGTAAATGATGACGCATCATAGGGAGCCCCCCTTCGGGAGGATCAAAAAAACCGAAAAGCTCCACGAGGAGGCCGACCGGAACCCTAGCGGAGATGCAGGATTTTCGCACTAATCTACTTAGTACGAACACCGACAATGGTTTCGAACTGACAGCTATCCATATACATCAGGAGGACAAGCTCCCCAAAGTATACACGAGAAATCTGGAAGCCTACGTCTGGAAACTTACATCTGAGAGCCTACACCTGGAAGCCACTACCGGAGATTCACATGCTGTTCAAAAGTCATCACATCAAAAAGCGCATCTCAGTCTCAAAGAAGCCTTGAGCGACCGGGACCCTCGCTTCAAAGGCCATAACCAGCGCCATAAAAGCGACCGGAAGCCAAACATCTGATACCGTGGAGAAGAGCGACCAATAAAGGCATCTGCAGGCCCAATAGCCCAACAGCGGAAGGGGTCCCTAGTTCTCTATAAATAAGATCCCATGAGTCACATTTCAAGGGGGATTCTCTCAGTTTTTAATTCTTGTACTCCTTCTCTCAAAACCCTAAGATGGTATCCATTGAAGGATTTCTTCCATTCTGTTCATGTATTTCAAATAAACGATTAATAGAGAACGTACCTATACTCAAAATATTTTCCTGTAAGTTTATCATACAATTTCTTGGTTACTGTTGTTATGATTTATTATTTGCTTCCTATCTATGCATGGATTCTTGCCCAAATTGTTCCATAGATTGGATGAAACACCTATTTCCATAGGTTTAAACCCATCCTGCAATACTAGGTTTTCCTTATGAGTTTATATATTTCCATGAACTTGGCGTAGAACCCTTTTATAACATCCATTGAGCCCTTTGTCAAGAGTGGCATTTAACGATCCTTCTCCTCAAAACCTTGACACCTAGGAGCAACAATCCGATAAAGACCCGCAAAGGTTAAACAACCCATTTATTTTCTCTTAGATGCATTCCGATTGGCTTATCTCCGATGTTGATGAGAAATATCGTTAACATTTTGGTGCTAGAAGGAGGGCCTGAACCTCCGACCCTTCAGTTAACCCTACTCCATATCAACCTGTGTTGTACCATCCCAGATTGGACTAAGGCTTTAAAGAAGCAAAATTATGGGTAAGAGGTCCTGGCAAAAGCCTTTAGGATCTTGAATAGACAAGTCAAGAATCACCTACCCTGGAGTGATAGAAGAGCAAAGATTAAGAGTGGAAGCCTTACGGATGATAAAGCATAAGAGAAAAATAGGACAACACACTTACGATACTTGGGATAATAGCCTTTCCCCATATAGGAAAAACCTTAACGCCTCCTCCAAGTGGTTCTACATCAGAGAATACTAGTGTTTTCTATCACCTAAAGAAAACTCTCTACAAGCTGATTAGAGGAACGACGGTTGAACAAGAAATGATGAGTGATTTTGATCGCTTCACCAACAAATTGTCTGAGAGGTTAACACCCCAATCTCAGTATATTTTGGGAGGTAGGAGCATAGATATAGGTCCAACAACAAGACCGGGGTACAAAAGGGTTAGGTCCCAACGACAAAAGGAAAGGGTGACACCATGGTCGCCCAAGAGGTACTACCTCGCCACTTCAATGGAGAATATCTTCTTCCTAACCAAAAATAAACTCAACTATTGGTCGTCCGCAAAGAAGAAACCCAAGTACGAAAAGAAAACATGAGGGCCCTATTGTCATTACCACATGACGAATGGACACGAAACCAATCACTGCAGAATCCTTGAGAAAATGTTTACCCAATTCTTTAACCGAGGCCAACTAACAGAATTTATAAAAAGAACAAGTTGAGTTCGATGAAAGTCCTTAGGAAAAGGATTTACAAACATGATCGAGGGCACGAAAAACCCTTTTTGTAACTTAAAAAGAAACCCAAAAGGGTTCAAACCGTAAATGGATTAAATCCCTTGTCATCACCAAATTGGTTAGGACGAGGCATCCCCCGGAGAGGGATGCTGTGTTAGTATTTCTCCATGCCCGAATCAGAGGGGCTAGGTTAAAGCATCAAAAACGTATGCCTCCGTTTCACACCAGAAATGGTCATGGCGGTGCATCTAAAATTAGCACGTCATACCTCTACTCGTAGAAGAGTACGCCCTGTCTTTGCTAAAACTAAGCACGTCCTACCTATGCTCGCAGAAGAGCACGTCCTACCTTTACTTATGTTTGCGTTACCAGCAGAAGGGGATGCTAACCTCTATTATCCCCTACGATGGTCAGGATAGGGCAACCCTCAGAGGGGGGTGGTGTGTAAGCCTCTATCAGTACCTACGATGGTCAGTATAGAGCATCAAATGAGTAAAACCTTAGTTTAGTGCCTACAATGGCCTCGTCTAAGTTTTTAAGACCTTATCATCACTTACCGTGGTTAGGATAAGGTGCCTCGTGGAGGGAGGTCAGGTAAGTCCTTGTGCCCTGCTTGTGGATAAGCTAGCCAAGCGCACCAGATCCTGAGGCCTAGAGAGTGGCCAATAAAGCACGTACATCCTCTATTTTGACATCAAAAGCCCAAGAGTGGCTCAAGAAGCACGTGCAACGTATGCTTCACAAATCCAATCCGAAGGGGGTACCAAAACACTAATATCGGAAGGAAGATTCTGGTCATCAATCTCTAATCACCTGAACAAGGGCTGGTTCAGGCCTTCTATACCGTTACCTGAATCTGGGTTGATACCATTCTTCATAAATACCGAAAGGGAATTCTCGTTCTTCAATCTATAATTTACTAAACATGAGTTAGTTCAGGTCTTCTACATCGATACCTGAATCTAAGATTGATTTAGTTCCTAGTAAAGACCATAAGCGTATTTTCAGTCATAACCCGAATCTGGGTCGAATCGAATGTACACATATCGGAAGGGGGTCATGGTCTTACCTCGATACCCAAATATGGGGTAATCCAAGAGAAAAGACAACTAGGCATGATGTTCCAGTCTTGTTGTGAGTACCCAAGCAATGGTGGAGACAAACTCTCGAATCTAAGAAAGAAGGAATTATTCGTCCCTCTTGGATAATCGAATATGGCTCAGAGCTACACTTCCGGCACTGCTAAAGGCGACTTCATGACTCTCTTAGGGAAGTGTATTTAACCTGTACATTCATTAGTTTAATTCTTATACTCAGGTGCTTACACGACACGGGAAACAACATTATATCAAAACACTGGTTCAGAGAAGGACTAGGGAACGAATCCCGAACATTTCTAATAGAATCCTATAACTAGGACTACTCCCTTTTTCTAGGAGATCTTTCACTGAGGATTTCTCAAGGATAATTGTTACATGAAGAAATTTTAACTTACACTTAACACAAGTAGGTCTCCACTCATTACAACACTCTGAGTTATTGTGACATTGTTTCTGACAAAAGCGAAACATCGGTTAAGTCGCACAATACGCGAGCATACCCACTAAAAGTCACGACATAAACCATTACATAAACACAATCGATGTTTTGAAAAAGATCTATATTACCAACATAAAAAGTCTATCATTCCGAATATGGGTTTTGCAAAGCGAATTCTAAGGAAGCGCAATTCTCCATAGCTTTCTTTAATTCATCCTCCAACTCGTTAATTTGTTGGTACAGTCTGCCTATCGCCGCACCTGAACTTTCAGGAGATTTTGTCACTGACCTACGCTGCAAATTGTAAATTATTTCATCTTTCTCCTTCAATTGCTTTTCCAAATGAGACACCTATTCCTTAAGATTTGTGACTACTATCTTTTGACATGTTAATACAACATCACTAACCACCAAATTTCACACATACACATCACGTCCACATTGACATGTTAATACAACATCACTAACCACCAAATTTCATAGAGTCAACCCCATTCACGGATGGGTTAAAAATAATTCATACAATAATACTTGACACTCCCTGCTAGATTGATTTTTGCAGAATGAGTTCCTTGAAAATTCTCCACGAGTTTCAAAAGAAATTTTTAAAGCATTATCTGGAATTGTGGTAGTTCAGCTAAGGAAAATCTCATCCTTTGGAAGATAATGTCCAATGCTGTCAACACAAAGAATAAGCTTTTTAGGTTTGGTATTGTTCCTGATGAAGTTTGTGTATTATGCAATTATCATTCTGAATAAAATATGCACATCTTTTTTGAATGCCGATTTGTCCATGTAATTTGGTCGAGACTTCTTGCTGTTGGTGGATACCAAAAACCATCTTTATCTAGTCAAATTGAGTGGTACAACATATTTAAGGCTACAAATGGAAGGATATGAAGTCATGCATCTTGCTTAAGCTGATGAAGAAGTTTTTCTATGAGATATGGCTTGAGAGGAATAATCGTATCATTTGTTTGGAGAAGAAGAATAATGATCAGTTGTATATGCATATAATTCACCGTATGCATAGGTCAGCTCAGCTTTCTTCTTAGGATTGCTTGCATGTTGCATATTAAGTCATTCTTTGGTTACTAATTGTAACCTTTTTCAATAATGTTGTCATTTTTGGTTTTTTCACGTGTATAGTTTGTTTGTATTGAACCTGGTTCCCTTGTTATTAATAAAATTTCTCTTTTGCCTTTCAAAAAAATAAAATTAAAGCACTATATTAGCTTACATCTTTGGAAAATAGCTCTCCCATTGCAAGAGAAGTGGTCCCAACATCCTTCCCCAGTCCATCTTACTGGTCAGCATCCACTTCCGTTTCCCCTTCCGCAATAATCTCCAACTTCACCTCTTCCTCATAGTCCTCCGAAAACTCTTCAATAAATAAGAGAGATGCAGGGTTTATCTTATCTGTCGGAGGGGCCTTATGTTCTTGCCTAACCTGCTCAATCTTTTCCAAAACTCTATCTCGAACGGAGGGTTCAATTGAAGAATAATCAAAATTTGAAAGCCTCATATAATTGTCAAAAAAAGCAAGGAGGAGGGCATCTTCATAATACTCCATATTTATGGTATTAAGATGAACATTCAAGAAAGTGGATATTCCGTCGTTAGCCTCGTAAATTATTCTTTTTGCGGTAGAAAGTTGGGCATTCATCCGATCCACTTTAGCAACATAATCAACCTCCAGCCTCGTCTTTTCCTCCTTAAGAACTTCAACTTGCCTCACCAACACATCATTAGCCAGCCTTTCCTCTTTTAGCAGGCTCTCCAACTCATTACGCTTGTTCTTGCCTTCCGCCATCTCTTGCAACAACGTATTGACCCTATCCGTAAGCGCCCTAATTTCCTCCCTAAGAGCACTGACCTCCACCATTGAGGCAAAAGCCTTTCCTCTGGATAGATACCAGGTCTTCGTTATCCGAGGAAGGGAAATGAGTTAAGCTTCTCACAAAAACAATATGAATACAAAGAATATGTGACGAACGGGAATTTCGCTCGGTCCGAACCAGTCGTTAAACCGACCCAGACCGTTCGAAACGCCCTATCGTTTTGAGAACACGACAAAATAGAACGCAGACGGAAGAACATTTCATTGTATATTACAACAATGCATCAGATTACAAGAATATACAGAGTATAAATGAATATTACACAGAAATATCAGAGATTTAAATTACATTTAAATACATAGCAGCGGAAAATAATACAATACACAACTAGAAGAGATATACGGGTACAAAGCTTTCCGGATATCATTCCAGCTGTAAACCAGGATCCTGTGAATATAAATCTGCAAAACCAAAACTACTAGCTGCCCGTGTCAAAATAAGGGCACCCAGAGTTTAGGTTAAAACAATAAACTCCAGGTCAGTCATGTGACTGATGTGAGAACTAAAACAGTTATTAATCTTTATTTTTAAAGTTAGGTAAATCAAGGGACCACGCCGCTAACGCGGAACAGGTTTCCTCCCAAGAATACCAGTGCATAAAACAAACAGCGCAATGCTAAATAAAGAAAAATGAAGCTATTATAAGACCCAGTTCCCATCACACAATGCAACGCAAACGGGAGGATAGGGTTTTTACCTTATAATAGCCAAGAATGCTTGATACGTTTAAAACAAATCATTTGATACTATTGTAAGTGCATAGTGTATAAAACAACTTCAAATCATAAGTATCAATCATAGGCGGCATGAGCGCCCCATCCCACTATGTCGCCATACTAGGCTCTACAAATAAAACCGCAAATGTCACGTATTTGGAAATTGGATTTCCATCTATGAACCGAGGCAAAAGATAGTCCTCTACCGATTCGAGACTCTCTAGCCCGAGCCTCAGGATCAGAGCTCGAGTGACCCTTGGAGCGACAGGGCCGGTCCACCGATGTGGATTAAAATGCCTGAACACTACGTTTCCCCACCCTATGGGGTGTAAGTCTGGTCCGTCTGCCGACCAGAATGCATCGGCCGAAACTGATATAACCGAAGCGCCTCGCAACAGCAACAACCACATAAGTCAAACTCGTCAGGGCGTGTAAAACCACTGACGCCACTTCTAACTAGAAAGAAACGCAAGTCCTCCCTGAGGTCCGTCTCCCGTTTTTGGTTCATACCGGGTGTGAAACTCGCGAAGTAAGCGTTACACAAAGCTACGCCACAAAGGCCGTGCTTCGATCATCACCACAAGACTTTGCTTTTCAACAGAAGCCTTGATCATTTGCCACTTAGGCATGCCACACAGGCAATTCACTCCATGCGTTTGATATCCATCAGTATATAACCTCTGAGCTCGTACGTCTCAGAGAAGGGCGTTAAGCAAGAGAATAAATTCTCCGCCGCCAAACAGATATCTATTTAATAGAAATCAACCACACAGACTAAAATCCAATGTCAGACACACAGTCCATTTACAAGTCCGTTCTGGGTCTGAACGAAACCGGAGGCACCTAGTACCCCGCATATCCATCGATCTCCAAGTACGTCTGGACGATCACCAACTGTTTCCATCTTCTTGGGTGTACATCCCAATCAAGATCATCAGTAATCACCCAAACGACGTGAAGACTTCCGGTCTTCGACCATCGTCTTCATCTTCGACTTATCGTCGTATCAGTTATTCAGAATGGGATAAACCCGGTCTTTCCGAATAACTCGCGTATATTTTAAATAAGTGTTACACAAACACAACATACGCCTCATTCCAATTCATCAGTCACTAACCGTAAATTAGTCAAGAGAATAATTTCCCAAAATATTAACCCCGAAGGCCGAAACCAACATCAGATCAATATCCAGAAAACCATTCTGCTTAGCTAACCGACAGTTAGTTTCTGATTTCACATTCATAGGGAAAGGTTCCCATTAATTTTATCCAAGATAAATTCCTGAATTTATTCTCTAATCTTCCTTTGAATTTCGATCCAACTAGTCGGAATTAGCGAACCTTACCGTAGTAATCATTGGTTTTAATTTCCCAATCCCAACCTATTCATCCCATGAAGTAAAACTGGTCTTACTTCATATTTAACACCACGGTGTTATCGGTAAATTTAATTACCATTTCACGTTCCAATCTAATTAAAGATTTAACTATCGCCTGGAGCAAAACTGGTGATACTCCATTCTCGATCTTTTCAATCTAATTAAAGATTCATTAAAACTCCACTTAGTTTTAATCGCTAACTGGGTTAAAGAATCAGTGTCATTTAACACACGGTTCACGATAAACCCAAAATCACATTCCATTAATTATCGGGTTAAAGAACGAGTGTTATTTAAAAACACTGTCCACGATAAACCCAAAAATCAATATCAATTCAATTCCAATTAAATATTATTTAATTGGTACACTTCATTAAAATCTTTTCTCAACTGGGTTCAAGAACAGTGTTAGTGAAGACACCATTCACGACAAACCCAAATCACATTTGATATTCAATATAAGGCTCTGAATAGAAAATATATCGGCTTATATTCAATATCAAATTCTACGATTAACAAATGTCGTATTGGAAATAACGGTATATATATATATCTTTCAAATTTCCATAACAACATATGTATAATCACGAATTCCAACATCGAAATATTCCGAAGACAATTTTGATTTCAAATCCACTCCAATGCAATCATTGGAAATTCTGGTTATTTTTAAAACCCTTTTCAAATTCAATTTATTTATTTAGAAATAAATAGAATTATAATTCTAGTTCAAAACTAGTTCATTTCGATAAAAATCTATTTTTATCTTTTCAAATATGGAGTTTTTCATCCCAATCCTTTCTAAATCATTTCTTATGATTTTACACAAATTATTAATATTTTTAATAATTTTATCAAGGTCCGTACAGTCGATTTCCATCAATGACCATCGAACTGCACTTACAGCGACCTTTTTCAAATTTGATTTGGACATAATTCCAAATCCAACCGTTAGATTTCAAATTTCTAATATTCATTAGAAAGCTCTTTTCGATACGAACCCAATGGTTCCGGTTTTAGGAGAATCCGACGGTCGGATCTCCGGTAATGTTCATTTGAAATAAATGGTCGAAATTTACGAACTGCCGCGGCGCGGCGCGTTCTATTCAGGCCATTATATTATATATATAATATATATAATAAATATTTCGTCGATTTCTATTTAAAACGTGCTTTATAAATCGTTTTAAATTCATTTCCAAAATGGTTTCAACTTCATATTCAACTTCAAATCAAAATTGAACATTCCAATTTAAATTCATTTTAAATTGATTTCAATTTGATTTCAATTCAAATTGATTTCTAATTCAATTTCAGTTCGTTTTCAATTCAATTCAACTACAATTCGTTTTCAATTCAATTCAATTTCAATTCGAATTCATTTCTATTCAATTTCTATTCGAATTCATTTCTATTCAAATTCTATTCGAATTCATTTTAAAACGATTTCAATTCTATTCAAATTCATTTCAAATTCATTTCAAATCTATTTGGATTCATTTCAAAAACGATTTCAACTCTATTTGAATTCATTTCAAAACGATTTCAACTCTATTTGAATTCATTTCAAATTCATTTCAAATTCATTTCAAATCTATTTGGATTCATTTCAAAAACGATTTCAACTCTCTTTTGAATTCACTTCAATTTGAATAAAATCGATATAAATATCGTTCACGTCAAAATGGCGTCAATCTATCAACGCGGCTTCATATATTTCAATTTTCAAATATTCTACTTCAAATATTTCTTTTTCAAATATTTCTATTCAAATATTTCATTTCAAATATTTCTATTGCAAAACTGGAATGAGGCCCAGACAATTACCACATAATGTTAATTATATGGATTTTCTACAACATATGTATATATCAACAACGATGAATAATCAACCATCATCCAAAGTGCATTCTACACTGTACAAGCATCAAATATAAATATTCAACGCTTATAACAGCCTGTCAATCAACCGATCGACATACAACTAAACAATCGGGATTAGTGTACGTCAAATATCATCCCAATACCCGTGTGGGGTTTCAAGCAATCACACACAGATTTTTATTTGTGCAGTTGGGCGATGTGTAAAATTTATCGTCCCAATCAATGTCCTTCAAATAGGTGTACATAAACAAATCGTCCGGTTTGTAAATGAATATTTATTTATTCTCATTCACGTTAAAAATTATATTTTTAACGATAAAATATTTTATTCAGTTCATTTATTCAATAAAATAATATTTTTTACTTTTCTAATTTATTTTAGAAAATTTCGAAGGCATAACGGCACGATACTAGAAACGGGACAAGGCCTAGCCTTATCCCCGGTCTAGTGAAGGCCCACGCCATTCACACATCAATCAAATCAATTTCATTTCACCAAACAATTCAATTCAAACCAAATAATCTAACCAACTACACAACCAAACAATTAAACAAACAAGCCATCCATGGTCTGTGGATGACGGATGTCGGGTGCTACTAAACACCGTCTGCATCCTAGTATATATATATAAATAGAAATGAAATTGAAAGGTGAGAAATTCTCACCGAAAGCTATCCAACTTCACGACACTTCAATCTTCGTCGTTATCGCATCCTTGTCATCTTTGTCGCCCGTAGCCACTACATAGGTAAAAATCGAATTTTTACTTCGTTATTCAATATATAAAAATCGAATTTTTACTTCGATGTTCAATATATAAAAATCACATTTTTACTTCGCTATTCAATATAGAAAAATCATATTTTTACTACGCTATTCAATATAGAAAAATCATATTTTTACTACGCTATTCAATATAGAAAAATCATATTTTTACTACGCTATTCAATATAGAAAAATCATATTTTTACTACGTTATTCAATATAGAAAAATCATATTTTTACTACGCTATTCAATATAGAAAAATCATATTTTTACTACGCTATTCAATATAGAAAAATCATATTTTTACTACGGTATTCAATATAGAAAAATCATATTTTTACTACGCTATTCAATATAGAAAAATCATATTTTTTTCCAGACAAAGGTGAAATCTTTTCCCATCCTATTCAAAATATGATTTTATATATACGATAAAATTTATATCTTTAGCTAACTAAACATATTTTTATATCGCCAATCCATACATAAAAATCGAGTCTTTTCTATTAATAAAAACCAAGAAAAACACATTCTTGATATCAAAGAAAATTTATTTTTCAAATCAAATTTTCCTAATAATAAAAATCTAGGCTTTCATGTTTAAAATCAAGTTCTCCTTATCACAAAATCATGTCTTTTCCATGTTGATTACATAAGAAAAATCACGCCTTTTATAATGATATTGCATAAGAAAAGTCAGTTTTTTTCCTCTAATAAAATTCGTATTTCTTTTCTTAGCTAGAAGAAATAAACAAAGTAAGAAAAGAGAACTTACTTTGCTTCGGAGGAGAAGGGGTTTCCACGTTGGTTTCAACAGAGGAGGCGAAGGGGTTGTTTTAGCGCTAGAGTGGGGCGGCCAGAGGTGGCTCGCCGGAGTCGGGGTGGGGCGCAGGGGGCGCTGCCGGCTGTGGTGAGGCCGTGGGTGGCGCAGGCGAAGCTAGGGGTTCGGTCTTGGAGGTTTGGAGCTACAGCTTCGGGTCTGGGGGGGTTCGTGGGTCCTGCGAGGCGGAGGAGGGAGGGGTGGTGGATTGGAGAGGGGAGGCGCGGCCGTGGGGTAGGGTTCCGATAGGGGCGGTGGTGGTTCAGTGGAGCGTCGGGCGCGCGACTCGAGGATTGGGGTGCTTCGCTCGAAGTCTGAAGAGGAGAGGAAGGAGAAGGCGGTGGAGAAGAAGGAGGAGGAGGCGGGTGGTGGCACGGCGTGAAGGGGGGGGGCGATGGGTCTGAGATGGTTTTTTTTTTATTTACTTCTGAAATGAAATCGAGGGGGGGCAACGGTTTTGAAGGGGGAGGAGAGATAATTTTTTTTTATTTAATTATTTAATTCAAAAAGTTGACTTTTACATACGACCTCTAAACGAGGCCCACCGCCTGTCGTCCATAGCGTTTTACCCCCATTCCGAACACAATGGGATATGTATCGTAAGCTGATTCGGCTGTTACAATCAATTTTCGTCAAAATCAACATATACTTCTGTATATTGAATTTGAACGCGCATTTCAATTTACCGGGGTCACGTACTAACTAGAAAAATTCCAGAAAAATATTTTCTAGCTTCGTATTGACGATACGGTCCTAACAAAACTAGTTTCGTCGAATTCTGAGACCGTTTGAAAAATGGCTAATTTCCAGTCGATTAAAATCAACTGAAACTGGTCAAACGCGTTTTCTTTTGCTACGCTCACATATTGATTTGAAAAATTATGAAATTTGAAACCTAGCAATAACGTGGCATCACGGACCCAACAAAACTGGTTTCGTCGAAATCCGAGGTCATTTGCAAAATGGCTATTTTTAAGGGCCTGAATTCCATAGCCACTATTCAGAATTTTCAACTGGACATATCTTTTGATTCCCGTTATGAAATTTCGATTTTTCGGATTCGTTGGAAGGATATCCTCAAATAGATCCTAATGTTTTTGGTTTCACTAAAATCCGGATTATTTTGCACCCGGTACGTTCAATTGAAGTTTGAAATCGAATTATCGAACTACCGCGCCATTTTCAATTCTATTTATAATTATATATATAATTATTTATATTCTAACGACGACGTATATAAATATATACGTTGAATTCAATTCTAAACATTTTTCTCGTCGATATTATTTAAAATAATTCATTTTAAATAATCAAAATTCGCTAAAATTGCCAAAATAAAAATTTTAAACTGGCCCAGATTTTTGGGTTGTTACAATCTCCCCCACTTAAAACTTTTCGTCCCCGAAAAGGAACAAAGTCGAAAGTGGTTTGATTAATCAACTCTACGTTCGATCTGGCTTCCATTCTCCAACATTTCAGTTTCTGAGAATTTTCAAAAATTTCAAAAATTTGGCTAACACCCTAAATTTTCGAAAAATTTCGCCATAACCTCCCCTGCAATGGGAGCATCGGGAAATCTCAAATAGCTTCCCCGGTCCTTCAGATCTCAAAAAGAAAAAGAAAAAGCCAAGCGGCTAGCCAATAGGCTCATAAAATCATCATCACCCAAACAAAACAGTAAATTATGTAGTAAACATGTACCTATTTGTCGGGCAAACAAATTTTATTCTCTGCTCTAGCCTCCTTGCTATGACCTGTTCAAGGTAAGTACAAGTATATGCAAGCTAACGCAACCAATTTTCAACATAATTCAATATTTGGTTCAATTAGGCTAAATGGTTCAAAATTATCAACCAAATAAACAAACAACACAAACATCAATCAATTAGTTGATTATATTTTCAAATATATAATTTTGATACATTTACAAAAATCATGTTTTTGATGTCGAATCACAACAATAAGCCCTATCTAGTTTTGGTTCTCACACCAGTCAATAGGAAATATATAGAAATCTCACTTTCGTCACTCAAATATAAACACTGATGATGAGGCCTCATCATCAGAATTATCTCCGGGCGACTAGAGTGTGATTCTATATCTATCCAATATATTAAAATTTCGAACACACGTTTGCAAGACGTATATGCGAAATCTCTATATACTGGACTGTCCTAATCAATACAAATAAATAATCAAATACGAAAAATTGATTTTAAATTTTCAAAACAAAAATTGTTTTCATTTTAAAAATATACTCTTCACACTCGTCCTAGGATACTACTGATCCCATCTCTAACGAGTCATTCTAATTGGATATTACTAATCCAATATCTGATGAATTCTTTCGTACGGTTCTAAGGTGCCTTGTTCTCTGAGCTTTGTAAACCAAAGCTCTGATACCACGTGTGACGAACGGGAATTTCGCTCGGTCCGAACCAGTCGTTAAACCAACCCAGACCGTTCGAAACGCCCTATCGTTTTGAGAACACGACAAAATAGAACGCAGACGGAAGAACATTTCATTGTATATTACAACAATGCATCAGATTACAAGAATATACAGAGTATAAATGAATATTACACAGAAATATCAGAGATTTAAATTACATTTAAATACTTAGCAGCGGAAAATAATACAATACACAACTAGAAGAGATATACGGGTACAAAGCTTTCCGGATATCATTCCAGCTGTAAACCAGGATCCTGTGAATATAAATCTGCAAAACCAAAACTACTAACTGCCCGTGTCAAAATAAGGGCACCCAGAGTTTAGTTTAAAACAATAAACTCCAGGTCAGTCATGTGACTGGTGTGAGAACTAAAACAGTTATTAATCTTTATTTTTAAAGTTAGGTAAATCAAGGGACCACGCCGCTAACGCGGAACAGGTTTCCTCCCAAGAATATCAGTGCATAAAACAAACAGCGCAATGCTAAATAAAGAAAAATGAAGCTATTATAAGACCCAGTTCCCATCACACAATGCAACGCAAGCCGGAGGATAGGGTTTTTACCTTATAATAGCCAAGAATGCTTGATACGTTAAAAACAAATCATTTGATACTATTGTAAGTGCATAGTGTATAAAACAACTTCAAATCATAAGTATCAATCATAGGCGGCATGAGCGCCCCATCCCACTATGTCACCATACTAGGCTCTACAAATAAAACCGCAAATGTCACGTATTTGGAAATTGGATTTCCATCTATGAACCGAGGCAAAAGATAGTCCTCTACCGATTCGAGACTCTCTAGCCCGAGCCTCAGGATCAGAGCTCGAGTGACCCTTGGAGCGACAGGGCCGGTCCACCGATGTGAATTAAAATGCCTGAACACTACGTTTCCCCACCCTATGGGGGTGTAAGTCTGGTCCGTCTGCCGACCAGAATGCATCGGCCGAAACCGATATAACCGAGGCGCCTCGCAACAGCAACAACCACATAAGTCAAACTCGTCAGGGCGTGTAAAACCACTGACGCCACTTCTAACTAGAAAGAAACGCAAGTCCTCCCTGAGGTCCGTCTCCCGTTTTTGGTTCATACCGGGTGTGAAACTCGCGAAGTAAGCGTTACACAAAGCTACGCCACAAAGGCCGTGCTTCGATCATCACCACAAGACTTTGCTTTTCAACAGAAGCCTTGATCATTTGCCACTTAGGCATGCCACACAGGCAATTCACTCCATGCGTTTGATATCCATCAGTATATAACCTCTGAGCTCGTACGTCTCAGAGAAGGGCGTTAAGCAAGAGAATAAATTCTCCGCCGCCAAACAAATATATATTTAATAGAAATCAACCACACAGACTAAAATCCAATGTCAGACACACAGTCCATTTACAAGTCCGTTCTGGATCTGAACGAAACCGGAGGCACCTAGTACCCCGCATATCCATCGATCTCCAAGTACGTCTGGACGATCACCAACTGTTTCCATCTTCTTGGGTGTACAGCCCAATCAAGATCATCAGTAATCACCCAAACGACGTGAAGACTTCCGGTCTTCGACCATCGTCTTCATCTTCGACTTATCGTCGTATCAGTTATTCAGAATGGGATAAACCCGGTCTTTCCGAATAACTCGCGTATATTTTAAATAAGTGTTACACAAACACAACATACGCCTCATTCCAATTCATCAGTCACTAACCGTAAATTAGTCAAGAGAATAATTTCCCAAAATATTAACCCCGAAGGCCGAAACCAACATCAGATCAATATCCAGAAAACCATTCTGCTTAGCTAACCGACAGTTAGTTTCTGATTTCACATTCATAGGGAAAGGTTCCCATTAATTTTATCCAAGATAAATTCCTGAATTTATTCTCTAATCTTCCTTTGAATTTCGATCCAACTAGTCGGAATTAGCGAACCTTACCGTAGTAATCATTGGTTTTAATTTCCCAATCCCAACCTATTCATCCCATGAAGTAAAACTGGTCTTACTTCATATTTAACACCACGGTGTTATCGGTAAATTTAATTACCATTTCACGTTCCAATCTAATTAAAGATTTAACTATCGCCTAGAGCAAAACTGGTGATACTCCATTCTTGATCTTTTCAATCTAATTAAAGATTCATTAAAACTCCACTTAGTTTTAATCGCTAACTGGGTTAAAGAATCAGTGTCATTTAACACACGGTTCACGATAAACCCAAAATCACATTCCATTAATTATCGGGTTAAAGAACGAGTGTTATTTAAAAACACTGTCCACGATAAACCCAAAAATCAATATCAATTCAATTCCAATTAAATATTATTTAATTGGTACACTTCATTAAAATCTTTTCTCAACTGGGCTCAAGAACAGTGTTAGTGAAGACACCATTCACGACAAACCCAAATCACATTTGATATTCAATATAAGGCTCTGAATAGAAAATATATCGGCTTATATTCAATATCAAATTCTACGATTAACAAATGTCGTATTGGAAATAACGGTATATATATATATATCTTTCAAATTTCCATAACAACATATGTATAATCACGAATTCCAACATCGAAATATTCCGAAGACAATTTTGATTTCAAATCCACTCCAATGCAATCATTGGAAATTCTGGTTATTTTTAAAACCCTTTTCAAATTCAATTTATTTATTTGGAAATAAATAGAATTATAATTCTAGTTCAAAACTAGTTCATTTCGATAAAAATCTATTTTTATCTTTTCAAATATGGAGTTTTTCATCCCAATCCTTTCTAAATCATTTCTTATGATTTTACACAAATTATTAATATTTTTAATAATTTTATCAAGGTCCGTACAGTCGATTTCCATCAATGGCCATCGAACTGCACTTACAACGACCTTTTTCAAATTTGATTTGGACATAATTCCAAATCCAACCGTTAGATTTCAAATTTCTAATATTCATTAGAAAGCTCTTTTCGATACGAACCCAACGGTTCCGGTTTTAGGAGAATCCGACGGTCGGATCTCCCGTAATGTTCATTTGAAATAAATGGTCGAAATTTATGAACTGCCGCGGCGCGGCGCGTTCTATTCAAGCCATTATATTATATATATAATATATATAATAAATATTTCGTCGATTTCTATTTAAAACGTGCTTTATAAATCATTTTAAATTCATTTCCAAAATGGTTTCAACTTCATATTCAACTTCAAATCAAAATTGAACATTCCAATTTAAATTCATTTTAAATTGATTTCAATTTGATTTCAATTCAAATTGATTTCTAATTCAATTTCAGTTCGTTTTCAATTCAATTCAATTCAATTTCAATTCGTTTTCAATTCAATTCAATTTCAATTCGAACTCATTTCTATTCAATTTCTATTCGAATTCATTTCTATTCAAATTCTATTCGAATTCATTTTAAAACGATTTCAATTCTATTCAAATTCATTTCAAATTCATTTCAAATCTATTTGGATTCATTTCAAAAACGATTTCAACTCTATTTGAATTCATTTCAAAACGATTTCAACTCTATTTGAATTCATTTCAAATTCATTTCAAATTCATTTCAAATCTATTTGAATTCATTTCAAAAACGATTTCAACTCTCTTTTGAATTCACTTCAATTTGAATAAAATCGATATAAATATCGTTCACGTCAAAATGGCGTCAATCTATCAACGCGGCTTCATATATTTCAATTTTCAAATATTCTACTTCAAATATTTCTTTTTCAAATATTTCTATTCAAATATTTCATTTCAAATATTTCTATTTCAAAACTGGAATGAGGCCCAGACAATTACCACATAATGTTAATTATATGGATTTTCTACAACACATGTATATATCAACAACGATGAATAATCAACCATCATCCAAAGTGCATTCTACACTGTACAAGCATCAAATATAAATATTCAACGCTTATAACAGCCTGTCAATCAATCGATCGACATACAACTAAACAATCGGGATTAGTGTACGTCAAATATCATCCTAATACCCGTGTGGGGTTTCAAGCAATCACACACAGATTTTTATTTGTGCAGTTGGGCGATGTGTAAAATTTATCGTCCCAATCAATGTCCTTCAAATAGGTGTACATAAACAAACCATCCGGTTTGTAAATGAATATTTATTTATTCTCATTCACGTTAAAAATTATATTTTTAACGATAAAATATTTTATTCAGTTCATTTATTCAATAAAATGATATTTTTACTTTTCTAATTTATTTTAGAAAATTTCGGCGGCATAACGGCACGATACTAGAAACGGGACAAGGCCTAGCCTTATCCCCGGTCTAGTGAAGGCCCACGCCATTCACACATCAATCAAATCAATTTCATTTCACCAAACAATACAATTCAAACCAAATAATCTAACCAACTACACAACCAAACAATTAAACAAACAAGCCATCCATGGTCTGTGGATGACGGATGTCGGGTGCTACTAAACACCATCTGCATCCTAGTATATATATATAAATAGAAATGAAATTGAAAGGTGAGAAATTCTCACCGAAAGCTATCCAACTTCACGACACTTCAATCTTCGTCGTTATCGCATCCTTTTCATCTTTGTCGCCCGTAGCCACTACATAGGTAAAAATCGAATTTTTACTTCGTTATTCAATATATAAAAATCGAATTTTTACTTCGATGTTCAATATATAAAAATCACATTTTTACTTCGCTATTCAATATAGAAAAATCATATTTTTACTACGCTATTCAATATAGAAAAATCATATTTTTACTACGCTATTCAATATAGAAAAATAATATTTTTACTACGCTATTCAATATAGAAAAATCATATTTTTACTACGCTATTCAATATAGAAAAATCATATTTTTACTACGCTATTCAATATAGAAAAATCATATTTTTACTACGCTATTCAATATAGAAAAATCATATTTTTACTACGCTATTCAGTATAGAAAAATCATATTTTTACTAAGCTATTCAATATAGAAAAATCATATTTTTACTACGCTATTCAATATAGAAAAATCATATTTTTTTCCAGACAAAGGTGAAATCTTTTCCCATCCTATTCAAAATATGATTTTATATATACGATAAAATTTATATCTTTAGCTAACTAAAAATATTTTTATATCGCCAATCCATACATAAAAATCGAGTCTTTTCTATTAATAAAAACCAAGAAAAACACATTCTTGATATCAAAGAAAATTTATTTTTCAAATCAAATTTTCCTAATAATAAAAATCTAGGCTTTCATGTTTAAAATCAAGTTCTCCTTATCACAAAAATCATGTCTTTTCCATGTTGATTACATAAGAAAAATCACGCCTTTTATAATGATATTGCATAAGAAAAGTCAGTTTTTTTCCTCTAATAAAATTCGTATTTCTTTTCTTAGCTAGAAGAAATAAACAAAGTAAGAAAAGAGAACTTACTTTGCTTCGGAGGAGAAGGGGTTTCCACGTTGGTTTCAACAGAGGAGGCGAGGGGGTTGTTTTAGCGCTGGAGTGGGGCGGCCAGAGGTGGCTCGTCGGAGTCGGGGTGGGGCGCAGGGGGCGCGGCCGGCTGTGGTGAGGCCGTGGGTGGCGCAGGCGAAGCTAGGGGTTCGGTCTTGGAGGTTTGGGGCTTCAGCTTCGGGTCTGGGGGGGGGGGGGGGGGGTTCGTGGGTCCTGCGAGGCGGAGGAGGGAGGGGTGGTGGATTGGAGAGGGGAGGCGCGGCCGTGGGGTAGGGTTCCGATAGGGGCGGTGGTGGTTCAGTGGAGCGTCGGGCGCGCGACTCGAGGATTGGGGTGCTTCGCTCGAAGTCTGAAGAGGAGAGGAAGGAGAAGGCGGTGGAGAAGAAGGAGGAGGAGGCGGGTGGTGGCACGGCGTGAAGGGGGGGGGGGCGACGGGTCTGAGATGGGGTTTTTTTTTATTTACTTCTGAAATGAAATCGAGGGGGGGGGGGGCAACGGTTTTGAAGGGGGAGGAGAGATAATTTTTTTATATTTAATTATTTAATTCAAAAAGTTGACTTTTACATACGACCTCTAAACGAGGCCCACCGCCTGTCGTCCATAGCGTTTTACCCCCATTCCGAACACAATGGGATATGTATCGTAAGCTGATTCGGCTGTTACAATCAGTTTTCGTCAAAATCAACATATACTTCTATATATTGAATTTGAACGCGCATTTCAATTTACCGGGGTCACGTACTAACTAGAAAAATTCCAGAAAAATATTTTCTAGCTTCGTATTGACGATACGGTCCTAACAAAACTAGTTTCGTCGAATTCTGAGACCGTTTGAAAAATGGCTAATTTCCAGTCGATTAAAATCAACTGAAACTGGTCAAACGCGTTTTCTTTTGCCACGCTCACATATTGATTTGAAAAATTATGAAATTTGAAACCTAGCAATAACTTGACATCACGGACCCAACAAAACTGGTTTCGTCGAAATCCGAGGTCATTTGCAAAATGGCTATTTTTAAGGGCCTGAATTCCATAGCGACTATTCAGAATTTTCAACTGGACATATCTTTTGATTCCCGTTATGAAATTTCGATTTTTCGGATTCGTTGGAAAGATATCCTCAAATAGATCCTAATGTTATTGGTTTCACTAAACTCCGGATTGTTTTGCACCCGGTACATTCAATTGAAGTTTGAAATCGAATTATCGAACTACCGCGCCATTTTCAATTCTATTTATAATTATATATATAATTATTTATATTCTAACGACGACGTATATAAATATATACGTCGAATTCAATTCTAAACATTTTTCTCGTCGATATTTTTTAAAATAATTCATTTTAAATAATCAAAATTCGCTGAAATTGCCAAAATAAAAATTTTAAACTGGCCCAGATTTTCGGGTTGTTACAGAATAGGAAAGAATAAATCAGTACCAAAAGTTGGCCTCTGATTTGCTACCGATGAAAATATTTTGAATCCAAGGGTGAAGAAGTCGGTGTGATATTAGCAACTTCAAGACACGAAAGAGAAAAACTCACAAGTCTATCAAAATCAAAGACTAGAAAAGGAGGTAAAGGAGAGAAAGTAGGCTGAGAGGAGATGACTAGGCCCTTCCCCGTCTAACCCGCCGAAAGTATCAAAAAGAACATGACCGTTTATGGGGCTACCCTTCGATGATAGGGGAAGCGTCAACATTGATCACCAGGTCATCGTCAATAAGGGAAGAGTCAAAGGTCTGAAGTGTTTTCAGGGCAACAAATGTTAGATTTTTAATTGATTTAGCGCAGCGAAAGATAAATCCTTATAACCAGAATCTAAACAATAACCATTAAGTTGAGTTTAATTTTATACCTGCCATGATTATTTTTCGAAGAACTGGATGAATTGCGAACTCAAAATCATGAATGAATCAAATCAGGAGGCTCAATAGGACGCTGGCCCTCAGTAGGTATCCACAGGAATGCCTTCTTCATTGATCAAATCGAATAAGAAATTAAAGGAGAGGACGCTACTAGCCGTCATTGATTTTTTGGGCCTTTTTGAATTAGGTTTTAGATTAGTTATTTTCTATAAAAACAAATGACCTAGGGTTAGCCGCATTTGTTAAAAGATAATAAATATCCCTTTATAAAAGTCTTAACTTAAAATAAGGAACAGACCGAATACTTGTTCCAACTTCGAATAAAATATCAACAAATTGATATTTTATTCGTCCAAAATATTTTCTCCTTCATAATGTTCTATATCGTGTGACTCTATAGGTTATTACAACGTTGGCAATGATTTCAGATCGTATTTAAAATCATAAACAATGATTAGCATCTAGTAATACGTCGCTGCTACCCAAGTTGTAATAAGATCAATGATTCGATACAACCTTTCTATGAATAGTGTCTAAATGTAATATAATTCTTTTAACCAATATATCCTGGATTAAACTCGAGGCATGGAACGTATGACCCTCTTTATGATTTGATCCATTTATCTTGATCGATGAGTAGACTGTTTTAAAACAAATCAATATTTGAGCATGGCCATGCATTTTACAGTCTCACACAATCAGGAGGCCCATGGATATCACTACAAATATATCGTAGGATTAAATTCCATCTACATCTAGATCATTCATAATTTTCACTTGATTCGAGATGTATCCAATAATCATCGTTATCGTTACTCTGTTACGAATAACTTTAGATGATATCAAAACACAAATATCCTCGAATAAAATTATAATGATCTCAGGTTTGAGGATCATTACATCACTGTCACTATGAGAATTACTTATGATACTATTAATTATATTCCGTGTAGTTATCTCACGGTGGGTCAGCCCAATACGATATTCTCCAATACGTATTTATGTTTTGACATTAATATCATGTATATTAATGATCAATTAGATGTGATCATCAGTCAATCAACATACTAGTCTCAACGCTTTATTGTTGTCCTATATAAACAATAAAACTCAACTAGGGACATTTAAGAATTATAATACTTATCACATTATCTAATCTCAAATTCTAGTCTTACTCGAACTATATGATTCCATATTATAATTCTAAGGACTTATATTATATTAATATTTATATTATGCAGTAAATATAATATAATAGAATATTATTTTATTCCAAATAAAACAATAACATCAACAGCGTTATCAGTCTCATCAAATGAATTGCCTCTAGGGCATAAACTCTAGCAATCTCCCACTTTTACTAGAGTCAATTATTCATGTATCATATACTCATGAAACTAGTGTGATCATTAAACTTCTGCTGCGACATAGTTTAATTCTGTAGGTCTGTAACATCACAACTTTTGTAATCTTGCAGATATGTTTGTTTCTTCTGCGAACAATTTCACATAAGAATTATATTTCTTAAATATATGTTTGGAACGATAATGAGTTTAATGTTTTAGGCGTGAGCAACAACCATATTGTTATCGCAATGTATATCATTGGATTAACAATGAATTAAGTTCAATCATGAACTTCTTAACCCAAACATTTTCTTTCTTAGAATCAGTATATATTTCTTGTTTTAAAACTAACATTATTTACAATAATTAATGTGTTATCAAATAACATTTGAATTATTGTGTCACTCCCACTCAATTTCTTTTCCATGCAAAATTCAATGACATTTTGTGGTTTCGAGACATTTCGATTTCTATTTCATTCCTATTGGTATCTTGGAGACTGGCTCTCCTTTAAAAAAAATACCAATTCGAATATTTTATTCTTAGAGAATTTATAGAAATAATATCCATTTATATCTTGTGGATATTACACAAAGTAATTATCTTATTTGGGCCCGGTCTTATCAGAGGATGGACGTACAATAAATGCCTTGCATCCAAATATGCGCATTAGACACACTAGGAAATTTCCCAGTCCATGTCTTATATAACGTCTTTAAAATCATTTTAGTAGAGGGTTATATGCAATTGTTCTAAATTTAACTTATTGGAAGATCTATATGACTTATCTTAGTCGTATCATATCTTATAAAGTGTGATTACTCCTTTCAGACACACCATTTCAATATGGTGTTCTTGGTGGAGTGAGTCGTGAAACAATTTCAACCTTATCTTGATAGTCATTTTAAATATGGCTTAAATATTCTCTCGATCTATTCAGAGAGAACTTATTTTCTATTAAAATTGATTTTGTACTTCATTTTTAAACTCTTTGAACTTTTCAAAGTATTCTGATTTGTGTTTTATAAGATACATATATCTATATCTATATCTGTTAATGTCATCAGTAAATGTAATGAAGTAATAAAACCTACCTCTAGTTTATGTATTCATTGCTCCATATACGTCATTATGTACGAGACCCAATACATATTACTCATTCACTGTGTCAAGCGAAATATGATTCAGTTATTTTTCCTAATAGACAAGATTTGCATATGATTCAAAATTCAAATGCTCTCAAAATTCCATCATTATGGAGTTTTTATATACTCTCTTGTTTATACGGGCTAACTGTTAATGCTAAAGGTATGTTGGATTTAAATCACTAAATTTAATCCATTAATTATTTATGTCAAGTACGTTATAGTTAATGATTTATATAGTTCATTAACTATTTGTGAAATTCAATAGATATTTCATGTAAATAAAATGAATAACAATTATTCCTTTTACATCGAATGAAATTTAAACTTGTCTGAACAAGATCTTTCATAACATTTATTTTATTTGGAATTTCATGATAACAGTTATTTTATTTATTTAATTAATCTAGTATATACAACAAGAATCAACTTCCTATGGGTTATCTATCGACATTTGCTTCATTTCCAATTATAAGTCCACTTGTCCTTTTATCAGATTTCTACTTATTCTGCAATTTCTGTAAATCAACATACATTTATGTGATTTATATCTAGTATCTAATACTAGAAATGTATAAATATATTATTATAACATGTATATTTTATTCAGTTGAAGTCACACTTTAACTTATTTTAGATCCTCTCTTTATATCTAAAACAATTACGTTTAATTTGTTTGAGGACAATCCACAAATTTTAATGTTAGTCAAGAAATTCAATTTAATTTATCCTTCTTAAGGATTAATTTAAATTTTGAAAATCAAGATTTATTTAAACTAAAATACGCTTCCACTCAAATTAACATCCCTCCATTTATATAAATATATTAGTATATATATATATAATGGTGTTCCAAGATCCATATTTAGTCATACCTTGACTCGGCTTTTGCTAAACCCAAAACACAACCTTTTAGGTAGACATCTTATGTCAATTATATCGTATATAATTCTTGGATCGCATGATGAACATTTTGTTCAGTATTATTCATTTGCTCAAAATATAGAATCATTCATGCTATTGTCTCTAAGGCCATAAATACAATTATGCAACCTTAATAAGGTCAGACCCAATAATACAGTCGAAGCACCACAATTACTCCTACCGCATATAACCAAAATAAAAGGTGCACAACGCTTTGGTGTTAGTTACATATAATGAGATTGGACAGTGATGGGTGTACTATTGGTAGACCTCACCATGACTTAATGTAACAAAATTTGCTTTAGATAAATTTTATAATTCGTAGTGGTGAACAATATCAGAGTTATTTACATATATCACAATATATGTATTTTTATTCATAATATAAATTGAATTTAAATAAAATATATAAAACATATATGTATTTAATTTCAATAATATATATATATATAGGAATTATGCATATATATACATTCCTTTTGAACACTTCAAAACGAATAATTTATCTTAACATTATTCTCTGAGATAAAATTTAAGTCTAAACTGAATTTTAATTAAGCAATACAATTTCTAAGCATATAAATATACAAGTCCATGCCTTACAATAAGACATAGATAGTTTAACAGCATACTAGTACTATATTAAATGCATAGAATCAACAATAATGCGTACATTTCGCATGACGTTATAAAAATACACAAGTATCTATGCAAATGCAAACACATGTCATATGAACTATTTATTTTCAACTGTACAAATATAATACATACCTATCTACTCTTTGTGTCACTGTCTTGTACATTTATATTTACATCAAATGCATACATTTTATACACATGTATATTTATTCAAACATTTTGAAATAAGAGACAAGTCAGACCTGTTTATTTGATATACATGCTTGCATTAATTCCCACTGCTAGTCCATGCTTTCTTGCTGCCATTTTCATACTGGAACATTTTCAGTATATTGGTTATCCCGTGTTTAAAAAAAAAAATTAAAATCAAAGGATCAGCTTGGTTTATTTATATACATCAAATATATATAATACACATGCATTGATCTATATACATCAAATGTATATTCATATTTTTTTATGTTGTAAGTTATATATACATCGCATGCATATATAATTCAAAACACTGATAGAGTGACCTTACTTTAAATGGGACTTTTATGATATTGCATCAACATGTTTATCCAGATTCAAACATCAGTCACACTTACCTATGTCGTAGGTTTGCATTGGGTTATTTTGCATGTTTAATAGCAGTTCCACCCCCTTTTAATGTAAAACAACGCATTTAAATCATGCTTTATATAAATATATGCATCATATATACATATATGTACACAACACTGTTCAAACATACAACCATTTATATATATTTATATATTTACACGTATAGCAAACATACAAATAAGCAATACTCAATAAAATTTGCGGGTTCCCATTTATGCAAAAGGTGTTAAATTGCTAATCTATTTGCAGTTTTAGATTTAAACATAACTAGTATGTGTTGTAGGCAAGATGTATGTTAAAAAATATATATGTATATATAAGTATATATATAATAAATCTGTACACTATATATATCATACATAAATATATTTGTATATATCAAATATATTAGGCAGAGTCAATTAAAATGGAATCCTACCATATTGGATATAAATATTTTATAAGATGTTTCATATTTGAAGGTATTATTATATATCCTTATAATGAAATATAAACTCATATTTGAAGCATCTAATTATCCATGTAATGGAGTGTAGGAGGGGTATAATTGGATCAATAATCCAAAGTAAGATTACAAAACAAGTTATCTAATCTTCCTTAGAAGCAAATATATCATACCCAAAAGTAAATGAATAGGATTTGCCTTCAAATGTCAAATATATCTCATTACATTCCATTCAACATGCATTCAGCAATGCATTATTTATGTGCGTGTGTGTGTATGTATGTATGTCTATATATATATATATATATATATATATATATGCAGATTCTAAAATTACACAAAGGGCAACTATACCTTGTTGATCGTCATCAGATTATATATATATATATATATATATATATATATATGAATTTATGAACAGTTTCTATATTCATTATGTGTAAGAAGTAAATAACATGATTAAAACATAAACAATAAGACTACTTATCAAGATGATGCCAATCTAATCAACTTTGTATGTGATTGTTGTATAGAACCGGAATGTCAAATTTACACTTAAACATATATATATATATATATATATATATATATATATATATATATTACTCATTCAAACAACCAATTGTTGAATGTCAAGTACATGGGTAAAGCAATGTCAAGATCATTTAAGATGTCAAATGAACATTGTAATGTATATATCAATGTATGAGCATTATTATATCCCTGTAATATGCCATCATACAATAAGATGAATATAATTCATGAATCACTTATAAGCTAAATCTGTTGTGGCCTTTAAATCACATTAGCATTATGGATATATATATACATATATACACACACACACATGTACATATATATCATATACATATGTATATATATAATGTATTTCGTAACTAGCAGAACTGGGTGAATTATAATTTGCATATCATATTTGCATACACCCAAATAACAATATGCATACATAGATAGACCGGATCTATATATAACTATGGTGTGTTAAATATGCAAAACAAATTTACAGTATTTATATTTCAATATAAATTATCTGCTATGAAATGAAATAAAAAGGTGATATATCTATCTATCTATATATACATATATCAAAAATAACAATTCAGATATAACCACTCTATATATATATATCATACGTATATATATATATATATCGCATACATATATATGTAATACAATATGGTTATAAACAGAGGATTAGATAATAACTCGTATTGTAGATTTAATCTAACATAACAGTCAAGTTTTATCTGTACTACAGATTTAATCTAGCATAACAGTTAACTTTTAACTGTATTATTAAAACTAAATCAAAATCAAATCAAAAATGTAAAAGTCTCATAATTGTATAAGATAAAAAGTTAAGATAATAATACATGTATTGTGACGACCCCAAACCCCGTACTGACGGTGGCAAGGGTAATCTTTGGAATATAACACATAAACAGATAATAACAGAACAGAATAAAATAAATACACCATATAATGTACAATAGAATACACTGGATAAACGTAATCATTAGAGTTACACAGTATACAAGATCATACTTAGTACAAATACAGTTCAACTATACATAAATGTCTACAGCGGAAAACAAACATAATATGTACAACAGGAGCTGAACATCATAAAATAGATAAATGATAGAATCCATCTTCAGCTCCAGCTATCCAGAAAGAGCCTGCTAAAACCTGAATACAAGGCTGCCCGTGTAGAAAGAGGGGCACCCGAGTTTGCAAGTGAAACAAACTACGAGTCAGTCATGGGACTGGTATGAGAAATCTACTTAACACATTATAATTTGGCTAATCACGGGACCACGCCACTTTCGCGGAACGGGTTTACTCCATTGGATTGCCAGTGCTTTAAAACAAATAATTCTTTTAAACATCGCAATGCTTTTTATAAAAGTGAAGCCATTATAAGACTCAGTTCCCATCACATAATGCAACGC
Source organism: Allium sativum (assembly GCA_030737875.1). Classification (NCBI taxonomy): domain Eukaryota; kingdom Viridiplantae; phylum Streptophyta; class Magnoliopsida; order Asparagales; family Amaryllidaceae; genus Allium; species Allium sativum. The sequence goes on along the minus strand of CM060922.1, from coordinate 357,696,814 downwards.
AAACCGGAGGATAGAGTTTTACCTTATAATGGCCAAAATATGATTGATACGAATAAAACAAAAGCATTTGATATTATTACCAGTGTTTATATGTTTCAAAAGCAATTTCAATCATAACTATCAATCATAGACGACATGGGTACCATATATCATGTCACCATATATATATATACAATCAAAACCGCACGATGTCGTATTTGGAAATTGGATTTCCGTCATGAACCAAGGCAAAAGATAGTCCTTACCGAATTCGAGACACTCTAGCCCACCCCTCAGGACCCAGACTCAGGTAGGGCCCTGGAGCGACAGGGCCGGTCTACCGATGTGGATTAAAATTCCTGAACACTGCATTTCCCCACCCTTTTGGGGGTGTACTTGAGCCAACGATGACTCCATCAGTCCCGGATCGACCGATATAACCGTGGCGCCTCGCAACAGCAACAACCACATAGGTGAAAATAATATAAATGTCAGCCAGTTCAAGCACTGACACCACCTCTAACTAGAAGGAAACGCATGCCCTCCCTGAGGTCCTCTCCCGTTTCTGGTTCATACCGAGGTGTGAGGCTCGCGAATTCAAGTTATACACAAAGCTACGCCACACAGGCGGTGCTTTGATCATCACCACAAGACTTTTCTTTTCAACAGAAGCCCTGATCACTACATCTTAGCATGCCACACAGGCAATTCACACCATGCAACTGATGGCTATCAATCACACAGAATAAATTTCGATGTCAGACACACAGTCCATATACAAGTCCGTCCTGGGTTTGAACGAAACCGGAGGCACTATATACCTCGCATACCCATCGATCTCCACGTACGTCTGGACGATCACCACTCATTATCCATATTTCGGGATGCCTCCCAATCAGGACATCAGTTACCATCCAAACGAGGTGAAGATCTCCGGTCTTCAACCACCGTCTTCATCTTCGATTTCTTATCGTCGATTCAGTTATTCAGAATGGGATAAACCCGGTCTTTTTGAGCAACTCGCGTATATAAATAAATAGTGCTACACAAATACAACATACGCCTCATTCCAATTCATTAGTTACTAACCATCAATCAGTAAGAGAACGATTTCCCAAATATTAACCCCGAAGGCCGAAACCAACATCAGACCAAAACCCAGGAAACCATTCGACTTAGCTAACCTTCAGTTAATTTCTAAATTTCACATTCCATATCATTTATAATATTTTATAATGATTTATCGCTATTTTTATTTATTTTAAAATAGCCAATTTATTCAAACGACGCTTCGGGCCATAACGCGGCCGTGGCGCTGTTTTTCTTCAGATTTGATTTACACATATCTGAAAATCTAACTGTTGGATCTTCACAAATTTTATATTATTAGAAATATCTTTTCAAAACGAATCCAACGGTTCCAGTTTTGGGAAAATCCGACGGTCGGATCTCCCGGTACACTCGTTTGAAGTTTCGATTTCAAAATACGAACTGCAGTGTCGTTATTCGGTTTAATTTAATTATATATATATATAATCGATTCTGGCGTTGTTTTTCTTCAGATTTGAATTAAACATTCCAGACAATCCAACCGTTGGATCTTTACAAAGTTGGTGTCATTGGAAAGATATTCCCAAAGCGAACCTAAGGTTTCGGTTTCGGGAAAATCCGATGGTCGGATCTCCCGCACTAATCGTTTGAAATCATGGTTTCAAAACACGAACTGCAGCTTCGTTATTTGATATATTTTAATTATATTTATATATATGAATATAAATATACTCTATTCTTCGATTTCAAAACTATATGATTTTCATACATTTGATAAAAATGATATTTTTATCCAACATACATTTATTTCGACACTTCACTATTTTTAACAATTCATGTATATAGTAAAAATGTGATTTTTACTGTAAAACGATTTATTTTAAAACACGGCTATTTTATATAGTTCATATAGATGATAAAAATATGATTTTTATTATAAAACAATTTATTTTAAAACACGAATACCATTCAACACATGAATTTCTATTCAACGAATGAATTTTTATTCAACACATGAATGTCTTCCATAGTTTGTATATATATAGTAAAAATGTGATTTTTATTGTAAAATGATTTATTTCAAAACACGACTATTTTATATAGTTCATATAGATGATAAAAATATGATTTTTATTATAAAACAATTTATTTTAAAACACGAATACCATTCAACACATGAATTTCTATTCAATGAATGAATTTCTATTCAACACATGAATGTCTTCTATAGTTTGTATATATATATAGTAAAAATGTGATTTTATTGTAAAATGATTTATTTCAAAACACGACTATTTTATATAGTTCATATAGATGATAAAAATATGATTTTTATTATAAAACAATTTATTTCAAAACACGAATACCATTCAACACATGAATTTCTATTCAACGAATGAATTTCTATTCAACACATGAAAATAATTCTAACACATGAATATTATTCAAAATTTTGGCAGTATAACGGCAGGGTAGTTAAAACCGGGGTCGTCCCTAGTACGGCTCCTCGCTTTACCTTAAAGCCTCGCAGCTTTTGACAATGGGGATTTCATGCATCTAGTTCGCACGCAGGCGGCATGTATATTTTTTTTTCATTTCCACAAACTATTCCTATATGGTTTCAACCAAATAATTCTCAACCACCAACGGGTATTTTTCAACCACAATCATTCAATTTCAACCACAAACAATCAATTTCAACCATTCGCTATCAACCAATTTTCACACCAATCACAACCAATAAATATCGTCCATGGTTTGTGGACGAGGGGCGTATATATATATATATTTATATAAATAAATTTCACTTCTATTCAACACATATATAATTTTTACAATGCATATATAACTTATACATCGACCGTACAACTTATACAACGCTTATACAGGTGGTGTACAACGCTTATATAACTCATACATCGACCATATAATTTATACATCGTCGTTTTCCATATCGTTTATAATTTAGAAATCTCACATTGGGTTCCACTCCACCAAAAATAGCAGAAGGCTCAGAAAAATATGCGGTCTCTTCTAGAATGTATAAGACGTCCACATGAGTCCACTGTCTCTTGTTTCACTGAATTTCGTCAAGAAACGAAAAAGATATGATTTTTACAGTGAAATCAAAAAACCGTAGCGCTTTAAACTACTATAATATAGTGTAATATAAAATAGCCGTATACCTTTCTGAAATGTTCAAAACTAGGTTTTGATTTTTCTTCGAATCCGTGCAACGATACGTTGATCGAGTTGCGCGAGGTCGAAGGGGGAGGTGAGGCGCCTGTTCGTCGGAAGTAGGCCCCAGTTCGGTGGCCAGAAGTGGCCGCGGCATGGAGGTGAAGGGCTTGACTTTCGAGCTCGAATTCTCCTCCAATTCTGCACGAAAAAATCCAAACTATATATAGATTTGAAGATCTTCTCTAGCTCTACAAAATCTTCAACTGGAGGATGGGTTTTTATTGAGTGTGGAAGGAGAAATCGGAGGGGGAAGGTTTTGAACGACGTCGATTCTTATCGGGGGGAGAGAGAGTGTATTGACCAATGATATTTTTTTATTTATTTATATTTTTTAAAAATCCGAAATACCCTCTTATCTCTTATGAACACCAATTCAAACCCAACGACTGTCGTCCCTAGCGTTTTACCCCCATTCTGAACACAATGGGATATGTTTCATAGGCCCATTCGACTGTTTCAGTCAGTTTTTCTTCAAATTAAAATATAAAACATTCAATATTTAATTTGAACATACATTTCAATTTGCCAAGGTCACAAACTGATTCGAAAAATTCCAGAAAAATAAATCTAGCTATGTTTTGATGATACGGTCCCAACAAAACTAGTTTCGTCGAATTCTGAGGCCGTTTGAAAAATGGCCCTTTTCTGGTCGATCCAATTTAATAGAAATTGACCAAACACATTTTCCTTTGCCACGCTCTCATACTAGCTTCAAAAATTATAAAATTTGAAACCTAGCAATAGTTTAACATACCGGATCCAACAAAAGTGGTTTCGTCGAATTATGAGGTCGTTTGCAAAATGGCCATTTTCACAGGCTATATAAACTCTATAGCGACTTTTCAGAAAATTCATTTGGCAATAACTTTTGCTTCCCGCTATGAAACTTCGATTTTTCAGATTCGTTAGAAAGGTATTCACTAACAGATTTGAATATTTTTTGTTTCACTCAAATCCGTTTTGTTTTGCACCCGGTACAGTCAGTCAAAGTTTGAATTCAAATTTTGAAACTACCGCGCCATTTCAGGCCTTGTTTATAATTAGAATTAATTATATTTATTTTCTAATGTCGATTCAAACTTACTTTTCATCGTTATTACTTAAAATATTTATTTTAAACATTTAAAATCCACTAAAATAGCCAATTAAAATTTTTTAAATTGGTTCAGATTTTCCGGGTCGTTACATGTATAGTGTTATAATCCAATTTGTTTTACAACTACATCATAAACAAAAAAAATGATCTGCATCAACATGACTTAATATAGGATACTTATGGAATTTTAGCAAGATTTCTAAAATCTGTTTCAGTTCCCATATAATCCAAAATGTTTTATATTAACATAAAATCTTTCACGATGTTGTTGACCTTAATACGTTCAGTTTATCAATACAAACTGTAGTAACAAAATTACTTCATATATTGACACTGTTTATAAAACAAGATTAATTGTGATTTGAATATGTCATTATGGATGTTTTGATCTACAGAATAAAAGATTTTTCACAATGATTTCCAAAATTTCAGTAAACATCTGAAATTTTTATTTAAACCATACATGACTAACTTTTAATCATTGGTATCAAAATGAACTCTAGGACAAACAAGCTTGGTCTTTCAATATATTATAATCATTATTATAGCAGCAGTACTGTATATATATATATATATATATATATATAGAATTTTACATAGCTTATATAATACAACACAACAGTTCATGCTTCATATATATACATTGGTCTATACCAAAAGAGATTATGTCAATACATGTTTGTAATGATCTGAATGAGAAAATTATGACTGCATCTCATACAAGATCAAAATTAAAATTCATATAATTCAAGGTCTAAGAAGATACATATGTAATTTTCTAATCCAACCAATCAAAAGGCCCCAAAATTACAGTATTAAAATAATACTTCTGTGTTTATAATCAGATAATATTAAGAAATGATCCTAATCAAATTAAAAGAACTCGAATATTTTTCAAAATCAACGATTGATTTGATGAACAGATCCATACTCTTAACTAATAGCATAGAAGCTCAACAAATTAGACTAACTCAAATTTCGATTTTGAAACCTGGCTTTGATACCATTGTTGAATTTTTAATCGATTTAGCGCAACAAAAGGTAAATCCCTATAACCAGAATCCAAACAATAACCATTAAATTGAGTTTAATTTTATACCTGCCATGATTAATTTTCGAATAACTAGATGAATCACGAACTCGAAATCCTGAAAGAATCAAAAAACGAGGCTCAACAGGACGTTGGCCCTCCATAGGAATCCACAAGAACACCTTCTTCATCGATCAAATCAAATAAGAAATTAAAGGAGAGGATGGTACTAGCCGCCATTGATATTTTAGGGATATTTGAATTTGGTTTTAGATCGGTTATTTTCTCTAAAAACAAATGACCTAGGGTTAGCCGCATTTGTTAAAAGAGAATAAATATCCCTTTATAAAAGTCTTAACTTAAAATAAGGAACCGTCCGAATACTTGTTCCAACTTTGAATAAAATATCAACAAGTTGATATTTTATTCGTCCAAAATATTTTCTCCTTTATAATGTTCTATGTTGTGTGACCCTATAGGTTATTACAATGTTGGCAATGATTTCAAATTGTATTTAAAATCATAAACAGTGATTGGCATCTAGTAATACGTTGCTGCTACCCAGGTTGTAATAAGATCAGTGATTCGATACAACCTTTCTGTGAATAGTGTCTAAATGTAATATAATCCTTTTAACCAGTATATCCTGGATTAAACTCGAGGCATGGAATGTATCACCTTCTTTATGATTTAATCCGTTTATCTTGATCGATGAGTAGACTGTTTTAAAACAAATCAATATTCGAGCATGCATTTTACAGTCTCACTCAATCAAGAGGCCCATGGATATCACTATAAATATATCGTAGGGTTAAATTCCATCTAAATCATTCATAATTTTCGCTCGATTCGAGATGTATCCTATAATCACCGTTATCCTTACTCTGTTACAAATAACTTTATATGATATCAAAACACAAATATCCTCAAGTAAAATTATAATGATTTCAGGTCCTAGGACCATTACATCACTGTCACTATGAGAATAACTTATGATACTGTTAATTATATTCCATGTAGTTATCTCATGGTGGGTCAGCCCAATACGATGTTCTCCAATACATATTCATGTTTTGACATTAATATCAAGTATATTAATGATAAATGAGATGTGATCATCAGTCAATCAACATACTAGTCTCAATGCTTATTGTAGTCCTGTATAAACAATAAAACTCGACTAGGGACATTTAAGAATTATAATACTTATCACATTATATAATCTCAAATTCAAGTCTTATTTGAACTATATAATTCCGTATTATAATTCTAAGGACTTCTATTATATTAATATTTATATTATGCAGTAAATATAATATAATAGAATATTATTTTACTCTAAATAAAACAATAACATCAACAGTGTTATCAGTCTCATCAAATGAATTGCCTCTAGGGCATAAACTCTAACAACAACGATGTCATCTATATAGCTAACTAACTTATCTTGTCTAGGCTTCTTTGATGGTGATTAAATGTCATTAAGGGAGAGTCTCTTTATAGATTGGGAACTGGACCGAGATTAAGCTGCCAAAGCAGACGTGTACTGTGAAGTCAAAGATCCTTAATGAAGGGTAATTAAATTAGCAGAATGGTAGTAACAAGGAAACGAGAGCAAGAATGACAAACGTTGTCCAAATCAAAAAGTAAAAAAATATTGTCTCATCCAAATCACCTTGAAGAATAAGGGAGCCTGCGTTGAAAGAGCTAAAATTCAGCACTAATCCTTTAAGACTAGAAAATTGGATGGGAGGTTGTCCCAGTATCTTCTGCGGGTAATCAAGCCATATCGATGAAGCCTATCGATGGTTAAGAGGTATGACTGGCGCATGTGCTCCATCTGCGCTGTGAAGATAGTCTCAACAACTTGAGCTTCCTCCGGCATTAGAATCATATATTTAGAGGGGGTTTCTACGACAAGAGGAAGATACAAGTAAGCAAATGCTATCGGTAACCAGTCTCTTCATGGGATTTTCCCTTCAATTCGGCGATTCTGAACTTTTAGAAAATCGGACCATATGACTAATGAGTTTGGGACTTAAAGAATCCTGACCGAATGCCAGTGCCAGGTTCTCCAAGCATAAGAGAGTTGTATACGTATTGGGTAAAAGTTGAATGGGAGCAACTTTCAAATCACTTAGGAGCATGTGTAGAAAAGGTGGGAAGGGAAGAAAGCCCCCATGCCATATATGAATTGCTGAATATACGAAATACCCTTCTGGAGGGTTTTTGAGGAAATTTGGAAAAGAAGCCGCGATGGCATCAATACCTGATATGCCAAAATTATCCAATATGGCCTTTACATAATGCTGGGAAGTAATTAAGGAAGGATTTGGAGCAAAAGCTTTCTTAGGACGGGATACCTTGGAATCTTTGGCCTTTGTCTTAACAGGACTTTTGCTAGATATGATTCTGCCAGGTGATATCATTCTATCACAGTACCATTAACATAAATACTTCTTAGGCAATTGCATGAATAACATTTATGAATGGGTAAAGTATTATTATATATTGCTCACGAAAAGCTCGATTTGTCATACGATAAACCGTAATCGGGTTTTTAATGCAAAAAGGATTATGCATAATGTGCTATCATTAGCGGTCATATTGGCTTTTAATAGTAAGGAAAACACATATATGGCATCGTTGGCACCATAAGTGGGATTACGCCGGAATTAGATAATTCACGTCATCACCGAATACTTAGCCATAACACAAACGACAGTGAGAGATTAGCCCTAATTATGTTAGATTCATTCTATTTCATATCGGCAACATAAAATCTTAATTAGTAGGAAAGTTATTTCCTTCTTGTGTGTCTTATGTTGTGTATCGTATTTCCTAAAACAAAGTAACCTGTGAAGCAGATAGCCCCTAATGTCGGACATTAAGCATGGTTAAAGAGAGATTGATAACCAAACCTATGTTAACGATTAACATAATCCTGATCATCTTTCCCGTCAATTTGGGCATGTAATTAAGATTACGACTCATGTAGGAAGTAAAAATACTCACAAAGGATCGAGCTTGGATTTTCAAAAAGGAAAATTTGAGCAGCTTCTAAAAGGAACAGTAATCTTGTTCGAGGATTTGATTTGCAGGTGAAAAGGTAGAAACGAGGGAGAAGAAGAATTTATGTTCAAATTTCAAGACCGATCTGAACCGTACAGGCAAAGATCAATCAACGCTTCCGATCGAGGGAGATCAAAAGACCCTAAAGTGACACTTCGGAAAAGACAAAGAGTTTGACTTAAAAAGTCAAAAACACCCCTTCACTGGGGGTCAAATGTTAATATCAAAATTAACTCCGAAACTAGTTAACGGCGAAGAGATATTAAAAGAACATAAACACAGTAAAACCTTCCGGAAACAAAAATCCAAATAATGGGAAAGCCGAAAACAGTAAAGAATGATTCGAAAGCGACATAAACCGGCACCTTCCCAGAAGGAAAAAGCTCGAGGTCTACAGAATGCCAACAAATGTCATCCAATAGGGTCCATCCGGCAGGGTCCATCCAACAGAGCCTATTAGGTTGGGAGTTCCGTAATAAAAGGTCATCTAAGTTAGGAACTAAGAAAGAGCAAGACAAAGACTCCGCTCATCGAAACCCGGAAGGGCTATCGATATTAACTTGCTTAATACCGGTCCATCTGGAGGCAAATACACCAAAAGTATATGGAGATCATCTGTAACTAGCTTCTGAATCATCTTCCGCATAAAAGCCGAAAGGTCACATCGATAGATGATGACACATCATCAGGAGCCCCCTTCCGGAGGATCATAAAATCTGAAAAGCTCCACCAAGAGGCCTACCGGAAGTCTAGCGGAGATACAAGCTTTCCACACTAATCTACCTAGTACGAACATCGATAATGGTTTCCAACCAGCAGCTGTCCACATACATCAGGAGGACAATCTCCCCTAAGTATACCGAGAAAGCCGGAAGCTTACATTTGGAAACTTATATCCGAGAGCCTACACCTGGGAGCCACTACCAGAGATTCACATGCTATCCGAAAGTCATCACATAAACAAGCGCATCTCAATCTCAAAGAAGCCTCAAGCGACCAGGACCCTCGCTTTAGAGGCCATAACCAGCGCCACAAAAGCGGCCAGAAGCCAAACATCCGATACCAAGGAGAAGAGCGGCCGATAAAGGCATCTGCAGGCCAAATAGCCCAACAGTGGAAGGGGCCCCGAGATCTCTGTAAATAAGACTCCATGAGTCACATTTCAAGGGGGTTCTCTCATTTTTTAATTCTTGTACTCCTTCTCTCAAAACCCTATGACGGGATCCATTGAAGGATTTCTTCCATTATGTTCATGAGAATGCATCTATACTCAAAGTATTTTCCTGTAAGTTTACCATATAATTTCTTGGTTATTATTGTTATGATTTTTTGTTTGCTTCCTATATATGCATGGATTATTGCCCAAGATTTTCTATAGATTGGATGAAACACCTGTTTCCATAGGTTTAAACCCATCCTGCAAGCCTAGGTTTTCCTTATGAGTTTATATCTTTCCATGAACTTGGCATGGAATCCCTTTCTAACATCCATTGAGCCTTTTCAAGAGTGGCGTTTAACGATCCTTCTCCTCAAGAGCTTGACACCTAGAAGAAACAATCCGATCAAGACTCATAAAAGTTAAATAACCCATTTATTTTCTCTTAGATCCACTCCCATTGGCTTATCTCCGGTGTTGATGAAAAGTATCATTAACAGTTGGCATCAAGTTTTCATTTCCTAGTTTGTGATGTGCAGAGGCAAATTTCTTTGATTTGAAACGATAGGGGAAGGCTATGCGATTTGAAACAGGGGTGGTAGCAGAGATATTTTTCTTCTATTCATAGCTTATGTGTATGGGTAGTCTAGCTAGTTCTTTTCAACACAAAGAGGGAACGTTTGCATGTGCATATGCCATTTCATCTGCGTGCGCCATGTCCTTTTTCTATAATATTTTGGGGTATGCGCATGTTTTCTTTCATACAGCAGAGCTTGTGGAAAAAATTTGTGTGCAGGTAGGTCTACAGCGTTTCATATAGCTTAGGGTAGGCAAATTTCTTACTAGTTAATTTTATATGTAAAGTTAAGTTTATTTATATATACTACTTAAATCACGGTATCATACTCCACCGCTAACTGTTATGTACCATTAACCATTTAGTATAAGTACCCCAGATACGAGCTCCAATCACACTGAAACTTAACATATCGCTACTCTCAACATTCTGGTCCCAATAAAGTTAATTTTGCTGAAAACTGACTCCGTTTGCACAACGTCGTTATTTTAATTTATCAGTTCATCATTAAATTACATTCACCGATAAAATAACTCCATTGGCTCCAAACAGGAAATCTAGCAATAATTAGTTATACGTATTCTAATAAAATTTGTTTCATTGAAAACGGAGGTCATTTGAAAAGAAAACCTTTTTTAAGACCTAAATAATGTTGATAAAATTATAATTAAATCTAAAACAATTCTAAATAATAAATTATTAGAATCGTATATATCCAAATGAACGATTACACAGCTTCAAAATAGACCAATATAGATTTTAAACTCAACATTTAAAAATTCCGGGTTAAACAATATTAATATATATATAAACCCTTAATATTTTATTTAATAAATCATTATATTTTATATGTGATTCCATAGCGACTATTCAAAAATTTGAATTGGGCCTAACTCACAACCTATATATGAAATCTCCATTTTTCTCTACCATTAGAAAATTATAATCAAATCGATTCAGATGATTCTTGTTTCGAAGAATACCAACTTAAAATAGGTTCTGTATTTTCAATTGAAGTTCAAAACATAAATTACGAACTACCACGACGTTTCGCATTCGTTTTATAAATATATAAAAATTAAACGTTTGAAATTCGTTATTTAAACGAATTATATATTATAAATCTATTTATAACTCCAAATCGATACTTAAAATAATAAAATGTATTAAATATCTGACTACCAAAGATATGGGACGTTACATAACTTAATGTGGGGGACCTGGTACGTAAATATGTATATGTATATATATAATAGTGAAAATTAGGCTCACATCCCTAAAAAAGTTCAAAATTAATGCCACATCCAGCCAAACTTTCTTTGCATTTTCGGTCCCTAGAATCAGCTGCCACCCAAAACATTTTGTCCCTCCCGTCTCCTGCCACATACCCTGTGACGGCAAGGAATTTCGCTCGATCCGAATTAGTCGTTAAACCGATCTAGACCGTTCGAAACCCCTGATCGTTTTGAGAATAGGACAAATCAGAACGCAGACGGAAGAACATTTCGTTGCTATTACAACAATTCCATCAGATACAAGAATATACCGAGTATAATTGAATAAATTACATTCGATAAATATCAGAGATTACAATAAATTACATAGCAGCGGAAAAAAAATTACAAAACACAACTGAAAGTGATACACGGATACAGAGCTTTCCGAGCATCGTCCCAGCTGTAAATCAGGATCCTGTGAATATAAATCTGCAAAACCAAAACTACTAGCTGCCCGTGTCGAAAATAAGGGCACCCAGAGTTTAGGTTAAAACAATAAACTCCAGGTCAGTCATGTGACTGGTGTGAGAACTAAAACAGTTATTAAAACTTTACTTTAAAAGAAAGTAATTCAAGGGACCACGCCGTATAACACGGAACGGGTTTCCTCCCAAGAATACTAGTGCATAGAATAACCAACGCAATGCTTTTTCGAAAAATGAAGCTATTATAAGACCCAGGTCCCATCACACAATGTAACGCAAGCCGGAGGATAGGGTTTTACCTTATAACAGCCAAACATGCTTGGTACGTTTAAAACAAATCATTTGATACTATAATAAGTGTATAGTGTCAAAACAATTTCAATCATAAATATAAATCATAGACGGCATAAGTGCCCCATACCACTATGTCGCCATACTAGGCTCTACAAATAAAGCCGAAATACACGTATTGGAAATTGGATTTCCGTCATGAGTCGAGGCAAGGGGCAAGCTCCTCTCCGCTTCGAGACACTCTAGCAAATGTCTCGGGACTACACACTCTGGGTAACCCCTGGAATCGGCTGGGCCGGTCCTCTCTTACGTTTGAGGATTAATTATGCCTGAACACACGTTTCTCGGTCCTTACAGACCTATAATCGAGGTGCCTCATTCCAACAACCATACAAGTGAAAAGTATATAAATGTCACGGCTGGTAAGTCACTAACACCACCAAAGCTAGAAAGAAACGTCGTGTCCTCCCAGCGGTCCGTATCCCGTTTTTAACTCATACCGAGGTGTGAGGCTCGCGAATCCACGCTATACACAAAGCTGCCATGTAGGCCGTGCTTTGATCATCAACCACAAGACTTTGCTTTTCAACAGAAGCCTTGATCCATGCAACTCCGCGTGCCACACAGGCAATTCATGCCATGCGATTGATATCTATCGATATATAACCTCTAAGCTCGTACGTCTCAGAGAAGGGCGTTAAGCAAGAGAATAAATTCTCCGCCGCCAAATAGATATATATTTAACAGAAATCAATCAACACAGAATAAAATCCAATGTCAGACACACAATCCATTTACAAGTTCGTTCTGGGTCTGAACGAAACCGGAGGCACTTTCCTCGCATATCCATCGATCTCCAAGTACGTCTGGACGACCACCAACTGATTCCCTCATCTTGGGTGTACAGCCCAATCAAGATCATCAGTAATCACCCAAACGATGTGAAGACTTCTGGTCTTCAACCACCGTCTTCCTCTTCGACATCTCGTCGAATCGGTTATTCAGAATGGGTATAAACCCGGCCTTTCTGAATATCCCACGTATATGATAAACAAATGTTGCACAAACACAACAAATGCCTCATTCCAATTCAGAATATTCTTTTATTCACAAAATCACATTCTTAGGGAAAGGTTCCCATTAATTTTATCCAAGATAAATTCTTCTAAATTTATTCTTTAATCTTCCTTTGGATATCATCTCAAACTAGTCGGGATTAGCGAACCACACCGAAGTAATTATTTGTTTTATTTCCCAATCCCAACCTATTTATCCCATGGAGCAAAACTGGTAATACTCCATATCTAACACCACGGTGTTATCGGTAAAATAAATTACCATTTCGTGTTCAAATCTAATTAAAGATTTAACTATCGCTCTGGAGCAAAACTGGTGATACTCCATTCTCGCTCAATTTCTAAATTTGATAATTTAAATTATCGATTCCCCATTTCAATCTAATTGCAGATTCATTGAAACTCCTTTTACTGGGTTAAAGAACTAATGTCATTTAAAACACAGTTCACGATAAACCCAAATCACATTCTATTTATCATCGGGTTAAAGAACTAGTGTTATTTAAAACATCGTTCACAATAAACCCACAAATCAATTCTATTTAAAACCCGTTTCAAATCCAATTTATTTATTTAAAAATAAACGGGTTTAATTTTTGTTCAAAACTAGTTCATTTCAATAAAAATCTATTTTTATCTTTTCAAATATGGAGTTTTTCATCCCAATTTTTCCCAAATCATTTCTTATGATTTTACACAAATTATTACTATTTTTAATAATTTTATCAAGGCCCGTACAGTCGATTTCCATCAACGGCCATCGAACTGCACTTACAGCGACCTTTTCCAAATTTGATTTGGTCGTATCGCCAAATCCAACCGTTAGATTTCAAATTTCTAATATTCGTTAGAAAGCTATTTTTGATACGAACCCAAAGGTTCCGGTTTTAGGAGAATCCGACGGTCGGATCTCCCGTAAAGTCCGTTCGAAATCAATGGTCGAAATTCATGAACTGCCGCGGCGCAGCGCGTTCTATTCAGGCCATTATAGTATATATACAATATATATAATATATATTTCATTGATTTCTATTCAAATCGAATTTTATAAATCATTTCAAATTTGTTTCAAAAACCATTTCAACATTCATATCAAATTCAACTCAAAATTGAATTTTCTATTATAAATCCTTTTCACTTTCATTTCTATTTGATTTCAGTTCAAATCGATTTTAATTCGAATCGAATTCATTTTCTTTTCAATTCAATTCAATTCGAATTCGTTTTCTATTCAACTCAAATCAAATTCGTTTTCTATTCAATTCAAATCAAATTCGTTATATATTCAATTCAAATCAAATTCGTTATATATTCAATTCAAATCAAATTCATTATATATTCAATTCAAATCAAATTTGTTATATATTCAATTCAAATCAAATTCGTTATATATTAAATTCAAATCAAATTCTCTGTTATAAATATTCGATTTTTATCTCTTTTCAATATTCATTATAAAAACGAATATAATCGATATAAATATCGTTCGCGTCAAAATAGTGCATTTCTAATCTACACGGCTTTATATATTTCAATAATTCCGTTATTCCATTCAACAAATGTGTCTATATTTTTGTTAACACATGACTAATCTCAACGAATGAGTACTGTCCACGTGTGACTATTTTTGTTATTTAATATATTTTATAAAAATTATGGTATCTATCGTTTGATTTCAAATCAGACTCCAACCGTAAAGTAGTAAGAGAACGATTCCCTGAATATTAACCCCGAAGGCCGAAACCAACATCAGATCAATATCCAGGAGACCACTCATCTTATTTATTTTTTGGTTAGTTTCTAATTTCATATATGATAAGGATGTAAATTTTATTGTTAAAATACTTCGTTCAACACATGACTAATCTCAACGGATGAGTACGGTCAACTCATGAACCTTTATTTTATAAAGAAGTAAATTTTATTGTTAAAATATTTCGTTCAACACATGACTAATCTCAACGAATGAGTACGGTCAACACATGAACCTTTATTTTATAATATTCTTTATTTTCTAAATCGGAATGAGGCCCAATCAATTACCATATAAAGTTAATTATATGGATTCCATACAACACGTGTATATAATAGCAACGATAAATAATCAATCATCATCCAAAGTGCACTACACTGTATAAGCATCAAATATAGATATCTAACGCTTATAACAGCCTGTCAATCCATCGATCGACATACAACTAATTATTGGGATTGGTGTATGTCATATATTATCCCAATACCTGTGTGGGGTTTCAAACAATCAAACACAGATTTTATTTGTGCAGTTGGGCGATGTGTAAAATTTATCGACCCAATCAATATCAGTCAAATCAGTGTATATAAACAAATCGGTCGATTTGTTTATAAATATTTACTTATTCACTTTCACGTTAAAAATTATATTTTTAACGATAAAATATTTTTAACTATATAAATATTTATTTCCTTTCAACACAATGATTTATATTTTATTATCGATTTCACATCAACAACACAAACAAATTTCACAACACATCAATTAAACAAACAAGCCATCCATGGTCTGTGGATGACGGGTGTCGGGTGCTACTAAACACCGTCTGCATCCTAGTATATATATTTTAACTAGAAAAGGAAATTTTAAAAGGTGAGAAGTTCTCACCGAAAGCTATCCCAACTTCACGACACTTCTTAAGTAGAAATCTTCGTCGTTCTCGTCTCTTATCACTTTCGTCGTCCGTATTCTCTACATATATATAAATCACATTTTTATTTCGCTATTCAATATATAAAAATCGAATTTTTACTTCGCTATTCAATATATAAAAATCGAACTTTTACTTCGCTATTCAATATATAAAAATCGAATTTTTACTTCGCTATTCAATATATAAAAATCCTATTTTTATAATCACGCTATATGGATAAAAATTCTATTTTTACACCGCTACTATATAGATAAAAATTCTATTTTTACACCGCTACTATATAGATAAAAATTCCATTTTTACAACGGTGCTATATAGATAAAAATTCTATTTTTATCCCGCTATTCTTCATATAAAGATTTCGCCTTTTCAAATATAAAGATTTCGCCTTTTCGATTTCAAAAATCCAATCTTTTCTATTTTAAAAAACTAATCCTTTCTATTTTAAAAATCTAATCTTTTCTATTTTAAAAATCTAATCTTTTCTATTTTAAAAATCTAATTTTTTCTATTACATTTCTCATATAATAAAAATCATATTTTTATTATTTTATTCATATGCAAATCATATTTTTAAATCAATATCGCTCATATAAAAAGCATATCTTCATGTATATATATAAAAAATAAAAAAAACAAAGCAAAATAAATATAAAACTTACAGTAAATGGGGAGGAGCTTGGACGTCGGAGTGGTTGCGCTATAGGTGTTCGGCGCTGGGGTCTACAGGGGGTGGAGGGTGAAAGATGGCCTGAAGGGGGAGGCGGTTCAGGGGTCCACGACGGCGGCTATTGGCGGACTGCTATGGGGGTTCTCGCGAGGGGGGGCGGCTCGCCACCGAGGCGACGCGACGAGAAGAGGATGGGGAAGCGATGGTCGTGGGGAGGGCCAGCGCGGCGGTCCGCTGCGCGATGGAGGCGCGTTCGATTTTGATTTTTTTTTTCTTTTTTTTTCTCTGAACTAATGAAAAACGAGAAGGGGGGGGGGGTCTGAGGAAAGATAAGGGAAGAGGGGGTTTTAAATATTTTTTTTAATTATTTTAATTTCAAAAAGTTGACTTTTACATACGACCTCTAAACGAGGCCCACCGCCTGTCGTCCATAGCGTTTTACCCCCATTCCAAACACAATGGGATATGTATCGCAAGCTGATTCGATCGTTTCGATCAGTTTTCGTCAAAATCAACATATAACTCTATATATTGAATTTGAACGCGCATTTCATTTTACCGGGGTCACATACTAACTCTAAAAATTCTTGAAAAATATTTTCTGGCTTCGTATTAACAATACGGTCCTAACAAAAGTGGTTTCGTCGAAATCCGAGGTCGTTTGAAAAATGGCCATTTTCCAGTCGATTAAAATCAACTGAAACTGTTCAAACGCGTTTTCCTTTGCCACGCTCACATATTGATTCAAAAAATTATGAAATTTGAAACCTAGCAATAACTTGACATCGCGGACCCAACAAAAGTGGTTTCGTCGAACTCCGAGGTCATTTGCAAAATTTCCATTTTTAAGGGCCTGAATTCCATAGCGACTATTCAGAATCTTCAACTGGACATATCTTTTGATTCCCGCTATGAAATTTCGATTTTTCGGATTCGTTGGAAAGATATTATCAAATAGATCCTAATGTTTTTGGTTTCACTAAAATCCGGATTATTTTGCACCCGGTACATTCAATTGAAATTTGAAACCGAATTATTGAACTACCGCGCCATTTTCAATTCTATTTATAATTATATATAATTATTTATATTCCAACGACGGCGTATATAATATATACGTTCGAATTATATTCAAAATAAATTTTTCGTCGATATTATTTAAAATAATTCATTTTAAATGTTCAAAATTCATTAAAATTGCCAAAATAAAAATTTTGAACTGGCCCAGATTTTCGGGTTGTTACAATCTCCCCCACTTAAAACTTTTCGTCCCCGAAAAGGAACAAAGTCGAAAGTGGTTTGATTAATCAACTCTACGTTCGATTTGGCTTCCATTCTCCAACTTTTCAGTTTCTGAGAATTTTCAAATTCTTCAAAAATTTTGCTAACACCCTAAATTTTCGAAAAATTTCGCCATAACCTACCCAGCACCGGGAGCCACGGGAAAATCCCGAAATTGCCATACAGGCCTTCTGATCTCAAAAAGAAAAAGCCAAGCGGCTAGCCAATCGGCTCATAAAATCATCATCACCCAAACAAAACAGTAAATTATAGTAAACATGTACCTATTTGTCGGGCAAAAAATTTTTATTCTCTGCTCTAGCCTCCTTGCTATGACCTATTCAATGTAAGTACATGTATATGCAAGCAAATGCGACCAATTTTCAATACAGTTCAATATTTGATTCTATTAGGCTAAATGGTTCAAAATTATCAAACAAATAAACAAACAACACAAACATCAATCAATTAATGAATCAGAGTTTCAAATTCATAATTTTGATACATATACAAAAATCATGTTTTTGATGTCAAATCACAACAAATAAATCTAGCTATATAAGTTTTGGTTCTCATACCAGCCTAATGGAAATATATAGAAATCACACCTTCGAAACACGAACATAAATATTGGTGATGGAGCTCCATTATCAAAATCATCTCCGAGCGACTAGAGTGTGAATCTATAACTATACAGTATATTAAAACTTCGAATATACGTTCATGACGCGTATATGCAAAACCTTTATATACTAGATTGTCCAAATTCAAAATAAATAAATATTCAAATACGTATAAAATGGTTTAAATTTTCAAAAAAATATTGTTTTCCTTTGAAAAAAATATACTCTTCACACTCGTTCTAGGATACTACTGATCCCATCTCTAACGAGTCATTCTAATTAGATATTACTAATCCAATATCTGATGAATTCTTTCGTATGGTTCTAATGTGTCTTGTTCTCGAGCTCAGTAAACCAAAGCTCTGATACCAAATGTGACGGCAAGGAATTTCGCTCGATCTGAATCAGTCGTTAAACCGATCTAGACCGTTCGAAATCCCTGATCGTTTTGAGAACAGGACAAATCAGAACGCAGACGGAAGAACATTTCGTTTACTATTACAATTCCATCAGATACAAGAATATACAGAGTATAATTGAATAAATTACATTCGATAAATATCAGAGATTACAATAAATTACATAGCAGCGGAAAAAAATACAAAACACAACTGAAAGTGATACATGGATACAGAGCTTTCCAAGCATCGTCCCAGCTGTAAATCAGGATCCTGTGAATATAAATCTGCAAAACCAAAACTACTAGCTGCCCGTGTCGAAAATAAGGGCACCCAGAGTTTAGGTTAAAACAATAAACTCCAGGTCAGTCATGTGACTGGTTTGAGAACTAAAACAATTATTAAAACTTTACTTTAAAAGAGAGTAATTCAAGGGACCACGCCGTATAACACAGAACGAGTTTCATCCCAAGAATACTAGTGCATAGAATAAACAGCGCAATGCTTTTTCGAAAAATGAAGCTATTATAAGACACAGGTCCCATCACACAATGCAACGCAAGCCGGAGGATAGGATTTTACCTTATAACAGCCAAACATGCTTGGTACGTTTAAAACAAATCATTTGATACTATAATAAGTGTATAGTGTCAAAACAATTTCAATCATAAATATAAATCATAGACGGCATAAGTGCCCCATACCACTATGTCGCCATACTAGGCTCTACAAATAAAGCCGAAATACACGTATTGGAAATTGGATTTCCGTCATGAGTCGAGGCAAGGGGCAAGCTCCTCTCCGCTTCGAGACACTCTAGCAAATGTCTCGGGACTACACACTCTGGGTAACCCCTGGAATCGGTTGGGCCGGTCCTCTCTTACGTTTGAGGATTAATTATGCCTGAACACACGTTTCCCGGTCCTTACAGACCTATAATCGAGGCGCCTCATTCTAACAACCACATAGGTGAAAAGTATATAAATGTCAGGGCTGGTAAGTCACAGACACCACCAAAGCTAGAAAGAAACGTCGTGTCCTCCCAGCGGTCCGTATCCCGTTTTTAACTCATACCGAGGTGTGAGGCTCGTGAATCCACGCTATACACAAAGCTGCCATGTAGGCCGTGCTTTGATCATCAACCACAAGACTTTTCTTTTCAACAGAAGCCTTGATCCATGCAACTCCGCATTCCACACAGGTAATTCATGGCATGCGATTGATATCTATCGATATATAACCTCTAAGCTCGTACGTCTCAGAGAAGGGCGTTAAGCAAGAGAATAAATTCTCCGCCGCCAAACAGATATATATTTAACAGAAATCAATCAACACAGAATAAAATCCAATGTCAGACACACAATCCATTTACAAGTTCGTTCTGGGTCTGAACGAAACCGGAGGCACTTTCCTCGCATATCCATCGATCTCCAAGTACGTCTGGACGACCACCAACTGATTCCCTCATCTTGGGTGTACAGCCCAGTCAAGATCATCAGTAATCACCGAAACGATGTGAAGACTTCTGGTCTTCAACCACCGTCTTCCTCTTCGACATTTCGTCGAATCGGTTATTCAGAATGGGTATAAACCCGGCCTTTCTGAATATCCCACGTATATGATAAACAAATGTTGCACAAACACAACAAATGCCTCATTCCAATTCAGAATATTCTTTTATTCACAAAATCACATTCTTAGGGAAAGGTTCCCATTAATTTTATCCAAGATAAATTCTTCTAAATTTATTCTTTAATCTTCCTTCGGATATCATCTCAAACTAGTCGGGATTATCGAACCACACCGAAGTAATTATTTGTTTTATTTCCCAATCCCAACCTATTTATCCCATGGAGCAAAACTGGTAATACTCCATATCTAACACCACAGTGTTATCGGTAAAATAAATTACCATTTCATGTTCAAATCTAATTAAAGATTTAACTATCGCTATGGAGCAAAACTGGTGATACTCCATTCTCGCTCAATTTCTAAATTTGATAATTTAAATTATCGATTCCCCATTTCAATCTAATTGCAGATTCATTGAAACTCCTTTTACTGGGTTAAAGAACTAATGTCATTTAAAACACAGTTCACGATAAAACCAAATCACATTCTATTTATCATCGGGTTAAAGAACTAGTGTTATTTAAAACACCGTTCACAATAAACCCAAAAATCAATTCTATTTAAAACCCGTTTCAAATCCAATTTATTTATTTAAAAATAAACGGGTTTAATTTTTGTTCAAAACTAGTTCATTTCAATAAAAATCTATTTTTATCTTTTAAAATATGGAGTTTTTCATCCCAATTTTTCCCAAATCATTTCTTATGATTTCACACAAATTATTACTATTTTTAATAATTTTATCAAGGCCCGTACAGTCGATTTCCATCAACGGCCATCGAACTGCACTTACAGCGACCTTTTCCAAATTTGATTTGGACGTATCTTGAAATCCAACCGTTAGATTTCAAATTTCTAATATTCGTTAGAAAGCTCTTTTCGATACGAACCCAACGGTTCCGGTTTTAGGAGAATCCGACGGTCGGATCTCCCGTAAAGTCCGTTCGAAATCAATGGTCGAAATTCACGAACTGTCGCGGCGCGACGCGTTCTATTCAGGCCATTATATTATATATATATATAATATATATTTCATCGATTTCTATTCAAAACGAATTTTATAAATCGTTTCAAATTTGTTTCAAAAACCATTTCAACATTCATATCAAATTCAACTCAAAATTGAATTTTCTATTATAAATCCTTTTCACTTTCATTTCTATTTGATTTCAATTCAAATCGATTTTAATTCGATTCGAATTCATTTTCTTTTCCATTCAATTCAATTCAATTCGAATTCCTTTTCTATTCAATTCAAATCAAATTCGTTTTCTATTCAATTCAAATCAAATTCGTTATATATTCAATTCAAATCAAATTCGTTATATATTCAATTCAAATCAAATTCGTTATATATTCAATTCAAATCAGATTCGTTATATATTCAATTCAAATCAAATTCACTGTTATAAATATTCGATTTTTATCTCTTTTCAATATCCATTATAAAAACGAATATAATCGATATAAATATCGTTCGCGTCAAAATAGCGCATTTCTAATCTACACGGCTTTATATATTTCAATAATTCCGTTATTCCATTCAACAAATGAGTCTATAATTTTGTCAACACATGACTAATCTCAACGAATGAG
The DNA here is from genome assembly GCA_030737875.1 of Allium sativum. NCBI lineage: Eukaryota > Viridiplantae > Streptophyta > Magnoliopsida > Asparagales > Amaryllidaceae > Allium > Allium sativum. Next base: position 357,674,657 of record CM060922.1, on the reverse strand, counting down.
TACTGTCCACGTGTGACTATTTTTGTTATTTAATATATTTTATAAAAATTATGGTATCTATCGTTTGATTTCAAATCAGACTCCAACCGTAAAGTAGTAAGAGAACGATTCCCTGAATATTAACCCCGAAGGCTGAAACCAATATCAGATCAATATCCAGGAGACCACTCATCTTATTTATTTTCCAGTTAGTTTCTAATTTCATATATGATAAGGATGTAAATTTTATGGTTAAAATACTTCGTTCAACACATGACTAATCTCAACGGATGAGTACGGTCAACACATGAACCTTTATTTTATAAAGAAGTAAATTTTATTGTTAAAATATTTCGTTCAACACATGACTAATCTCAACGAATGAGTACGATCAACACATGAACCTTTATTTTCTAATATTCTTTATTTTCTAAATCGGAATGAGGCCCAATCAATTACCATATAAAGTTAATTATATGGATTCCATACAACACGTGTATATAATAGCAACGATAAATAATCAACCATCATCCAAAGTGCACTACACTGTATAAGCATCAAATATAGATATCTAACGCTTATAACAGCCTGTCAATCCATCGATCAACATACAACTAATTATTGGGATTGGTGTATGTCATATATTATCCCAATACCCGTGTGGGGTTTCAAACAATCAAACACAAATTTTATTTGTACAGTTGGACGATGCGTAAAATTTATCGACCCAATCAATATCAGTCAAATCAGTGTATATAAACAAATCGGTCGATTTGTTTATAAATATTTACTTATTCACTTTCACGTTAAAAATTATATTTTTAATGATAAAATATTTTTAACTATATAAATATTTTATTTCCTTTCAACACATTGATTTATATTTTATTATCGATTTCACATCAACAACACAAACAAATTTCACAACACATCAATTAAACAAACAAGCCATCCATGGTCTGTGGATGACGGGTGTCGGGTGCTACTAAACACCGTCTGCATCCTAGTATATATATTTTAACTAGAAAAGGAAATTTTAAAAGGTGAGAAGTTCTCACCGAAAGCTATCCCAACTTCACGACACTTCTTAAGTAGAAATCTTCTGCGTTCTCGTCTCTTATCACTTTCGTCGTCCGTATTCTCTACATATATATAAATCACATTTTTATTTCGCTATTCGATATATAAAAATCGAATTTTTACTTCGCTATTCAATATATAAAAATCAAAATTTTACTTTGCTATTCAATATATAAAAATCGAATTTTTACTTCGCTATTCAATATATAAAAATCCTATTTTTATAATCACGCTATATGGATAAAAAAAATTATTTTTACACCGCTACTATATAGATAAAAATTCTATTTTTACACCGCTACTATGTAGATAAAAATTCCATTTTTACAACGGTGCTATATAGATAAAAATTCTATTTTTATCCCGCTATTCTTCATATAAAGATTTCTCCTTTTCAAATATAAAGATTTCGCCTTTTCGATTTCAAAAATCCAATCTTTTCTATTTTAAAAAACTAATCCTTTCTATTTTAAAAATCTAATCTTTTCTATTTTAAAAATCTAATCTTTTCTATTTTAAAAATCTAATCTTTTCTATTTTAAAATCTAATCTTTTCTATTACATTTCTCATATAATAAAAATCATATTTTTATTATTTTATTCATATGCAAATCATATTTTTAAATCAATATCGCTCATATGAAAAGCATATCTTCATGTATATATATAAAAAAATAAAAAAAAAAGCAAAATAAATATAAAACTTACAGTAAATGGGGAGGAGCTTGGACGTCGGAGTGGTTGCGCTATAGGTGGTCGGAGGGTCTAGTGTCGGCGCTGGGGTCTACAGGGGGTGGAGGGTGAAAGATGGCCTGAAGGGGAGGCGGTTCAGGGGTCCACGGCGGCGGCTATTGGCGGACTGCTGTGGGGGTTCTCGCGAGGGGGGGGGGGTGCTCGCCACCAAGGCGACGCGACGAGAAGAGGATGGGGAAGCGATGGTCGTGGGGAGGGCCAGCGCGGCGGTCCGCTGCGCGATGGAGGCGCGCTCGATTTTGATTTTTTTTTCTCTGAACTAATGAAAAACAAGAAGGGGGGGGGGGGTCTGAGGAAAGATAAGGGAAGAGGGGGTTTTAAAAAAAATTATTACTATTTTAATTTCAAAAAGTTGACTTTTACATACGACCTCTAAACGAGGCCCACCGCCTGTCGTCCATAGCGTTTTACCCCCATTCCAAGCACAATGGAATATGTATCGCAAGCTGATTCGATCGTTTTGATCAGTTTTCGTCAAAATCAACATATAACTCTATATATTGAATTTGAACGCGCATTTCATTTTACCTGGGTCACATACTAACTCTAAAAATTCTCGAAAAATATTTTCTGGCTTTGTATTGACGATATGGTCCTAACAAAAGTGGTTTCGTCGAAATCCGAGGTCGTTTGAAAAATGGTCATTTTCCAGTCGATTAAAATCAACTAAAACTGGTCAAACGCGTTTTCCTTTTCCACGCTCACATATTGATTCAAAAAATTATGAAATTTGAAACCTAGTAATAACTTGACATCGCGGACCCAACAAAAGTGGTTTCGTCGAAATCCGAGGTCGTTTGCAAAATTTCCATTTTTAAGGGCCTGAATTCCGTAGCGACTATTCAGAATCTTCAACTGGACATATCTTTTGATTCCCGCTATGAAATTTCGATTTTTCGGATTTGTTGGAAAGATATTATCAAATAGATCCTAATGTTTTTGGTTTCACTAAAATCCGGATTATTTTGCACCCAGTACATTCAATTGAAGTTTGAAATCGAATTATCGAACTACTGCACCATTTTCAATTCTATTTATAATTATATATAATTATTTATATTCCAACGACGGCGTATATAATATATACGTTCGAATTATATTCAAAATAAATTTTTCGTCGATATTATTTAAAATAATTCATTTTAAATGTTCAAAATTCATTAAAATTGCCAAAATAAAAATTTTAAGCTGGCCTAGATTTTCGGGTTGTTACATACCCCTTCGCCTTTTCCAATTTTGCAAAAAAAAAAAAGCGCTCATGAATATTTTTTTTTTTTCTAAAATCTGGAAATAACCCAGGAGTGCACGCAAATTGAAAAAAAAAAGTTGCATACTTCTGTGCAACTATTGCTTATAGTAGCATGTATGTATGCATATATTTATATAGTGTATTTATGCTGAAAAATTCTGGACCAATATACGCATACATGTATGCAACTATTAGCAAATAACTGCACAAAATTATGCATACAAAGTTGAACTGAGATTTTCGTATGATGAAAAGTTGCATAAATGAATGCAACTATTCTGTATATATGCATGCATGTGTGCAACATATTTAAAAGGGGCGATGGTTTGCGAATATACGCATGAATGCATGCATTTATTCTGTACAAGAGCATAAATGTGTGCAACAATGTCTGAAAATGGCGAATGCTTGAAAAAACAGGCCAAATTTGAATATATGCATAAAAGGATGTATGTAATGCAGTTTAGCTGCATAAATATATGCATTTACACTGCAGTTTGGGCGCAACACTGAAATATTAGCATGAACGTGTGCAACTATTTACAAATAGGTGCATCTTTTGATGTAAACCTGTTGTTTCGCTGATTTTGTGTTATTTTGAGTTTTGACGTGGTTTTTGATTGTTTTTCCACCTGATTTTTTTGGTGTGAATGTGTTTTATTTAATAATGAATTTTTGTGATTTTTTATGTTTTTTTTATAATTTTTTACATGTTTTTGAAAAATAAGGACCTAATTTACAATAAGTTTAGGACCGGATGTGAGCCTAATTTTGAAACTTAATAGGGACCTGTGACAAACGGACCCTATATAATAACCAACAAACAAACAAAATAATAAATAAATAAATAAGAATTGGAATTGTCCGTTGGGGTACAAAAAATATATAACTTGGGACTGATATATAGTTGACTTAGGAAAATATGACCGTTAGAGTCATAAAGGGCAATAAAAAGGAATGGGTGTCAAAAGGGGCATTAATGGATATTGATTGTCGTTTGAATACTAAGTCCAAATTATGGAAAAAAGTAAATAAATATCCTAGAGAAAAGGGAATATAACCTTCCTTATTTAGTCAATAAAACTTATAATTAAAAATATAGTTGGACTTAGTAGGTTAATAATGTAAGATATTATTAACCATATAAACCCATGACGCAAATAAATGGTGTACGTATAGTATTTCCGTATAAAGGAATTAATGGGAATGACTTAATAACGTAACCTACCTTATCCCAAAAAGGTAAAGGTGTTAAAGGAAAATCAGGGACGAACTAACAACCTTCGCGTATAGTCCACTTCCTGGGTCCTAAAAGGCTAAGTGACTAGGGTTAAGAGCCCATCTGGGAATAGATTTTTCAGTATAGGGGTCTTAAATGGCAGGTGTGTGTTGGCCTACTCAAGCCTGGAAATTAAAAGGGCTAAATATGGTTATCTATCCTACAGGAAGTAGTAAGCGACTAATTAAGGAGGTTATCTAATAAGGTCAGCTATAAGGTATAACGAGCGATAAAATACCTCCTCCTCACCTTATACGGGGCAAGGGAATAGTCATGAATGACGAAAGCCTTAGCTAGTAGGGCCCGTAGCTAGTGCCCTCTAGTTTTATGTTAATGTTGAATATATTATCAAGGGTTAATAAGTGAATGAGGATATAGATAGAAACCCCATAATTAGGGACCCATTCTCGATAGAATTAACCAGTTAAGATCAGGTATAAAGGATTCACAAAAGTATATGTAAATGTCCTATCTCGGTAATATAACTTTGGGAATCCTATTTTGGGAAGGGTAGTAAATTCGTGTGTAAACATTTACTAGGTTGGGCTAGAATCACTAACCCGGTTAGGCATATAGCTTGGTTTAACCAAACGGAATACATCTGTGTTATATTGTGTTGTACATTTCTTAGTCCGCAGAACTTTTTTTTTTGGATCCCCTCCTCAATACAACCTCCCAGGTTTACTAGAGAAGGTCGGGTTCTCACAGATGATTAAGTTTGGCTTTGGGTTCTCGTTCTCTCTCATGCTCAATATTGGCAAAGTGACTTACTTTGAAAAAGGTAGTTGCTTGAGTTAATACTAATTTATCCTATTTTGTTTCCACTGTGAGTTATATTATCGTACTCCGATTATGCTCATGCTCTTTATTGCAGGTACAAGATATACGCTCTATGCTTGGATGTGTTAAAGTTTCGATTTTTGTCAAAATTTGGGTATAGAAAAGTGTGGGGTGTTACACCATCTGTCTGAAGGTGGTATGCCGTGCTCAAACGTAGCTGTGTACCTAATGCATCTTGTAAACTTTTCCAAAACTCAATAGTAAAGATGGGGTCACAGTCGATTACTATACTGGAAGGAACGTCATGAAGTCGGACTATCTCTTGAAGATATACTAATGTCAGCCAAGTCACCGTCCTCTTAATCTTGACAGGAATAAAGTAAGCTCTCTTCTTCTGTTTGTCCACTATCACCCAAATTCTCGTATTGCCCTTCCTCGATCAAGGCAATCCATCGATGAAATCCATAGAGATGCTCTCCCACTTCCATGTGGGACATCCAAGAGCTAAAGCAATCCGTCAGGTTTCCTTTGTTCTGCCTTTACTGGCTGGCAAGTCAAGCATTGAGCTACAAATTCTACCACATCCTTCTTTATGCCAGCCCAAAAGAAAACCCTCTTCATGTCTCGATACATCTTGTCACTGCCTGGATGGATAGTCATCCGAGAATGATGAGATTCCTCAGTCACTGCCTTTAGCAATTTCCCAGTTCTAGGGATACATAGCCTTTCATCTCGTCTTAGCCACCCTTTCTCATACACGGTATATCTAACTAGGTGACTAGAAGTCTGTCCTCTACCAAGCCTGTCCGAGATATATGATATCTACAGGTCCTCCTGCTGCATAGATCTAATACGCTCCAATAGAGTAGGTCGCACCTCCAACGATGCTAACAATCCTAGTGTGAAATCCTTAGATGGTCTAAAATCAAAGGTCCAGTTATACTGCAAGATCCGCCTTTATGCAAATAGAGGACTCAAAGTCATCCTCTGCCTACTCAATGCATCTACCACTATATTACCCTTGCCCAAGGTGTAATCTATCTCAAAGTTGTAGGACACTAGGAACTCCATCACTGTTGCTGCCTTAGGTTGAGATCCTTCTGTAAGAACAAGTATTTGAGCGACTTATGATCCGTGTATAGCTCAAATCTTTCTCCAAGTAGATAATGTCGCCAAGACTTCAGTGCAAATGCTATTGCCGCCAACTGTAAATCATCAGTAGGGTAGTTATTCTAATGTACTCTCTACTTTCTACTACTATAGCATACTACCCTTTCCTCTTGCATCAGAACGACACCAAGCCCTGTGCCACAAGCATTTGTGTAAACCGTGAACATCTTGCTTTCATCAGGTAGAGTCAGAACTGGGGCTGTTGTCTGAGCCCTTTTCAATCTCTGAAAGGCATCCTAGCAATCAATGCTCCATGAAAAATGCAAGTTCTTTTTCGTTAATCCGGTGAGTGGGGCTGATACCCGTCGCAAAGTCCTTGATAAACTTTCCATAATAGCCCGCCAACCCTAGAAAACTTCTCACCTCCATCGTATTCTTTTGAGCCCTCCAATCTTGAATTGCGACGATTTTAGCGGGTTCCATTGCAATCCCGTCCTTGGAGACCACATGCCTTAGGAACTGTACTTCCTTTCTCTAAAGTGACATTTAGAAAACTTTGCCTTAAGCTAAAGTGATATGAGAGTGCGTAGAACCTCTCCTCAGTGTTGGGCATGCTGCTCCTCATTCTTTGAGAAGATCAGAATGTTATCCATGAAGACCACCATAAACTTATTCGGAAACTCTCTAAACACCCCACTCATTAAGTCAACAAAATATGAGAGTGCACTGGTTAGCCCAAAAGGCATAACCAGCCATTCAAAGAAACCGTATGGAGTTCTGAATGCTGTCTTATCAATGTTGTCCTCTACTGCCCTCAACTGATGAAATCTCATAGCCAAATCAATCTGCGAGAAACTGATGCGCCTACCATCTGATCAAATAAGTTGTCAATTATCGTAAGTGGGTGCCTATTCTTCTTGGTGATCTTATTCAGCTCCCTATAATCCATGCATAGGGAAGTGAACTGTTTTTTTTTAATTGCAAAGATGACTGGAACTCCTCACTGTGATATGCTTCGCCTAGTAAATCCTTTCTCGAATAGCTCCCCTACTTGCTTGCTAAGCTCCCTCCTCTCTCTAAAGCCATGCAGCGCACTGGAGAGCAACTGGCTTAGCATTCTCTACCAAATAAATCCGGAAGTCTATTTCATGCTTTGGAGGTAACGCTTAACCTCCTCAAACATGTTCGGATAATCTCTGACTATGAGTACAGATCGCAAATCATGAATAGAAGTATCAAGCGAATCTAGGAAACTGAGCATCACCGACCCCCATGGGTTACAGGAAATTTCGAGAGTTCTATTATGGAAAGTAAGAAGTCGAACTACTCTCTTTTTACAATCAAGAATGGCACCATACATGACGAGCCAATCCATTCCTAGAATCAAACCATATCCCATAAAGCCCAGCACGTATGCATCACATTCAAACTTGATGTCCAATATGGAAATTCTCAAACCCCTACATATCATGGATAAATGAGTCGTAGCTCCTTTGGGGTTTGAGACCACTATAGGATCAGAGACTATACTAGTATTATGGTGCAAACTATCTACTAAAGAAATGGATATAAATGAATGTGAAGCGCCAGAATCAAACATGGTTCTAACAGGATAGTCAAATAGGGAAGTCAAACCTTCAACCATGACTTTCCTACCTCGATCAGGTCCACTAGCTTCAAGAGCATGTACTTGTCCAAAAGATACTGCCCCTTGTCCTTGCTTGTTAGGGCATTGCTTAGTAAAGTGTCCCACTTGACCACAATTAAAACAGGCTTTCTTTGTCTTTCTGCAGTCCTTCACAAAATGACCCATAGCTCCGCAACCATGACATTTGATATCTTTCTTGATCTAAGCCTTTTCAGGCAACCCTCCTTTGTTTTATGCACCTTTCTCGAGCCACCATTTCTTTTTCTCACCCTTAACATGTGTCTCCTTAGTCTTACTGTCTTTCTTCTCATCCTTGCCATCTTCGTGCATTAGAGCCATGTTAACCAGCCACTCAAGCATCGCCCCCTTCTGTATATGAGATAACGCAAGTCCTTGGAGAGGTTGATTCAACCCTCTCGCAAACCTAAGAGCCTTCTTATGGGGTGTATTCACCAAGTCCAGACCTAATCTCGCCAGCTGGTTAAACTTGTCATAGTCCCTAATAGACATGTCCCCTTGTTTCAAAGCCAAGAATCTCTCCATTGTAATCCTTCTTCCGCCTGAGATAAAAAACTTCATCTCAAATCTCTGAAATCATCCTAAGTAGCTACTGGTTGTCCTGCCTGTGTCACCTCCCACCAGTAAGTAGCCTCGTCCTTTAATTGTCATGCGGCTAATTGTACCTTCCTTCTATCATCGATCTCAAAAAGACCAAACACGTTCTTTGTTTCTCTTAGCCAACTCCATGCTTCAACAAAGCTCTCGGTACTATGGAACGATTTTCATCCCATAGCGCAAAAGTCTTTACATAGCTTAGAAAAGTTATCTACTCGTGGAGGTGGAGCTATTGCGGCTGCAGCTGGGGTGGGGCATCTCCTTGACTCCGGCAGGTGTCGCAGGCTCAAGATACCTATGGAACCATGTCAGTAGTGGAATGCCCTAAGGTAGATTGGTGCCACGGACATGCTGAAAAGAGAAGACACAAAAGATTCAACAAGAGATGAAGAGAATATTGAATATGGCTTGAGGGGATATGTTTACCAAAAACAATTTTTTATTTGAAAACACTTTTCTTTTGAATATAATTTTTCAAAACTTTTTCTCTGTTCTTGTAACCACCTGGTTCTGATACCAAATGTGACACCTCACGTACGTTATTGTCACTCATAAAAGAATGCATTAAGTTTCGTGTAGCACAATAGGTAAATGATACATAAATTCTAAAGACTGATATAAAACAAGCAGCGGAAAATTTCAATTTTATTATTGAAAATGAAACATAGTCTCAAAACAGGTTACATCATCAAACCAGCTACATCAAAACCAAGTATCCAAAATCCGTCTCATAGTGTCAAAGCGATACATTTCAGGAAGTCCAGATCTAAGCTAAAAGAGAAAGTCCTAATCATTGAGGATTTCTACCTCTCTGAGGACCTGGAAGAAAAGGAAGAAAGAAGCGAAAACAAAAGGGACATACATAAAGTCTAGCGAGTTCCAGTGATTTCCAATTATGCATACAATAGAGATATCAAGACAGGTAAACAAGACTGAATGAGAAAGAAAAGTGTCATAAAAGGCAATAGGTAAACATGATAAACATGATAAATAGGATAAACAATAACAGTAGGAATAAAATAGTGATCGAGTGATGCTTCTCATTTATATCCCTAAAACAGGTTGTGTCTGCACCAATACTAGTACAACAAGATTAGGCGTTAACCTAATTACTTAACAGAAACAAGACGATTAAACAACTGAATTTAACAGCAGGGTTAGGGGTACCCTAATTACATAACAGAATTAGGTGTTACCCTAATTACATAACTGCAGGATTAAGTGTAACCTAATTACTACCCAGGCGGTCGGCTCCCTAAAATGTAAATACCCTATGTCAAACCCGGTAATAGGGTGTATTACTCCCTAACAAAGCAAATTATATAACATAGACCTATTTATTAGTGTTACAGCAACTTATTTTCCTTAATCGGACCCATGCACGCTCATGACTCCGCCGGAACGCGCCCATACCCACCTGGACCCTACTTATTGTGCGACCCTTTAACAAAATACCGACATGGATACTAACTGGTATGGATTCCACATAACAAGATTGACACAAGCCAAACCCCCTAAGCTTGTGCCCCCCAAGTAACTAGGATTTAAGAGTCCCCAAAACCTGATACAACAATAGAACGAGGGACCTCTTAGCTTATTAATAATCAAGTTTAACCTAACAGGTTTAGGTTTACTAATAAGCGTGGTTGTAATATTACCTGTTATTATAAGTGTACAACCCTTCCCCAAAACACCTACCCAGATGTATACAATTACTATACTGATTCAATTTACCAACCTACATCGGGTACTTACATAATTTTAACATGTCCTTTTTTACTTAATGTCCATAATAAGTCAAATTTAACATGTTTATACATATGCATACTATTTCATTCAATTATACCCCAAATTTTATCATGTACAAGTTTATGCATATCATCCCTTTTTACCATGTTCCCAAGTTACAGCAAGTACAAGCATATTATCCCTTTCCCAAATTACAGTCAAATAGTCCTCAATTAACAGTAAGCCCAAGTTCCCCTTTTTCATGTCATTTCTTATAATCCCAATTTTTACTATATGCAAACTTTAATCGGACATAGCCTAGCCTTCCAAAGGCTTAGCGTAAAGCTAAAGAAAAAAAATAGAGGAAGGAGAATAGAATCAAATCAAATCACATAGGCATATAGGCAAGACTGGAAATAAACTAAAACGGTAGAAACAGGGAAAAGGAAGATAGATACACATAACTAATTAATTATCCAATAGTAAAGGCATGTATTTTACTTATAACAACAATAGGTCACATGTGTAGCAATTATCTTATAAACATTGTATATTCTAAAGCCAATTTTATTTAACTATCATGATATAATTTTAGGTATCAGATCTAAAAATAGCAGGGAACTTACAACGGGTCTTGGTGAAGAAGAGATTAGATCTCTTATATATATGTCATTGTAGAAAAGGTTCACTTTTATCTTCTTGTTGATTGTAGGGTTGAAGGTTGGCTACAGATCTTGAATCTTCTTTGTTATTTTAGATTTCAGCAGGGTCCCCCATCTTGTTATTTAATTTAGAACATGTAATGGAGGAAGAGAGAAAGATGAAGAATTGTGTGTAGATAAACTGGGAGAGATCCCCTTTATATAGATTAATAGAGCCAACCTTTAACCGTTAGATCCTAGGGTTTTAATCCAAGTCATACATGTAGTGCTGAGTCAGCGACGAACCTAGCCACAAAACAATCCAGATACAGACAAAAGAACCAATCTAGATCGCCGCTGGGTCGACCCACTGACATATTGGGTCGACCTAACCATGTTTAAGTCGACCCATAGGTCGACCTAGGCCAAGTGCGGGTCATCGTAGAACGATCTGGAATCCCGCTTCGTTTTCCCGCTTCGTCTCGGTTTATTATTCTGAATATTTTTTAATTATATATTTATATATTGCTCTTATATATATACACATACTTCTAATGCTCATAACTTCTTCATATGTTATCCATTTAACGCAAAATTAGGGTCTATCTGAACTAGAATTCTGAAACAAAGGCAAAAGTTAGTTTAACTTAATTTTGAATACTTAATTAAGTATTTCCCAAATTATTATCTTTAAATTATGGTTATAGTGTATTAAATTTTTGGAGTGTTACATAAAATATTAGTCCAATATATACACATACCAACATTAGCAATACAGAAGAACGTGGATGGAGGTCCACGCCCATATATTGCTTCCACCATGCACGACCAAATAACGGAACATACGAATGCATCAAAAGATGATCAGGCCCCTCCATAACATTCAAGAAATACAAATATCCACAATAATACAACAAGACAATTGATAAAATACAAACGATAAAAAAAACCTAGATTCATGCATAAGGATGAATCCATCTAGTTAGCCTAGGGCTATTAACTAGAGAACGAGGTGAGAACATATACCAATGGTCCTAGTTCGGAATCGTCGAAACTCCCATGTTGTTGGCATCGAATTCACTACCATTTTAGAGAATTAGCTCGACATTCAATAACATGTAATAGATCTCCGCTCATACTACTTATTGTTTGAAATCCACATAACGAAAATTTCCCATTTTGTGTTGAAGCACAAATCATTATCCTTGTGGGTCCAAGTCACAGCCTATTGGTCCATGTTAACTGAGTACCTTCGGCCAATTTATATATCAAATCTAAAGCAACATCTCTTGCAATCGAAGGATTAGAAATGAGTGCACGAATATGTTTCTACATACGAGCAGATATAGGGGAATCACAAGGAGAATTAGTGCTCTATACTAGGAAAGAAGCATGATGATTAGGTGGAGGTGAGGATGGACAGTCAGGTGGCTGAGAGGGTGACACAATGAAAGAATAGAAGAGAGCTTTGTTGAAGAAGGATCACCTTGAAGAGAGGAGGGAGGTGCGGGTAAGGGGACGAGATTGAGCGAAAGAACCGAACTAGACTGCTATAGGGGCTTTGGTTTATAAACGCCTCGATAGAGCTTTGGAAGTGGGATCCTATGGGAGCTCATCAAGCATAGTAACATCTACAGGGAAAAAATAATATGACCAAAAGGATGGAAATGATCATAAATCGCACCCAGTATGACTAAAAGCATAGTAACAACGACATAAAATTTTACCCGTCTAAGTATCTAGTAATTATATAGGATTTGCACCCAATATTGACATATGACTAAGTATAAATCGCAGTGATTGAAGAATTTTTCATATTTCATTGATAATTACTTCATAAGAGATTCTTTATTTCTAGAACATCACCTAGAATTTGAGCAAGAGATTGTTTAGCCCCAATTCTAAAAAAGGAAAATGCTTCATCAAACCGAATCACCAAAGTAGCATTATATACTTACTGTGTATTGTATAATGCACGTACAATGGTAACAGAAAATCCAACAGCTTCCCTTACTACATAATGTATAATGCACGCACATTGATAAATGAGAGTATATAATTAAAACACTTAACTTCATTAAACATTCAATAGGTGACAGGAAATCTCTCTTTCTCACAAAATTTTGCGCATCTATTATCCTCAGTATCGTTTGTAGTTTCAAGCTTTGTATCTACCATATAAAACAAATATTAATGAATATTGAAAATCAAATATAAAGTGAATTCTAAAATGATTATTAGTTGAAAACCAATTTTAGAATGACTATTAGTTGAATTTGAATTGTTGAATGTGGTAGACAAGATCTATTGTGATGGTTGATTGGACGATTGGATTGATTATAATATTATGATATGACCTCATAAACTTATTTAGATTAAATTAAACATTTACCTGTCTGATTAAGACAAAATTCAACAACTATTGGAATTTGGAATATTATATATGAAATAATTTCAGTAGTTAAGTCCTGAAAATCAATTAAGATATAGAAAACCATATGAAAGATGTTGATTTGATTACTATTAAGTATCACTTGACCCTAAAAGATACTAATGTTATCGTTTTGAAGACTCCGGAATTTAAATTCCACTTTGATCTGATTTATACGATTTCAAGTTGAAGATTCTAAAGACGGAGTTATGCATGGGCTTTTATGTCGGTCCTAGATAGAAATTACCTAAGATGGATTTACAAGATGATGCCTTCGGTTTGTCCAGTCCCAGGACAATGGACGAATGTCTGACAAAGTATACCTAACAGATCACGTAAGTTGATCTCTCCAAACGTATTTACGTTGGTGGCGGAAGAATTAGTTTCTCTTAGTTATATACCCATAATTATTTTTGGGGAAGTCAATTTGTGATTTTGCAGGTATGAGATGTGGCATTCATAGTAAATGATGATGTGCTGTTCTGAAAGGTAAGTTCCAACCTCAAGCCTCACAACTGGGAAATGACAAAAGTCGGGCAGGCAACAAAACTAAATGGGTCGCTCCCAATTAGGGTGTATTATCATCATCTATAGAATACTCAATTTGTTACTTCTTTCGCTTCTGTATCTCCCGAGAAAATGGTGTTTGGCCAACCATAAATGATAATACATTCGGCACACTTAAGAGAAATGAGTGGTCGGTCATGTTTGGCCGGGTTGCAAGATGTTCTTGTTGAACCCTGTGCATCCCTCTCTAGAGATACACTATCGGAAGGTAGTTCCATACTTTGTCATAGTTGGAAAACCATTATCCATAAGCGTTGTGGTTTTGTTTGTATACTATGTATGTGAAGCGTGAGACGCAAGCGTTCCACTAGATTCTAATTTATTTGTGGAAACCCTAGACATTATTATAATATCAGAATAGTTAAGATTTCAAATTGTTTTGGGTTATCGTAAGGTAAAAACCATCCATGTTTATGTGCGGATCAGTCTTACAATTATCTTTTCTTTCAAAAGTATTTCTAAGTGAAGCAAGCTGTTTCGAATCTTTACTCACACTAGTCCCATGACTGACCAAAAGTTTATTTTTCTTTGTTTTCCCTAAACTCTTTGGTGCCCAAATTTGTAGGGCAACCAAGTAGTTCAGGATTGTATAGATTAAATGAAAGGAGCTTGGATCAACATGCTTCAATGTTAGACATATAGAGTCTATTTCCGTTGTAATGTATATGTTTTATACTCTGATGATGTATGTAAGTAAAAATAAAATTTTGTATTTCAAGTTATGTTATTAAATATTTTATTCGTTCTGTAGTGAGATTCGTGTTATTCTGATTTTGTTATGTTCTTCTTTTTATTCTACCTAAATTTCTTTCTTTCTATTTCTCACCATCTAATTTCTTTCTTGAACACTTGAGTTTTAATGCAATTTGGGTTGGACTTATGTTGTTTTTGTCGACTCAAAGGGTGCTAAAATTTAGGTCGTTATATTTGGTATTAGAGCTTAAGGTTAGGTAGTAAGCTTCGCTCTATGGCATAACTTGATAGAGATGGGGTTAGTAATACCCTAAATTGAGTTTGAGTGTATATATATGAGCGCGTATTTGTTAATTGTATAAGAAAATTTTCTTATATCGTGTTGATTGATTTTTTGAGTGGTATAAAAACTCCAAATCGATGTGTTTAGCTAATGAGGTCGATATTAATTTCTAAACACTTAAACAAAGGGATTCAACACAGTATTGTTTTGAAAGCCTGGTAAATGAAATAATTTTACCCAAAATTATATTTTGATATAAAGGAAATTTTTTGAAATTATTATAAATGATGGTATTGGTTGTTATTATAATCTAGTATTATATCATAACAATGAGATGGTTTATATAACCCAATTGGATTTGTATACAAATGAATATACAAAAATGATAACCCAGAAATTGAATTTGAAATCTTGGAAATTTGGAGAATTTTTTAATTTGTTTTGGATAATTCAAAGTTTGAATTTAAAATGGAATTAAAGGAATTGGGACCTGAGTGGAAATTGGTTGAGTTAAATGATTTTCTGAGTGTTGACCTGATGTTGATTTCTGTGACGACCCACAGTTCCACCTACTTCAAACCGATCAATATGCCGAAACCCACATCGATTTGAGGTATGCAAAAGTACGTTTCATTAGGGTTAATCAGAGCAAACACAGCGGAATACAAAGCTCACAGTGGAACAGATAAAATATAATAAGAATAAATTATGGCAGCAGAAACATTTTTAAATACAAATCTAATTTTACATACCATTACTCCATAAAGACTTAACATAATATACCGATAATAGAGTACGTCCGACCTTCATATGAAACTCCAACTTTCTCTGAAATTCCAGGTCTTCAAGCTTGAACCCGATCTCTAAACCTGAAAAACAAACTAACCGACTGTCCATGTGGAAATTATGGGCATCCGCAGTTTGCAAGGGAAAAATAAACTATGAGTCAGTCATGAGACTGGTGTGAGAAAACTTTATTAACTAATCTTATACTTAGCCTTATTTTGAATAAGGTATCTCAGGACCACGCCGCATGTCGCGGACGGGTTTCCTCTCAAGTATACGTGCACAATCATAGCAACCAGAACCAAACATAGTAGCCATAAACCAGATTTTGAAAACATGACTTTAGAAAAATGAACGATTATAATACCCAGGTCCCATCACCGAATGCAAACGCACATAGGAGGATAGGGGTTTGCCTTATAATCGCAAAACATGCTTGATGTAGTTTAAAAATCAGAACATTTGATATTATAGTAATGTCTAGGGTGTGGAAAAATCCTTTTGAAAATAAATTTATAGATCTTAGCTCGCATAGTGCCTCATCCCACTATGTTGGCTACATAGGTATACAACTGAAAATCTTAAAGGGGTTTTGTATTGGAAGTTGGATTTCCATCAATGAGCCTGGGCTAAGGATCTTCCCAGTCTGATTCGGAACCCCCAGCTAGGTTCTTGGATCCCGTTTGGCTCCTTTAAAGCGGCAGGGTCGGTCCACCCTACTTCATGGATTAAAGTAACAGCCTGAACATAACGTCCCTCGGTCTATGTGTAGACTGTCATCTATGTATATTGACCTAGTCTGAGGTGCCTCATCCAACAAACCACATAAGTAAATGCTTGGGCTCCATACCATGGCGTTACCTTTTGCTAGATGGAACGTTAAGTCCCTATCTCTGCGTTCTATAATCCTGTTTTGACTCAATCCAAGTTGTGAGGTTCGCGAGGTCACGTCATACACAAAGCTACGTATTCAAGTCGTGCTTTGATCTTCAACCACAAGGTCCCGCTTTTCAACAAAAGCCTTTATCATTTCTACTTATCATGTCAGACTATCATTCTTTAAAACACAAACTGCTATCCACCAACATACAACCTTTGAACTCGTACGTCTCGAAGTAGGGTGTTAACCAAGAGAATAAATTCTCCACCACCAAATAGAAGTATGTTTAGAAAATGTCAGTCTGCATTTTATAAAATAAAGTGTCAGACACAAAATCCATCAACAAGTCCATTCCGGGAATAAGAATGAAATGAAGGAACTTAATTCCACGTCCCTGCCTGGGAGTGCAAGTCCTTGCAATCCAATACGCTTCAAGTACAGTCAGATAATGCCATCACTTTAACCTCTTAAGGAGCGACACCAAGGCATCGACAAGCTGCCCATTCGATGTGAAGAATATCGGTCTTCAACAATCTTCATCGTCATCTTGATATCAGCATCACGTCATATAATTATTCGGAATGGGTAAAAACCCGGCCTTTTCAAATAATTAGCGCAATTTTAAAAACACAATTACGGAACACGTAGGCTTTCATCCAATCTCCTTCCGTTTTGGATTTGTTAATTAAACTACTTTAAACCCATTCTAAAATTATCTTTAACAAAATCCATATTTTAACTTTTCTCGTTTAAAACACATCCTTTATCAAAGATACTTTAGCCTCAAAACCTCAATTAACTTCCCGTTTTATAACTCGTTATCCAAATCAAGTTTATTTTGAAAACCCTTGATCCATAGTTTTGAATCAAAACGTTATTCAATTCTTTAATCTTAATTAAAGATTATACTTCCTACCTAAGTCTTTACCTTCAATTTCTTCAAATCAAAGATTTGATTAAATCCCAAATTACAATACGAACTTCCACAACTCAATCTCATCAGGTTTCAAGAATGACATTATTGAAGATATCATTCACGACAAAACCTAAATCAACCGATATTGAATATAAGTTACACAGAAATTGTATCTACTTATTTTCGATATCAATTCTCATAAACAACGAATACCATAAGAGGAATAACGATACAATAATAATATCTTCCAAATTTCTCAAATAGTATATGTTTACACCACAAAATTTCATATCAAATATCTGAAGATTATTTCTATCCAACTTATCTCAATCAAATTAGGAAACCCGTATCTTAATTAAAAGATTAATCTGATTCTTTGACATTAGATTTGGATTTAAATACCATCAACTTATCCTCAATATTAATCTCCCTATCTAACTCATACTATAAGCGGAATAACGGTGAACTACATTTTAAATTCCTCAAATAATAAGAGTCATCATCTGCTGAATTAACATTAAACATCCGAAGATTTATCACCAAACATATCCAATAATATAAAATTGAAAACCCCATTTAGTATCAAATAAATCAGTTTAATTACCATATAAAACATTTTCAATACATATTAATCTTCAAAAAAATTCCACCAATCATTTACTTATAGTTCGGAAAATAGTTCGCGAGTTAAAAACTCCAAAATAGATTGCTTTCAAAGAAAGTATTACAATTGTGTTTCAAAGGTGTTACAAAGCGTTACAAAACCGTTATTTTAACTACTTTGATCAAAATATTGTTTATCTTAGCAAAAACTTAAACTTTACAATTCAAAACACTTTCTCATAATTTATACTAATTTTACAAAAAAATTCCATATTTTTAAAACATTTAAAATAGATGTTTATAGTTATGGCCGATGATTGCTCTTGCAACGCCCTTTTCAAAACAGTTTTAAATATAACTTGAAAAATATAGCCCGAAATTAAAATTTGCTTTCACTCATTGGAAAGTTCTCGTAAATAGGAATCAAACGTACTTTGTTTCGTGGAAATCCGATTTAAATTGCAAAAATTATAAGCATTTAAAGTTTATAACTAAAGTACGCGAATTGCCGTTCTGCGACAAACACTATTTTGATTGCAATTCTGCGATACTTCAAAATTCCTTGGAAGACCGTTATATACTTATATAAATCTTTTAAATTGACTTCCCAAATCATTTAGGGTTTAAAACTCAAGTTTTATTTTTCACTAATAAATTAAATACCAATTTATTTCTAAATTCAAATAATTTCAAATTAGATTTTTAATTAACCATCTCATCTGTTGGATCAGTTAGGGATAGCCAGAGAGAAAAAGAAACTATATTTTCCAAATCCAAGCCTAGACACTATCCTCTCTGTCATCCTTGAATGTTCCAGTATTTATTTATTTATTTAAAGAGACTTTATCACAAATTATCATCCTTCAACTTTAAAAAAAAAAAATTGCTTCTAATTACGAAGGAGAATTGCCGATCACCAATGTAATACCATAATTGATGCGTCATGGGTGTGCGAAACAACAACCATTATAAATATTCATAGCAACCATCGTATAATTAAATAACAACTGTGCACAAGCGTTATAACACTAACGCTTAATTGTTTGTGCGTTCTAAACTAGATAACATCATCCATCATAGCAAACATCATACATGCAATCATTAAATCAAGCAACAACAAAACCTTTAAAAGTTCAGTTTTTCTCACCCCGTGAAGTCCAAGCTTTTGCCTAAGGGTCCGTGGCTCCTAGTCTTGCCCTCCTTTCTCCTTTTCTTCCTTTTCCTTTGCTTTATTTTTTTATATTTTTTTATTAATGATTTTCGGCCATGGCCATGAGCTTAAGGGAGAGGGAGGAAGAAGAAGATGGAAGTGAGATTAAAGTGGAGGGGAAGGTCCTCTTATAGCTTAGAAAGTCACATGAATTGGTGACATGACACAACTCTAAGGGAAGAGAAATGAATGGCTTAGATTCATCCTTATCCATATGCATACTTATCCAAAAATGTACTTTCTCATGTGCTTTCTCATCGACCTTCCGATCTCATTTCGGAGTATCGAACAATAACGGTTTTCGGAAATTCTTCAACCATATTGTCTGGTTTCTAACGTACTTCAACCCTATGTGTTCAAATCCAAAATCGGAGTTCGTTTGGATTTTTAAATAATTGATTTTAATTTTGTTTTCTTAATAACTTTCTATATTCGATACGGGATTTCCCCGGACTTCATACACAGCTAATATTCTATGTTCTAAATTTTTCTGGATAGGTCTCAGGTTCCAGTTTTGCCGTTAAGACTATCAAATTCCAATTTTCGTCAAAATTAGTTCAAATTTTGGCCTTTTCTTTTTTCTTTTCCCCATATGGATGACGTTTTACGCGAAACTTCCCTGAGTACTAAAATTCACTATTCTGGATCCAACGGAGGTGGTCTCACGATCTAGCGATATTTCGTTCTCAAGATTTCCTCAAAATCGTATGTTTTTAGTTTAAATTTTGATTCTTTTACGAATTTAACATATCTAACGGATGCCATTTTTGATGTAACATGGTTGGTTACCAAATTTCATCATTCCGAATTTTCTGAAACTGATTTCATCGAAATCCGAGTTCATTAGCTACTAGTTCCTAAAGAAACAACTATTTCTTAAGAGAAATCGATATTAAATTGGTTTCGAAATTTCTGGGTCGTTACATTCTCCCCCACTTAAAATGATTTCGTCCGCGAAATCGAAGTCGGAACTAAGGGTCGTATACTTAACCAATACCTTGATTATTAACCTTTGAGCTTTGTTCGTTAACTACACTATTTAACTTTATATGTTTATTCATTGGACATAGAACTATATAATATACCTTTTTATAACTGCAAACACCAAAAAAAATTCCTTTATTCTTATCTTTCCTGGAGTAACTATAAATATACCTACTTAGGTCCAACCTATTTCCTTCTTTTATCTGCTGATAAATCCTTCTCTTTTGTTTTTGACTCATTATCTTAGGTTTAATTCCAAATAGACCACAGTTATTTATACCCTACAACTTTTAATATTTTAGCAAAAACTTTTATAATATTTTTAGCAAATACCTCGACTGTCCAAAATCGTCAAGAATCTAAATTTCTTAACTAGTTAAATTAATCAACACATCCAACAATCAATCAATGGATTAAATTTTTCAAAACATAACTTTCATCAAAATGTATATCCCTTTTTTTACGAAAGTATACTTTTGGACAATATTATTTCATTTATCCATAAAAACTAGGTTAGACTGCTTTGTTCAAGTGTTTAGAAACACATATCGATACATTGAGCTCTTACTGCACCGACCAATGTTCATAACCCACCCAACAAATTAATCCAACACAAAACCATTTATATATCAAATTACAAATACGTCTCTTATATATATATATATACACACACTCACACACAACTCATTATAGGGTATTACTAACCCTATCTCTAATGAGTTACTTATTCTAGGATACTATTGATCCTATCTCAGACACGTTTGTATCCCACAGAGTAAAGGTTTATCTAACCAAAGCTTCGATACCAGGTCTGACGACCCGCACTTCCACCTACTTCAATCCGATCAATATAACGAGACCCACATCGATTTGAGGTATGCAAAAGTAGGTTTCGTTAGAGTTAAACAAAGCAAACACAGCGGAATACAAAGCTCACCGCAGAACAAATAAAATATAATAAGAATATATTATTGCAGCAGAAACATTTTTAAATACAAATTTGATTTTACATACCATTACTCCATAAAGACTTAACATAATATACCGATAATAGAGTACGTCCGGCCTTTATATGAAACTCCAGGTCTTCAAGCTTGAACCCGATCTCTAAAACTGAAAAACAAACTAATAGACTGCCCGTGTGGAAATTGTGGGCACCCGCAATTTGCAAGGGAAAAACAAACTACGACTCATTCATGAGACTGGTGTGAGAAAACTTTATTAAATAATCTTATATTTAGCCTTATTTTGAATAAGGTATCTCAGGACCACGCCGCATGTCGCGGAACGGGTTTCCTCCCAAGTATACGTGCACAACCATAGCAACCAAAACCAAACATATTAACCATAAACCAGATTTGAAAACATGACTTTAGAAAAATGAACGATTATAAGCCCCAGGTCTCATCACACAATTCAAGCGCACACCAACGGACATGGGTTTGCCATATAATCGCAAAACATGCTTGATATAGTTTAAAAATCAAAACATTTGATATTATAATAATATCCAGGGTGTGGAAAAATCCTTTCGAAAATAATTTTATAAATCTTAGCTCGATAGTGCCCCATCCCAATATGTTGGCTACATATACAACTGAAAATCGTAAAGGGATTTCGTATTGGAAGTTGGATTTCCATCAATGAGCCTGGGCTAAGGATCTTCCCAATCAGATTCGGAACCCCCAACTAGGTTTTAGGATCCCATCTGGCTCCTTAAGAGAGGCAGGGTCGGTCCACCCTACTTCGTGGATTAAAGTAACAGTTTGAACATAACGTCTCTCGGTCTGTGTGTAGACTATCATCTAGGTATATTGACCTAGTCCGAGGCGCCTCATCCAACAAACCACATAAGTAAATGCCTGGGCTCCATACCATGGCGTTACCTTTTGCTAGATGGAAAGTTAAGTCCCTACTCCTGCGGTCTATAATCCTGTTTCGGCTCAATCCGGGTTGTGATGTTCGCGAGGTCACGTCATACACAAAGCTCCGTATTTAAGCCATGCTTTGATCTTCAACTACAAGGTCCCACTTTTCAACAAAAGCCTTGATCATTTCTACTTTTCATGTCACACTATCATTCTTTAAAACATAAACTGCTATCCTCCAACATACAACCTTTGAACTCATGCATCTCAAAGAAGGGTGTTGAGTAAGAGAATAAATTCCCCGCCACTAAACAAAAGTATGTTTAGTAAACGTCGGTCTGTATTTTAAAAAATGCACTGTCAGACACGAAATCCATCAACAAGTCCATTCCGGAAATAGGAACGAAACCGAAGGAACTTGATTCCACGTCCCCGCCTGGGAGTGCAAGTCCTTACAATCCGATACACTTCAGGTACGGTCAGATAATGCCATCACTTTGTAACGACCCGGGGATTTTGCGATCCTGGATATCGGCATACAACACTATGTTGACTATTCAAGCATCGAAAACACCGGATAGCCCATGAAAGAATTAGAGGGTGAGGATAGATAAGATAGAAACTTAGAATAGAAGAAGAAAAAGAGTACACACATCAGAGTAACACAAATCTCACAGCAGAACGAACAATATACAATAGATACATAAATTTAAAATAAAACCAGTATATGTATACAGTAACATTATCAGAGTACAACACTTACAACACAGCGGAAATAACAATAGCTATAAAATCTTGAAGCCTCCTACTCCAACTCTTCAAGTATCTGTAAATCCCGACCACTTGACTGCCCGTACAAAATTGGGCACCCAAGAGTTCAGGGAAAACAAAACAAAATAAACTATGGGTCAGTCATGTGACTGGTGTGAGTAAACTCAAATCATTTGATTTAACTTTCAAAAATCTTTTTGAAACAAAGGATAATCATAAGACCGATCCACACATAAACTCGAATGGTTGTTACCTTATGATAACCCAAAATATTTCTAAAACGATACTTGTCTGATATTATAATAATGTCTAGATCAAGTAAATAGAAATCTAGCAGAAATGCTTGCATCTAACGTTCTACATATATAATATACAATTAAAACCATGGTCTCTTATTTGGGGAATGGATTCCAACTATGACAAGGTATGGATCCACCTTCCGCTCAGTGTGCTCTAAAAGCGATACACTGGAGTTCAACAAGAACATCTTGTAACACGGCCACACATGATCGACCATTCATTTCTCTTGAATGTATCGAATATATTGTAACCTATGGTTGGTATACCAACATAACCATTCCTGGGAGATACAGAATTGAAAGAAGTAACAAATGAATATTCTCTAGATGATGACAATATACCCTAATTGGGTGCGGCCCACTTAGCCATGTTGCCTACCCGATTTCTGTCATTTCCTAGTTGATGAGGCTTGAGGTCATAACGTATCTTTTAACAGATCACTCCTTCATTTACTTTGAATGTCACATCGTCATACCCATCAAATCACAAATTGATTCCCCCAAAAATATCATGGGTATAAAGTAAGGGTGGGCATAAACCGCACCGCAATGCGGAAACCGCCCAGACCGAACCGCAAAAACGGTGCGGAAAACCGCACCGAATTCTCTCTCTAAAGCAAACAACCCAAACCGAACCGACTCGCATGATACGGTTCGGCTGTGGTTTGAACTTTTACCAAACCGTATTAAACCGAACCGAACCGCATAACTACACCGACAATGTTATGATAAAAAAATTAACAAATTCCTATCTAATTTTTAATTTAACGCTATATATTCTATTTTCAACGTTGATGTAGTTACATTAATTAAAGATAACACTATGTGTTTTAACCTTCAGATGACACAACGTCATAAAATCGTAAATTATTTGTTGATGAAAGTAATTTTCTTGTTTCATATTTAATACGGGTTCAAACCGGACCGAACCAAAACCGAACCGTATTACATCAAAACCAAACCGAACCGTTTGAACGGTCAGTATAATGGTTTGTATTTTTGATCAACCGTTTGATGCGGTGCGGAAGCGGTTTGAGCTTCAAACCGCACCGAACCGAACCGCGCCCACCCCTAGTACAAAGCTAAGAGAAACGAATTCCTCCGCCACTAATGTAAATACATTTGAAATGATCAACTTGCGCGATCTACCAGATATACTCTGTCAGACATTCGTCCATTCAAGTTGTCCTGGGACTAGACAAATCGAAGGCACTATTCAGTACATCCATCTTAGGCAATCTCTACCTAAGATTTATACAATAGCCCTTGCACTTTACTCCGTCTTCAATATATTCAACATACTTGGTTTGCAACGCTTATGCCATTACAGAGTGGTTCTTCGGATAATAATCCAATCGATCTCTCCATATTAACAACGTAAAAATGGTCAAAAACATTGATAGTTGGTGATTTAACTATCAAATGAAAACACGTGTGCAAACAACAATCTTATTTCCAATTGGAATTTCTATTAATCAATCATCATATATATATATATATTCATATTTCCTTATTTTCTATATTCAGAAAATATATGTTATGAACATTGGAAAACATTCCCATTTCTTATTTTCTATATTAGAAAATGTTTCTGGTTCTTGTTGGAAAACATTTCCAAAAACTCCTACATTTGGATTTAAAGCGATGTTTAAATAAAACATCGCTATGCCAACTCAAAACATTTCACTTATTAACTAAATTCACTTAACCAATCCTCACTGTCGAACCTTAACCATTCCTTAGTTACAAACGAAGCCAATCAAGTTGGGGTATAACTACCTCTCAGACCTTAACTGAACAACATTTCTAACTTCGAAACAGACATGGTTCACCTTTTAAACCTTTAACAAACTTCCTAACGTAACTCTCTTTCGAATAAATCTCTATTCGATAACTCTTTCCTTCGAATAAACTATATTTGATAATCTCTCTTCGAATAGCCATATTTGATTAACTCTATTCAATTAACTCTAATCGATTTACTCTTATCAGTTAGCTCTATTTGATTAACTCTATCCTATTAACTCTATTTGATTAACACTATTGGATTAACTCTAACAATTCTCTTATCAATTAACTCCTATGAAATAAACTATTTCGATTAACTCCTTTCGATTTACTATATTCGAAAATTCCTTTCTATTTACTATATTCGATAATTCCTTTAACTCTATTCGAATAAACTATATTTGATTAATACCTTAAACTTTATTCAAATAAACTATATTCGATTAATTCCTTAAACTCCATTCGAATAAACTATATTCGATTAATTCCTTTTGAATAACTAATATTCGATAACTCCTTTTGAATAACTAATATTCGATTACTGCTTTCGAATAAACTATATTTGATTTAGTTCTATCGATTAAATCTATTTGATTAACTCTACGTCCATATTCAGTTTCAAATATCGATGTTGAAATCGATTCTTAATTCTCTATATAAGTCCTGACTTATATATTCTATTTATCCAATTATAAACATTTTATTTAGCTTATAAAGTATTATTTATAAATTAATCTTCTTACTTTATCTGTTAAAACAAATTTCTCTTAAATGTTCACTTTGAATTCATATTCTATTATACCCGTCTGCGAAGCACGGGTCTAAACCTTCCTAGTGTAAAATTCTCTTTTTATATAATTCTATTCATTTTTCAAGTGTTTCCTTTCTATAATCTATTTATTTTTGAAATAAATATTTCCTTTATAATTCTATTTATTTCCTAAATAAATATTTCATTTAATTCTATTTATTTTCTAAATAAATATTCCTTTTACATTTGTTTTACAAATATTTTCCTTTTCTATTCTATTTATTTAAAAAATAAATATTCCTTTTATAACTCCTTTGATTTTATAATTATTTTCTTTTATAAAATCCTTTTCCTTTTATATATAAAATCCATTGATTTTATATAAATAATTTATTTTCCAAATACACTTTGAAAATTCCCTTTTCTACATTCCAATATTTCTTACGGTATTTAAAATACACAAATAACAATGATCGATATCATTCAACACACGTAATCAACATAGATTATATATCACATCATATATTACAATATATGAAAAACAGTAAAATAAATGTTGAGGAATCCAGTTGGATCCTTCCAACCTGTTTCCCTGCATCCACAGATGTTAAAAAATATATTTAACATCAACTTCATTTCAGTATGAAGTATTCTGATCAATAGAATCAATATATATTTAACGATATATATATATATATATATATATGTAATTTCAACCAACTAACTAGCAGTTCATCCAAACAGTCAACACACAACAATCAACCAAAATTTATCAGTTCTAAAAATACGTTATAAAAATATAACTGTGCAGAGTTAGTGAGATTTACATTGGACGATCATCGTTAATAACGATAACCATCGCTTGATTCAGACAGACAATTTATTTTGCTATAAATTGTAACGAGCTCCAATCGACTCCCAGTCAGTTCCATCGTGTAGTCCTCGTCCACATGATCCCAACGGATCTGACCGTTTGAAATTCTGATGCCGTATGATCAAGATATTGTAATTAAAAGTTTTCACAAACATTTAAATTAAATTAAACCAACTATTTTAGTTATTGGGACTTTACCCTTTTGTTTCCCCGGCCCATGTTCCTTCTTACCCAACCCGTTATATCATCTTCCCCAATTCTGCCGTACTTCCTGCTCCACGTCCTCTTTACCATAACAACCCATAACCGTATCCCTTCATCAACAATCCTTCCTCTCTCTCCTCCACTAAAAATCAAAACAATTATACCAAACTTCTCCTTGCCGACCCCTCTTCCATTCCCTACTACTCATGTTCAACTCGCGCCTGATTTTGTCACCGCGTCAAACAGCCTCAACTCGAACCCAACACAGAAGTCGCGACAGCTTTTAACTTCAAAACTCACCAAAACTTCAAAATCGAATCTACTTCTGGATACAAACAAGAATCCACCACTACATCTTCATTTAATCGCCTCAATGCTTCACATCGCCAAGCCCTAGGCGTCGCTGTAGAAAAAGGTGACATCCAGATTGACTTCGAACCCTATGAAAGCTATACGAGATTGGTGCCAATACTGATAGAAGTTCATATATATGTATACTAAAATTTATAGATTTAACTTGATTTTATTTTGGATTTTCTTTGATTTTCTTAAGTGGGTCTTCGTGTTTGAGAAAGGAGGATGGTGGCAGCTAAGAAAATGGACGGAAGAAAATGAGTTAGGTTACGAAAATTTTAAGGGTATTATATATATAAAGGAGATTTGGATATGTGGTTATATTTAAGATCATGTGTCTGTTGGGAGGCCAAGGATTTCGTTTGGTGTCGTAGAAATAGGGTACCGTTCTATATGAAACTCCGTTCAAGTACAAATTGCAACAGGCAGAAATAAAAATACCATTATGTTAACCAATGTGCCAGGATCCCCAAAATATAATAATATCGGTAGATTAACTCATATTGTGGAACCCTAAAATATTGATATAGGGTGCAAAATACTCCAAATAAAAAGTTGTGTATTTAATTAATTAAAAATTACAGTAAAATTCTAAAAATTAAATTATCACTACGTCTCAAAGGGCTTGTCTAAATTCGAGGCCAATATTTAATTATAATTAAATATATCGTTATGGTTGATAACAATTCCATAATGACTTTTCTAAAATTTGATTTGGACATATCTCAGAATCTACACGACGAAATCCGGATTTTCCTCTTCCATTATAAAAATATAGTTCACCAGCTCCGAACGTTTCTTGTTTCACAGAAATCCGACTTAAAACGGATTCTGTATATTCAATTGAAGTTCAAATCGCCAAATTACGAATTGCCGCGTCATTTCGAGCTCGATTATATTTATAATATTATTATACGTTCAAACTTCGTTTATATAATATATTCGTGAATATAATTCAACTCTAAACTGAATTATATATTTTAAATAATCCAAATTACACAATATTGTGAATTCCATTATTTTTTATTATTTCTGAATTAAGTATATTATTCTATTATTTATATTAATTAAATAATCCATATATTTTAATTAAACACCCATTATATTCTCTAAATCACTGTTTATATAATTAAATAAATTAATTATTATATCGCTAAAATACGGGACATTACATTCTTCCTCCCTTAAAAATAATTTCGTCCTCGAAATTGCTAAGGTAGAAAACAAACCCTATTAACTGGGTTAAAAATTATTTGTTTACTTCTTTAACTTCAGTTTCAACTGAACCACTTAATTCCAATTAAAATGTTAATTAATTCTTATCAACGAAAATTTTCAAAAATCCTGAAAATTTTCTAACACCCTTATTTCTGAAAAATTTCGCCAGCATCTCCTTTGTACTGGTCAATTCGTACAACTACAACTCGCCTCTCTAGGCCTTCTCCAACCCAAAAGAAAATCAAACAGCCAAGCGGCTCGCCAATTCAGCTCATAAATCTCATGCTTATACCAAATATACACTTGTACCTTTTTGTCGGGCATATCAACTTTATCACTTTCACCTGTTATCGATTTAACATATATCATTGTCATCCCAATCAAATTCCAATTTGTTTTTATCCATAAATCAAATCATAGGCTTATACCCATGTCAAACTTCATTTCAAATTCGAGTTCCAATCTCGATTTCAAACTCTAACTCACCAACCCAATACCATTTCAGATTCTTATC
This sequence comes from Allium sativum, assembly GCA_030737875.1. Taxonomy (NCBI): domain Eukaryota; kingdom Viridiplantae; phylum Streptophyta; class Magnoliopsida; order Asparagales; family Amaryllidaceae; genus Allium; species Allium sativum. Next base: position 357,645,801 of record CM060922.1, on the reverse strand, counting down.
TCACAATCCAAAATCTGATTCTACTTGATATATTATATTCCAATTTACTTTCCCATATTTCCATTCAATTTGGTTTTATTTTAAAACAATCTCTTCCTGGAAGTTTTAAACAACTTAGCTTTTCAAAATCAAAAATTCCTTCACGGAATTCAAAACAACTTGCTTTTCTCAAAACAATTCAAAAACAATTTCTTTGGTGGTAATCCGTCACTTACCACTCGAAAATGACACTAACGATGTGGCCATCATCATCAGGGTTATTTTTCAGCTATCGAAGTGAGTTCAATACTACAACAATTTCAAAAATTTATCTTAAAACACTTCTATTTTGAAATCAATTTCAAAACACCCTTCACAATGTTGTAAAACAATTTAAAATCTCCCAGGATTTTAAAATTCTCATATATTAGCTCCAAATCCATTTACAGACACCTTTCCAAATTTCCAGGGTTTTAATTTCAGTTCTGATTTTAACTTCAGATTTAATTCATCTGATTCCACGTATTTCACTTATACTAATTCTGATTGGTTATTTACATAACCAATTAATTTATAATCTTACTCGATTATAATAACAACCAATATATCCAATATATTATAATATTTCCAATATATATATTTTCTTTATATAAAAATATATTTGGGTAAAATTATGTCATTACCCCCTTTTCAAAACATATCGTGTCGACCCATCGTATTCGAGTGTTTATAAACTCCTACCGATACAGTGGATCAAACTGATCAACCAAAACCCATAAACAACTCAACCAATAAATCTCCATAATATAAAACAATTTTTTTATATCAATAAAAAATACGCGCTCGTATATATACACTCAAACTCAATCTAGGGTATTACTAACCCCATCTCTACTGAGTCACGCCACAGAAACAAGGTAATTACTTAACCTTAAGCTCTAATACCACTGTAACGACCCGAGGATTTTGCGATCCTGGATATCAGCATACAACACTATGTCAACTATTCAAGCATCGAAAACACCGGATACTCCATGAAAGAAATTAGAGGGTGAGGATAGATAAGATAGAAACTTAGAATAGAAGAATAAGAAGAACACACACACCAGAGTAACACGAATCTCACAGCGGAACGAACAATATACAATAGATACATAAGTTTAAAATAAAACCAGTATATGTATACAGTAACATTATCAGAGTACAACACATACTACACATCGGAAATAACAATAGCTATAAAATCTTGAAGCCTCCTGCTCCAGCTCTTCAAGTATCTTTAAATCCCGACTACTTGACTGCCTATACAAAATTGGGCACCCAAGAGTTCAGGGAAAACAAAACAAAATAAACTATGGGTCAGTCATGTGACTGGTGTGAGTAAACTCAAATCATTTGATTTAACTTTCAAAAATCTTTTTGAAACAAAGGATAATCATAAGACCGATCCACACATAAACTCGAATGGCTGTTACCTTATGATAACCCAAAATATTTCTAAAACGATACTTGTCTGATATTATAATAATGTCTAGATCAAGTAAATAGAAATCTAGCAGAAATGCTTGCATCTAACGTTCTACATATATAATATACAATCAAAACCGCGGGCTCTTATTTGGGGAATGGATTCCAACTATGACAAGGTATGGATCCACCTTCCGCTCAGTGTACTCTAGAAGCGATACACTGGAGTTCAACAAGAAAATCTTGTAACTCGGCCACACATGACCGACCATTCATTTCTCTTAAATGTATCGAATATATTGTCACCTACGGTTGGTATACCAACATAACCATTCCAGGGACATACATAATTGAGAGCAGTAACAAATGAATATTCTCTAGATGATGACAATATACCCTAATTGGGTGCGGCCCACTTAGCCATGCTGCCTGCCCGATTTCTGTCATTTCCCAGTTGATGAGGCTTGAGGTCATAACGTATCATAAAATAGCCTGGGACAAAGTTTGCAAACCTAAGAAATTTGGCGGCTTAGGTCTCAGAAATATTAGAGACATTTCTGAGGTTTGCAAATTTAAGTTGTTTTGGAAATTTGTTGAGGGTAAATCTCTTTGGGCTTGGTGGATGAAAGCCAAGTACCTCAAAAATAAGAATTTTTGGATTATTAAGAAAGACAATCAACATTCTTATGTTTGGAAGAACATTCTTGATTATAGGGAAAGGGGTAGAAAATTAATTGTTAGAAATATAAGAGATGGTAACCATACTAGTATGTGGTTTGATCTCTGGATAAATGGAAATTCACTTATTAATCTCCTAGGTTGGAAAAATCTGTGTATTTTAGGGGGTATTAATGATAAAGTGGACAATATTATTGCCAATAATTGTTGGAGCTTTCATAGTTGTATTGCTGCTTCTATCTATAAAGAAGCTATCAGCAGCATCAAAATTGATCAAAACGGTTTCAAAAATGATTGGGCTTGGAAATTAAGCTCTAAAGATAATAATTTCTCTTTTAAAAAAATGTGGGAATTTATTAAAGGGGGGAAAGTTGAGGTAGATTGGCACAAAGTTATTTGGTGTAAATCAAATTGCCCAAAAATGGCTCACTGTACTTTTTTTGCTCTCCTTAATAAGTTACCTACTAGGGATAGGTGTTGTAAATGAGGTAAAAATTTGGATAATATTTGTTTGCTTTGTAAAAAAGATTTAGAAAGCTCCAAGCATTTATTCTCTGATTGTGAATATTCCCAGTACATATGGTATAATGCCAAAGGTTCTTTGGCATTCAATCAATATATTCCTACATTGGATATTAGAAGCAGTATTGATTATATATTGAAACATTTCAAGCCCAAGACAATTTTTTTATTAAGGCTTGTATTTTCCTTACTGCTGTGGTGTTCTACATTAGGAAAGAGAGAAATGAAAGACTTCATTTCAATAAATTTATGAGCAGCTCTAAATTATGGAGGAACATTCATGCAAACAGTCAAATTATTTTGAAAAAAGCAAACAGACAGAAGACTGAATGCACAGTTTATCAAGGGATTACTAGAAAGGATGATGATTGTAATAAGCATGTTGAAGATTTCTTACTTAATGGCAAGCAAAGCTTTACAAGCTTAATATCCACAATCGAACCACATATTCTGGAGAGGAGAGAAATGCAGGCAACAAGTACAAATCCAATTACTCTGACTTCCTACCTTGGGAAAATCATCTCAAACCAGATAACAGACTTCAAATATGCAAGGGAAGGGTCCTGATTAATCTCAATAATCAAAGAAATTTATTTGATAATTTGAACAGTAATAGTTGGTGTTTACCTGTTATAGGTATCAGAGATAATTTTCTATCCAGGAGTGATTCAGATATTAATCAAAACAGGAATTGCAACCTCGGTTTCCTTGCTAATGTGAGACCTAGAACTGATCACAAAATTTATTTCTGTAAGGGAAGTAAACAGGTTACTAATTTTTGTCATCCAGTTTTATGCCAAAATTTGGACTCTAATTACTTTTTACCTGAATCAGTAAAAGGCCACTTCAGTAGTGATCCAGAGCTTCACAATATCCTGGAGAACAATAAAGCCCACTGGTAATCTCATGTGGATAATCATAATACAAAGGATATCGATAAAGACAGAATCTTTCTGCATAAAGTTGGGGATAATCACTATAAAAGCAGGATTAACAACCAAATTTATCACTTATCTTGCTGGGAAGAAGGAGAGAGCAGCGGTAGTAATTTAATACAAGTAAATATGAGCTCCAAGAATCACAGAGATGAATACAAGAGCTTATTGAACACGAAAATGAGTAGATCTGAAGTTTATACCACCAAAAGACCCGAAGATATGGATTTCATAGACTCAAGCAGTCACAAAGTTCTCAAGAGGAAGTTCAAAGACAGAGAAGAGAACGTCTGGAAGCCTCCATGATGATTTCCACGATTAGAGATTGAAAATGACGAAGTCCTTTCTCGTTCGCCATTTTTGAGTGTTTTGAGGTAGAGAACGATTGAGAATTTGTGGCGGCTGGGGTAAATCTCTTTGGGCTAGGTGGATGAAAGCCAAGTACCTTAAAAATAAGAATTTTTGGATTATTAGGAAAGACAGTCAACATTCTTATGTTTGAAAGAACATTCTTGATTGTAGGGATAAGGGTAGAAAATTAATTGTTAGAAATATAAGAGATGGTAACCATACTAGTCTGTGCCCTGGATATATGGCAATTCACTTAGTAATCTCCTCGGCTGGAACAATCTGTATATTTTAGGGGGTATTAATGATAAAGTGGACAATATTATTGCCAATAATTGTTGGAGCTTTCATAATTGTATTGCTGCTTCTATCTATAAAGAAGCTATCAGCAGCATCAAAATTGATCAAAACAGTTTCAAAGATGATTGGGCTTGGAAATTAAGCTTTAAAGATAATAATTTCTCTTTTAAAAAGATGTGGGAATTTATTAAAGGGGAGGAGGTTGAGGTAGATTGGCACAAAGTTATTTGGTGTAAATCAAATTGCCCAAAAATGGCTCACCGTACTTTTTTTGCTCTCCTTAATAAGTTACCTACTAGGGATAATTGTTGTAAATGGGGTAAAAATTTGGATAATATTTGTCTTCTTTGTAAAAAAGATTTAGAAAGCTCCAAGCATTTATTCTTTGATTGTGAATATTCCCAGTACATATAGTATAATGCCAAAAGTACTTTGGGATTCAATCAATATATTCCTGCATTGGATATTAGAAGCAGTATTGATTATATATTGAAACATTTTAAGCCCAAGTCAAATTTTTTTTATTAAGGCTTGTATTTTCCTTACTGCTGTGGTGTTCTACATTTGGAAAGAGAGAAATGAAAGACTTCATTTTAATAAATTTATGAGCAGCTCTTAACTATGGAGGAACATTCATGCAGACAGTTAAATTATTTTGAAAAAAGCAAACAGACAGAAGACTGAATGCACAGTTTATCAAGGGATTACTAGAAAGGATGATGATTGTAATAAGCATGTTGAAGATTTCTTACTTAATGGTAAGCAAAGCTTTTATAAGCTTAATATCCACAATCGAGCCACATATTCTGGAGAGCATAGAAATGCAGGCAACAAGTACAAATCCAATTACTCTGACTTCCTGCCTGGGGAAAATCATCCCAAACCAGATAACAGACTTCAAATCTGCAAGGGAAGGGTCCAGATTAATCTCAATAATCAAAGAAATTTATTTAATAATTTGGACAGTAATAGTTGGTGTTTACCTGTTATAGGTATCAGAGATAATTTTATATCCAGGAGTGATTCAGATAGTAATCAAAACAGGAATTGCAAATCTGATTTCCTTGCTGATGTGAGACCAGAACTGATCACAGAATTTATTTCTATAAGGGAAGTAAACAGGTTACTAATTTTTGTCATCCAGTTTTATGCCAAAATTTGGACTCTAATTACTTTTTACCTGAATCAGTTAAAGGCCACTTCAGTAGTGATCCAGAGCTTCACAATATCATGGAGAACAATAAAGCCCACTAGTCATCTTATGAGGATAATCACAATACAAAGGACATCGATAAAGATAGAAGGTTTCTGCATAAAGTTGGGGATAATCACTATAAAAGCAGGATTACCAACCAAATTTATCACTTATCTTGCTGGGAAGAAGGAGAGAGTAGCGGCAGCAATTTAATACAAGTAAATCTGTGCTCCAAGAATCACAGAGATGAATACGAGAGCATATTGAACACGAAAATGAGTAGACTGAAGTTTATACCACCAGAAGACCCGAAGATATGGATATTGTAGACTCAAGCAGTCACAAAGTTCTCAAGAGGAAGTTCAAAGGCAGAGAAGAGAACATCTGGAAACCTCCATGATGACTTCCACGATTAGAGATTGAAAATGATGGAGTCCATTCTTGTTCGCCATTTTTGAGTGTTATGAGGTAGAGAACGATTGAGAGTTTGTGGCGGCTAGGGTTTGTGTTTACCTAGCCTTATGTTGTATTCATTCAGGTTGCTACCCGATAGCTTGGGCCTTGGGCTTTTTATCTGTTCCAAAAAAAAATCACCTGAATTTTTTGGTATGTACATGTTTTATTTAATAATGAATTTTCGTGATTTTTTAATATTTTTTTAATGAATTTTCGAAAAATAGGGACCTAATTTACAATAAGTTTAGCACCGGATGAGTGCCTAATTTTGAAACTTAATAAGGACCTGTGAAAAACGGACCCATTCTTTTAAGGGGGTTTAGATTGTATTGTCCTGGTTTTTGACTGATTTGTTAAATGATAATTATAGATTACATCCGTGATTTATTCAATTTACTAATATTGGATTTGAATAATCGTTTGTCTAAAAGTCCTATATATTTTAAATTGATAAATTTATTTATATAAACAAATGAATGAATGCTGGGCATTGGCTTTACTTTTAAGCTTGCTAAATTCATGAAATATAACATGTAATAGCTTGAATTATTTAGGGTCAGAGTATGGTTTATAAGGCATTTTGTACACATTGTACACATATACATGTGCATTACATAGACTAACCTGCATTTAGGCCTAGAAGAATCAATGAGAATAACCTACAACAAACACTCCATTCCTGTCAACATTTGCTGCAGCTAGCTAGCACCCTAGCACTTCTTTCCAAATTAATATGTAGGCAAGTAAAGAAAAATTAATATGCACTCCATTCCAGAATTTATAACGCCTTAGTAATTTCTATGTAGATTTTTTATGGATTTGTGATGTAATATACAATTAACTTTTTTTCAATAAAAATAGATAAATCAAAAGAAGTCCATCACAAATTTATCACAAGTTTATCATAGATTTGTAATTTTGTTTCTCTTAAGAAAAAAATAAGAGATGTGTTTGTTATTAGTTATTACGAATATAAAATTCAACACAAATTTATGACAAATTTGTTATGATAAATTTTTCTGAACAATCTATAATAATTATATTTTAAAAATTATTGAAAACATTTATCATAAATCAATGTGTCACATTTTTGTGATGGATGCATATACAACTAAAGAAAGAAAAAGAAAGAATTATATAAAGAAATTCATGGTATATATGTCAAAATAACATAGGAACCGATACAATGGATATAACTGATCTGTCCCATTTGTGACGTTATAGCAGATAAATCTGCATACAATAATATCACATGGGCGGCAAAATAAATAATATCCCACGTTTCCAAAAAAGTATATTATATTCGCGCCCTTCCTACCCTCAGCTCCTCGAAACTTCTTCTAAAACCTAATTTTTCAAGCCGCCATTCCCAAATTTTCAACGCTACAGCCACCAAAATATCATCGACGAAATTCCGATTGTCGGTTAGAAAGTCTACTCAGAACAGATATTCAAATTATCATCAAAATTCCATTTTTCTGTTCAATTGCCTGTCGTGGTTTTGGAAAATAGCGATTTGAATTTCTATAACTGTGGCCATTGAATCCACCGAGCAATCACTTTTCTTATTCTCTTTGAATGCTATGTAAATGAGTCAAAAAAAATTCTCTTATAACAGTAGCAATTTTTAGATGTGATATAGGTTGTTTATGGTTGTTTTGACTTATGCTGTAGCAATTCCTCCCATACATGAAACCATAGGTGCAAATGACCCTTCACTTATTACAACACCAACTATAGGCAGACATGGGATAATGATTCATTGAAACAAAGAGGGGTATGCTATTTAAAATTTGAATATTTATTTTGTATGTTTGTGATATGATGCATGTATTTTTAAATCTCATATTTTCAATACGATGCATGTTATATTATACATCATATTTACAGGCATCTCATGCTTCACCCATCCTCCGTGCATGCCAAAAAAAAAAAAAAATCAGAGTCCATAAAGCAACATATGAGTGATTTTTGGGCGGTAACCTGGTCGGATGTAGATGTTGACATACAAAAAGCTTTATTCGCCGACTACATGGTAATTTTCAACATATAATACATATAAAATACAATACTAGTATGTTTACATTCTATTTCTACGTAAAATATGTATTATTTTCAAAATCTAATAAAAATTTAACAAGAAAGTTAATGTTTTCTTGTTTTGATAATAGATTTTAATAAAATTATACATAGGTGTATAAAAATATCATGCTCATCTCCTACGTCATATTCTGTGACTGCATGGTATTCTGCAATGCTGCTGCTGCAAATAACGACATTAGACATGTAGATACATTTAAACTTTGATTAATAGGCAGGCAAAAATACATGACATGCCAATGCTTTTCTTTGTAATAAAGAAGAAAAATGATTCAGTTGTAAAAAATGTGAAAATTTTGTATGTTTCATTTTTTGCCTCTTCAGTTTCAACATTATTAGTTTCTTATTATATTTGATTTAATTCTTTCTGGGTAACTCCTTTAGTCTCCCACATAAAGGGTAATAATATAGTAGTCCTAATAATTTTGATCTATTGACAGGCCGAATTGATATTTCACTTTCATCATGTACATGCTTTTGTTTTCTTCTTCATATCACATTAATATAGCATTAGAAACCACTGAGCACTATAATATGATATCCTTTTTGGGTTATAAACATCTGAAATAATGATGTCTGCTTTGTATTGTCTATACGTTTTTTGTTTTTCTGGAAGAAAAATAGATAATGATTTTGACTTCTAATGGTTTCATTTTATTTTTTGAGGCAAGGGTCTATTATTCGAATCCAAAGGATGTAACCCTTGCAATGATGAGGGAATCTTCGTCCCGAAAATCCATGCAACAGTACATAAGTATCGTGCATAGGATGAAGGAAAGGGAGAAACATAAAAAGGAACGACCACCATACATACTGGGGCCACAATGGAAATGTTAGATGGAGCCCTGGAAGCATCCTGAAATTATATTAAAGTTCCAAAAAGCATCGATTAGTCGGAATAGCAGCCCACGCCTACATACTGGTGGTTCAATATCCATGGAGGAGACTGGAGAGAAAATGGTAATTCTAAAATAAATTATAATTAGTCTTTTCAAATTATATCCATGCACTGTTTTATGATATCATTTTTTTAGTGTCACCGGGCATCATGTTGACAATAATCTTCATTATCATATTTTTAGTTGATTTGACAAATATTGCAATATCAATTTTCATAAGTATTTTTTTTAAATACTGCAATATTTGACCACTTTAGAAAATAATTAGATTATCCTGACGATGTGTCTTAATAAGTTAACTGGTTTAAGGAATTGATAGATTATCCTGATCAATAAAATCTATTTCGAATTTTCAAAAAAAAAAGGTGGAAGTATTATTGATTGAATCTACATTATTGATTGAATTCACATTATTGATTGAATTCACATCATTGATTGAATTCACATTATTAATTTGAAAGAAGGGAACAATAGCTTTCGGTAGATATTTTAATTCAAATTAGTATATGTTTAACTTAACTTGACGGCATACTGATATTGAATTAAATGAGCATGTTAAAGCATTTAGTATAAACGTTTGCTGACCAAATTATAAACTTCCTGCGACAATGTTAGCAATCTTTTATCTTACGGTACACAAAGTTGGCCAGTGCTTCTAAGATTGTATAAATATTGGCAATACATATAATGCTGTTTATACAAAATATTAATAAGCAGTACACATCAAACAGCTAACGAAAACAAAACTTAAATTGCAAAATGCAAGACAGATAACAAAAAGCAGTATATAAAAAATAGAATTATAAAAACAGAATATAAAGCATAATATAAAACCTGGATATAAAACAGAAATACAAGCTAGTTATAATTTTTTCTGAAGCAAGATACATATTAAACTAACTTTTGAACTCCCTTCAGAAATTTATCATTCCTGCTTCATCATTTTCTATCCTGTTTCATATTCAAGAAAAAAGTAAGTCCTTTAAATCATTGATTAATTTTTCATGAATCACTTCGAGAATCAAATAAAAATTTGACAAGAAAGCTACTATTTTCATGTTGAATAAAATAGCTTTTAATAAAACTATACATACCTATTTAAAAAATCATGCCCTTTTACTCATCTACTGTGTTGTATTCTGCAACTGCATCGTATTCTGCGACTGCGTCATATTCTTCGATGATGATGACGCAAATGATAAAGTAGGTTATGCATATAGTTTTAAAGTTTTTTTTGAAAGTTGTTGTCATTTGTGTAGAAGGAAATAGGAAGTGATGTGATTAGAAAACAAAATGTATAGAAATATAAGACAGATGTATAGAAACAGAAGTAAAATGCAACAAATTATGAGGAATAAAAATATATGTTATAAATTGTTGACAAGAATGATATAAATTGTTGACAAGAATGACTTTTTTATATTCCACTTTTAAGAGTAAGGATCGAATTAAAAGATCTTGGTCGAGACTATTTTGTTGATGTATTCACACATCTTTCTCTATTGTTTATAAACTGAATTAGTTAAATATGAATTTCAACATGTTTGTATAGTTACTGTTTTAACCTGCAAATTTGCATATGAGAGTGGTTCACTTCATTTTCAATTCTATTTGTGTTCACATTAAACATATCTTTGTGAGATAAAAAGAATTTACATGGTGTCCTTTTGAAATTCTGAAAATATTTTTATCCATCAACGAAATTTCATTGTCGGTTTATAATTACCACCGTTATCATCACCCCAACCATCCATCAATGGGTTTCCCAAAACATGAAAAACAACGATTTGTATGTTAACCTTCAAATTGGTTGTTTTCCAAAAAATATGTTCATCGTATGCTTTTTGTTTGGAGGAAAAGCTAAAGTAAAAAATGATAAATCGTGTAGGAGTTATATATATTTAGCTATCAGATGCACGTACATTCAATTTATACTTACATATAAAGGGCGTTAACTTGGTATGAATAATTTAGAGGAGCAAGACAAATGTATTGCTAGTGGTACACCATACATGAAAGTAATGACCATCACAGGAGCCACATGTTTAGACCACATAAATGAGTATCCTTACATATGAAGCAATAGTTGGGGTTGCTTCATTAAATTATTGTTTGATTATTAAAAGAGATCTGCATGGGTATCTTACAAATGACATGCATGTATGCAAAATTCCACGCTTGCTGTGTCTAGAGAGTGAGATGAGTTCTGTCATTTGATATCAACTTTATTGTTGTTAGGTCCCTTTCATACTTTTATTAAGTATTACTGGTTTTCTTCAATATTAAATTTACAGAAAATAGAAATTAAGAAAAATTTCACCTGCATTTTTGATTGAAAAGCACAAAATTTAAATCTGGCATACTGAGTGTTGTGTTAATGTGGCATCAGATACAAAAAACTTTACACAGAGTATCAAATTAAATGTTGTATAAACTTTAATGGTATATGAACCCAACATTATAAATGTATAATGATATATTAATTTGACATTTTCTTTACTGTAAAAATGAATGCTATTTTGGTTCATCAATTTAATGAAGTTTGTCCAATGCTAACTTTGGGAAGACACCTTAACTGCGTACAGTTATGTATTGCTACCTGATTGCTGTAGGATCTCACAAACAAAGGGAAATAAATGAATTCATGTGGTGTTTTGTTTTCAGTTCTGTTTATAATGCTGGGGTTCTTCGTGGCGTCACGAATGTGAAACCGAGTCCAGCACCATGGAAGAGTTCAAAATGGTGTGGCAATGAGTGGGATTAGAAATGACATCCTGCAATCAAACATAAACTATGTGTGCGGCACAGGCTTGGTCGACTGCAAACAAATACAGAGCGGAGGATCCTGCTTCCTGCACAACACCCTTCAAAGCCATGCGTCTTTTGCCATGAATGCTTACTATCTAGCTTCTGGTCACCATCACTATGATTTTAAACAAAGTGGCCTTCTCACTACTTCTGATCCTAGTTCTAAGACTTGTAAGTTCCATGCATGAAGTAGGCTATATACATCTCTTTGCTTAATTTAATCATTATCGGCTCTTCTTTTAATTTTGATTCATTGCTTATTACTCTGAACTAGTTTAGGGAACTGGTGGTTCATTTATGGATGCTTCTATAGTAGATAGCCTTTTCAGGAACCTATATTTATTGCGTGTTATACATGTGGTATTACTGCTAATTATATAATACAAGATATCTTTTGCATTCCCCAAAAAAAAAAAATTGTTGTTATGTATCCTAATTTTCTCATTATTGTTCACTTCTGTCTTTGAATTTCAATCCCTTGCCCAGTCAAACATGCAAATGGATAATTCACTACAATATTGCATGTGCACCTGCAAGCATAATATGGTTAGATTTTACCATTAAAGAATAATAATGTTAACTAAAGTTTAACAAGATTCATCTCTAACTCAGTAGCTTAGTTTGATAAGATTCATCAATACATGTTTCTAAATTGTATCTTTGATCAAGTTTGGACACACAACATTTTATATGCACAGAAAGAACAATGTACATGTAATATTTGCCAACTAATACACAGTTTTCACACTATAGATGGGTTCATCCACGGTAGAAAGACGAAGAATGATGATGAATGATAGCAACTATGACTCGACGATAGCAGATGAACTAGATGCTAGGTTAATTGCCATGCAAGAGGAGATGGATCTCGTCAAGGCTCGAGGAGAGGAGACTAGTCGATTATATGAGGAGAGACTTTACCATGTTGAGGAGGAACGTCAACAGATTGAGGTAGAGCGCCGACATGACAAAGAGAATCATGAAGCACTGAATAGTAGGTTGAGGAAAATTGAGCAACGATTGTCACAAACCACTCATTCACCTCCATCGTGATATTCTAGAACTTCAGGTACATATCATTCATCAGTTTAGACAGCTGATATTTTGGACAATAATTAGATGCGACAAGATATAATTTATTTTTTGTAGTTTGGACAGTAGCTATTTTTTGTTGTGGCTTGAATGTGCGGTGTCAGCTTTGTATTTTCGTGATGTATTTGTATTAGGAGCACTTATTTTATATTTAGTTATCTTTTTTTATATTGTTGTTTTGTTTTCCAGTGGAATCTTTTATGTGTGATATTCCAAAGAACAGTGTATATGCAGGTTGTATGAAAGCAGCAAAAATGAATAGCAAATGTTATTTGTTTTGTGATGGATTTGCCACGGAGTTGCAAAGTAAAATAAAATTTTAGTGTTTAATTTGGTTATGGATTTGCAAATTGAAATAAAATTTTAGTATTTAATTTTGTTATGGTTTTGCGATGGATTTTTAGAAAATATATTTTATGATTTATTGTTTGAAAGTATAAATGTTTCGTGGCAAATCTGTAGCTAATTTTCAATGGATCTGTGATGGAAATTTGAGATAACTTTACATGCTTTTTAAAATGAAATATAGAAAAATAAATGCTTTGCTACGATCCATGACAAAAACATTACAAAATTTGTTGACTTTCCGTCACTAGCAATTCTGTGACGGATCTAACACCTAAGGAATTGGGACGGTAATATCCATCACAAATCCGTTGCAAAATATGTTTTGTGATGGATTTGAGATGGAATTTCCCATCACTAAAACATCATTTTCTAGTAGTGTGATTCACGTTTAGGTATGTTTTATGTCAAGATTATACGCTATTACAATGCAACTTCACAAGTGCCTAATTTATGTTAATTAGAACGCTATGTTGCAAGTTCATGCGTTCACACACCCCTTTTGATGTTACTTAGGATATATAAACACCATATTCTAAGCCTCCCCTTTTTCATGTGGCTAAGTTGGGCTTAAATGTTAAGCCCAACATATGTTATAATATAGCGAACGTATAAAACGGGGGTAATGACGTTGGGTTAAAAATATAAAACATATGTGTTGGCATGTTTGACGCATGCCAACGACCTTGAGAACATTTAAGTGGTACAAATTAATTTTACCCAATAAAGATGAATTTGAATAATAGGCTGCAAATATTTACATATAAAAAGAAAAGAGACAAAATATGTAAACTTAGAAAATACGATGTGTTTAACCCGAGGTTGGATTGCGTTGTGACATAAACCTGCCCGGACCCGCCCGGCTGTCCAGTAGTCACGATAATACCTATCCAATGTGGGTGGTTAAACATTGAGCCCAATAAAGACCCGAGGTTAGACTGAGTTGTGACGTAAGACTGCCCGGACCCAACCGGCAACAGGCAGTCACAACAATACCTGTCTAATGTGAGTGGTCGAGGCTTTAATAAGACAATTAAGGCTGAGTCAGGATTAATAGGATTAAGTAAATTAAATTAATACTTAATCAAATTGAACATGCTAAACTATACAGACTGATTGGGGGTTAGGTTTATACAGAACACTTAACCAACTTAGCATGTTGGCTAGAAATAGAAAACCTAGTAGCGGGGGACCCTTTCAGCAGTAACCCTACATGGTGTATCAGGATACCCTGAACTAGGCAGGGTGGGGCACGATTACTGGGCTGACTGTAAGAGGTCAAATCGACGGCGGTGGTGCAGCAGTGTAGGTTCTAACGGGGTGCGGGCGTGCACATACTCCGACGCAGAAAAATTAGGCATTGGGCACCAGTAGTATACCTGTGCATTCTAGAATTGTGTCGGGCCGCCACCATGGGACTTGATACACCCCATGGTGGGACCAACATAGGTAGTTACAACATCGGGGGCCGTAAGACACATGTAACTATGCGAATAGGAGCCGATCATTAGAAATGGATCACTTCACCCTGATTATGGGGTGCCTGTTGGGAACTAGTTTATAGGGGTGCAGAGATTAATATGGGGTACGATAGTATATTCGACTCTAGACAACTTAACTTAGTTTATGGTGCTTCCCCATTTCCAATTTATACTTATCATGCTCTTTTTCTTATTCATAGACTGAATAGTCCTAGACTTACTCAGGCTTTATGTCTGACTCTACTTTTCTTCGTCTTCTTTTCTTTCTTTCCCCCCCCCCCCAAGGTCCATAGGGAGGGAATACCGCAGCTTGACCAGTTTCACATCCAGCTTGAAGAGAGAGAATGTATTGCTTGGATCTCTTTCGTTTTGGACTATGGCTTTGGATAGCAATTATGGGGACTTATGCAGTTTACTTATGTTTTTATGCTTCTTTAAGTTATGAAATCAAGACAGTTATGAAAATGTAATGTTTTTGGAAGTATTGTAAGACAATAATGGCATGGTTTGTGTAACACATATTTTAATGAAATAAAAGTTGCTGTTGTTTTCCGCTGTTCAAAAATATGTGTATTTATATCTGTCTTGTATATCTGTGACTTATACTTATAAACCTCCACCAAAATTAGGGCATTCCCTTTGAGAGTGACCCTAATGGAGGTGGGGTGTTTCATCAGTAGTGATCCAGAGCTTCACAATTTCCTGGAGAACAATAAAGCCCACTGGGCATCTCATGTGGATAATCACAATACAAAGGATATCGATAAAGACAGAAGCTTTCTGTATAAAGTTGGGGATAATCACTATAAAAGCAGGATTAACAACCAAATTTATCACTTATCTTGCTGGGAAGAAGGAGAGAGCAGCGGTAGTAAATTAATACAAGTAAATATGAGCTCCAAGAATCACAGAGATGAATACGAGAGCTTATTGAACACGAAAATGAGTAGATCTGAAGTTTATACCACCAGAAGACTCGAAAATATGGATTTCCATAGACTCAAACAGTCACAAAGTTCTAAAGAGGAAGTTCAAAGACAGAGAAGAGAACGTCTGGAAGCCTCCATGATGATTTCCACGATTAGAGATTGAAAATGACGAAGTCCTTTCTCGTTCGCCATTTTTGAGTGTTTTGAGGTAGAGAACGATTGATAATTTGTGGCGGCTAGGGTAAATCTCTTTGGGCTAGGTGGATGAAAGCCAAGTACCTTAAAAATAAGAATTTTTGGATTATTAGGAAAGACAGTCAACATTCTTATGTTTGGAAGAACATTCTTGGTTGTAGGGATAGGGGTAGAAAATTAATTGTTAGAAATATAAGAGATGGTAACCATACTAGTATGTGGTTTGATCTCTGGATATATGGCAATTCACTTATTAATCTCCTAGGCTAGAACAATCTGTATATTTTAGGGGGTATTAATGATAAAGTGGACAATATTATTGCCAATAATTGTTGGAGCTTTCATAATTGTATTGCTGCTTCTATCTATAAAGAAGCTATTTGCAACATCAAAATTGATCAAAACAGTTTCAAAGATGACTGGGCTTGGAAATTAAGCTCTAAAGATAATAATTTCTCTTTTAAAAAGAGGTGGGAATTTATTAAAGGGGAGGAAGTTGAGGTAGATTGGCACAAAGTTATTTGGTGTAAATCAAATTGCCCAAAAATGGCTCACCGTACTTTTTTTGCTCTCCTTAATAAGTTACCTACTAGGGATAGGTGTTGTAAATGGGGTAAAATTTGGATAATATCTGTTTTCTTTGTAAAAAAGATTTAGAAAGCTCCAAGAATTTATTCTTTGATTGTGAATATTCCCAGTACATATAGTATAATGCCAAAAGTACTTCGGGATTCAATCATTATATTCCTACATTGGATATTAGAAGCAGTATTGATTATATATTGAAACATTTCAAGCCCATGTCAATTTTTTTTATTAAGGCTTGTATTTTCCTTACTGCTGTGGTGTTTTACATTTGGAAAGAGAGAAATGAAAGACTTCATTTTAATAAATTTACGAGCAACTCTCAACTATGGAGGAACATTCATGCAGACGGTTAAATTATTTTGAAAAAAGCAAACAGACAGAAGACTGAATGCACAGTTTATCAAGGGATTACTAGAAAGGATGATGATTGTAATAAGCATGTTGAAGATTTCTTACTTAATGGTAAGCAAAGATTTTACAAGCTTAATATCCACAATCGAGCCACATATTCTGGAGAGCAGAGAAATGCAGGCAACAAGTACAAATCCAATTACTCTGACTTCCTGCCTGGGGAAAATCATCTCAAGCCAGATAACAGACTTCAAATCTGCAAGGGAAGGGTCCAGATTAATCTCAATAATCAAAGAAATTTATTTAATAATTTGAACAGTAATAGTTGGTGTTTACCTGTTACAGGTATCAGAGATAATTTTCTATCCCGGAGTGATTCAAATAGTAATCAAAACAGGAATTGCAACCCCGGTTTCCTTGCTGATGTGAGACCAGAACTGATCACAAAATTTATTTCTATAAGGAAAGTAAACAGGTTACTAATTTTTGTCATCCAGTTTTATGCCAAAATTTGGACTCTAATTACTTTTTACCTGAATCAGTTAAAGGCCACTTCAGTAGTGATCCAGAGCTTCACAATATCATGGAGAACAATAAAGCCCACTGGTCATCTTATGAGGATAATCACAATACAAAGGATATCGATAAAGACAGAAGCTTTCTGCATAAAGTTGGGTATAATCACTATAAAAGCAGGATTACCAACCAAATTTACCACTTATCTTGCTGGGAAGAAGGAGAGAGCAGCGACAGCAATTTAATACAAGTAAATCTGAGCTCCAAGAATCACAGAGATGAATACAAGAGCTTATTGAACACGAAAATGAGTAGATCTGAAGTTTATACCACTGGAAGACCCGAAGATATGGATATCGTAGACTCAAGCAGTCACAAAGTTCTCAAGAGGAAGCTCAAAGACAGAGAAGAGAACGTCTGGAAGCCTCTATGATGATTTCCACAATTAGAGATTGAAAATGACGGAGTCCATTCTCCTTCGCCATTTTTGAGTGTTTTGAGGTATAGAACGATTGAGAGTTTGTGGCGGCTAGGGTTTTTGTTTACCTAGCCTTATGTTGTATTCATTCGGGTTGCTACACGATAGCTTGGGCCTTGGGCTTTTTATCTGTTCCAAAAAAAAACTCGAATTTTTTGGCATGTACATGTTTTATTTAATAATGAATTTTCGTGATTTTTTAATACTTTTTTAATGAATTTTCAAAAAATAGGGACCTAATTTACAATAAGTTTAGCACCGGATGAGAGCCTAATTTTGAAACTTAATAAGGACCTGTGAAAAACGGACCCATTCTTTTAAGGGGGTTTAGATTGTATTATCCCGGTTTTTGATTGATTTGTTAAACAATAATTATAGATTACATCCGTGATTTATTCAATTTACTAATATTGGATTTGAATAATCGTTTGTCTAAAAGTCCTATATATTTTAAATTGATATATTTATTTATATAAACAAATGAATGAATGCTGAGCATTGGCTTTACTTTTAAGCTTGCTTTGAAATTCATGAAATATAACATGTAATAGCTTGAATTATTTAGGGTCACAGTATGGTTTATAAGGCATTTTGTACACATTGTACACATATACATGTGCATTACATAGACTAACCTGCATTTAGGTCTAGAAGAATCAATGAGAATAACCTACAACAAACACTCCATTCCTATCAACATTTGCTGCAGCTAGCTAACACCCTAGCACTTCTTTCCAAATTAATATGTAGGCAAGTACTGTTTCATCAAATCAAACATATATAGTTGATTTACTTGGCAACCAAGCTAGAGTTTTTGAAACATTTTGTGCACGTGCTTTGTACGAAATGTACAGTGCAAATGACCGGGCCAAGAATGTGCATTCTGGGATGAAGTAAATGTGATAAGCCTGAGTACACACATTTTTCACATCATCGAGGATAGCCCATACTTAGAGGAAAATGCTTGATTTTAAATCTCTTTTTACATGTGCTTTGTACACACATAGGTGTACTGATATGGGTAATAGCCATGAATATATAGGTTTGGAAAAAGGAAATTAATGTGAATAGTATTGACAATAAAAATCCTTTCAATAAAGTAGGAGAAGCCTGTTTTGTCAATCAAACATGTTGTAGAGTCTACCTCTGTTTCTATTCCATACTCAAAGCCTAGGATCCCACGTGTTTGTACATATATTTGGATATCAACATACACATGCCGTGCATGCTAGTGTTGTAGGATTAAATGAATGAAAGCCTTGACGCATTGCTTTCAATCACACCATGTAGCAGCAGATGTCTACCCATGTCTACCGTACCAAAAACTTCATGGAGAAGTCTTGTTTTTACCTATAAATACCCACACACACTTACATTAATTCATTCACAAACTTGAGGGAAGAACCTGAAGGCAAAACGGCAGCAAGACCTTAGAAGGTAGTGAACTAAATAAGTGAGTAAACACATTTTTACCTTATCTCATATAACTATTACTTTCTAGCTTTTACATCTACGGATTTCGTGCTTTAAGAATTTTGTTTCTCTATCATGTGGTTGTGAATTAGTTTGTTTTCATCATTTTATGTTACTTGAAAAGAATCTGTATTAAGACTCTCGTAGTTCATAGCTTTTATATATTTTTCTGCTAAATAAGTATCATATTAAATCGGTTACGGTAAAGGATGAATGATTGTTTGTATTTAAACTATAGAAAATGTTTTTAGATTTATTCTTAGTACAGAAGGAATCGCGAACCGTTTTTAGTGCTATCTATTTGATCTTTCTGCTACAGACATTGTATCTTCTTTACCAAGTTGACCTGCAATTAGTTATGTGGATGTAATTGTATGACACAATCTTGTTGAAACGTATAATTTACCATGTTAGTACTTGGAAAAAACCCAAAAGTAAAGGTTTTTGGTTATATATATAATTCATGTTGCTTTGAAACTGGATATGTGCCTCTATAGATCTGAGGCTATGCTACTATATACAACTCACAACTATGATGATGGTTTCAAATTTAACCGTTGAAACAAATTGAGTATGCCTGGAGCATTAAAACTTGAGACACTAAACTATATGTTACTAAATCTCACCTTTTGTTCTTTTTAAATTTATCCTTTGAATGTCTATTATATGATGCAAGTTATAGGAGTATACAGGCTTGTTTTATGATGTAATACCTCTCAGATGAATCTATCATTTGAATTATATGAGAAGTTGAAACTCTGTCAATGTTTGAAACATGCATGTATGACTAACAACAGCTTGAATTCTTTAGCTCCTGTTAACTTAAAAATCATAAGCTCTCATTCTAGTTAGAATTTGGATATTGTGTTAAAATAAGAATTGTCCTAGATTTTTTAAAGATCAATCTAAAATTTGTTTCACCTTCAAACTCAAAGAGAACCACGAGATATTAGGATATTACTATCTAAAATACAAAAAGGGGTGGAATTCGATTTGCAAATAATGGATCCAACCTATACAGTAACGTTAGTCATTAGGAATCATGAATTTCAAGGTGGAATTCATGATTTTCAATCGTGTGTGTGAAGAGATAAACCAAGATGATCCAAAATCGGGTTTAGGGCAAAATTCGACAGCGTGTGTAGGCGTGGTCCATGGTGTTGACATTGGGGAAGCATGACAAGTCAGGAATCTTGAAAAATATTAGATAATTTTTCTATAACCTAAATTGATTAAACGGGATCAAAATAGAGATGAAACATGGTTTTGGGTTGCCGGTAGTCAATGTCGAACTGCTCTGACGCTGGGAAGTTTCACGCAATCGGTCCATATGGAAATGGAAGAGGGAAGTGTCGATGAGCTTAGGTTGAAGTCTGATGGCGACTGGAAGTGAGAGGCGGCGTCTGGAGGAGATAACGTGGATCGATGATGTAATGTCTGTTATTAGAAGAACGGGTTGAACAACATTTGTACTGCTCAGGTGGCCGGAGTGAGGCCTTATGGTGGGGATGGCATTGGGAGGTGGAGAGCAAATTGTGCCAATTGTTTCGAGGATGGGAAAGGCAAGGATGAAGCGGTGTATATGCAGTGCATGATGTTCCAGGGAGAAGTGAAATTAAGGAATGAGGTAGCCAAATTTTTACACCTGTAAGTAAAAGAAAATAAGAAGGAAAGAAGAGGTGGAGTCGTAGGCCTGGAAAATATTGGGCTTTGGACTGACGAAATTAAAAATATAAATAAATAAAACGAAGAAAGGAGAAGGGGACTGGACCCAAGACTGTTAGGCTGCAAAATTAAGTAAAGAAAAGAAAAGGAGAAATAAGAAATAGAAATTTAGAAAATAAAAAGAAATCAATCGTTTTAAGGTATAAATTTAATAATATACATACATATATATAAAAGAAATACAAGAAACATTCATATGGAAATAAATAAAAGAAAAATGTTTATAATGGAGACTAAAATCTGAGAAGGGAAGATAATGGATGATCAGACTATGATCAAAATAAGCAGAATTTTACCTTGTTAGATTAAATAAGTATTTATTTAAGGAAAATCAATAAATAGAGTTTTAAATTTCCTTTCCGAATTGATAAATATAGCATAAGTTACGGACTCGCCTATTTCTAAAAATCCAGGTAATTAGTTCAAGTTGAATTTCTTGAACTGTAATCAACTAGATGTAGTGATCCATAGAAGATGACTAATCGTCTGTAACATTGTGTTATAATGAACGCAATTATTTGAATATTTAAATGTTATTTTAAATCATAAGCGATTTAGGCCGGTAAATATATTTTAAATCAAGAAATTATTTAAAATTTGAATTAATGATGATTAAACAAAATATGCAAAATTCATCGAAATAAGAACTAAATAAACAGAATCTAACTTTGTACTAGTAATTATTATTGAAATCGAGTTGATGTGATAAACGAGTCCAGAAGGGATAATATTCACAATCTGAAGTGAATAACTTTTAAGCTAGTGGTTTGCAGACGAGAATGGTTGTGATGGATATCAAAAAAAGGAAATTGGTAAGATCGGTACTAATAAGATTATTCTAAAGTCCAGAAAATAAATGGGATTCTTAAACTGAATTTAATCTTAGATAGATATGATTTGGAAATGATTATTTTCCAAGACCAACCAATTTTGGAATGACTATTAGTTGAATTTGAATTGTTGAATGGATGATTGGATTGATTATAATATTATGATATGACCCTATAAACTTATTTAGTTAAAATTAAACATTTACTTGTCTTGTTAAGATAATATTAAACTACTATTGAAATATGGAATCTTATATGTAAAATAATTTCAGTAGTTTAGTCTTGAAAATCAATTAGGATATAGAAACCCATATGAAAGATGTTGACTTTATTGCTACTAAGTATCATTTGACCCTAAAATACACTAATGTTATCGTTTCCAAGAGTCTAAAATTTAAATTCCATTTTGATCCAATTTATACGATTTCAAGTCGAAGATTCTGAGGATAGATTTATGTGAGGGTTGTTCAGTCGATCCTAGGTGGAAGTTGCCTAAGATTGATTTACAGGATAGTGTCTTCGATTTGTCCAATCCCAGGACAACTTATGTGACGGCCCGCCCCGCACCAGTCGGCATTTCCTTAGAAAGTGCGTTGTACACATGCCCAACTAGATCGGAACGGTCACCAAAGAAAGGAAAGAAGAGAATGAACTAATTAAGAACCTGTAGAATGTCTCACAGTGCAAGGAATAAAATATAATAATAACATACTTAACATAAAACAGGCGAGACAGTGCAGAGCTGGAAACTAAAACTAAACATCATAGCAGCAGAAAATCCAAATATAGCTTATGTTCCACATCATCATTATTACAACTTTAAAACTGTCTCTAAAGCAAAAGAAAAGAAAGGTACATTACAAATGCCCAAAGTAGTGACCAACAGTGACACAGGGAGAATATATATATATCATACGTGGAAGCCTCCTGCTCGTCTCTGGTACAGCTACTCGTGCTTCACCAGCTAACCTGTCTGTAGTCTGCTCGTGAGAGCACCCAGAGTAATAAGAAGAGACATAAAACTCTGGGTCAGACAAAAGTCTGTTATGAGCGATAAGCAGCAAAACAGAACAATAACAGGTATACTAAACCATACCAGAACCTGCAACCAAAGAGTTAGCACTACATATCGTACAATACTCTAAGGTGCCACTAAACATGGTGTAAGGATAACGGGGGAGGGGTGTGCATGTCATAGTGATGGTAAACAAATCAAGCATAGCAACCATCCTCACATCTCTCACTTAGTGCGTAAAGCATACGATATCCACCACTTTGATCACTAGACCCATCGAAGTAGTGACAGAGTTCGACTTGTACAACTACTGCTACCACCAAGCTTACCCCACAGAGTCATGGCTAAATCTTTACAAATGACCCCGCTTCATTGATCTATAGCCCATTAGTTGTACCTAGACCACTGTGGTCCTGAATCCGTTCACGTACCCACTACACACTACAACAAATTCACCCTATTACAACGGTGCAACACCGTTGTAATATCATTTTACAACGGTGCCCCCACCGTCGTGTATGCAGACGTGGTAATATATTATTTTTTATTACAACTTTTCTGCACCGTTGCAGCACCGTTGTAATAGGATTATTTAACAACAGTTATCAACCGTTGTAATAATTTTTTTTACAAGTTGTCGTATATACTATAGTACAGTTAGAGTATACGTATAACAACTTTTATCACCGTTGTAATAAACTATATTACAACTTTTATCCCCGTTGTTGTAGATTTTGTAATAATGTTGTGTTCATTTATATAACAACATGTCTGCACCGTTGTAATTTCATTGATATTACAACATTTTTCCACCGTTGTGAATTGATTTATATTACAACATTTTCACACCGTTGTAACATGACTTATTACAACTTTTTTTTCTGTTGTAATTTGCATGGACCTGACTAGTAAAACAAATTCATATATATTACTGATAATATGATTCACATTTCAATGCAACAAATATTAGTACACAGAATCATTTATATATATTACTTAACATAATATTCGATCAACATAACACGCAAGTACGTAGTACATCACCAACTTAACCGTGTCACCAGAAACATAACCCAATATATACATAACATAACCGTGTCACCAAAAACACAACCGTTTCATAATACATGCATGATTTAACCCAATATGTACATAAGAAAGATGGAATGTCTACGAAAGCATACCCTACGAAAGCACTCTAGCTGAAGGCAACGTAATTTTTATTCCAGGCCACAGTTGATCCAACAGCTTCTCCAATAGTAGTCATTGCGGAATTCGGCTTCCACAAGAATGCTTCTGGATCCACCGCCACGTCAATCCAAACTTTCCAGCCTTGCGATCCAAGTTTTTTAAAGTGCACCAAAGCTTCTGGATCAGTGGATGCCACTCTTCCTTCCGCAACAACTTGTTTTTCCCAATTCAATATCTTACACTTTCTGCCCTCATTTCCATCAGCTTGCACTGCTGTTTTTCTGGCCGGATTTTTCTGCTTAGACTGTTTTTCTGTTTTGCTGCCGTCAGTTTCAGATGGATGCTTTTCATTTTCAGCTGATTGCTTTCCATTTTCAGGTGCCTGCTTTCCATTTTCAGGTGCATGCTTTCCATTTTGTTTAGACAGTTGAACTGCCAAGGTATTGCTTCCACGGTGTGACTGCAAACAAAAAAAATCTAGAAAATCTGAACTGGAAACTAAAAACAGAAAGTGAGGCAAATAAATACATGGAACTAAATACAAAAGACAGTAAGCACTTATGTATAATCCAAGGCTTATGCATCATAGACAGTAAGCACTTATGTATAATCAAAGGCTTATGTATAATCAAAGACAAGACACACGACTAAGTTTAAGTTAATTTGATGGCTGTTGAGTGGAGCAGTTTCAGTTACTGCCAGTTGTATTGTAAGAACAATGCAATAGATTTAACGACAGAACAACACCACCAGAAGCGTCTTTCTAAGCTGGGAACAAAGAGTGGATGAGTTGAATCTATGAAATTTATGTGTAATGGATTGTTATCTTTATTTATTTTACAAATAATTTCCTTATTTTTGTTTAATCTACGAATGTAATTATAAAACCTGAGAATGGTAAAGATAGTGAACACAATAGAAAAACACAGTAATACATCTGCAAACTCTTTCTTTTTAAACCCTTAGTGATTGAATATAGTATGATGCAGGCGCGCGCGCGCACACACACACACATATATATATGCATATATGTTTGTGAATATGTATGTGTAACTAATTGTTCTTCATGTCAAAAACTGGACGAAATATGAAAACAGTGGATCTTTTGTGAATAAACTCTGTGCAAACTCTCTGAATTTAATCTAGTGTGGGTATAGATATGAGTACTTTGATAGATTATTAGTTGACTACACGTATATATGACTGGAAGTGATTAACTATGTGAAGTAAGATCTAGAAATGAGAAATTTCCTTTACTGTTGTATGAATACAATAATAATAAAAGATGAACACCTCACTTTCAAAAATAAAGTACCCCAATGTTAGCATGTTTTAGATAACAGTATAAACACAAAGGTTATTCCAAATTGAATTTAGTTTACGTTAAAAAGTTCTTCAGCTTCTAATGCGCGGTAATTTAGTTTAACAGTACCCAACCCCCCTCCATTTACTGTCCTTAAAATCACCCTAAAATTTCACAGTTCGGTAAAAGCATTTCAATGAAATGTTACATCTTTTTATCAATTATACCAATAAAAAAGGGTACCTGAGGCGTATTAGGATCAGGATTTGCTGGATTTCCCGCATTAGCTTGCTTTTCTTTTAGATCCTGTAAAGATTGCATATACATAGGTCATATAAAATTAGCACAAAATATGATTTTGGTCATATAAAACTAGCACAATTGGGAAGCCGTAAATTTGAAACACATTATGAAAAAAAAAAGGCATTTTGCTTTGCTCTTTTTTTAATATTTTTTTTCAATTGTAGAGACATAATGGGTTATGTCCAAGAACAAACATTGTACAAACGGCCATGTCTTATTTCTTTAACCTGGGAGATTAAGAATTAAAAGAAAAAAGTGTTAAAATGTAACCAGATATCGTGGCAAAGGATCATGAGAATAATCCAAGGCATTCTACCTCTGGTGAAGTTTTTATTATTGGCTCCATGCTACGGCAGCAAAATGCCACAGCCCATAGGCGATTGCTGGTTCTTTTTAAAATTTTGGAGCCTATGTTTATTGATCAGCAACCCAGCACCAGCAGATCCCGAAAATCACAAATAGGAGTATTTGTTTAATACAACCATACTATGAAGAATTAAGGTATTAATTTGAAAACTCTCCGAAATAAGTTAAATAACACAAAGAAAATCGAAGGCAATCAGATTGAAGGCCAATGTAAGAATATATCCACACTGAATTCAGACTCATACCATCTTAGCATCGTCTTGCAATATAAAAAATTGAAATGATTCTTATTTCAATATAAAAAATCGAAGGCAAACAAAAATAACTTTATTTCATACATAATGCCGGAACTAATAGGAAATAGCCGACAGATCCCGAATCAAAGAGTAGGAATAAATTGATGAACGTTGAAAAAATTAAATAAACTTCAATTTAATTGATAGAAGAAATCAGTCGGACGTAGCTGGTTAAAATCTTATTTCCATTTGACAACAAACCAATGAGAATCCGAACGATTCTTCTCTACATAGCACAAATCACGCCGAAAACTAATTAACCAAGCTTGATGAATAATATAAATTTTGCTTACCATAATACCTAGAATTCTGCAGAGTGTTGAAAAATCGGATCTAAAGGCTTTTAGCCTAAATCCTAATGATAATAAACCTTGCAACAAACAGTTGCAATTTAAGATGAAAGCTGGAAGCAGATATTTGTTCCAAAAAACAATGCTAAAGGTTTAGAAACAGGACCATAAAGAGAGAGGAGGAAAATGTTCGAGTAGGCTCTGTAAACTGCTGGATAAATGGATTTCTGAGGAATATATATATACATGGCAGAAACCCCTAGATAAATAGTTTGGGTTAGAGTGGCACTGGGTCTGGTCACACTGTTTTTTCCGAGTTGTTTTAAAACATTACCCACTACTGATTGGTACCGTTGGCTACGAAAAGAAAATGCAATTGGTCAAATAATCGACGTAACCGGAGCATTATAATGGAATAACATGGGTCAATCTGGAAAATCAGCATGAGAAAACCACACCGCAATTATCAAACCGGGAATTTACCGGAAATTCCGAAATATCCGGAACGGAACCGGAAACCGACAATAACTTGGTTTCTAATTAACAGGAAAACAGGAAAAATCGCCGTTAAAATAAATTTCTAATTAACACTTACCATCAACATCGTAGTGAGCTCCTGTACTTTGGTCTCCAATCCACTAACTTGGTTTCGCAATGCATGTACTTCACCTGATGAGCTACCCCGAATACGAAGCTGAGATGGTACAACCCCAAAACCAAGCCCTCTTACACGTCCTCCATGCTCCTGACCAAAAAGCTTCGACACGCCATCTTGAGTAACTGATGTTGCTCCATGAGAATCCTGACTTGCGGCATTATGATGCTCGTTTATCTTAGACTACAAATTAAAAAACAACCAAAATTCAGAAATTAAAATTAAAACTACGTTAACAATAGCAACAGTTTCTGATATTGTATATTTGATCTTATTCTTACTATGCATTCGGCAGCAATTGAATTCGGAGGTTTTCCATCTTTTCTAGTGTGGCCTTTGCACCACAATTCGTCTCTAGTGATAGTAGATGTTGACGTTTCCTTTTTCTGCAAAAATAGCTTAACAGCTTCAGAATTTTTCATGTGATAACATATAATAGTTGCTTTAACAATATTTTTTTACCATTTCTTCTTCCAATCTTGCATAACCTTTTCTGCTCATGGTGTGTGGAACTTTATTCTTTTCTCTAATGCTTTTGAATCTTTGGCTTGTTGCCTATAAAATCAATTCAGTAAATATGATATAGGAAAATGTAATATATTTAACAGTTAAACTCAGTAAGACAAAAATAACCACCTCAAACTTTTCTGACAATTTTTCAGTTACAAAAGCATTCCACTCGTCATCGCTCTTTATATTGAACGGTTTTAGGCTTGCTAAAGTATCGATAGAGTCGGGATTTTGAGACGCTTTTTTGATAGCTGCAACTAACCTTGATTTCGACTCCTTCCATCGCTGTCCTATTATCATTAACAAGTAATCCTTATACACCATATCTACCTTGAATCTTGACTGCGCGCACACAAAAAAAAAAAAAAAAAAAAACAGCAGATTAGTCTCTAACAGTATTGCAAAATGCAATGTTGTACCACAGCAGGTATATAATTTGTTGCTTTGAATATTGAGACATATAATATGTAACAGTATTGCAATGTGCATAATGCATATGTCATTATAAAGAGAACTATAACAGGCATATAATATGTTGCTTTTAATATTGAGACATATAAGTACTCCCTAACATAAATAACATAGAATCAGTAAAATTAAATACAACTTAAAGCCAGAATTTACTATTGAAAGCCAGAATTTATTATTCACAGATCATCCCTCAAATCTTACACAAGCCAGAATTTATCATTCACAGAATTTACTATTGAAAGCCATAATTTACTATTGAAAGCCGACATATGGTATACAAGTCAAATATCAGTACGTACCTCTATACAAGTCCACAGATCATCCCTCAAATCGTCACCGACGTTCCTCCATGTGCTAATGGTAAAAGGCACCATCTCCCTTGCTAGAGTACCAATATATAACGACAAATGTTTGGAATTAGCACCTATTGCTTGTCCGCGTTCATTAAATTCAACTTCCGGCTTCTCATCCGGTATCATAGCTAATGATTTCATCATCGTTCTGCCTCTCTTTCTTCTAGCTTGCTTCAATCTTTGATCTTCAGTAGAATCGGGTTGAATTTCGTTTGGACTGGAATCATCGTTGGCTGGAGTTTCATGGAAGTGTAGTTGACGGGCAGGGGGCTGTGCTGGGTTTGTATTGTCGAAGGGGCTGTTATTGGAAGGAGGGGGCTGTATCTGGTTTGTAGTGTCGACGGGGATGCTACTGGAAGGAGGAGGGGACTGCATCCCTTCTGCAGTGTGGCCAAGGTTGCTTCCATGTTTGCGAATTGTGCGTATTGGGTATTCAGCATGTTTTCGAGGAGATCGTCTTATAGCAATATTTAATTCACGAAGCAACGGAAGTGGTCCATCTGGGTGTTCGTTGATTCTAATCCCAACCGGTCTTTCATCAGCAGCACGAACAGCTGCAAGTGCAGCTAAACTTTGCTTTTTTGCTCTTTTGCTTGCAATTTTTGAGCTCTAAAAAATAAAAAAATTAAGTCAGTTTTCAATAGCTAAAAAATAAAAATCTTAAGTCATTTTTCAATGGCTGAACATACAATATATTTTAAACTGAGCACTACATGAACATCATAAGACGAACTGTGTTGTTCATCAAAATACAAGCGACTACAGTGAAATGATTATATTTTAAACTGAGCACTGAGCAATGGCAAGGGTACAAGTGGGTAAAATAAAAGTGACATAAAAATGTTTTTTTTTTGCCAGTGCTCAGTTTAAAATGTACGTACGGAAGGCATATAAATACTGGTAGGTGCTGCTGAATAGAGTCTTTAATCAAAATGTAGGGAGTAAATGTGCTTATCGCGTTTGAAACGTAACCGAGGAATGGATTTTCCAAATCAGTGGCTGCCGGTTCTTTGGGTTTTCCAATCGTTATATCAGACTCACAAAATTGTCGTTAAGGAGTATTTGGTTATTAAAATATCCATCGAATTATTATGACAAATCTACACTAGATTCCACCTTGACACCAAAAAGGAAATAAAGGAGCCTTGATGCCGATCTGCTGATCAAGTAGCCACAAGTGGCAAGGGCATGAGGTGGAGACGGAGTCCACTTCTCCGCAAGTACATCTACGTACACATGAGGACCATTTTTTATGCACATATTCATTTTAGCTATTGAAAACTACTTGCACATATTCATTTTATGCACATTTTTTAAGCATATATTCATCTGCTGATCTAATAAAGAATTTTTATGCACATATTCATTTTTCATTAATTAATTGAAATGAACATTCACATTTAAAAATCATAAGATATTACAACATTAAACAAAAACATATTATTCTGACATTAAAATATACATATAAATTATTTATTGTTAATAGGTTAAACATACAAGTCATATAAACAAATAAATCACGCGTGAAGCACTTGCCATACAACTCACATTATATTAACTTAATGCAAGTTTGCAATCTACAACTCACATTATATTAACTTATTGTTCCTGGAGCTTTTTCTTATTCTTATTATTACTGTTACCGCATATATAGGAATTGCTGGACTTACAATGATTATATCACATTACATTCATCGTATGATTGTTGTTTAGTCCATTGTTTGAGATACCGAACACATTACATAAGTAGAGTGTCATTCTATAGCTTAACGTTTAATTGACTTGTGCAGTAGGAGGGAGGGTGATATGGAGAAAATACGTAGCTGTAAAGCTTTACCTAGAACAATGCAGAGGAAATAACTTGACAAACATACAAAGGGCAACTTACAGAAAGGCAGGTTCTGTGTGGAAAAACCAATATGCGGATGGAGATGGTGCACATTTATAAACAACTGCTAAGCTACCTTCATGGTGTGTATATCTGTAAGATTTTAAGCTCTACATAGAGCACGCTTAATCGAAATGTAAATCGAATCATAAACGATGAGATCCGATTTGAATTTTCTATGTCTATTTCTAACTATATGTAAAAAAAAATCCTTGTTCAAAATAGTCCATATTATAAGTAAAATTAGACATTGATTATTTAAACGTGTTATGTTTTCATAAATCGTTTTTCCTACAAACATGAAGCGTGTGCCACTAATACTAATTATTTTGCTTTGTACGCTTGTTGCACTTCCATTTGGAGTGTGTCATTTGTCCTTTTACCTTTTCTTGTTTCACATTTTCCTTTAGAATTGTATTTTTCCCTTCACTCTTCCTCAGTGTTGAATTGATCCAGATACAATATTAGGCCTTTAGTGTTTGTTCGCAACTCAGTTTTAGACATCAAATTTATTTTCAATTTTGTTTTCCAATTTTTTCACATGTCGTTCAAAATTAGATTTGTGGAATCAACCTATCTGCAACAATGTCAAGTATTTCTCAGTCTTAGTTCAGGATATTTTGAAACATTGGTTCGGTATCCCGTATTTCTGGTGTTTGCGATATTTAAATTATGGATTCTTTTTTTCTGATGGTTTTAATCAGTATTCTTTATGTTGATTTTAGTTCTCTTTGTGAAAAAATACCTTTAAATATTGAATTTTCTAAAAATTAGTTAATAAAATAGTTTTGTAAAAACATATATTTTAATAACTTAACATTTCTCTACATTTTGCAAATTTATTCAGCCAATTTTCACAGATAGAAATAATAATAAAAGGCAGGAAACACAAGTTTTTGTTTACATTTTTTTTTTATCTATTTGAAATGCCAAATTTTCAATGGGATAAAAATTGTAAAAAGCAAAGTTCAAACTTTAAATCAAAATAAAATTTAAATCATAAATCACATATCCAAAAGATCCATATTTAAGATTTGTACATACATTCAAGTTGATTTTAATATTTGAACTTTTATAGCAGAACTTAAAAAAAAACATGTGGTAAAAAATGCAATATGTACTTGAATACCACTCCTTTGTCTAGCACCATCTTCCTCGCCGATAATACAAGATCAATCTTCCTCGTCGACCTATAAAAAAACAAAACGATTTACAAAGGATTAGAACATCACACTAAATATAGCACTACTTTGTAACAACCACGTACAAAATAAAATACACATGCAAAGAACATAAAATAGAAAATAAAGTTATTTTGATACACGCTAAGATGTCAATCTTATATCAGATTTTTTTTTCTTTTTTTTCATTCTAACAACACATTTTATGGTATATATGAACATGCATAAAATAAAAAATCAATAAAATATGCTTATAACATACCAAAATACCGTTACAACCCTCCCTTACGTAACTTTCATCCCCATTATCTACGTCTCTATCATCAAGTTGTGACTCATCCAATGGTTTACTAGTTGATTCTTCATCCTCGTCGTATTTTTCCAATTCATGAAACCCTCTAGAGGGCGCTCTCAACACAACATACCAATTTGAAGAACTACCTTCTCTAGAGAAGAAAACTTGAACTGCTTGTGTTGCTAAGATAAACGGGTCGCTTTCAAACTTATTTTGAAATTGATGCAAATTGACCAATGTAAATCCATCTTCAACTTTGACTCCACGATACATATTTTCCCAATCACATTTAAACAAGGCAACTTGAAATTGACGATAATCCAACAAGAAAATCTCACGCAAGACCCCATAATATATTATTTTTTCAATAGACCCATCTACACAAACAATACTTGACTCAATGGAAACACCACTATTTTGTGTCGCCTTCTCAAAGTCTTTCGTATGAAAACGTCGACCATTAACAATATAGTTAGCATAAGAAATTATTTGCGAACGAGGTCCGTATGAAAGCCATTTTATTATGTTGCTGACATTGGATATACGTCTATCATCTCTAACCTGGACAAATACAATATATTAAATAAAGATTTATGTTGATCTATTACTTTCATCATTAATAGTTTTTTAAGATATAGC
Source organism: Allium sativum (assembly GCA_030737875.1). Classification (NCBI taxonomy): domain Eukaryota; kingdom Viridiplantae; phylum Streptophyta; class Magnoliopsida; order Asparagales; family Amaryllidaceae; genus Allium; species Allium sativum. The sequence continues at coordinate 357,613,355 of CM060922.1, read as the reverse complement.
TATCAACCTTTTTTCCGAACCAAAAACTAAAATTCTTCGATTGCAATTTTGACAGTTCCAAATCGTCTTGTGCAAGATGAGGATGCAAACATTTTAGCTCCTCTTTGTGCATTCTGCATACATAAATGTAATTAAGGATCTAATTTATTTTGTATGTCATAGTTAAGTTGGACTTATACTTACTCTATATACGGCTCTACTTCTTCCGTATTAAACAAAACGTATCGATGAGCAGCATTAATCACCTCCTCATCGACTGTAATAGGTTTTCCTTTGGAAATAAGACGCCCCTCAAGTATAAAATCATTTTGTTCCACTTCATTTCGGTTTTTCCTCTCTCCAATTTGTAATGCATCTTTAATATATCCAGAGCAATATTTCATACATTCTTCGGAAACATAGTGCTCAGCAATGCACCCTTCAGGCCGTGCTTGATTTTTAACGTACCCTTTTAATATTTTCATATATCTATAACCAAAATGAATAAACAAGTTACTTTCATAACTATAGATACTTTTAACCGTCAATTATTTATAATAAATATTACCTCTCAAATGGATACATCCATCGATATTGGACCGGCCCACAAATTCTTGCTTCTCTCCCTAAATGTATTGTTAAGTGAATCATGATATCGAAAAAGGAAGGGGGAAAGAACCTCTCTAGATCACATAGTGTTAATGCAACTTGATAGTCCATTAATTCTAATTTATTCCTATCAAGCACTCTTTGGCATATGTCATTAAAAAATGAACATAGTCGTAGTAGTGCATTCCTTATCCCTGTAGGTAGAAGTCCTCTTAATGCAACGGACAATAGTTGTTGCATCAAAACATGATAATCATGAGACTTAAGGTTTGATATCTTGTCTTCTTTTGCAAAACATTTTCCAATATTTGAGCTATATCCATCAGGCACTTTCAAGTTCTTCATTCTACTATAAAAGATCTCTTTTTCTTGATCGGATAAGGTGCACGGTGCGGCTGGGAGCAATACTTTATTTCCAATGTCTATAGGATGCAATTTTTTTCTAATGCCCATTGCTTCTAGATCTTGGCGTGAATTGAGGCCATCTTTTGATTTTCCTTTGATATCAAGCAATGTACCAATAATACTTTCACCAATATTTTTCTCAATATGCATCACATCTAGATTATGCCGCAAAGGAAGTGCCTAAAAATTGACAAAACACAACTAATTAAGTACTAAGTAGCAAACATGAATAGAAAATGGAAAGCAATGTGTTTCTAGTTAAATTTCACCTTCCAATAAGGCAAGTCAAAGAAAATGGACCTCTTCTTCCACATTGTACATCCTTTTTTCATCATAGTTTTCCTTTTCCTTTTCCTTTCACCTTTCTCTTCCTTTTTTAATTTTTTCCCCCAATCATTAATAATATCTTGAACATCATCAAAGATTTGAACACCAGTTTGTATTTGAGGCCTTTCTCTATTCTCTATAGTTCCATCAAATAAGTTTTTCCGTTGACGATACTCATGGTTAGGTTCAAGGAATCGTCTATGACCCATGTATGCACACTTTTTACTAAATGGTAGCCATATTGAGCAGGTATTGACACCACAAACTGGACATGCTCTCTTACCTTTTACAGGGCAACCAGCTAAATTTCCGTAAGCTGGAAAATCATTGATTGTCCACATAAGAATAGCATGTAATCTAAATTCACTACGACTGTAAGCGTCGTACGCTTTCACCCCTTTATCCCACAATTTTTTCAAATCTTCAATAAGTGGTTGCAAGTATACATCAATGTCATTTCCCGGTTGTCGTGGCCCAGGAATTAACAAAGATAGCATCATATTATCTTTGTGCATACAAAGCCACGGAGGAAAGTTGTAAGCAACAAGAAACACTGGCCAACAACTATATCCACAATTCCAATCACCGAAAGGATTAAAGCCATCAGATGCAATGCCAAGCCTTAAATTTCGTGGATCGGAAGCAAAAGAATGATACATTCTATCAATCGTAGCCCACTGAGTAGAATCCACTGGATGACGCAATTTACCATCATCACTCTTATGACTGCTATGCCATCTTAGTTGTTCTGATGTTTCTGGGGATGCAAACATTCTTTTCAGTCTTGGTATCAGTGGGAAGTATCTCAAAACCTTCATAGGTATTTTGGTTTGCTTCCCATCTTTAGTAGTCTTGTTTTTTTTCCAGCGAGACTTACCACACTTAGGACAGAAATCACTATTTGCAAGCTCTTTTCTAAATAAACAACAATCATTTACACATGCATGTATCTGCTTATAGCCTAAACCAAATGACTTAAGCAACTTCTTTGTTGCATATGTAGAATCAGGAAGCATGTTTTCTTTAGGCAACATATCCTTTAGAAGTTTAAGAAGCTCTGTAAAAGCCGTGTCCGATATACCATTTCGCGCTTTGTGCTTGAAAAGAAGTACTGTAGCAGACAACTTTGTGTGGCTTGCACAACCGGGATACAAAGGAATTTCGGCATTCTCCATCATTTCCTCAATACCTTCCCCATGTCTTGCTTCAACATTGGCTTCTACCTCCTCATCATAGATTTGCGCATCAACATACATTCTATAAGTATCTGTCTCACTATTATTTTGTGATGGCCGTTTTTCTCCATGAAAAATCCATATATCATAGGTTGGGTCCATTCCAAAACAAATCAAGTGTGACACAACTTCCCTTGATGTTTGCCAAATTAGATTCCTACAATCACGACATGGGCATCTAATTTTTTCGGGATTCCCTTCACTCGCAACATGCCCATATACAAAATTTTCCACAGCTTGCCTATATTCGCTTGTCATTCTACAACACAAAAAATGTATTAATACTCCTTCTTAAATACTTATAGTGTGATGCTAGGGCACCTCGTTTTCTTCTTGCTAATACCAAAATTTTATACTACATTCTTCCTAACACCAAACTCATTCATAAATACTTATATTTGTTTATAATGGTATTAGGAAGTACATCAAATTTATTGTACTTATTATTTTTATTCGTGGTATTAGTAAGAGGAAAATGATGTGCCCTTAGCATCACACTACTTATAACTATGGAAGTAATAGCCAAAATGATGAAACCTTGGTAGATTGACCCATGCTTTGTCCATCTTGGTAAAACAACGCCTCTAATTTTCGGACCTACTATAAAGACTTATGCTCAACATTATTGTACAACTTGGTTATACGCACCCACCTTATCTACCCCTCTTATGCATCACCTATCATACTTCGACCCACCCTCTAAAACAACGTATTTGCATAATAATATATATATCATCAAAATAAACAGCCAAATAGATGTAAACTAAACTGAAACATCCAAATAGATGTAAACTAAACTGAAACATCCAAATGAAACAGCCAAACAGAGTTTACCATTGGTTATGAAATATCATTTGATAATAATCCGATGTTTTCTGAAACAGTTAATTTGTTTTCCAAATGAAACATCCAAATGAAACATCTAATTAAAAGGATAAATGAAACATGAGATATTATAATTTAGTTATTGGAGTATTATCCAATGAGTTGAACTTGCATTTCATTAATTAGATGTAAATTATAAACTGCTGCACTTTTTAAGAGGTTTCACAAAAAAATTACTCATTTAATCCATTTTCTGAAGTTAACAGCGGACTAGGAGCTGTGTTTATGAAATGTATGCTCAACCTTTTTTATAGTTAAATTAAATATCTCATACTATGTTTGTTGTTCTTGCAGATCCTATGAATATGAATGGTAAAAGCTTCAGGATGACAAAGCTTCATCAAGACAGCAAATGATTTTTGCTGTTTATTTTGGTGTATTTTAGTGTGTTATTCTTGTTTCTATTATAGGCTTGTATTTTAGTGTGTTATTCAGGATGACAAAGCTTCATCAAGACAGCAAATGGTATTAGACAGTATATGTGTTCCCAAATACACATCTCCACTTCAGATTTTAATAGTGTATACAAAGTCAGTACCGCAGTACAAAGTATGAAATGCAAGCGAACAAACTTTGGTCATTCTAACATACTGGTTGTTTATGACAAATACCCAAACCCGTAAAAATTCAAAAAGTCAATATCATAAACTAAATATACAAACTCAACTTATGACCAAATACATGTTTATACATATGCGCACGTGTATATGCATATATATGATCGAATTTCATATTTCAGGTCCAAAACGAGTGTGACTGCAAATTGACAGGAATTACAGTTAGACGAAGAAATATATAGATGTTTGAATACAAAGTTCAACCTAAAAGGAGCATTGTCACATGCAATTGAGGTTTGCCATGGTAATTTGTCACATGCAATTGAGGTTTGTCATCAAATTATATACAAAGTTCAACCTAAAAGGAGCATTGTTACAATCAGTATGACACAGTAGCGATTGTCACATGCAATTGAGACAACGAATAAAAATTGTACTGTGAACCGAATAAAAATTGTTACAATCAGTATGACACAGGAGCATTGTCACATGCAATTGAGACAACGAATAAAAATTTACCAGCGAGATACGTAGGCGATCGGGTAGTGGCGATTGAGTAGCGGCGATCGAGCAGTGGCGATTGAGCAGCGGCGATCGAGCAGTGGCGATGTGATGTGAAGCGGCGATGTGAAGTGGATCGAAAGGGGAATTAGGGTTTGCGGTGGAAAAAATGAAATTCGGAATACTATGGAACACGATGGAAGAACCGATGTCAAAAGGCACGTTTAATTGAAGAACCGACGGAAATTTTGTTAAGTAAGTACTATGTACGCTGATATGTACGCTGTGTTTATGGAAATTTTGTTAAGTATGTACTATGTCAACTTAGGACCTTTTTACTTAATAATTAGACATGCTTGTTTTGATTGTATGCTTATTTTGAATTTATTTAGAACAAAATAGAGAACATGATAGATTGGAACATGCGGTATAGTTGACTCAATTGTCATTGATTACTTGAACAAAGCATAAGCAAACAGCATTGGAAGAACAACAATTATTGACATCTTATAATTTATTTCATACTTACATTGGATGTAAGAAGAAAAGCCAGTGTTTTTCTTTGCTGAACCGAAATACAGACATGTCGATAAATTACTTGTACAACCAACAGACTACAACCTTATATCAATAGTTTTTTTTAAAGGCATGTTGATAGTGTACAGAACAGGGACCATTCTTATGCAAAAAGAGTAGTCAATTATCATATGTTTGACTGTCTAAGATGCCATATTCTAGAAACTGAGTAAAATTAAAAAGTAATACATAGGTAATGTGTTTTCTATGGAATGGTACATGTGCGCCAAGGAATACATGCTTAAAGTAGTATGCATGTACCCATAAACTCATGGCTTGTGTACATACATCCAAAAACAGGTAGATAGGCACAGACCCAAAAAAATTTAAGTTAATTATAATCGAGAGGAATACTTATTACAAACTTATGTTACTATTAATTAATAAAGTAGCTAGTTAACATATATTAACTATTAAAAAAAATTACTACTTATTAACTATTAATTATTTAAAAATAATTGACAAATATTATTGATTCCCAAGTTTATTATTAATTATTATTATTAAGTTTCAATATAATTAGTTACTAAATATAGATATTATAAACATGAAGTATGCACTAGGCATCTCAATTACAACGAATAAAATGAAAAGTTGTGATATATATGTTTATTACAACAGTGAGTTCTGCAAGGTTGTAAAAAGGGATCTATTACAACGGTGGACGCCACCGTTGTAAAATTAAAGTTGTAATATGGTAATATATATGCTCTTTACAACAGTGATTAATTCACCGTTGTAAAAAAGAATCTATTACAACGGTTATTAATGCACCGTTGTAAAATTAAAATTGTGATATGGTAATATATATGTTCTTTACAACAGTGATAATTTCACCGTTGTAAAAAACATTTATTACAACAGTGCGTTTTGCACCGTTGTAATAAATGCTCTATTACAACGGTGATTTATGCACCGTTGTAAAATTAAAGTTGTAATATGGTGTTTTTGTTGTAGTGACACATAGTGATCCAAAGTCATAGATATCGACAACCCCTTAGCACACGACCCGCAGCAAAGCCCAACTCATGAAGTTAACTCGTTGGTTCCCAACTGGATCCTGTGTACAAACTTCCCACTTGGACTACCTTTGCATCGCGGGTTTTTGGTCTTCTCCTCCGAATCGGTCTTCATTTGGTTCGCAAACCATGCCTCGCATTCAAACTTCTAAGTTCGGTTCGTGGTCATCATCCTCCTTCGGATCGGTTCGAGCCACCTGCATCGGATCGGGTCGTGGTGCCCAAGCTTCTGATCGTGACATCATGCTCCAGTTCAGTTCGTAAGTGGTCCTTGCTCCGGGTCGGGTCGTGCCTTCTGATCGGGTCGGGTCGTTGCACCCGCTCGTGGCTCCTTCACTCGTGGCGCCTCAGGTCAGTCCTCCTCTTCAAGCATCAGATCGTGGTGTGATTTCCCAGGCAGTTCGTGGAAGGGTGGAGCAGCTCGTGGGGGTGGTCATGATCAAGTCGGATCGTGGAAGGGAGGGGCGATCCGATCCGGTCCTCTGCATATTTCCTGCAACTTTCCAGTGACTGTTTTACGCCATACGACGATGTTTTCGACCATTCTAACTTTTCTAATTAATCACAAAGCATACCATACAGTCATAGCAACATATAGAACTGACCACAAACACCAAAACAACAACTTGATACGTTAATACGGATCAAACGTAGCCAAAACCCCATATTTTCCCTTAAGCATTTTTAAGCAAATCTAATGATAGGATTAGCAAAACTTAACCAAATTAACCCAAAACTTCTAACAGAGGTCTAAACATTATTTTGAATTTTATAAATATTTTTCTAGAATTTATTAATGTATAAATTTGCTAATCAACACTAATTACCCCTAATTAACCGTAATTAGTGAGAAACTTTGCAAATCACTCACCTTTGCCACAAATAAAACTCAGATCTGAAATGAATCTCTGTTTGGCATGAGTACTAATGTCTAATAGCAGCTCTAACCTTGATTTGGTGCTATCTCTCCTTAATTTGATGTTGCTAAGCCTAATCTTCAATTAGAAAGTGGTTTAGAGGTGTTTTAGATGTTGGAGGCCAATACTAGGGTTCCAAAAATGAAAGTGGCGGCTGAAAGAAATGTTTTCTAACCCTAGTTAGCCCCTATATACCCCTAATTCCGAAATCCCCCATTGGGCCTAGTTGTTAATCACCCAATTAAGCCCAGTTAAGCCGTTTTTCACCTTCCAAACCATGTTTCAGCCATATCTCTCAAACGGTAAGTCCGTTTGGCTAATGTGACCACTCTACGGAATTGCAAACCATCATCCGGATCCAATAGAAGTGGTTTCAGGTAAAAATTCCTTTCCAGTCAAAAGTTATGGCCAAAACAAGATCAGCTAGGGGCAAAACAGTCATTTAAAAATCGGCAAAAATCACGAATATGGGAAATGACCCCAATAGTCGTCTCCCAAGGTTACATGACTATACGATCCTCTATGACGATGAAATAAATATTCTACGATCCTATGATGCGTAGAATGCGGGTCGTTACAACTTGTATGGACGAATGTCTAACAGAGTATATCTAATAGACCACATAAGTCGATCTCTCCAAATGTATTTACGTTGGTGGCGGAGGAATTCTTTTCTCTTAGTTTTATACCGGTAATTATTTTTGGGGAAGTCAATTTGTGATTTAACAGGTATGACGACGTGCATTCAAAGTAAATGAAGATGTGTTGTTCTGAAAGGTAAGTTCCGACCTCAAGCTCACAACCGAGAAATGAAAAAATCGGTCAGGCAGAATGGTTAAGAGGGTCGCTCCCAGTTAGGGTGAATTGCCACCATCTAGAGAATATTTATTTTGTTACTTCTTTGGCGTTTGTATCTCCTGGGAAAACGATGGCTGGCCAACCGTCCGTGATAATACATTCGCCACACTCAAGAGAAATGAGTGGTCGGTCATATGTGGTCGGGTTGTAAGATGTTCTTGTTGAACCAATAGCATTCCTCTCTAGAGATACACTATCGGATGGTGGTTCCGTACCTTGTCATAGTTGGAAATCCATTATCCATAAGCACCGCGGTTTTTTTGTATACTATGTATCCGGAGCGTGAGATGCAAGCGTTCCGCTAGATTCAAATTTATTTGTGGAAACCATAGACATTATTATAATATCGGAATAGTTAAGATTTCAAATTGTTTTGAGTTGTCTAAGGTAAAAACCATCCATATTTATGTGTGGATCGGTTTTACGATTATCTTTTCTTTCAAAAAAATTTCCAAGTGAAGCAAGCTGTTTTAAATCGTTTACTCACACCAGTCCCATGACTGACCGAAAGTCTATTTTATTTTTATTTTTCCTAAACTTTTGAGTGCCCAAATTTGTATGGGCAGTAAAGTAGTTCAGGATTGTACAGATTAACTGGAAGGAGCTTGGAGCAGGAGGCTTCAGCGTTAGATATATAAAGTTTATTTCCGCTGTAATATATATGTGTTGTACTCTGATGATACATGTAAGTAGAAATAAAATTTTGTATTTCAAGTTGTGTTATTAAATATATTTTATTCATTCCGCTATAAGATTCGTGTTATTCTGATTTTGTTGTGTTATGTTATTCTTTTTCTTTTATTCTAAATTTCTTTCTTTCTATTTCTCACCCTCTAATTTCTTTCTTGAACGTCTCAGTTTTAGTACAATTTGGGTTGGGCCTGTGTTGTTGTAGTTGACTCAAAGGGTACTAAAATTTGGGTCGTTATAGGATTTGAAGGCGGTTCTTTGGTTGTCGATGCCGTGTTGAATCATTCTTTTGGATTCTTGCAGCGATGAAAAAAAGGATTGATGGAATTCGGTTTGATTGAAATTATAGAGAAAGCCTAGAACCCTAATTTTTGCTACTACAGGACATTGAGAACATGTGTGAATTTAGGCGATGAGAAGCGGGCAATGAAAATTGAATGGTAAATGAAAATAAACTAAAGTGGCAAAGCAAAAATTTAGTGGAAACAAAAAGGGAAAATTGGTGTAGCTCAAAATGGAAGAAATAGTATTTTTTTTAATTTCATGAAAATCTAAAAGAATTCAAACTTCGTGGATACTACTTGTAAATTTAATTTTAAACTCTATTTATCTTTAATTAATATTTTTAAAAAATTGTTATTTATTACAACCAGTAAATTATAGATATTGTAAAATATAACATTACAACTAGCAAATAAAGTTATGTGGTTGACATATATTATAATGGATTGAAGAAAGTAATTGTAGTAAACATCTAGTTCAATGGGTGGGTGAGAATAAAAATTGGTTATGAGTACCACATATGAATTTAAGTGCCGATATTTGTTAACATTTGTGGGCTTTTGCTTTATTCTTACCTTATTTCTGTTTGGAAAAATTAATTTTAGTTCTAATTAATTATTACTTAATTATTAAGTATTAACTAATTAATACCATAATGAAAATTAATTAAAGAAAAATTTACAACTAATGAAAGTAATCATGAAAATTAATTACTTAATCGTAATTATTAACTAGTAAAAAATAATTATTAAATTTACTTCATTTGTTTATTGTAATTTGTTGTAAATATATCAACCGTTAATAATTAATAAGTATATGTTATTAATTGTTAATTTTCAACATTAAATTTTAGTATAATTAATATTATCAAATTAGTAATTTATAATATTGTTAATGATCAATATAATATTACTAACGATTAATATAATATCGTAGTTCGTAATTGGTCACCTTTTTACAATGGGCATTTTGTGACCGTTGTGAAATATTAGTGATTGTTGCAAAATAGACCTCTATTACAATGGGCAGGAAGAGAACGTTGTAAAATTGACATCTACTACAAGGGGCCTAAGACGGACGTTGTAATAGGACTCTATTACAATGGGCAACTAACGACCATTGTAAAAAAGGCATTGTACAGGATAACTATTACAACGGTCGCTATTTGACCATTGTAATAACAATGGGAAGAATTTGCCCATTGTAAAATGGACACTGTAATAGGGTATTTTTGTTGTAGCGATGTATTCTTTTTAAGAGGTAATAAAAAATATCAGTAAAATTTATGTAAGTTCAAGATTTAGACTTACATAAGTACATATAAACTAAATTAATTTTGTAATAGGTAGTTGAATCACCTAAAGAAAAAAGTAAGACAAAAAGCATGAGTTGAAAGTTCAATTTGCAAATCATATCTTGAAGAAGAAGCTTCATTCTTTTTTCTCGTTACTATAGTGATCATGTGAACTATCATTTGTAAGTGGTCCTCGTAACAATGATGCCTTGGGACAAGATTTTTGTACGACAATGTTATCTATTTTAGGCAACATGGGCGATCATCCGGCAAATGCGTTGAAATATGGTTAGACGATAGAGATCACCATGTAGCACATGCATAAGTTCTTCTAAATTATGCTGAAGTTGCACCATTTGTTAGGTACTGTAAATTTTATATTTATTTTAGTTGTATCTACATTAAGCATTAGCTAATAATAAAATCATGTATATTTGCCTATTTACAAATTACAAAATCTATCTGACGATCTTAGTAAATATTTCACTAAATGGTTTATAAAATACAATTACAATCTAATAAAATGCATCAATGATGAGGGTTTGCAACATCTTGCACTTGGACCAAAAAGAAATGTTAAGGTTTATCCAAATATTTTTTGTCACTGGATTTAATTCAACAACAAAGATTATAATACTGGTAGATTAATGTACAATAGTGGTGTATTTGTCAGAGGGAGTGATGATCCAGAAGAGCATATAAAAACCTTTATGGCATCTTAACACATATTTTAGAGTTGACATATTATGTACAACCTATTGAAAAAGTTGTTTTATTCAAGTGCAATGGTTCAACAATATTCCTGGCACTGGAATCAACATGCATAAAGATTATAAGCTCATAGAATTAAAGCACACATCACATTACTATAAGTATAACCCTTTTTGTATTAGCCAAGCAAGTATTACAAGTTTATTTTGCTCCGTATCGATCTGTAAAAAGATAAAGCAGATCGGTTTGTTGTAATTAAAACAAAGGTAATGTTTACGTTTGAAGGAATTGCTATTCCATAAGATGTAGCATATCAAACGGATATAGAGTAAAATGATGAAATAACAATAACCGATGATATTTGATTTAGGGTCTTTGAATGATGAATCAAATGTTTTTATAGAAGCATTTGAGAGTACAGAAGATAACGATATAGAGAACGATATCAATGCTGAATCGAAAAACGAAGGAGACTGATAATATTTTTATCATTTGTTGATTACATATATTCTGAATTTTAACTATGTTATGAGCTATGTTGTACAATGATATGTTTTCTAATAACGAGATGATATGATGTGCTAAGTATGAATTGATATAATGAACCTATATAATGTATGTTCTGAGTTTATGGATTAATGAATTGCATGTTACCAGTTTTATTCGATAACAAATATGCTCATGTTTTATTATTATATGAAACGGTGTGTTTGTGACAGATATGCCTCCTAGATGATAGCCTATCCACTCTTCAGATATAGGTGCGAGCGGTATTGTAACGACCCGCATTTTATGTATCAGTGGATTGTAATTTTTTATATTTAATTCCTTATGGGTTGGATCATTCTCATATTTTGATATGTTGGTTATAGGGATGTGAGACATGTCCATAATTTTTATCAATTTTATTTGTGATAATTTTACCCCTATTGGTTTTGTATAGGGAACAACTTTTGACTAGGTTCGAATTAGGTGCTGAGATCGATTTCATTGGGAAAGAAATAGTGTTGCCAATTCCGTAGAGTGGACACAGTAAAGATTTGTTTTTGCAGTTTGTGAGGAATCTCTTGTTTTAGTGCTACACAATTTCTAGACAAGTTAACTAGTCATTAATGGGTTGATTTGGAAAGGCCCATTAGTGGGCTGGTTGGATGGCTATTAATAGAAGGGCAGAGACAAGGAGAATGGTTTAGTTTATTCATTTCTCATTTGGTTGAGCTCATGATCCTCTTTGCTCAATCAAATACATCTCTCCTCCATTAAAATCTTAGATCTACATTAGAAGATTGAAGATCTACATCAAGGAAGGTTACATATTCATCAAGAGAGAGTAGATCGCATCAAATTGTGACAATTGAAGATTGTTTTTCGCTGTCCGGATTAAGATTAGTATTTTTCAAGCTATATTGAAGATTTTGTGAGTGATAAGCATCTCTCGCATGGATTCAATCAAGTATATGAGTTATTTGAACTTATTTTCATCATTTTAAGTTGTTTTCACCTAGATCTAATCAATGTAAGTATATTTTCAATTAGAATCACCATCGGATCTTATCTAGCAAGATTATAACGGTAAATTCATGTGCTTATCTAGCAAGATTATGTTGACATAAGTTCAGTTGAGGTTCGTCTTTCTTGAGGATAAAAGTTATAAAACTATGATTAAATTCCTTTAGAGGTTTCCAACGACCCCCCAACCAATCAAACTCTTGCCTGGTTTAAATTTTTTAGGTAATTACATTATATATGTCTAGCTGTAGGAGATCCTTGTAAAATTTATTAAATTTGGACAAAAATCCATCTGGTCTTAGGCTTCTAGCATTATCTGAGGAGAATAAAGCTGCTTTAATCTCAGCAATTAAAACCACTGAAACAAAGTACTTTTTTCGTTCATTACTAATTTTCGTTTCGATAGAAATGTGAGGGAAAAATAATTCATATCACTGTTAAATAAAATACTGTAATAAGTTATATAGTTGCTTCCTTAATTGCATCGTCGTCATAAATATGAGTGCAATGTGTGTTTAATAAAGCTTGAATTTTGTTTATTTGCCCCTGCATAGAAATTTTTGTATAAAAGAACATAGAACTACTACCACCTTTCTATAGCCATAATACTTTGCTTTGCTACTTTAGGAATCATGATTGCTTTTCCAGTTGTTCATTTAAAATCCTGCTAATCTGGTGCGTGTTGTCATATAAAGTGATTTTTTAGGATCTTGATCCTGTTGATAAAAATATGTAGTAAAGCCAGCCTATAGTTTGGATAGAACATTATACTGAGCTCTCGACCTATTAATAGAGTAGAAATTAGGATCAAGTGCATTTTATTTAAATGTAATAAGTTTTAAGGACAGTACTTCCGAATAATAGTTTTGAATACAATTCACGAAAAAAAGATAAATCCATTTATCTTTTTAAGTTATATAGGAAAATGATAAATTTTTTAATAATTATTTATGTATAGCAGAAAATGATATATTCTTTTATTTTTTTTCTTGTAAAATGTCTTTAAAACTAATTTTTTAAAAGTTTTGTTCTTAAAATTTATTACTCTGAATAAGTAAGCCCTTTAAGTGAAAATCCTCTTTTACATATTCGTCTTAATTTTTTTTTTTTTGAATTTGTTCAGGAGGGAAATCGACCGGAGTCGTAAAATACTCCCTAGTCATTATAACCATGCAAATAACTAGTTGTTGGTATACCGATAGGTTGCACCCTTTTGTTGTTGAATTTGCTTGTTAAAAGATAGGCGTGAGCACTGACTGATGAAGGAAAAGGATGGTTGTGAATTGTGGGAACATAGACATGAATTTGTAATTGAGAAGCACGTTTGCCGATATTGATAACAATTACCCTGCAATGCTACATAAATTTGCAGCACCACAAAAAGATTTAACTAAACCACATTTGTAAAAACAATTTTCAAAAGTATTTAAATAGGCAAAAGGGATAGGAAATCCTCCCTTTTTGTCTACCCGATTGAGATCATTACTAAAATGCTCCAAAATAACCATGGCAGCCCTATGGTTGAAGCTTTAAGCCAGAGTAGATCTCATAACTTTTGCCACCCAAAAGAAGGAGTTATTAGCATTAATGAAAGTGCAGTCGCATTGCAAACCCCCTTTATTAGATAATAAAATAGTACAATAATACGTTATTATGACATAGTTAATAAGTCCGGATGGTTGTATCAAGTAACACTAAAATATGTCCCTTGCTACCAATGTCGTTGTTGTGAAATAAAGTCCAATGAGGAAACCAAGGTCTTGATCTTTTAATATTTTAGTAAATAACTATTCTCAACCAAGCTTAGCATAGTATGCTTTTATAATGTTTGAAGTGGGAGTACTCGACTAATCTTGTCATCGGCGATAGTACCTCTAATATTCCAAGCAATGTTTTCATAACAGGACCGTGAATCAAACCGTAGGGACTTATGGTTCAAGGTTTCAAAGGTCCGACCGATCGAACCATCAAGAACCGCATATGTACTTTTATTAGAATTTTAAAAATATTTAAACAAGTTGCATAATAGAACGCAATAACCAGAAGTTGTATAACAAAATATAATTGTGAATTAACATATTTAGACCAAGTTTCATTACCAAACAAACATTACTTACGATTTCGAAGTCACAAAAGAACAAACTACACTTCCACATACAACCACCCTACCGTACCTTACATATCCATGGTCCACAACGATGGTTGATTACCTTTAGCTCTTGCTTCGTTGACTACTTGTAACATTGCAATATAAGACATTAGCGGATCATAGTTGAATGTTACTACATCTTTGTTTATTTCTTGTAAGCCTGCTTCACTACCAAAGAGCTGACCGACGTTTACTCTGCTATCATCAGTGTCAACGACATCGACCTATACATCATCCAGCGACCCTTCTATATCGACCAACGATCCTTCCATATCGACGCTATATTAGCATCTACAAAAAATATAACGATTTGTTAATATACGGAAACATGAAATAATCTTTCAAAAGAAATAAACGGTCACCTTCTTCATTGTAAAAAGTGTTGATTTCATCTATCGTCAATAATGGTGGTTCATTCTTTACATGTATTGTTCTGATCAAACTCAAGAAAGCTAATAGGATCGTAGTTTCATCCCTTTAATTCTCGCCTAAAGATAAATCATAAATTTGAATGAGTTTAAGTAACAAATCATACTTACCAAGTAAAAAATTATAAGTTCATTAAGAATAGTAGCCTACTTTTGTCCAAATCGAAGATTGTAATGTAGAAAACCAGATCATTCAACATTTGGTGTTCTAATCTATTCCTTTTATTTGAATGAATGTATTCAAAAACACTCCAATTTCTTTCACATCCGGAAGAGCTGCAAGTTTGGCTTAACACTCGAATTGCCAGTTTGTTTAAGTTTGGTGTATTGCTTCCGTAAATCAACCACCATTCAACTGCATTTGAAAAAAAAATATGAGCTGTAGATAAATGAAAAAGGCTAGTCAATTTTGTATTAATCTTTTAATAACATAGTTTATTGGAAAAAAAATAGAAATACACCTACAAAATAATGCAACTATAACATGAAAAAAAAAATGACAAGGGCTGGTCATACTTTTGCATTGAATATCCAGCAACAACACTTAAAATGGCAAGGGTTGTTCATACTTTTTGCATTGAATATCTAGCAACAACACAAAAATGAGGCAATGAATAATCCAACAACAACACAAAAATGACAAGGGATGAACTGAGATGTGAGCATATATTGAAAAAGAGAATTATTATACTTGTCGGACATAAGTATAGTAATGAAAATTAAAAATATTTAAAATCCAAACATTTACCTGGAAGCATATGGTTATGATTATTTATGGCCGAGCTCCTACCAAAATCACCCTCTGCATTTTTGTAAAACTTAATCTCTTTTGTAAGATATCTAGACAAACCTGGATCTCCATTCGAATATTTCTCAATGACATCTAAAATCGCCGAATGACAAGAATCATACTTCTTCATAATGTCATGGTTATACTGATATTCTAGATTAAACCAAAAACACACAGAGTGTAGATTTTTATGCAATTGTCTATCCCAACGGCTATCAATTAATGGCTTTAGAATATTTTTGTTCCTTCCAATTTTTTTATCATATCCTCCCTTGCAGTGTGGATTGCAGCATACAAATAACCCATTGCATGTCTTTCATCACTATCAATAAGTTTGAGAACACGAACAAGAGGTTTAGTAATATTAATAATTAAAGAACATTCTTTCCAAAATGGCAAATCAAAAATATAACTAACAAACTGTTTCCCTTTTAAATCTCTAGCATATGAGGAAGTTTTCTGTTAGACCAAAAAATGGCACTAACATCCAAATGCAAATCACAGATCATAGAATGCAGAAAATAGTATAATCAGAGGGAATACACGAGTTTTTTATAGTGGTTCGGCTGTTGATGTAGCCTACGTCCACTTTATAATCTTATTGTTATACTGATAGATTACAAGAATCAGTTACATGTAGACACGCAATCCGTATGTTTGACGGAATTACAAGAGTTTATACATGCCATTCACATGTTAATTATGTAGAAAGAACAAGAATTTGGATGTTGGAAGGTGCAAAGTCCTTGAACTCAGTAACGGTGGTAGCCGTGCAGAAGATTGGTCAAAAGATCCTTGAAAATCCTCCGAATGGTGTATTTATAAACATTTCCTGATAGCGGTTCTTGAGACACGTGGCACGCATCCCAAGAATCTCAAAATGTGGTGGAAAACATCCAGAAATCGGCTCCAAGTCATTGCATTCCATGTGGAGTTGATAGGAGTGAAAATAGCCTTGAGAATAGGTCAAAACAGTGTGAGGCTGCAGGCGGTTCGTGGTGCCTCCTTGGGAGCTGGATGAGGGTCGTGATGGCGGGTCGTGATAGCGGGTCGTGACCACTATGTGCACCACGAGCGGGTCATGAGCACTATCCCACCACGAGCCGGATGAGAGGGCGAGCCAGGCCAGTCCACAAGCCAAAGTGGGGCGAGCTGGGTCCCTGTTCATGAACCGGAAGATTGCAGATTGCCAGGTTGTACTCATTCACGGAAACGAGCGTAATTTTCAAACCGTAAGTCCATTTAGCCAAATGATTGCTCTACTTGAAGCTAATTCAGAGGGATACAAGAGTTACAAAGCAAAGCTCTATAATTGATGTTTTCGGGCCCAAAAGAGGTCGTTTGATAGGAGTTTCAGGCCTGTTTAGGTTGATGTTGTGATTTCAACCAAACCGCTTCATGTTTGTTGACGAAGTTCTCAGTGCCTGAGAGCGCTGTTATCCGAAGATTCCATGTATGACAGCTTTTACCAAAAAGTGTGTCAGCATTTTCCAATCCCGACTCGTTAACATGACCATAAGTTCATCTTTACGGCTCAAAATGCTTTGTAAAGCGACAAAATTCGCTGCAAATCTTGTTAGAGCTGGACGAAGTAAATTTTTCCATTTGTGAATCATCGCATCATAGACAAACTTTGTTATCTTCGATGCTTGAGTTGCTATATTAGAAACTCGCTCAAGTTTTCCAATATCACTAAACATCAAATGCAAGCAATGACAAACATAAGGAGACCATGAAATGGTTGGAAATTCTACTTGAATTAATCGTCGAGCAACCACATAATTTGCCGCATTGTCGATTACCACTTGCATTTTATTTTCAGCTCCAATCAACAAAATTACTTCTTTAAATAGGTTGAAAAAGAACTAAAGCCATTTTAGAAGAATCCAAAGCATCAACGGATTTCAAAAACAATGTTCTTATATAGAAACAAGTAAAGAAAAAATTTCAAAAAGTGAGATTAATAATAATTATGTACCAAAAATAATATACCTTTAGGCGAATAAACCAAGAAGTTGATCAAACTTCTACCGTTTTGTTTCAACCATCCATCCGCCATTAGTGTACAACCGGTTTCCTTCCATGAATCTCGATACATGATTGCCCTAGTGAGCAACCACATAATTGCCCTAGTGTACAACCGGTTTCCGCCATTAGTGAGCAACCACATAATTGCCCTACGTTAAGAAAATAACGGCCTACTATTAACAAATGAAATTTGATTTCTATTAGTTTTACAATAAAATCATCTTAAAACTTAGTTTTGCTTGGATACATGATGCAAATACAACTTGGATCATTTGTCCTTGCAAGGCCATCGATTAATATAGACGTACCATTTGCACATCCTCCATAGTATCTTTGCCGTCTACAACCATTACGTAGTTTCTAAATATTGTATACATTTGTTTACTCACGGAAGTACCATTACTTAGTGTCTAAATATTGAATATGTATGTTTATTCCCATAAGGACGGGGAGGGCTTTTCTAGGTAGGGTGTACTCATTTTTTTCTTAGCAGCTAAGTAATCTTAGTCTATTTATATAGTACGCAAGAACACCCATTTGGACTTTGAAGTTTCTTCTTCTCAAATAATCATTTTTCCCATTATTTCCTTTTCTCTTCTAAATGAATGTATGCTCCAATTACTTTTTTATCTGATGAAATATATACTAAATATATATGAGAGAGATCCAAATTCCTTTTTCAAGGCTAAATAATAGGAAAGCATTAATCTCTTCGGTTCCACGCGAGTTTGGGGTATGCTGAGATCTTATAATAAACCTAAGATTTTTCTTTATATATATATATATCACGAGATGGGTTCATTGACGCAAGGATTGGAGGTGTTAGAAGTTTATAGCAAAAGAAACCAGGAAAACTCAGATAATTTTGCATAATTGTGAACTTCCACACGGATCTGAGGAGCGGAATGATGGGAAGACGTAAGGGAGAGGTTTGGATAAGTTGTGACAATGGAGGAGAGAGTTGCGGATGGTTTGGCTCATGAAGTTGGATTCTGTTAGTGGTGTGAATCGTGAATTATCGGGATGTGTGCAGTATGAGAAATACGGTGCTTTCTATTTGTGAATTCATGGGATAAAATGGATAAAGGGTTCTTTACTTAAGCGTGTTGTTTGTACTGGAAGGAGGAGTATTATGTGGAGTTGCGGTTCTTTCTAGAGGGGAGTATGTAATTGAGGGGATAAGTACTGAAAATTATGTGGTTGTTTACTGTGTAAGGAGGAGATCATTGCGTGGAAAATGGCGGCTACGGTGCGTGTTATGATTGATATGGGAATAAACATATATCTGGAAGTGGCAAAACTTCCTGGTTTTGCGAGTTGACAGTATTAGGGTGAAAAATAAAGAAAGAAGGAAATGCATGGCGGGGTATGAAAAAGAAAGAAAGAAGGAAATGCATGGCGTGGCTGTTCAATTAAAAATGGAAGGGGTGAGTTCAAGGTTTACTGTAGAGGAGTTTTACGTGAAATAAGGATTGGAAGTTGCATTTTCGGTTCATTTTTTTAGTAGAATGGGAGTAGGATCATGCGGCGTTGGGTTGGAGAATTCAAGTAAGTAGGTTACGTTTTGGGTGGAAGAAGAAGCCTTAGTGGGCCGGGAAGTATAAACAGAAAAAAGAAAAGAAAAGCCAAAAAGTGGTAACGTGAATTTGAATAAAGAAAAAAGAGAAGGTTCTAAATGTTTAAGGGGAGCAACGCATTTCTCTGAGTATTTGGGAAAGGTCTAAACGTGGGTTGGGGTTCTAGAGTATAGTTGGGTCGGGAATTTAAAGGTAAGGCCCAAATTATTTAATAACTTAAGTTTAATTCAATAGCATATTATAACTTGTAATTCTAATACCTCGTCCATATGTTCTCGGTTTTACGAACGGTTTGTCACCTTGGGATCATATGATCACAGGCTACGTGGTGAATCTGGTTTGGGAATTGTTGAAGCTCGTCTGAATTTATGGCTGAATAAAACGCCTGAACGAAATCGATGATCGCTTATCATTATTTAACGATAACCAACCAAAGTGAGTAAATCTCACTAACTCTGTACGGTTTATATTTTTATAAATATAATCTAGTATTGATAAATGATGATTGATTTCTGTGTGTTAATTGTTTGGTTGAATTGCTGATTTATTGGTTGAAATTATATATAACGATATATATATATAAATCGTTAATCAAATATTGATTATGTTTATCAGAATATTTCATATTGAAATGAAATCAATGTTATTTTTATTGTTTAACATCTGTGGATGCAGGGAAACATGTTAGAGGGATCCAACTAGATTGCTCAATATTTATAATACTGTTTGTTTTCATATATTGTGATATATGATGTGATATAAAACATGTGATTGATTATGATGGCACTGGTCTGTTTAATTGGTATTTTATATACCATAAGAAATACTGGAATGTAAAAAGGGAATTTTCAAAGAGTATTTTGAAAATGAAATATTTATAGGAAATAAATATGATATTATAAATGAAATATTTATAGGAAATAAATATAATTATAAGAGGAATATTTATTTGGAAAATAACTATAATTATAAAAATAATATTTGTTTGCAAAATAAATATAATTATAAAAGGAATATTTATTTGGAAAGTAAATAGAATTATAAAAGGAAATATTTGGAAAATGAATATAATTTTATAAAAAGAGTTACATTAGGAAGGTTTAGATCCATGCTTCGTACACGGGTGTAACATGACATTGATTTAAAGAAAATATTTAATAGAAATCTGTTTTAACAGATAAATTGAGGAGAATAATTTATAAACAATATTTTATAAATTAAGGAAATATTTATCATTTGATAAATTGAATATATAAATCTGAATTTATATAGAGAAATAATATCGGTTTCAACACGGATAATTGAAATGGAATGTGAACGTAGTAGTTATAAAGGAAATTGCAATGAGATTATAAATGCTGGAAATGAAACAAGATTTCTACGAATAATTCTGCAAATAAAAATATAAATAGAATTTGGGTTTGAGATATATATGTAAAGAAATATTATTCACATTCTATGTTAAAAATTAGATTAAAGTAATTATTTTGCAAATAAAATATTATTAAGGAATTTGGGGTTTGAATTAGAAATTTAAATGAAATTACCGAAATTAGAAACTGACTGGAAATTAGTTGAGTTGAATGGCAATCTGGGTATCGATCTGATGTTGGTTTCGGCCTTCGGGGTTTATACTCGGGAAGTTGTTCTCTTACTAGTTTACAGTTAGAGATTGATAGAGGTGGGAAGATATTGATGCGTGAATCAGAAATGGAAGCGTTTTCGAAAGTTAATAACGTGTATTTTCCAATATTAGAAAATAAGGAATTTATGAATATATGGAAACGATAAATGAGAAATTGGGAAATGAAATGATGATTAATCGGTAAGATTTCCATTGGAAATACGACCTTTGTTTGTACATATGTTTTCCTTTGATAGTTAAATCACCGACTATCAAAGATTTTGACCATTTCCGTTGTCAATACGAAGAGACCAGGATCAGATATATTATCTGAAAACCACTCTGTATTGCATTAGCATTGCAAATCGAATATGATGAAGATAATTGAAGACGGAGTTATGCAAGGGCTTTTCAGTAAATCCTAAGTAGAAATTGCCTAAGATGGATTTACAAAATAGTGCCTTCGGGTTGTCCAGTCCTAGGACAACTTGAATGGACGAATGTCTAACAGAGTATATCTGGTAGATCGCGTAAGTTGGTCATTTCAAACGTATTCACGTTGGTGGCGGAGGAATTCATTTCTCTTAGCTTATACCCGTGGTTTTTTTTGGGAAATCAATTTGTGATTTGATAGTTATGACGATGTTGCATTCAAAGTAAATAAAGATGTGATCTATATAGTGATAAGTTATAGCCTCGAGCCTCATCAACTGGGAAATGACAGAAATCAGGCAGGCAGCATGGCTAAGTAGGTCGCATCCAATTAGGGTATATTGTCACCATTTAGAAAATATTCATATTTGTTACTTCTTTCAATTCTGTATCTCCCGGGAACGGTTATATTGGTATACCAACTGTAAGGTGACAATATATTTGGAACATTCAAGCGAAATGAATGGCCAGTCATGTGTGGCCGAGTTACAAGATGTTCTTGTTGAACCCCATTGTATCGCTTCTAAAGTACACTGATCGGAAGGTGGTTACATACCTTGTCAAAGTTGAAAATCCATTACCAAATAAGACTCCACAGTTTTTGATTGTATATTATATATGTAGAACATGAGATGAAAGCGTTCTACTAGATTGTTATTTACTTGACTTAGACATTATTATAATATCAGAAGAGTTGTGATATAAAGAATTTTTTGAGTAATCGTAAGGTAAAAACCATCCGTGTTTATGTGTGGATCGGTTCTATGATTTTCTTTTCTTTTAAAAGAATTTTAAAAGATAAACAAATGGCTGGAGTTTACTCACACCAGTCTCATGACTGACCCAAAGTTATTTTGTTTTGTTTTCCCTAAACTCTTGGGCGCCCATTTTGTACGGGCAATCAAGTAGTCGGGATTTTACAGACACTTGAAGAGTTAGAGCAGGAGGCTTCAGGATTATATAGCTATTGTTTATTTCCTATGTGTTGTAAGTGTTGTACTTTGGTAATGGAATTATATACATATACTGATCTTATTTCAAAGTTATGTTATATAATATATCTTGTTCGTTCCGCTGTGAGATTCCTGTTACTTTGATTTTGTTGTCATGTTGTTCTTCTTCTTCTATTCTAATTTTCTATCTTATCTATTCTCACCCTCTAATTTCTTTCTATTAATGATCTAGAATGTTTGATACCTGAATAATTGAAATGGGTTTTATGTTGATTTTCTGGGTCAAAAAATCCTGGTTCGTTATAGTGGTATCAGAGATGAAGGTTAAGTAATTACCTTGGCTCTGTGGCGTAATTCAGTAGAGATGGGTTTAGCAATACCCTAGATTGAGTTTGAGTGTATATATATGAGTGCGTATTTGTTATTTGATATAAAAATTGTTTTATACTGTGGAGATTCATTGGTTGAGTAGTTTATGAGTTCTGGTCGATCAGTTTGATTCATTGTATCGGTAGGAGTTTCTAAACACTTGAATACGAAGAACCAACACAGTATGTTTTAATAGAGGGTAAATGAAATAATTTTACCCAAAGTATATTTTGATATAAGGAAAATATATATTGGAATTATTATATTTGATGTGTTGGTCATTATTATAATCGAATAGGATTATAATTGAAATGATTAAAATAACCAATCTGAATTCATGTAAGTGTAGTACATAAATCAAATGGATACAATCTGAATTTAAACCAGAAATTGAATTAAAACTCTGGAAAATTGAAAAGGTGTTTGTTAATAGATTTGGATTAAATATATAAAAAAATTAAAATCCTGGGAGATTTTAAATTATTTTATAAGCATGGTGAATGGTATTTCGAAATTGATTTCAAAATGGAAATGTTGAAATATGGTTTTTGAAAAGTAATATAGCATTGAACTCACTACGGTCGCTGGAAAATAATTCCGGTGATGATCCGGACATCATTGGTGTTCATTTTCGAGTTTCTAAGTGATGGATTACTACCAAAAAATTTGTTTTTGGATTGTTTTGAGGAAACAAGTTGTTCAGAAATTCAAAAGTTTTGAATTGTTATTATGATTTTAGATTGTTTTGAAATAAAACCCAGGAATTTAAATTTAACTTATGAAGTTAATTAGATTGAGATGGTAAAAATAAATAAATAAATTTGAATTTAACTTAAACCAAGTTAAATAAAACTGGATTTGATTACAGAATAATCTGGAACGATATTGGAATGATGAATTAAGAATTTGAAAATCAAGAATGATACTTGAGATTTAGAAATGAATTTGGCTTGGATAATCAAATGATTTGGGTTGAGGATAAAATTGTTTGGATTTGATTGGAATGATATTGGTATGCCCGACAAAAAGGTACAAGTTTATATTTGGTATAAGCATGAGATTTATGAGCCTATTTGGCAAGCCGCTTGGCTATTTGATTTTCTTTTGGATTAGAGATGGCCTAGAGAGGCGAGTTGTAGCTGTACCGATTGAGCCGTAAAAGTAGACGCTGGCGAAATTTTCTAGAAATATAAAGTGTTAGAAATTTTCAATTTTTTTGAAATTTTTGTTTGTAAGAATGAATTAATATTTTAAATTAATTGATTCAGTTGAAACTGAAATTAAAGAAATAAACGAATAATTTTTAACCCAGTTAATAGGGTTTGTTTTCTACCTTAGCAATTTCGTGGACGAAATTCTTTTAAGAGGAAAGAATGTAACATCCCGTATTTTTCTATGATATAATAATTAATTTATTTTATTATTTAAATAATGGTGTGGTAATTTAATTTGGCTTAAATTAAATAATTCTAATTTATATTTATTAATATAAATAATGGAATAATAAATTTATTCCCAAAACAGTTAGAAATTGTTAAATTCGAGATAGTGTGTGAATTTGATAATATAAACGATTTAATTCAGTTTGGAATTGAATATTAATAACGAATATATTATTTAAACGACAGTTGAACGTATTAATTATAGTATAAATTATAATCGAGCTCGAAATGTCGTGGAAATTCATAATATTAAGTTTTTAACTTCAACTGAGCATACATGATCTATTATAAGTCGGATTTCTTCGAAACAAGAAATGTCGGAATCTGTTGAGCTATAATTTTCAAATGGAAGAGAAAAATGGAGATTTCGCTGTATAGATTGTAAGTTATGGCTAAATCAAATTTGAATAAAGTCACTATGGAATCGTTTATAAGCCATAACGATTATTTAATTTTAATTAAATATCAGTTTCGAATTTGGACAAATCCTTTTAGACGTAGGTATAATTTAATTTTTAGAAATTTTCTATATTCTGGAAAATAAACCACTTTTTATTATGAAGCATTTTACACCCTTATTAGCATTTTGGGGTTTCACAAAATAAGCCAATTTGTCTATATTATTATATTTTGGGATCGTGGCACAGATCGTGAGATGACGGTAATGTTATTTCTGTCCATAGCAATTAGTGCGTGAATGGAATTTACGAAACGGGATAGCTTAAATAAACAAACAATAATTGCCCTACGTAAAAAAAATAATGGCCTACTGTTGACAAATAGAATTTGATTTCTATTAGTTTTACAATAAAAGCATCTAAAAACTTAGTTTTTCTTGGATACATGATGCAAAAACAACTTGGATCATTTGTCCTTGCAAGCCCATTGATTAATGTAGACGTACCATTTGCACATCCTCCAAAGTATGTCTGCTGTCTACAACCATCACTTAGTTTCTATGTATTGTATGCACTTGTTTATTCACGCAAGTACCATTACCTAGTGTCTAAATATTGAATATGTATTTTTATTCCCGTAAGGACGGGGAGGGCTTTTCTGAGTAGGGTGTACTCATTTTTTTCTTAGCAGCTAAGTAATCTTAGTCTATATATATAGTACGCAAGAACACCCATTTGGACTTTGGAGTTTCTTCTTCTCAAATGAACGTTTTTACCATTTTTTCCATTTATCTTCCAAATGAAAGTATGCTCCAATTACTTTTTTCTCAGACGAAATATATACGAAATATATATAGAGAGATCCAAATTCCATTTTCAAGGCTAAACAATAGGAAAGATTAGTCTCTTGGGTTCCACGTGAGTTTGGGGTATGCTGAGATCTTACAGTAAGCCTAAGATTTTTCTTTTTATATATATCACGAGATGGGTTCATTGATGCAAGAATTGGAGGTGTTATAAGTTTATAGCAAAACAAAATAGAAAAACTCAGATAATTTCGCATAATTGTGAACTTCCACACGAATGCGAGGAGCGGAAGGATGGAAAGACGCGAGGGAGAGGTTTGGATAAGTTGTGACAATAGAGGAGAAAGTTGCGGATGGTTTGGCTCGTGAAGTTGGATTCTGTTAGTGGCGTGAATTATCGGAACGTGTGCAGTATGAGAAATATAGTGCTTTCTATTTGTGAATTGGTGGGGTAAAATGGATGAAGGGTTCTTTACTGAAGCATGTTATTTGTACTAGAAGGAGGAGTATTATGTGGAGTTGCGGTTCTTTCTAGTGGGGAGTATGTAATTGAGGGGATAAGTATTGAAAATGATGTGGTTGTTTACTGTGTAAGGGGGAGATCATTGCATGGAAAATGGCGGCTATGGTGCGTGTTATGATTGATATGGGAATAAACATATGTCTGGTAATGGAGAAACTTCATGTGTTGCGAGCTGACATTATTGGGGTGAAAAAGAAAGAAAGAGGGAAATGCATAGCGTGGCTGTTCAATTAAAAATGGAAGGGGTGGGTTCAAGGTTTACTATAAAGGAGTTTTACGTGAAATAAGGATTGGAAGTTGCATTTTTGTTTCGTTTTTTAGTAGAATGGGAGTAGGATCATGCATCATTGGGTTGGAGAATATAAGCAAGTAGGTTACGTTTTGGGTGGAAGAAGAAGCCTTAGCAGGCCGAGAAGTATAAACAGAGAAAAAAGAAAAGAAAATCCCAAAAAGTGGAAAGGTGATTTTGAATAAAGAAACAAGAGAAGGTTGAAAAAGTTTAAGGCGAGCAACGCATTTCTTTGAGTATTTGGGAAAAGTCTAAACGCGGGTTGGGGTTCTAGAGTATAGCTGGGCCGAGAATTTAAAGGTAAGGCGCAAATTTGTTAACAATTTAAGTTTAATTCAATAGCATGTTATAACTTGTTATTCTAATATCCCGTCCATACGTTCTCGGTTTTACGAACGGTTTGTCACCTTAGGATCATATGATCACAGGCTACATGATGAATCTGGTTTGGGAATTTTTGAAGCTCATATGAATTTATCGCAGAATAAAATACCTGAACCAAATCGACGATCACTTATCGTTATTTAACGATAACCAACCAAAGTGAT
Organism: Allium sativum; assembly: GCA_030737875.1. NCBI lineage: Eukaryota > Viridiplantae > Streptophyta > Magnoliopsida > Asparagales > Amaryllidaceae > Allium > Allium sativum. The sequence goes on along the minus strand of CM060922.1, from coordinate 357,586,645 downwards.
TAAATCTCACTAACTCTGTACCGTTTATATTTTTATAAATATAATCTAGTATTGATAAATGATAATTGATTTCTGAGTGTTGATTGTTTGGTTGAATTGCTGATTTATTGGTTGAAATGATCAATAACGATATATATAAATCGTTAATCAAATATTGATTCTGTTTATCAGAATATTTGATATTGAAATGAAATCGATGTCATTTATATTGTTTAACATCTGTGGATGCAAGGAAACAGGTTGGAGGGATCCAACTAGATTCCTCAATATTTACAATACTGTTTGTTTTCATATATTGTGATATATGATGTGATATAAAACCCGTGGTTGATTATGATGACACTAGCCTGTTTAATTGGTATTTTAAATACCATAAGAAATACTGGAATGTAAAAAGGGAAATTTCAAAGAGTATTTTGAAAATGAAATATTTATAGGAAATAAGTATGATATTATAAATGAAATATTTATAGGAAATAAATATAATTATAAAAGGAATATTTATTTGGAAAATAAATATAATTATAAAAGGAATATTTATACGGAAAGTAAATAGAATTATAAAAGGAAATATTTGGAAAATGAATAGAATTTTATAAAAAGAGAATTTTACATTAGGAAGGTTTAGATTTGTGCTTCGCACATGGGTGTAACATGATATTGATTTAAAGTAAATATTTAATAGAAATCTGTTTTAAAAGATAAATTGAAGAGAATAATTTATAAACGATGTTTATAAATTAAGGAAATATTTATCATTTGATAAATTGAATATATAAATCTAAATTTATATAGAGAAGTAAAATTGGTTTTAACACCGATAATTGAAATGGAATTTGAACGTAGTAGTTATAAGGGAAATTTGCAATGAGATTTTAAATGTTGGAAATGAAACAAGATTTGTATGAATAATTCTGCAAATAAAAATTTAAATAGAATTTGGGTTTGAGATATTGTTTTTAAATACGAAATCAAACTGTTTTGATTATATAAAGAAATATTATTCACATTCTATGTGAAAAATTAGATTAAAGTAAATATTTTGCAAATAAAATATTATAAAGGAATTTGGTATTTGAATTAGGAATTTAATTGAAATTACTGAAATTAGAAACTGACTGGAAATTAGTTGAGCAGAATGACTTTCTGGGTATCGATCTAATGTTGGTTTCGGCCTTCGGGGTTTATACTTGGGAAGTTGTTCTCTTACTAGTTTCAGTTATAGACTGATAGAGGTAGGAAGATATTGATGTGTGAATCAAAAATGGAAACGTTTTTGAAAGTTAATAACGTATATTTTATAATTTTACAAAATAAGGAATTTATGAATATATGGAAACGATAAATGGGAAATTGGGAAATGAAATGATGATTGATTGATAAGATTTCGATTTGGAAATATGACCGTTGTTTGTACACATGTTTTCCTTTGATAGTTAAATCACCGACTATCAAAGATTTTGACCATTTCCGTTGTCAATACAGAGAGATCGGGATCGGAATATTATTTGAAAACCAGTCCGTACGACATTAGCATTGCGAATCAAATATGATGAAGATAATTGAAGACGGAGTTATGCAAGGGCTGTTCAGTAAATCCTAGGTAGAAATTGCCTAAGATGGTTTTACAGAATAGTGCCTTCGGTTTGTCCAGTCCCAGGACAACTTGAATGGACGAATGCCTAACAGAGTATATCTGGTAGATCGCGTAAGTTGATCATTTCAAATGTATTTACGTTGGTGGTAGAGAAATTTATTTCTCTTAGCTTATACTCATGGTGTTTTGTGCAAATCAATTTGTGATTTGACGGGTATGATGATGTGGTATTCAAAGTAAATAAAAATGTGATCTGTACAGTGATACGTTATAGTCGCGAGCCTCATCAACTGGGAAATGACAAAAATCGGGCTGTCATCATGGCTAAGTGGGTCGCACCCAATTAGGGTATATTGTCACCATCTAGAGAATATTCATATTTGTTACTTCTTTTAATTCTGTATCTCCTGGGAATGATTATGTTGGTATACCAACCGTAAGGTGACAATATATTCGAAACATTCAAGCGAAATGAATGGCCGGTCATGTGTGGTCGAATTACAAGAAGTTCTTGTTGAACTCCAGTGTATCGCTTCTAGAGTACACTGAACGGAATGTGGTTCCATACCTTGTCATAGTTGGAAATCCATTACCAAATAAGATTCCGCGGTTTTTGATTGTATATTATGTATGTAGAACGTGAGTTGAAAGCGTTCTACTAGATTGTTATTTACTTGTTTTGGACATTATTATAATATCCGAAGAGTCGTGATATAAAGAATATTTTGAGTAGTCGTAAGGTAAAAACCATCGGTGTTTATGTGTGGATCGGTCTTACAATTTTCCTTTCTTCTAAAAGGATTTTAAAAGTTAAACAAATGGTTGGAGTTTACTCACACCAGTCACATGACTGACCCAGAGTTATTTTGTTTTGTTTTCCCTAAACTCTTGGGTGCCCATTTTGTACGGGCAATCAAGTAGTCGAGATTTTACAGACACTTGAAGAGCTGGAGCAAGAGGCTTCAGGATTATATAGCTATTGTTTATTTCCGCTGTGTTGTAAGTGTTATACTTCGGTAATGGTATTATATACATATACTGATCTTATTTCAAAGTTATGCTATATAATATATTTTATTCGTTCCACTGTGAGATTCATGTTGCTCTGGTTTTGTTGTTATGTTGTTGTTCTTCTACTATTTTAATTTTCTATCTTATCTATTCTCACCCTCTAATTTCTTTCTATTAATGATCTAGAATGTTTGATGCTTGAATAATTGACATGGGTTTTATGTTGATTTTCTGGGTCAAAAAAATCCTGGTTCGTTAATTTACCTTCCACGCTAATGCATGAAGGTTCGGTCCTTCGTATCCTTTTCCAAAATTAGTAATGTCATTTATCATTGGTTGATACAACACTGAATTCACAAAGTTGAATGGAATTGATGCATCATAGAACCACTTTGCAACAACAATATCCACATTATCTTTACCACATTTCCTTGAAGTGCACTTTTTATAGTTTGTTAGGAGCTAGTGGCAATTCTTGGAATTAAAGGAGTAGTGGAACTAGTAGATGTGAATCTTTTCTTCGAACTAAAAGGCATATCATCATCTTCATTTTGAAGAATGCAATCTCTAGACCTTTTTGTTGCAATATTCTTCTTTAACACTTACCTACTTTCAGTATTCAACTTCATTATGTGTTTGACTACATTGTTCACATGCATACAATGATTACATCCACCTCCAAATAAACCAGAAAGATGTTATTTGAAATGATGAATTTCACCACCTTTAAAAACTTTGTTGCAGTACATACATTTTATCTCCGTATACCCATTAACTATTGTTTCAGTGCAATATTGCCATGCTCGATCAGATTTAGTTATACTTGATTTTTGAACGGTGCTTTGAATGCTATAATTAGATGCTTCATTAGAAATTGGATTCGTTGTCATCCTGCTATTAATTTTGAGGGGAAAAACTTCGCATTAACATCAAATAAGCAATAAATTATAAAGTATGAAACTAAAATTTAACTAGATGAAAACTGCACAAAAAAAAGAGACATGAAGTCTGTCTACAGCAAGCAAAATGAAATTTCAAAAAAAAAAAAAAATTGAAAATTGTAAAAAAAAAAAAAAGGCATGAAGCCTGTCTACTGCAATCAAAATGGAATTGAAAAAAAAATGAAACTTGCAAAATAAAAATAAAAAATGAGACATGAAGTCTGTCTACTTCAAGCAAAACGGAAATTGCAAGCCAAAATGAAAGATACCTTACTCAAGTCTGTCTACTACTAGTGCAAGCAAAACAGAAGTTACAAAAAAACCGGATGAACCAGAAGAGAGTAAAGGAGAAGAAGGTGGCAATGATGATTTAGTGTAGGATTTGACTGGATGGTGCTTGCGATGGCGGAAGCGGTAGGACGATAAATAATAGCGATGTCAATTTAGGGATATAATTTTGGAGCGTGAGAAATAAAACTGCAGTAGTGATTTTCATGTGGCTTGAAGGGAGAGTAAAGCAACGTAAGAAGGTTCAGAGGTTGAGAGGTTGAAGCAGGGCTTGCACTTAGTGATGGTTCAAATTAATATAAATATCATTAATGATATTATTTCATAACTATAGCAGTACGTGTAAATGGTATGCTATATTACGAGGAATAAATATCATTAATGATATTATTCCATAATTGTAGCAGTACGCATGACTGTATGTATCTTGTAACTTTATATATTTGTGATTACTTAATGGAAAATATCCTTCTCTTCAACTCCTCATCATGGTATTAGAGCTTTGATCCAAAAAAGTTCAACTTCCTCTTCCTAAATGGCTCTCATTAACCAAACATCATCCTATCAGATTCTTAATGGTAGTGATCCCACAAAGCCCTACACCTTTCTAGGAAAGTGTCAATGGTGCCGAGAACAAGGACATGTGATTGCTCATTGTCCTTTATTTAAGAAAAAGTTTCCTAATGTCATTCCTCCTTCAAATTCCCAACCTCCATCAAACTGGTTCACATCAAAATCTCAAGCAAACATCGCAAACCCTTTGCCTCTTCATCTTCTTCAACATGGCTTCTTGATAGTGGTGCTTCCCACCATGTCACGACAGATCTGAACAATCTATCCCTCCATGATCCTTATGATGGAACTAAAGAGTTGATCGTCGGTGATGGCAAAGGCCTTAAAATCACTCACGTTGGTTCTTGTTTTTTATCATCACTCAAACTAAATAATGTCTTAGTTGTTCCTGCCATGTCTAAAAATATAATTTTATTTCTCAACTTTGTCATGATAACAATATCTCAATTGTCTTTTCTTCCACCTCTTTTCATATGAAGTGTCTCAAAATGGGGGAATCTCTATTCCAAGGGCTGGTTGCAGCATGCATTTATCAACTCAAATCCACAACCACTACATTCTATGCAAGCATAACTAGTTCTTGGCATCATCGTTTAGGGCATGCATCTCATATTTTTTAGGAAAATTATTTCCAAAAGTAAACTTCATGTTCCTAGCGTCTTCACTTTAGATTGTATTCCTGTGCTTGCAATAAAAGTCATAAACTTCCTTTTTCTACTTCCTCTATTGTGTCTACTACCCTACTTGAGTATGCTTACTCTGATCTTTGGACGTCACCAATTTACTCTTATGATGTCTTTAAATATTATCTAATTTTCGTTGATCATTTTCTAAATACATTTGGTTGTATAATTTGAAACAAAAATCAGATGCAAAACATGTATTCATTCGCTATAAAGCTCTAATCAAACAATACTTTCAACTGCCTCTCAAAACTCTCTACTCGGACAATGGTGGTTAGTATGAAAGCCTGTGTAACTACCTGTCCATCGATGGAATTTCGCATCTCACAACTCCACCCCACACTCCTCAACATAATGGCTATTCGGAACGACAACATCAACACATTGTTGAGACTTTTTTATCACTCTTAACTCATGCTAAAATGCCCCTTGAATATTGGATAAATGCTTGCTTAACAGCTGTTTACTTGATTAATCGACTTCCCGTTCCAATTCTAAACAATGTGTCACCCTACTTTAAATTATTCATCCAACATCCTAATTATTCCAAGCTTCGAAGTTTTGGTGTCTTTGCTACCCATGGTTAAACCCTACAATTCTCACAAACTTGAACTCAAATCTCAACCATGTATTTTTGTTGGTTATTCGCCTACTCAAAGTGCACATTATTGTCTCGAATTGAACACTAATCGTGCCTATGTTTCTTGTCATGTTCATTTCAAAGAGAACATTTTTCCTTTTTCTGAACTTAACGATTCAACTACCTTCTTGTCCGACCTAGTGGGACAATGGGCACCTCTCACATTATCTATATTATCAAACACTCAATCTTCCTCTTCTCATCCATTGCAAACTAACTCACCTTCCAACATGCCTCCTACCTTATTCCCCACTTCACCCCTTTCATCTCCTATATCCACGACAAACTCACCTCAACCTCCTAATACCACTGCCGAGCTTTCCTCTACTTCATCTCAGTCAAACCTTGATATATCCACTTTTACAAATTCAACACCCAACAATCTTGTACATTCTCCTCAAATGACCACAAGAATACAACATGGCATTAAGAAACCAATCAGTAAACTAAATTTAAATGCGGAGGTGCATGAAATGGAGATCCCAAAAAATATCACCCAAGCATTAAAAATCTCCGTTTGGCGTAAAGCTATGGATGAAGAGATTAATGCATTGGTGAAAAATAGAACTTGGGATCTTGTACCTTCATCTATGTCACAAAATGTAGTGGGATGCAAATGCGTGTTTCGAATTAAAAGGAATAAGGATGATAACATTATTTAGTACAAGGCTTGCTATGTTGCAAGAGTTTTTAATCAGAGAGCTAGCAACGACTGCGTTGAGACTTTTACCCCCGTAGTTAAACCTGCCACGGTTCGTCTTGTGCTCTCACTTGTGGTTAGTCTCACTTGGTCATTGCGCCAACTTGACATAAACAATGCTTTTCTACAGGGCACGCTCACTGATGATGTATACACCATACAACCTCCTGGCTACACAGATCATATACATCCAACACATGTATGTAAATCAAACAAGGCATTGTATGAGTGAAAACAAGCTCCAAGAGCTTGGTATAAAGAATTACGGCAATATTTAATTGAGTTGGGCTTCAAGAATACGGTATCTAATTCATCCTTGTTCACATTGCGCAAAAATGATGACATCATTTATCTGTTGGTTTATGTGGATGATATTATTGTTACAAGTAATGCAACTCATACACTGGAAGCTTTTATAAAAAATTTGGCAGCACATTTCTCAATCAAAGACCTTGGAGAAGTGTCTTACTTCCTGGGAGTGGAAGTAGTGCCTCATCCAAAAGGTATTTTCTTGAGTCAAAAGAGGTATATTGCGGATATTTTGTGCAACGCTAATACGAACGATGAAAACCAGTTGCAACACCAATAGCAACTCATCCTCCGCTATATATATATGGAAATCTTCTCAAGGATCCTACTGGGTATCGTACTATAATAGGTAGTTTACAATACTTAAGTCTCACAAGGCCTGATGTGGCATTCGCAGTGAACAAGTTAGCTTAATACATGCAGCGTCCAACTGAAGAACACATGCAATCTCTACATCGTCTTCTTTGGTATCCAAATGGTACATCTAATATGGGTTTAATTATACATAAAGATTCACCTTTCACTCTCAATGCTTACTCTGATGCGGATTGGGCTCGTGACAAAGACGATTACATTTCTACAACATCATATATATTCTATTTGGGAAAGAATCCTATCTCTTAGACGTCAAAGAAGTAGCGTACGAGAGCTAGATCATCTACTGAGGCCTAGTACAGGGCAGTGGCAAATGTTACTGCCGAAATTATTTGGGCAGGAAATTTATCAAGGAGCATAGTCATAACCTCACTCTCGCGCCAATCATCTATTGTGATAATGCTGGAGCTACATATGTGAGTGCTAATCCAGTTTTTCATTCTAAAATGAAGCATTTGGGATTGGATTACCATTTTGTCAGAGAGAACGTGCAAAGTGAAAACTTGAGGGTCTCTTACATATTCATTAATGACCAGCTTGCATATGCTCTCACCAAGCCATTACCATGTACCTCCTTCACAACATTGGTTACCAAAATTGGTCTCTCATCTTGGCCATCCATTTTGAGGGGGCGTGATAAGGATTGACATATTCTAAGTCAATCCAAGCATATGATATGCCATAATTTGAGGAACAAATATCATTAATGATATGCCATAATATGAGGGAATAATATAAATATCAGTAATGATATTATTACATAACAGTAGCAGCACGTATAAATTGTATTCCACAATATTGGGAATAAATATCATTAATGATATTATTCCATAATTGTAGCAGTATATATGACTGCATGTATCTTGTAACTTTATATATTTTTGATTATTGAATGGAGAAAAATCTTTCTCTTCAACTCCTTATCACAAATGAGTTACAGGCCTTTGTGGTTCAAGGTTCGAGGTTGTTCGCGATTGAACCGCGGTTGAGTCCAGTTTTAAAAACACTGATTCCCAGTCATAATATTCATTTACTCACAATAGTGCTACGCTTAGGAGGATGAGTAGCCTTTTTTTGGTTTCAAGGATGTCTCACCCTTCTTTGAATGACTGGAGTTGTGTAGATACCATGAGGGAGACGTTTTCTCCTTTTTATCTTTATTTCCTACTACCAGAATTTTTGACGTTATGATATTAATTAATTTATTTAGTTGTATAAAATGGTCGTTTAGGCTTTCAGTTGTGGATCTGCATTTTCATTTGAAGCATTTGAATCTTCACTATTATGGTCCTTGTCTATGGCCTAATCCAAATTGAACCCTAGTTTTTGTGTTTATGAATAAACAGGGTCAACAACAATTTCAGAATGTTGTGCAGGAATATCACAGTACTCTAGGCATGTAGTAGAAGGTTTGGTCGAAAAGCTCGCATCATTCGCATGATGATCACTTTGAATAAAAAATAGAAGAATCATTATTGTTATAGAGGTAATCAAAATTTTTCCTAGTGGAAATAGTAGAATATATGTATTGATGTCTAGCATTTTATACTTTCCTTTTCCTCTGCTTGTTTGAAAACTTTTAGTTATGTAGCTGTCTGAACTTATAGCCCATTGGTGTATGTACGTTTTATATTTTGTGAAACTTGAGTATGTACATTAAGCTACCATGTCTACTTAGCACTAATTGTGCAATGATCTATTTTATTGCAGTAAATATTAAATAATGAACATGGTTTGGGTATGTACTAATAGGTGATATCAACAGCTTCTTTTTTATTATTCGATTTTTTTTTACATAAGCAGTATTTGGATATTTTAACTTGTTATCAACTTTTCTAATACACAGGCATAATTCAATCTTGTTGCATTACTCGTAATATTATCGTACTGAATGGGTCTTCCTAATACACCGATAGTTCTGCTAATTACTTCTTTACTCCCAAGTCCAAGTTTAAACCTTTACTTCTGTTGACGCAAAAAACGTTTCTTCCCAGTACAACACCAGATTCAATATCCATCACAGAAACACAACAATATCAAATCATAGGAAAGCACAAAAAGTATAAGACATGCAAATTTACAGTGGTTCAGCAATAAGGCCTACGCCCGCTTGATAAAACCTATCATTTATTATATCGTAGGATTACAAATACAGTTAGTTTTCATGTAAGAAAGTGTAGAAAAGAGAATTGTTAGTGGCAGCAACGAAGTCCTCATGTGTAGATGCCTAAATCCAGGAGAAGATCCTTTGAAATTCCTAAATTCCATATATCTATAAGTGGAGCCGAATCTAATTTGACATAGCTATGTGGAGGAAGTATCGAGTAGTGGGGATAGTGTTACCGGCCACGTTCAATAGGGGAGAGTATGACACATCATTGGACGTCCCCCTTCCGATTTGGCATGGCTGTAACGGGACTACACGTGGAAGTTGAGTGGGGGCCGAATTAGGAATGTGGTCGATCCAAGATGTCCGAACGGAGATGGCCGAACCGAACTTTTCTAAAAGAAAAATCCAAGTCCTTTTGAGAAGTCCATTGCTTCAACCAAAGTATATCCAGGCTTGCCTCAATCATGCTCAAGTCCTAAGCACTTCCATATCTAGAAATCCGAAATGTTACTATCTTGTAAAAAGACAGATCAACACTCACGTCCTAAAAACATGTCTTTCGGTGGAAGACGTACATTGGATAGTAATATCCGAAGGCCATTAAAAGCACGATCACGTTGAATCATATATTAACAGAAAACTAGGAATTCACGATCACACCAGGATCATATAAATAGAGAACCAAAAAACAAATAGAATCTCACAAACTCTCTAGATCGTTTCATAAGAGAAGGCCAAATCTAAGAAATACATGGCCTCCTCGGGTTTATCCAATGCGAGTATAATCCATATATGCAAAAAATCATGTGATTGTTTTTCAAAATCCTGACAAATCAATTCAAATCCAATCGACTGTAATACATATTCGAGCGATAACCAAACAATATTGCTAAATCCTAACAAGGTAATCCTTTCCAAGCGAGCATAGTCCATTCTTTGGTCATGGCCAAGTGATCTTGTCAAATCTTGACAAGACAACCCATTCTCCTCAAGCATAGTCCACGCATGGAAATCCATTTTGTAAAAATTCGAAAAGTTCCAAATCATTACAACATCAGAACCAAAGCATAACATTTTATTGTTGGACGTAGGGTACACCTAAGGGTATGATCTTAATCCTTGCGTGAGTAAGCCAACTAGCTATTTTTAATTACAAATTCAACATTTGTGAAAGAGGATTGTTTGTTGTAGGGCAAAGAGAAGGCTTAGGGACTAAAACCTAATCTCATACATGAGTAGGCCGACGTAGCCATCCAAAACCAATATCTATAAAACTAAAACATAAGAAGCCAAGGTCCATATAATCCAAAATTCAAAGAGTCAAATATTAATGAACATAATACTTTGTAATATTTACACTGCTTAATTATTCATTTAATATTCCAAGACGTTATTATTCGATTTTTATAGTTATGTTTAATGCAGGTACTTGATTTTGAGACAATAAAGAAGTTATTGAAGAATTAGCTTAAAAGAAATAATGTAGCTTCAAGGATCTATTAATAAGAAGTAAATGCTCATTATGTACATAGGCTATTATATCTCAGTTGGTTTGGTGACTTGCATTTATTAGGAGCTCACAATGCAAATCCAATGGAGCATATCTTTTGTAGCCAATTCCAATAATAAGAGCCTGTTAGAGTACAACAAATCCAAAATTTCTAGATGCATTTGAGAAGAAGATTTCTAGAGAAATATGAATTACATGAGAGTATGAAAGTTTCTAGAGATGGATCGAGTCAAAAAGTTATATAATACTCTTATTTTAAGACATAGATCTAAGGAGTACTATAAGTACCCTACCTAGTATCAGTTTAGATGATCTTGGCAATAAATGCCATTATGGCATCAAAATTAGGTTTTTCTTTTCTTATTTTGCTCTCTTGTAATCAAACTTCTATTTCAGTAATAAAATTTTGTTTTCTGTTGATTTTGCTCTCTATTATTTTGTTCTTGTTATTTTATTTTTCTGATCTTATTAGGAATCTATTGGTTTGCCAAGAGAGCAATTGATCTCTTTGTTTTCTATTGTTCACTAATTTCAATTTCTATTATGAAAATTTATTTTTTCTTTAATAACTTATTTGCATTTGATTTCTACAATTCTAGCAATTTTCTATTTAATCTTAATTAGAATTATCACTTGATTTCGTCTACCTCACTTTGAATTTAAATAAACATTAACAATTATACAACTTCCTCTAGATTTGACCCGTATTTGCACATTTATTACAACTGACACTGTGGGCTTGCAGTAAAACAAAATCAAGATTTTTATTTGCAACTAAAATCATTGATCAATTTTATGGCACCGTTGCCGGGGAGTTAAATTAATTTTGTGTTTATTTAATATCTAATTTCTTTTAGTTTTTGTTTACTTTACTCATTTTCTATTCAATTTTGCAGTTCCTGTTTTTCTTCTTTGATTTCCCTTAAAAAAAATGTTTTTTTCTTTTTTAGTTTCATTTCTTGTCTTGTTTTGTTTTTTATTAGCAATTTTAGTTTTCCTTTATTTACTTAAAAGAAGAAGAAAAAACATTTTTTAATGTTTTGGTTATTCTATTTACTTCTTTTCTCACATATAACTTAGAAAAAACCATCACTTTTTTTCAGTTACATAGACCTTAAAAACCATTTTTGTTTACTTCCTTTCTACTATATTTTGATTAAAAGTAAAAAAATCTATTATTCTTCTTAACTCTTTCCTTCTCGATCTACGGCGCCCATTATTTCAACTAACTTCAATCTCCTACAAAACTGTACCTAACACCTCTGTCTTATCCACCATCTTAAATCCCATTCACAATCTTTGTAATGACCTGCCTTTTTGACTGCTCCAAGTCGGTATTTAAACCAACTCAGAACACTCAAAACGATAGATAGTTATTACCTTGGAATGTTCAAAATGGCAGGTTGTTACAATCTTCCCTCAACCGAGCACCAATAATGGTGGATCTTCACAGTCTCCAATACCAACCTTTCCACATCAATCATTTCCACTCTCTCCTTTCACCTACACAGAATAATGAACATCAATGCAACAAGCCATTACAACATTTCCATCACCATTCATCACTACCCACAATACTACTAGACAACAACCACATAGCCTCCTCACCCGATATCCTCCTTCAGTACGACCAAATGTCAATCACATCCTACCACCACACATATCACCATCAACAAAACCCCTCTTCATCAGCCCTAAATTCACACCTTTACTGGAAAACAAGCATCACCACGGCCTTCCTCCTCCATCCAAACACCAACCGAACCCCTCGCCTACAACATCAATCATCTGGAACAATCACATATCCATAAGCACCACCAAAACCACTATCCTAACCCAAACTATTGGGAATGGGTCCCTTCCTATGTGGAAAAGCTCAAATTTAATTGGAGCAATAAATGTTGCTATGATACTTTGTGTTTTTATTTGAAAAGAGGACTTATTAACCTTTGGTGTGCTTTGGTAATTGCACGTTGATGGGAATAGTCATTATATTGAATAAGGTTGTTGAATGGAGATTTCAATGTGCCTTTTTGGTGGCTATATGTACATATCCACATTTTGGGCAGCAAACAACACACAATAACATCAATTTGAATAGCATTGGTAAATAGATATCTACCATCAAAACTTTGCCATCTTCTCCAAGACTTAGTGGGCTTCTTCTACTACATTGAGATTGCCCTTTGCTAGCGTGTTTTTGCGAGAAGTTACAATATTTTTTAGCTCTGTTTCGTGGTGATATTTTTCACTTTTTTCGCTTTTGTTTAAATGTTGTTATTGCTAGCTATGTTGCATAATTTATGTATCTACTTTGTGACTTGGATTTGGATTTGTATCACTCTATTATACCAATAAGAAAAGTTTGGGAGGACCCCCGTCATTGGTCCCGTGGTTTTTCACTCTTCACATCGAAGAGGTTTCCATGTTAAAAATTGGCGTGTGTTCTTTCTTTATTATTATCTCTTGTTCTGTTGATTATTTGCATTGATCATTGGTGACTGTGATGCATTTTGCTGGGGTTTTTTGTGTAATTCATAACAGACTGGTATCAGAGCAATGTTGGTCAATTTGTAGTGATCCCCTGATGGATTCTAGTAATATCAACACTAGTGGAATGATTAGTTTGAATGGACCTAACTATCATATTTGGAAGAGAAAAATGAGAGACTTGTTTATGTCAAAAGTTGGAATTTACCTGTGTTTAGTGCTGAAAAACCAGAAGGTAAAATTGATGATCAGTGGCTATTTGAACATGAACAGGTGTATGGATTTATTCGTCAGTGGGTTGAAGATAATTTTTGAATCATACAAATGATGATGTTCATGCAAGATCACTATAGAAAAAACTTGAATCCCATTATGCCAATAAGTCTGGAAACAATAAACTGTACCTTATCAAGCAATTGACACTACAAGAAAAATGATTTTTTGTAGCACTCAAAACATGCTACTAATCATTTTTGGTGGAGTTTTGATAATCGTTACGAGAAAACATGCCACAAAAAATAAAAAATATTTGTTGCACTTTTAAAAAATGCCACTATAAAGACTTTTATTGTAACATTTACCAAACGCCACCATAAATATTTCTGTAGCACTTTAAAAATGCCATAAAAAAGCTTTTTGATGCTACTAATAAAATTTCCAGTTTTACCCTTGATTTACGGTTACGTTTACTCAACGCCACTACATGTATTTTAGTAGAGTTTTTAAAACACTACTAAAAATTATTGATTAATTTGCTGTATTTTTTCATGCAATTATTTCTTGTTAATTTTCTATTTTGTTTCTACAATATCAATCAATAATCATTCACATAATCAACATGTTCAAACAACTAACTATATAATCAAATAGAATATGCATAACCATTTCAATACAATAGTTTTCTGAATAAATGACCAAAATCACATACAATAAGCATTGATATACAAATTTACACATCTAATACAAAGAAAATGTTATACCTTACTAGTACTTACAAAATGCTTACATTCGCACGCACGTCATACCATAAAAGGTCATTTAGTACAAAGAATGTGTTTCCTCGTCCCCCCTGTCTCCGCTTACATTCGCACGCACGTCACACCATAAAAGGTCATATTATAGTTGCTTCTACTCATAAAAGTTACCTTAGAAATTTTAGTTATTGCATTTCCTTCAGGCAATTCCATGCTCAATAGCTTATTAACTATCTCTTATAAAAAATTACACCTTGAACCTACAAATTAAAGACCAAGGTTTAGGACGAAGAATTCCAAAATCATTTAACTTGCCATTTTACTAACATGGTGCTATTACTGACATGATTTACGCGCATTTAATATATTAGATATTAGATCTTTCGCAGTGTCTTTATAAACCTGAAATACGGCAGAATGCTTGGAATCAACTGGAAGAATTTTAATATTATGTATTTTTGCAAGTGGAAGAACAAAAGGACCTCCTACGATAAGGGTCTCTTTGTTTGCAAGGCAAATATCCTTTCTAGCTTCTATTGCAACAACTGTAGGCTGCATATTAGATAAGATGCATACACTTTTGGTATAAGAAATGACTTTAAGGGAATTTATGTTAATTAACTTAGTTAGTTACTTCATTTGGTAAGAAATGATTCATAATCAAAATGTTTAATAAATCTGGCAACATGGTTCATCTCTACATTTGGTCACTGAAACCAAGGTCTTTAGCCATATAGTAAATAAACAACCAATCAATTCCAAGGTCTTTAACCAAGTTCTTTAACCGTATAAGACATAAACCAAGGTCTTTAACCTAGTGGAAATAAACAACTGATCGATTCCAAGGTCTTTAATCGTATAGGAAACAAACCACATAAAGTTGGAAGACCCAGAGTAGATTACCGGTTTATGTATCGGTAAAACAACAATTACTTCAAATTCTAGTATCTAGAACAAAATTTATTCATACCTTCAAACTAGCATAACCTACTATTCCAGAAACTATAGAAACAGCCTTTGAGTGGCGAGCAACCTAATACATCAAATTAAAAGGAAAACATGGAGTCACATAAATAACATAAACACGTTTTACAGTAACTACAAAGTAGAATACTAACCTCAATAACACCTTCTTCCCCAGGGATGATTTCGGGTTTATGTTCAACATCCCTTATTGCTTCTTTCAGTTCATCAACCAATGACTCGTTTCTAATTGCGATTAATTGAAAGTTGAATCATTTAATCTGCATAATGACATCAAAACATCTCAGTAGAAAGTATATCACATCTGCAGGTCACTATTTATTATATTTTCCAAATACATACTTGATCAGCTAACTGAGTCACATTGGACCCTGCTGTAAGTGTCACAACTTTGAATTTATCTGGAATCTCACCAATGATACCCAATGTATCAAAATGTAAACAATCACGCCAACAAATTATTTTCCACTAAAATTTGAAATATAAATATGTTTGTGCGATCATAACACAGTGCTGAAAATATGATTTTATCATTTCGATGAAAACAATCAGATAATAATGCTATTACTAATGTGTTTATTAAGTTATTTCATATCACGTAACTACAAGATAGAGAAGGATAATTTTCTTACAAGCTAATTTGAAAAGTATAAATGATCAAATGGCAGCTACACTACTCATCATTTTATTAACAGCTTGGTTAGCAGATTTACATTAGGAGCAAAGGAAAATAAAGTGAGAAACATGAGAAGCTAGAAGTTAAAACTGAGAACTAATATGAGAAGTGTACTTTTAAGCCAACCACACCACCACTACTACTCGTTATAGAAAAGATCATAAAAATATAAAACAAAAAAGTCAGAAAAAGGATTTGAACCCAGATGGCATGGAAACACAAGAATTTCTACCGTTGCATCACATATCATTTCAGGTTAAAATGTTAACAATTTCAGATTACCATTATAAATGAATAGATAAAGTGCCTTCTACAATTCATTACAAAACAACTTATTTTCTTGATCTAATTATAAATGGTCGAATCTAGACTTATAAATGGTGAGAATTGTATATACAACTAAGGTTGAATTGAATTCGTCAATGCCAAGTTGTATATAATGAGAGTGTAACTGCATGCATTGTATAGTATCTTTTAATGATAATTTACCAACAACACAAAATTTTCAAGTGTGATGGTGAGGTCGAAGCTAAACAACTATTCCTAATGCATGAATGACATCCAGGCTAGATAACACCACATGTAGATTACTGCCACATTCAGCCCAAAGGGAGTTTAATATGCCTAGTAAGTTATCATTTGTCAGCCTAGACTTCCAAGTTAAGAGCAGTATTATTTAAATAATTGAGTAACCCAATTCCATTCAAAACATAGCTTAAAAATGAATTGTTGTATTGATAAACCAAAATAATCATAATCTAGTACGAAGTTAGCAGCTGAAAAATACATCATTAGTTTCTTATGAACATTCATTACTTAGAACTTTAAAGCTGAAACAATAAATAAATGACCATTATGGCGTAAATCATAAACTTAATCATAATACAAAAACACATAATTAAAAGTTACCCGTTGAATAGGATAACCGAAAAATAACTGCATTTTCACAACAGCATATGTGGATCATAGTCCATGAACAATCTTTTTGAATATTTATTCGAATATATAGAGTCTGTACGTTGCATCGTTTCCAAAAAGTAATATTTGGAGGGAAGTCCCTTAAGGATAGTGCATCTATTTGTGTAATCACATATCCGACCAAATACAACCTAGATTGATTAAAATCTACTTATGAAATTATGCAAGTGATACTGTGAAGTTCAAAAAAAAAAATTTCGATATATAATTTCATATGGATTATGAGATATTTCTATAATAAAACTATATTCTTTTGATTGTTTTCAAATTCGAACATGATGTCATTGAAGTTGGAGTAGCACATGTGGGTATGAATCTACAAATCATGGCACATTACTTACCTACCGTTTATTCAGCCTATACTACGATAACATAATCCAATTCATAAAAAGTAAAAAAAATGATGGCATGATGAAAGCCTGAGTAGTGTCCTTAATGTCGACATTGGTAATACGGAAAGAGTGTACAACCCAATCCAGATAGAATGCATGCTCCGACTTGCGAGGAAGAAACCCCTCTCTGAGAGCAGATTCATCTATTTGAATAACCTGCAATTATTGTGTTATTAAACTGTTAATGTGAACTACGACATAATTTGAACTATGGTCAAATGTCAATCACAAAAGAAAATGCATGCAAGTTTACAGTAGTTTCAGCTATTTCCAAGTCCACTACTTCTTTCTTGATGGTTAGAGCCATCTGGTAGCATGTCTCAAATCTGCAGAAGGTATACATAGATTGAGACAGACTGACTGAATTGCACATCTATCTCTATACAATTCAGATGTTTTCTAATAGGGCCGTCTCAAATCAAAATGGGGGCACTAGACAAACTTAATTATAATAAAATTTGTAAGACTAGTATTTTCATTGCAAGTCATTTTTTTTGAAACAACCTTTTCAAAAATGTATTTATTTCAATATTGAACCAATCACTATTTTTCTAAAAATACACCACCATTTTGCTTCTACTCACCTGTGATTCTTCCAACGTTCGATAGTTTGCCCGTAATTTTTTTTCACATTGCAACATAATGGAGAAGTTCTTTCTTTAAAACAAAATAAAACCCAACTGTAAAGGCCCGCAAATCCGTACTATCTGCATTGACTAATAACACCACACGTCCAACCCAAATTGCACAGAAATACGAATCATTATTAGAAAGAAGTTAGAGGATGAGAAATAGAAAGAAAGAAATAATAGAATAGAAGAAAACAAAGAAAACAGATCTCACAGCGGAACGAATAAAATATATTATATAACATAACTTTTGAAATACAAATCAGTAACTTTATATACATACCATCATCAGAGCACAACAGTTATTCCTGGAACAGTTATTAACACCTATTTCCAGATACCAACATGGTTCACAGCGGAATATATGATAGTCTATAGCTAACTGGTGAAGCCTCATGCTTCCAGCTCTTCCAAGTGAATCTGAAAAATCCCGACTACTTGACTGCCCGTACAAATTTGGGCACCCAAGAGTTTAGGGAAAACAAACAAAATAAACTCTAGGTCAGTCATGGGACAGGTGTGAGTAAACTCCAGCCAATTGTTTAACTTTAAAATCCTTTCGAAAGAAATGATAATCGTAAGACCGATCCATACATAAACGCGGATGGTTTTTACCTTACGATAACCAAAAATATATTTGATACCAAATCCAGTGATATTATAATAATGCCTACATCAAATAATTAGAATTTAGCGGAATGCTTGCATCTCACGCTCCACATACATAGTATAAAATCAAAGACCGCAGGGCGCTTATTGGAGATTGGATTTCCAAATATGAAAAGGTATGGAACCACCTTCCGCTAGTGTATCTCTAGAGAGAAATACACTGGGTTCAACAAGAACATCTTGCAACCCGGCCCACACATGACCGACCACTCATTTCGCTTGAGTGTATCGAATGTATATCACCAACGGTTGGGATCAGCAACCGTCTCCCGAACGGGACAACATCAAATAGAATAAGGAATTAAATGAATCTCTAGATAGGTGATTATACATCCTGATGGGAGCGACCCACATAGCCATGCTGCCTGCCCGATTTTTGTCATTTCCCGGTTGTTGAGGCTTGAGGCTACGAATACGTTCTATTCATTTCGGCAGAGTCTCCTTTGTACAGTTAGGTCAGGAAAACAATAATACATATATAATCATAAATATACATCTCATCTCAGTGATGAGACATCCCAAAATGGGGGAAAACAATACAAAATGCCAAAATACGATATATAAATTTGATATACGTACCTTTCATTTGCGTTATTAGCGTTTTTTCAGGCAGCAAAAGCAAATTTTTATGCGCAAGTAGCTCCAAAGCAAGCAAATTTCCTTCGGTACCTACTAAGCACCCAACAACATATAAAAAAAACATTGTTACAGTAAATACAAATGAATTAGCAAATGCAACTAAAACATAAACAAAATATCCTATCAATTATATTCATTCAACCAGCAAAAGCAAATTTTTATGCATAAGTAGCTCCAAAGCAAGCAAATTTCCTTCAGTACCTATTAAGCATTCAACAACATATAAAAGAAATAATATATATATTGTTACAGTAAACACAAATGAATTAGAAAATGCAACTAAAACATAAACAAAATATCCAATCAATTATATTCATTCAACCAAGCAATCAAACAAAAAATTTCAATGCCACTTTTTTTTATTAGCATGATTTCATTGTTTATTTCACTTTTAAACAATTCATATTTTCATTTGTTATATTTCATTCTCAAATTTATTTCCAATGTCAACACTTGGTTTATTTTATTTATTATTCTGTATCATTGTTCAAGTTAAGAGTTGTTGCCGTTTAAAATAAGCAACAAAATTTTCTGATTCATATTTAGTTGACTTATATTGAATTATGTTTCATATTTAGTTCAATATCCTTCAACATTTCTATTGACCAAATGTAGAGTTCGTTTAAACTTAATTATCGTCCATTTTATTTACAATTTAATTTTAAATCGTGAATTTCCCAGGCGCTGTTTTTCTGAAATTTTGATTTACACATATCTTCAAATTTACAAGTCGAAATTTAAAATTTTCTCTTTCATTAGGAAACTATAATCCAATAGAGCCGGAAGATTCTTGTTTCAAAGAATTCCGACTTATTTTGGATTTTATACATTCATTTAAACTTCAATTCGGAAAATTACGAACTGCCGCTGCGTGACGAGCTCGTTTTTAATTAAATTAAATTTATTCGTTCAACCTTCGTTAAGTTTATAAATTATAAGCCGATTCACTTATATTATCATGAAGAAAACACTAATATCAAAACATTTCAGTTTATTACCAATTAATTCACTTAATTAATTTTTCATTGATTCGGTTAATTCATATTACTTAGCATAACATAAATAAGCATATGTCGTTTTTATTACATAACTTAATTTTATTTATATTTATAACCAATCAAATTTTTCTTCACTCATTATCTCTTCTTATACTTGTGCATTATTTAATCACTTATTCTTATAACATTTAACTTCTTAGTTAATTGGTATGTTATTCATGTTACAGAACATAATTGATTTTTACACAAGTTTCAGTGGTTACCGTTCGTTTCAATTTATTATCCAATTCTTAAGAATTTTATTTTAATTATAACTCTCTTAATATTCAGAAGTATCAATTCATTACTTATTAAAGATTTCAAGAATTAAATTTCGAGATTTTTTTTTTCAATTTTTTTTCATATAATATATCATTAACATAAAACCATACTATACAACAGATTTAAATAAAGTTCAATTTTGTAAAACAAAATACAAAATATTAAATGTCTCCCTACTTAGACTCTTGAAAATAAACATCGATGATGTGTGCACTCATCACCGAAATCATTTTAAAAGAAAAGAGGGTATACACTTATTATTTATTTTTTCCAATAATTCATTTAAAAACAATTTCTATATGAAACACTTTTAAAATATAAATATATTATTTCAACCATTTGCAAATCACCCGTAATCAAATTCTCAAATTCATTTTTTACTTCTTATTTCATTATCAATAAATTTTCAATATTTGATTTTTCATAAACCAATCAACAACCAATGGTTTTAATTATTAATTAATCGAATGATAAATGAAATTAATATTATCATCAAAATTCATATATTTTCAAATAATTCTATATATACATATATAATATAACTCAAAACAATATTATGTTGATAAGCCCTGTTTGAGTGTTTAGAAATCCTTATCGATGCCTTGGCGTCCCAAGCACCGACCAAAATTCATAAATACTCAACAAAACAACCAACACAATACAAAACCATTTTTATATCAAAATACAAATATGCTCTCTCATATACACTCAAACTCATTCTAGGATATTACTACCCTATCTCTAATGAGTTAATCCCAAATAGAGCCAAGGTTTTTGCTAAACCAAAGCTCTGATACCAAATGTAACATCCGCGATTTTTAACCATTCAAATCGACAATGATCCTTAATGTCGACATAAATAGATCAAAAATTTGGATAGTTATTGGGATTAAAATAAGAAAAAGAAGAAAGAAGAAAGAAGAAAGCAAATAAAGAACCTCGCAGCGGAAGGACAAAAAAAAAACAGTTCATGAAGTTGTTAAAACATACATTTTATTATATTTTACAACGATTATCAGAGTAAATTAACATACAACATACCAATGCATTTGTAGCGAAATAATAATAATAATATATCTGTTGAGCTCCATCTTCATCTTCATAATGGTATCTTCAAAGCAAGTGAAACTTCGCTAACTGCAACTCTGTCTGACCCAAGCGTATTGCATAAAAAGAAACATAACAAACACTCGGATCAGAACTAAATCATTCTCATATTAGTTAAATCAAATTTCATGTAATAATATGAGTGCAATAACTTAAGAGATGTTACAGGAATTTCCATCTCTTAAGGATCCGTCAAACTAATACTATATAATATAATACACTATTATAATAGTGTCTATGGTTAAATATAACATAATAAAATAATGTAAGCGGGATTACCATTATTACCCTTACATCATTTATACTGTTGTCATACAATTTGCATATAACACACCAGTACGTCGACGGATAGGGATGCGCCAAGATACGACAACGTTAAATCAAAATCGTAGGGGCTCGATCAGGATAAATATGACAAGGCATCGAGGCAATACCCATCAGTAGTGATTCTACCGGATTGCGGACCCAGGCCGGTGGTAATGCATATTTGCAACTACCACCCACCCCATACATACCCAATATCAATCAAAGGTGCCAATCAATCACAAAGTATATATATGGTATCGAAGAAGTATGCCTGCTTAAAGTAGCTAACTCAATTAACCTGGGTACGACTCCTGTTTTAGTCATTTCAATTATGACCCAAAGGTCAAGGCTATCCATCATCGTTCTCTTTCTTCAAATCCAGTAATCGCCTCCAAATCCATCCAACACCATTTTTGGAACTTCACCGCGTACACAATTATTAAAGTGGTTTTCGGTATTGGCAGGGAGTATGACAATATCCGATCCAGGTCTCTTTAACAACCAAATGTTTACATTTTTCATATCGGTTAGTTCTTTTACATTTCGATGAGGTTCATACTTCATATCAAAAATATCATATTTTCAAAATCATTCAATATTATGAATAGAATATTTTTCATACTTAAATCTCCATTTGAACCAATTAAAATTTTGAAACAATTCCAACTTTAATAATTTGAATAATAAAATAGTTAACAGTATATTTAAAATAGTTTAGACGTATAATTGAAATAGTTTGAAATAAATAGTTTGTAATTTTAAAATAGAATTTATCAAATTTATTAAAATATATAGTTTAAACATTAAGTAATTTATAAAATAAGTAATTAATTATAAAATGATTTATTTGAAATAATTTATAAAATAAAATAGTAATAAAGTAAAATAGTTTATAAAGAAAAAAATTGTTATTAAAGTAGTTTATAAAATGATTTGAAATACTATAGTTAGAATTAGAATCGTTTCTCTAACATTTTCAATTAAACTTGAAGTCATATTTCAACTTCAATTCAACCAACTAAATTTTCAATAATTCCATCGATTAAACTTCCAATTTACATTCATTTCAATTCGATCAAATTAATTCAAATAGTTACATTCTAAATCAGATTCTCATTTTCAATGATTTCGGTTTATAACAAATATCGAGTTCACAATTCATATATAATTCAAATCAATGTTGATTCATAATAAATTTCAAAGGCAGGTGAAACCATTCAATTTCAATAAATCCGTTTTATATTATATTTCACGTTATTTAGCTTCAATTGCAATACTAATTTATTTCCCCTTTTTGATTATATTTCAAAATTCAAGGTTCAAGTTCAATGGAAATAAATTATAGAACATCGCTTATATTGTCTTTAAAACAATATTTCAAAATTCATGGTTAAAATAAATTTTATTTAACCAACCGGTGTCCGTATATAATTTTCTATCCTACGGCCAAGTGATACTTAAATTTTAATTTTAGTATTTTAGGAAAGGATATATATATCATTTCAATCCAAAACGGGGTCATAGGTATTTATCATTTCAACCTACGTTCTTAATTCATTTTAATGATTAATCCTGGGTTTATTCGATGCCCGTAACATCTGGAGTAATGATTGGGATTAACCAGCACAAACTCATATGTGAATAACAGGTAAATTCATACAATTAACATCAATAGGTCAAACATATCAAATTCACGCCATTCATCGTATAAATACATACAAATAGTCCAATATCATATAAATTTTCAAATTTTCAGATGTCAGTTTTTAAACAGAAATTAGATGTTGAAATTTTAACTTAACTGTAAAATTATATTTAACAGTCAAATTTAACTACACCATCGATACAAATAAATATAAACATGCAATTTAAACTGTCAACATTAATCCATACAATCATATCATGACATGACATTAATTTAACTAATATTAGAATACTTGAGTTACACGTGAGTGGGTTTAATCACTCACCTTTGGTTTCGAACGCGTTAAAACTCCAAAATAAGCCCAAAATTTGACAGACTCGAAATCTATCCAAATAAGTGCCATCGCGAAGAGCTCGTCGATACGATTCCAACGCAAAAAACCATATGTTATTCTGAAGTCGTATGCAAAAGTTATACGTGTTTAAAGATTGGAAAATAAAATAAAACAAAAATGGAAGAAAATAGGGCCATGCCACGTCACCTGATCCTTATCCGCCCCCTTCTCTTTCACGCTCCAGGAAAACTAAAAGGGATGAACCCAAAACCCGTCCACTTCCTTTGACCGTCGCTCGCCACCTCGACAACCGGATCGCGATCTGCCACTGTCACCCAACCCGCCGTCATCGGCTCCGCCTGCAGCCCAATTCCGATCACCTCTAGCTTCCCTGTCAGCCTCCAAAACACCATAAACCCGCGCGGCTTCCTAACCAATTCCGGCGATTTGAGAAACCAAATACCACAATCATCTGTATGGATGGAAAGAGGAGATCAAGGTCTTTGATTTTCCCTTTTGAATCAGTGAATTTCGTTGAATGGATTGGAATATATTAAGGAGGGAAGTTTCGAATGTTCGTGGCCACAAAATGGAGATGGCGACTGAGCCAATTTTAGGGTTTTGGGGAAAATAAAATAATATTAATTCATCGTTTTGCGTGTTATAAAGTCAAAATGGTTCGGAGTCCAAATCAGACCTGCTTACTGCATAACAATAGGTTTTGACGCCTTCTGAACGCAGTGGGACTAGTGGAGAAGCCCAATTCTGAAGTCTACAGCAGTTTTGCTTAAAACGTAATATTTTTAATTAAACAATGTACAAATTTCAATGTACATTTTAATTTACTATGGTAACATACGGACTCCAAAAATTGTGAAATTTGAAATGTAGCTATATTTTGACGATACGGTCCTAACAAAATTTATTGCGTCAAATTCTGAGATCATTTGCAAAATGAATTTTTTTGCCTATTCGATAATATATTAAAATATTCATTATTCAATTATTCACTTTTAAATTAAATGCAATGTTTATAAATAATATTCAAAAAACATCATATACACTGATAAATCAAAAAATTTAATATTGCAACTTCAATATCATTAATTCAAATAATTCAATTATGATTTTCAACATAGAATTTCACAAATTAAATCAATAAATATTATTTACAACCATATAATATCAAAATCATATTAAATTAAATAATATAATTTATCACAAAATCTTGGGATGTTACATAGTGACAAATGGTCAATCCTGTAAATTATAGTTCCAAAAAGGATTTATATGTACTCGTAAATAATAACACCCCATACTCCTAATGTTATGATAAGCGAGATAAAAATAATAATTCAGAGGTGGGACGACATATTTAGCACAAATTTGTGAACACACATAAAGTGCAGAATAATTGCACCTATTAACCTTTTATGTAACCAAAGTCCTTTAAGATTGTAATGACCCGGATCTTTGACCGTTCAAATTGACAATAAACCGCACATGTCTGTTGAGTCGAAGCGTCGATGGTTATTTTGATTTATGACAAGAAGGGGAGAATGTTGAGTCGAAGTGTCGAATGGTTATTTTGATTTATGACAAGAAGGGGAGAATGTTGAGTCGAAGTGTCGAATGGTTATTTTGATTTATGACAAGAAGAAGCTTCTACATCGACAAAAAGAAGACAAGATGACTTCATAGGTTAGAAGTTGATTATTTAGAGTTATAAAATGTTAAAATCTATCCTCAAATAATCATACTTCTAATTGTTTGAAAATACTACTCATGAAGACATTTTTTATGCATATGACCAAAAACATGTCGACCTACAATTTTTTATAGGTCAACAGGTTTTTAAATTGTAACGGTCAAAAATAGGTCAACCTATAAAATTTTATAGGTCAACAGGTTTTTGAATTCCAACGGCTAAAAACATGTCGACCTATAAAATTCTATAGGTCAACAGGTTTTTGAATTTTGACCGTTATATTGAAAAGTCATCTTCTTTCTTCAAAAGTTGCATCCATTTTTCTTCATGAATAATCACTCCTTTTAGATGCATCTTTTCACCAACATTTGCAACCTCTCGATCTCTATAAATACATGATTTTACAATCATCCAAATTACCGAAATTTCTCTCTATTTTCTGATCTATCTTGCAATATTCTTCTCGTTCAAAAAGCACTCAAAAAGCATTCATTTTATCGGTTGAATCTCCAAGCATATTTCATACACTTGTGATTCAATTCGATATTATACTTCCTAACCTTTCTAAACATCAAATTTCATTTGAGGATAAGATTATAGGAAGGGTGTACTCAATCGTTGGCTAATCAGTGTTGAAAGAAGAACACAGTCAGAAGTCAAACTCTTGTAATTGTCCTGTGTGGGTAAGCTTGTAGCCCGTGAAATCAAGTGGGTAAGCTTGTAGCCCGTGAAATCAAGTGGGTAAGCTTGTGGCCCGTGAAATCAAGTGGGTAAGCTTGTAGCCCGTGAAATCAAGTGGGTAAACTTGTAGCCCGTAAATCAAGTAGTTGTGAACCTGTTCCTCCGGGTGAAGCGAGGGCGTTGTTTAGTGAAAAGCCGAAGAGGAGCTTCGGGACTGGACGTAGGACTGGAGGTCCGAACCAGTATAAAAATCCTGGTGTCGTTAATCTACTTTACTTTACTTTACTGCATTCAAAGTTTGTTATCATATTCCGCATAGCCATATTATAGATCCTGCACAAGTCGCGTACACACACCCGACCCTTTCAATTGGTATCAGAGCTTGGTTATCTTATAACCGTAACACAGTTATTTGATATATTCTAGTAATATGGCAAATAACGCAAGCACTAGCACTAACACTTACACTGAAGGTCAATCTACACAAAGACCTCCTTTCTTTAATGGCCTAAACTATAGTTATTGGGCAACACGTATGGCTTTCTATATGCAATCAACAAGTTATGATGCTTGGAATGCTACTCAGAAAGAAATAGTTAATCCAACTACTGAGTATGCAGAATGGACTCCTGCTGAGAAAACAGCAGCAGCAGTAAATGCAAAAGCAATAAATATGTTGTTTTGTGCATTAGACCAAAATGAGTATAACCGTGTTAGTATCTGTACCACTGCTTATCAAATTTGGCAAACACTAAAAACAACTCATGAAGGTACTAACAAGGTTAAACAAGCAAAAATAGCTTTGTTGAAAAGTCAATTCCAAAATTTCAAAATGAAGTCAAATGAAACAATCAATGAGATGTATTCAAGGTTTCAAACTATTCATCATGCTCTTATTGGGTTAGGACAAAAATATTCTGACTTTGATGTAGTTTCAACAATCCTACACTCACTGACTAATGAATGGGAAGGAAAAGTATTAGCTATAGAAGAAGCTAATGATCTTTCTACCATGAAGCCAGATGAGTTGATAGGAAATCTAATGTCCTATGAAGCAAATTTACAGGCTAGAAGAGAACAAAAAGAAGAAAAGAAAAATGTTGCTTTTCATGCCGAAAAAGATGAAGACATTTCAGATTCTGAAGATGAAGACTTAGCACTTATTGCAAAAGGCTTTAAGAAGTTTTTGAAGCAAAGAAAAGCTAGTCGATACGACAAAAGGAAGTTTGGATCAAATAAACCATCATCTTCAAATATGGAATGTTTCAATTGTCACAAAAAGGGACATGCGCAAAAAGATTGTCCGGATAAAAAGAAGAATTCCGAAAAATTCAAGAAGGACAAATCAAAGAAGAGAGCTTTCTCAGTAACCTGGGATGATTCAGACTCATCTTCATCTGATAGCGAAAGTGACTCAGACACTGAACAAGCAAATGTATGTTTTATGGCAACAGAGGATGAGGTACGAATTCCTACTCTTGAGGATATGCTTGATATTTATGATAAAGTAATGATTAAACTTAAAGATACAAAATATCAGTTAAAAGAAGTCAAGACAATGTTGAATAGATCCGAATTAGAACGAGATATGTTAAAAGATGAGAAGAAAATATTAGAAGAAGAACTTGAAAAGGCTCAAGAATCGTCCTCTAATTCTAATTCTCAACTATCTCTTTTAACTCAAGAAATTGAAGTTCAAAAAAAGAAGAATGATATTCTCATTACTGAAAATCATGAGCTTAAAGCAAAAGTCAAGATTCTAGACCTTGAAAAAGCTAGTTTACAATCAAAATTAGATGACATTACAAAAAATGTTTCTAACTTTAACAAAGGTCGAGAAAATTTGACAAAACTTATTGAGAATTCAAAATCAACTACAAATAAACAAGGATTGGGATATAAGAAACTAGTTATCAAGAAAAATCTTGGTAAAAGAAAAAGGAAAAATAAGGTAGTACAAGAAACTGAAGCTAAGAAAAATCTTAGTTTATTATATTCCAAACCTAAACCGATTGTGAAACTTCAAAAGAAGAATGTCAAATCTATAAAAGTATGGGTTCCTAAAACAAATAATAGTTTGATTAGGAACAAGTACATTCAAAAATTTTTAAGTACTGTACATCATAATTCAAATTATTTGTATAAAAGGGATACCGGACCCGTATGGGTTTGGACTCCTAAGACCTAACTCTTAGGACCCTATAAAAAGTGGGTACCATGAACTTAATATTATTTTTGTAGGTCCCACTAAAGAAAAGAGGAAAATGGATTTTGGACAGTGGTTGCTCAAAGCATATGACTGGAGACAAGAGCATATTGACGAATATTACATATTTTGATGGAGGCTCAGTCACATTTGGAGATAATTCAAAAGGCTTTATCATCGGAAAAGGCGATGCGAGCAATTACGGTACATCTAATTTACCTCTTATTACAAATATCATGCTAGTTAAAAATCTAAAATATAACTTACTTAGTATAAGCCAATTATGTGACAAAGGGTTTACGATTTCTTTCTCAAACAATAAATGTAGTATACTGGACAAAGATCAAAAGTTAGTTTTTGAAGGATATAGAGACAGAAACATATATATTCTGAATATGAATATTAATCATAATTCAGATATGTGTCTTATCGCTAATGATAATGATCCATGGATATGGCACAAACGTTTTTGTCATATAAACTTTAAAACTATTGACAAGCTAGCTAAAAATAATCTAGTCAAAGGTCTACCGAAACTTAGTTTCAAAGTTGACAATCTTTGTGACGCATGCCAAATCGGAAAATTAACCAAGTCATCGTTTAAATCTAAGAAGGTTATCTCAACATTACAACCACTTGAACTATTACATTTGGATTTATTTGGACCTACTCAAATACAATCCATAAATCATAGTAGATATGTGTTTGTAATTGTTGATGACTACTCTCGATTCACTTGGACTATTTTCTTGAAAAATAAAAATGAGACTTTTGAAAAATTCAAATCTTTCGTCAAACGTATTCAGAAATCGAAGGGACTTAAAGTCAAGAATATAAGAAGTGATCATGGCGGAGAATTCGAAAATAATGATTTTGAACATTTTTGTACAACAAAAGGTATCAATCATAATTTTTCGTTTCCTAGAACTCCACAACAAAATGGAGTTGTAGAACGGAAAAATCGAACATTACAAGAATGTGCAAGAACATTATTGAATGGAAGCACTTTACCAAAACATTTCTGGGCAGAAGCTGTTGCAACTGCATGTTATGTTCTGAATCGTGTGTCTATTCGACCTCTGACTAAAAATACATCATATGAGCTATTTAATCAAAGAAAACCGAATATCTCATACTTCAAGGTTTTTGGTTCAAAATGCTTTATTCTAAACACGAAAGATCACCTTGGTAAATTCGATTCAAAAGCTGATGAAGGAATATTTGTTGGTTATTCGGATCGAAGCAAGGCATATCGTGTATATAATAAAAGAACTAAAAATATTGAAGAATCACTTCATATATCATTCGATGAATATTATAAACATCAAAATACTTTTGATGATGAGGACGAAAATATTATCTCAGAAAATAATAGTGTCACAAATATAGATTCTGACTCAGAAATAATTGATAACAATATTCAACAAGAAGAGCCAAGATCTCCACCAAGAATACGTTCTCCAACAAGAATTTTAAGAGATCATCCAGTTCAAAATATAATTGGAGAAATATCGTCTCAAATAAGAACTAGAAGTCAACTTAACCAAATGGGACATGTTGCATTTATTTCAAATATCGAACCTAAGAATCCTAAAGAAGCTGCTACTGATGAATATTGGATCATTGCTATGCAAGAAGAACTAAATCAGTTCGAACGCAATGATGTATGGGAACTTGTTCCAAGGCCAACCGATCAATCAGTTATCGGAACTAAATGGGTTTACAAAAACAAGGCTGATGAACAAGGAAACATAACTCGTAACAAAGCACGGTTAGTAGCACAAGGATATAATCAAGAAGAGGGTATCGATTATGAAGAAACTTTTGCACCTGTCGCTAGACTAGAAGCAATTCGAATACTTTTATCTTTTGCTTGTCACCATAATTTTAAATTATATCAAATGGATGTCAAGAGTGCATTCCTAAATGGGTTTATAAAAGAAAAAGTATATGTTGAACAACCACCATTATTTAAACATGAAAAATATCCAGATCATGTTTTCAAGCTCAAAAAGGCTTTGTACGGTTTAAAACAAGCACCACGTGCCTGGTATGAACGACTACGAAGTCATCTTATCAAATCTGGATTTCAAATAGGAAAGGTTGATCAAACATTATTTATTAAACAATCGCACAAAGATATACTTATTGTTCAGATATATGTGGATGACATAATCTTTGGTTCAACAAACGAGAGACTCTGTAGAGAATTTGCAGATGTCATGACCAAAGAATTTGAAATGTCACACATGGGAGAGTTATCATACTTTCTTGGTCTTCAAATTAAACAACTTCCGAATGGTATTTTTATAAATCAAGAAAAATATTGTGAAAATCTTATTAAAAGATTTGGACTTGAAAATACTTCCGGAAAATCAACTCCGATGAGTACAACTAGTCATATTGAAAAGGATGAAAATGGAAAAAGTGTAGACCAAAAGACATATCGAAGTATGATAGGTTCTCTCCTATATTTAACAGCTAGTCGTCCTGACATTATGATGAGTGTTTGTTTGTGTGCACGTTTTCAAGCTGATCCTAAGGAATCGCATTTGCGAGCAGTGAAACGAATTATTCAATATCTTAATAACACCAAAGATTTCGGTCTTTTCTATCCTAAGGAATGTGCATTCGAATTAGTGTCATATAGTGATGCTGATTTCGGAGGATCACGAACGGATAGAAAGAGTACAAGTGGTACATGCCATTTCATTGGAAAATCACTTGTCTCTTGGTTTTGTAAGAAACAAAATTGTGTTTCACTATCGACATGTGAGGCAGAGTATATTTCAGCAGCTTTGGCATGTACACAGATTATATATATGCAACAAACACTTAAAGACTTCGGTATAAATTTATCGAATTCTATTTATATATTTCGATAACACTAGTGCGATAAATTTGTCCAAAAACCCAGTTAATCACTCTCGGACTAAGCACATTGACATTCGTCATCATTTTCTACGAGATAACATTGAAAAGGGAAATATAACTCTTGAATATGTCAACACGGAAAATCAACTAGCAGATATTTTTACAAAGCCTCTACAAGAATCATGTTTCATTAAGTTGCGTAGAGAGCTAGGTTTAGTATCTAAAAGTGAACTCGAAAATTAAAGGATATATATATATAACTTAAAAGAGTTCATCTACAGAAACTAACATTTTAAATATTTTAATATTAACTATACATAGTAGAGAAAATTTCTACGGTGAAAAGAACTATGGTGAAATTCATATTCTATAAATAGAAATATTTCTCTATATATATCATATTTGACTGCGTTCTGAAAACATTACCTCAATTTTATTCATTCATATTTTTTTTAAAAATATATGGCTCATATTTGTGAAAAATGTGCTGAAAATTCACACATTTCGATTACAAGTTCCGAACCGACTGAATATAACTCCCCAAAAACACCAGAGCATCCACCTGGTTATCATCCACCTTCTCGTACTCCAGGAACTACGCCTACTCCTAAGAGAAGCAAGAAGGTGTTGTTTTGTTCTCCCCGTACTAAAGAAAAGATAGATGAAATGCACTACTATCAACAACAAATGTTTTACGAGCAGAAACTGACGACTTCTCGTTTGACTTACCTCGAACGGTTAGCTACTCTCTTCTGTGGCTCTGACCGACATAATGTTCATGAGCCAGTTCCAATACCATCGTCTTCACGAACTCCGAACTCATGGGATAGAAATTATCAAAACAATGAAGGAGCTAGTGGACGGTTCAATCCTTGGGAACCGAAGAATGCATGGGAGCCAAGGAGATAATTTATATCGTTTAAACTTTTCATTGAAAATAAATTTGTATTTTGTCTTTCAAGAATTTTTTGTTTTGAAATCTTGTTGTTGAATAAAAATTTGTTTTAATATATATATATATATATATATTTTTCTCAAAACCAGAAAAACAAAATTTTCTAGCACCTGTCGACCGATCATAATCATCCTGTCGACCGATCAAGGCATTTTTAGCCTAAACATAGCAACCAGAAAATCGAAAGGTCGACCTCTCAAATCTCAGCTGTCAACCGGTGTGTCTACAAAATTTTGTTCAAAAAGATCCAGAACTTAGATCTGTCGACCGGTCTATAAACCCCTGTCGACCGCCATAGTTCAAAATTAAGTTCTTTTTCAAGCTTAATTTTTTCTGTCGACCGTCCCACTCCAACATGTCGACCGGTTTGTTTAAAAACATATACATCAATATTTCCAGAACTTTTAACGGTCGACCGAACCTATAATACCTGTCGACCGGCCAGAACAAAAATTGTCTATTTTTTTCCAGAACATTTCACGGTCGACCGGCCTAGGATTATCTGTCGACCGGTTTCGCTGATGTTTGATTTTTCACCAATCAACACGTCCTTTCCTTTTAAATCTTATATCCATTCACCAAAGGTCATTTTTTTTTCTCTCATTGTCTTCCTTGTTAAAAACCCTTCTTCAAAAATTCTTTAATCAATCTTCCAAAAGGAATCAATGGCCCCAAAGCAAAAGAAGTCCAAAACATCATCTTCTCAAACTCCTGTTCAACCTATTGATACTCAAATCAAACAATGGCTAATGGATCCTCTTGCGGTGAAGAGATGGAACAAGATGAAAGACTATACAATTCACCACGGATCCTTTCTCAAATTCTCTGATTTCGTCCTCTACGACGTTAGTGATCTATCAAACAGAGCGGGTATAGAGTCTCTTCTAAATTTTGAAGACAATCATGTTGAGATAAGCCATATTTTGATAAAATTATTCTATGCTAATCTCAATTTAGACAAATTTAAGCCTCAAAATTCTGATAATTGCTTATGGTCAGTGGTGTGTGGCCAACACATCTTTCTCTCCAAAGATCGAATGGCAGAAATTCTTCGAACCCACAATGATGGAATTCAATTTACTAGTAAGTTCTGCCCTATTCATATTCGTGATAAATATAGTCACCTTTTTATTGAAGACCATAAGTCAAGTACTAAAGGTATTAATCTAAGACCATCCGCTAGAGTTCTACACCTTTGTACCACACATTCTCTTCTTCCTAGAACCGGAAATTTTGATGCGGTATACAAAGAAAACTTTAAGGCACTATATGCCATTTATGCAAATATCAGAGTGAATTGGGTTGCGATGATATTTGACGAGATTTTGATGGTTAATAAACGCTCAAGGCCTCACTTGTTTTATAACGAGTATATTATGCGTTGCCTCATGGAATGTGGCGTAAGATCTCCTCCATCAAGAATATCAATACCAAAATGTATTGATAAAGCTTCTAAAAAGAGGATGAAGCTTCCAATTCCATATTTGAATATTATTCCTTTTGAACAATATGTCGAACAAGGACCACCTCCACCTCCACAAACTTCCACTTCTCAAGTTCCTACTCATAGGCCTGAAGATGTTGTGATTCCGCCTCCTACTTCTTCTACTAAGGATACACTTGAGCAAATCGCCAGAAATCAGTTCTTACTTGAAGCTAGGCTTAAAAGAACCGATAATAAACTCGACCGCTTAGATTCTAAACTAGATAAGCGGTTCAATAAATTGAAATCTTTCTTTGGGACGATTTGGGAAGCCATCTCTTGTGCTTCGACCTCCGCACCACTTGCTCAAGACCCAGGTAAACGTCCGATGCCGCCTACATTTACATGGTCTTCTTCTGAAGAAGGTACGAGTTCGGGAGCAAGTACTCAACACATGCTAGGTCGTGGAATGTCACACATTGAGGAGGGAACTCATGACAATGATAGTAACAGTGCTGATGAGGAACGAGAGGAGGAAGGTAACAAGGACGAAGGAGAAGATAGTGATTCTGATTGGCCTCCACAATCACCACAATAGTCTCTACGCATCATTTCTTACGCTTTGATCTATGAACTTCTATTTCATTTGTTTTGTATTAACTATACTATCTCCTTGTGCTCGTTTGGTTTGACTTGTAACTCGTACAATATTCTATGGATTTTTAGTAGTATGGTATCTCTGTAAATTATTGTTTTCTTATGCATTATTATGAAAACCCTTTTTGTCGATGACAAAGTGGGAGAAAATGTTACTAACAAGTGTTATGCAAATTATATAATTCAGGGGGAGCATATATACAGGGGGAGCAATATACAAGGAACAATACCTTTATTATGCCAGGTTGTCATCAATCAAAAAGGGGGAGAATGTTGAGTCGAAGCGTCGATGGTTATTTTGATTTATGACAAGAAGGGGAGAATGTTGAGTCGAAGTGTCGAATGGTTATTTTGATTTATGACAAGAAGGGGAGAATGTTGAGTCGAAGTGTCGAATGGTTATTTTGATTTATGACAAGAAGAAGCTTCTACATCGACAAAAAGAAGACAAGATGACTTCATAGGTTAGAAGTTGATTATTTAGAGTTATAAAATGTTAAAATCTATCCTCAAATAATCATACTTCTAATTGTTTGAAAATACTACTCATGAAGACATTTTTTATGCATATGACCAAAAACATGTCGACCTACAATTTTTTATAGGTCAACAGGTTTTTAAATTGTAACGGTCAAAAATAGGTCGACCTATAAAATTTTATAGGTCAACAGGTTTTTGAATTCCAACGGCTAAAAACATGTCGACCTATAAAATTCTATAGGTCAACAGGTTTTTGAATTTTGACCGTTATATTGAAAAGTCATCTTCTTTCTTCAAAAGTTGCATCCATTTTTCTTCATGAATAATCACTCCTTTTAGATGCATCTTTTCACCAACATTTGCAACCTCTCGATCTCTATAAATACATGATTTTACAATCATCCAAATTACCGAAATTTCTCTCTATTTTCTGATCTATCTTGCAATATTCTTCTCGTTCAAAAAGCACTCAAAAAGCATTCATTTTATCGGTTGAATCTCCAAGCATATTTCATACACTTGTGATTCAATTCGATATTATACTTCCTAATCTTTCTAAACATCAAATTTCATTTGAGGATAAGATTATAGGAAGGGTGTACTCAATCGTTGGCTAATCAGTGTTGAAAGAAGAACACAGTCAGAAGTCAAACTCTTGTAATTGTCCTGTGTGGGTAAGCTTGTAGCCCGTGAAATCAAGTGGGTAAGCTTGTAGCCCGTGAAATCAAGTGGGTAAGCTTGTGGCCCGTGAAATCAAGTGGGTAAGCTTGTAGCCCGTGAAATCAAGTGGGTAAACTTGTAGCCCGTAAATCAAGTAGTTGTGAACCTGTTCCTCCGGGTGAAGCGAGGGTGTTGTTTAGTGAAAAGACGAAGAGGAGCTTCAGGACTGGACGTAGGACTGGAGGTCCGAACCAGTATAAAAACCCTGGTGTCGTTACTCTACTTTACTTTACTTTACTGCATTTAAAGTTTGTTATCATATTCCGCACAGCCATATTATAGATCCTGCACAAGTCGCGTACACACACCCGACCCTTTCAATGTCGACCAAACAAATCATAAATATAGGAAGTTATAGGGGAAAAAGAAAAAAGACAAGAAGGAAGAGGAAAACAATAACAGAGTTCTCAAGCAAAAGGACAACAAATAATAAATAAATAACAATTTTAAAGCAGTTGAAATATACATTTTTAGTTATAACATACAATGATTATTAGAGTTACACATATACGGATACACATAACAAGGCAGTGAAAACAAAATGCAGCGAAAAATACATATGTATAATAGATGTATACCAATCTTCACCTTCGATCTCTAAGGCAAGGTAATCTTCGCTAACTGACCCGAGAGTATTGCATAAAAAGAAAACACAACAAACACTTGGATCAGAACTAAATAATTCTCATATTAGTCAAATTAAAATACGAAATGACATGGGCGTCATGGGTGCAGTAACTCGAGAGATGTTACGGGATTTTCCATCTCTCAAGGATCTGTTAAACTAATATATACATAGTATTATATGCTATTATGGTAAAGTAAATATAATAAAAATAGCGTAAGCAGGATTACCATATTACCCTTACACCATTTATAGGCATCACATTATATACAGTACCGTAAATTCACTGTACTGGTGTTATCAGAGGGCACTCCATAGAAAGCAACACTAAATCAAAATCATATGGGCTCGATAAGGATAAATATGACAAGGCGCTCAAGGCAATACCCAAGGTAGGATTCTACCATTTGCACTCCTGAACCGGTGGTAACACGTAGCAGCCACTACCGCCCACCTCGGAACACACTCCCAAATCAAAGGGCGCCCAAATCATCACATAGTCATAGAAATGGTATCGAAGAAGCGTGTCCGATAAGAGGTGCTACCTCTATTAGTCAAGGCATAGTTCATGTTTTAGTCATTTTAATTATGACCCAAAGGTCAAGACAATTTTGTCATCATTTGCCTTCCTGAATTCAATAATTGCCTCCAAGTCATCATGCATCGTTTCAGATACTTCAACACGTGCACAGTTGTTAAAATGGTATCGGCACTGACAGAGAGTATGCCACTTACCGACTCCGGTCTCTTTAACAACCAACGCTTACATTTTTTCACATCGGCCGGTTCTTTTACTTTTCACAAAGGTTCGCTTTCATACCCAAAATATCTTGTTTGTTCCGAACCCAATTTATATTCAAAATAGAATATAATTTCACATCACAATATCGCAATTATTCCAAAACTGATTATATTCCAAACTAGAATATATTTCCATATCAGTATATTATAATCATATAATATTTCAAAATCGATTTATAGTTAAGTAGAATGTACTTCATATCAAAAGATTATAATAATTTCAAAATCGATTCATGTTCGGAAATCCATTCATATTCAAATAGAATATACATTTCATATCAACTCATTTTCATCATTTCGGCGCTCCCATTTATATTCAAGTAGAATATATTTTCCATTGAAATATTATAATCGTTATACAATCGATTTGTATTCAAATAATATAACTTCCTATCAAAACTCCATTTGAATCATGGATTAAATCAAACATTTTCATTTTGGAAGAAAATATAGCTAAGGAAAAAAAAGATAATTATAAAACAGATCCTTGATATAAAAATTTATACATAATAAAATAGTTAGAGTAAAATAAGATAATTTAAACCACTATGAATATACATATAATAAAAGCGTTTCTAACTTTTTTTTAATAATAGAATATGATAAACTTATTTATAAACAAATAGTATATTGGTTACAAAATTTACTAAGATAACTTTTGAATAACGTAATTTTTTTTTATAAAACAACGTTTTGTATATGGTATTTATAAAAATAAATTTAAACCATAGTTATTTCTTCCTTTCAAATTTCAATATCTTGAAATCTATACTCCAGTCTCGATGGATTTCATTTAGTTCCCATGTCTCGTTTTCAAACCAACAGTTCAATTTAGATGATTCAAATCCATATTCATACTAAATTCGAAGCAATTACGAGTAAACATCAAATAACTTTATTCCCAAAGTTTTACTCATGGAGGATCATTAAATTCTCATCTTACCATAAATTTGAAAATTTCAAGACATACTTAAATTTCCATTTTTCTCAATTCTCAATTTTTTTCAAGATAATTCTCTCCGCATATTCATTGAACCTAGAAGTTTAGGTTTAAAGGGAAAATAAATTTTATCAAATATCGACACATTTCCTTTAAATATAATTTCCATCACATAGAACTTTGAATAATTAAAATCATTTAACCAACCGATGTCCATATATAATTTTCTATCCTATGGCCAAGTGATATTAATTTAATTTCTCGATATTTCAGGGATGGATATATATCATTTCAATCAAAATCAGGGCCACAGATTTCTATCATTTCAATCTGTGTTCTTAATTTATTTTAAATCGATAAATCCCGGGTTTATTTGATGCTCGTAACATTTAAGGTGAACAATGGGAATATTCGTCACAATAAGCATACAACATCCATATACCGAATAAAAGGACATTTCAGTATCAATACCAATTCAGTAACCAAATCAACCAAGGCATCCATCACAACCATTTTATTCAAACGTTAAATATTTAATCATTTCACTAGTTAACAAGGATCGAGATTTCTTACTAGAAATTTAATTAACTAAATAACTAGTTATCAACTTAAATTTGTAGATTAACACACTTGCATGTCAGTTTTAAACAACACAACAACAATCAAACAGAACCATGCAACCAAGCTTATTTCATAATTTAAATTTATAACATGGGAATAATTCAATTAATCATGAGTGAGAAAATCACTCTCCTTTGGGTCTCAAATCAGTCCACTGTCCAACCAAGGTCCAAAAATTCATAGTCTCCAAATGTAGCCAAACCAGTTTTAGATCATCCGAAATTTCGCCTCGATTCCAACGCACCCAATCGCGTCCAAATCCGAGTTCATATGTAAAAGTTATTAGCATTTTATCATTTGAATTTTTAAATATATAAAAATAATTAAAATAATTTCTCACCCAATTAAATCTCGCCACATCAGCATCTTTCTCAAATTTCCCCGCTCCCATTTCCAGTGCTACAGTGAACGATGCAGAAAACCCATTCAGGCCGTGACTTTGACCACCAAATTCTCGTCCCTCTGACCACCATCTGACCTGAAACCGCCTCCAATCGGAAGCTCTTCGAAAACCGCATCTTTCCAAGCCGCCCCATCAATTCCGGTGGTCCAGAGCTCCTCCACCATCATGGTGAACGGAGAGGGTTTTAGCCCTTCAAACACCAAATTCTGGTGATCTCCTCGACAATAGGACCTCCGACTACCTCCAATCAACTCACGTTGTCGATCTCTCCAATACTTAGATCGTTGTTTCTCTGATTAACCCTTAAATCGAAAACCCCTAAATCGACGCTTAGGGTTTCGAATTTTCAGAGATTTGACCATCAATTTTTGGCAACTTCAGGCACTGCATGTTGAAACCGATGGTACCCGTAGCTTTGTATCGTCGAGAGCTTCAATTTGATATATAATTTGCTAAGGTTTGAGGAGATTTGAATTTCAAGTTGTGATTTTTATTTGGATCTAGGACTTGAAAGATTTGTTTCTTCCATTGGAGATAAAAGAATCGACAGATGGAAATATACGTGAAATAAGAAAATGAGCGGGTGAGGTGGTAGTTGGGTTTTATTTGCATAGATATAGGAGGCCCAATAATGAGAAACAACAATCTTCTTATTACGTTGATTCCATTCAGGTTTTATCCCGTACGCTCAAATGACAACTCTGATTTTAACGAAATTTGAAATTCTACAATAATTCACTGTTCCGGATCCGATGAGACTAGTTTCATCGGATTCCGAGGCAGTCGCCAATACAATTAAATTCCACAGTTAATTAATTAACAAAATATTCAATTATTCGTGTAACGGTTTTAAATTCAACTTAAATATTTATTAAATACCATTTTAATCTAGTTATAACTTAAATAAATTTTATAAATCGATTTCACAAATTTTAATTTTCTGAATTTGATTATTTGAATTTCAGTTATAAGTTAACAACTCAGAATTTCACCGTTTACCAAATTAAATTTGAATCCCCTTTTTACCTTAGACAACCCAAATTTAATTTATTATTAAAATATTAAATTTCACATTACAACAAATTTTTTACTTTTTATTTTAAATATAACTCATTTAATGATCTGTTTATATTCAATTGAAACAATCATCATTATAATCAATGAAATTTGATTTTTAACCTATATTATGCAATTTATGTAATTAAGTTCAAGTTTAAATATGCGAAAAAATATGGTTTGTTACATTCTCCACCACTCAAATCTCATCCTCGAAAAGAGAACGAAATAAGGTACTAAGCATAGTCATACTTCTAAATCCATACTTATAAAATAACATTTATTAAATAAATTATGTAGTTGTAAACTCTCATAAATTTTCTAACTTCCGAAATCACAGAAAATTTCGGCAGCATCTCCTTTGTACGGAGAGGTCCGGAAAAATCACAATACATATAAATCCAAATATACATATAACAACCTGGATAATCAGAACCAATTTAAAATTTTTATTTTGGCAATTTTAATGAATTTCGAATATTTAAAATGATTTATTTTTAATAATAACGATAAGAAATTTATTTTGAATAGAATTAGAACGTTTATATTTATATAAATCGAAATTAGAATATAAATATTATATTAATTATAAAAGGAATTGGAAATGGCGCAGT
This sequence comes from Allium sativum, assembly GCA_030737875.1. Lineage (NCBI taxonomy): Eukaryota > Viridiplantae > Streptophyta > Magnoliopsida > Asparagales > Amaryllidaceae > Allium > Allium sativum. Next base: position 357,546,002 of record CM060922.1, on the reverse strand, counting down.
AGCTTGAAACTACGATTTCAAATTTCAAATGAATGTACAAGATTCAAAATAAACTGGATTTTAGCGAAACCAAAAATATCTAAATCTATTTGAAAATATCTTTCCAACAAATCCAAAAAATCAAATTTTCATAGCGGGAATAAAAAGTTATGCCCAGTAGAAAATTCAGAATAGTCGTTGTGGAATTATAGCCCTTAAAAATGGAGATTTTGCAAACGACCTCCGTTTTTGACGAAACCACTTTTGTTGGATCCGGGATGTCAAATTTTTGCTAGATTCAAAATTCATAATTTTTGGGATTAATATGTAAGCGTGGCAAAGGAAATCGTGTTTTGATAGTTTCAGTCAATTTGGATCGACTAGAAAATGGCCATTTTTCAAACGGTTTCCAAATTCGACGAAATTAGTTTTGTTAGGACCGTATCATCAAAACATAGCCAGATTTATTTTTCTGGGATTTTTGGAGTCCGTATGTGGCCCCAATAAATTGAAATGTACGTTTAGATTAAATATATATTGATTTATATTGTAGTTTAAATGAAAACTGATCGAAACAGCCGAAATAAGTTATGAAACATATTCCATTGTGTTCGGAATGGGGGGTACTTAGCTAGGGGCGACAATCGTTGGGTTCAAATGTAAAGTCAACATTTTTGGAGAATATATATATATATATATATATATATATATAATCTCAGCCTCCCCCCCCCCCCGTTTCATTCTCTAAACCTAAAATTGAAAATTCAAAACTTGCCCCCTTTCCCATCGACGACGCCGCTCCCTCCCCCACGCCATCGCCGGAGCTCCAGCGCCGCCATCTCCGGTGACCTTCCCCCCTTGCGACTCTCTTCCCCCTTCCTCCCCTCGAAATACGACCTCCCAAAAGACCCTAACTCCCCCCAACCTTCTTAAAACCTGTCGCAGCCACTCCCTTGCCACACCACCCCCTTCCGCGTCGCTTGACCTTGGTCCCCCCTGCTGTAGCCATCCCGACCCCCTACGCCGACGTGGACCACCCCCTCTTCATTAAAAACCCGGTAAGTAATTTATTTTCCTGTATAAACAAGCCTTGTCTTTTTTATTTTCTGATTTTAATATGAAACACCATGGATTGATTTTCAGTTTTCTATATAAAAACCATATGATTTTGTTTTTAGAAATTAATATATGATAGATTTTGATTTTAGAAAAGTATAGATTTTTATTTATGAAAAAGATCAGATTTTTATAGAGAAAATCAATTTATATAAATATAATTTTTATTTATATTATAGCGTTATAAAAAATATAATTTTTATAATAAAAACATCGCCATAAAAGATTTGTTTTTTCATAAGGGAAAGATTAGATTTTTAGTTTAGAAAGATTGGATTTGTAATTACATAAAGGTATGATTTTTAATCGTAAAAAGATTTGATTTTTAAAAATAGAAAGGGATTTTTAAAAATATAAAGACGAGATTTTTTAGAAATATATAAACATCATATTAAAAATGCGATTTTTACTATGAAAAGCGGAAAAAGATCGCATTGGAATTTCGGGCAAATCCAAACGGTTAAGAAATTTAGAATAGAATAGAGGAGTGGATCCCTAAGGTGAGAACTTCTCACTTTAAATTTGATTTTTCTAGTTAAAAATTTATACTAGGATGCAGATGGTGCTTAGCAGCACCTGACACCCGTCGTCCACAGACCATGGACGACTTATTTGTTTGTTTGATTGTGTTGTGGAAATTGTTTGTGATGTGAAATGGAATGTATAAAAAATTCATGTGTTAAATAAAATATTTTATAGTTAAAAATATAATTTTTAACGGGTATATGATAAATATTCATGAACAATCAGACGAATTGTTTATGCACACACATTTGACCGATATGGATTGGGACGATAAATTTTACACATCGCCCAACTACACAAATAAAATTCATTATTTGTTGTTGAAACCTCACATGGGTATTGGGATGATATTTGACATACACTAATCCCATTTTTTTAGTTGTATGTCAATCGATTGGTTGACAGACTGTTATAAACGTTAAATATCTATATTTATTGCTTATGTAGTGTAGAATGCACTCTGGATGATGGTTGACTTCGTTTGATTGTTGTTATGTACATATGTTGTACGAAATCCATATAAAAAACATTATATGGTAATTGACTGTGTCTAATTCTAGTTCAGAAAGAATGAATATTTTAAAATAACGAATATTTTAAAAAAATATTCAGTAAAAGATCAAAATCTGATTTTGATGTCCGATTTGGCATGGACATGAATATATTTAAATATATAAAGCTGTGTTGATTTGATATGCGTCATTTTAACGTGAACGATATTTATATCGATTTTATTCATTTTATAATGAATATAGAAAAGGAAGTGATTTCAAAATCTAATGTTTTGAAAATATTATCATTTATATATCGATGATATGGAATATTCAATTTTGATTTGAAATTGAATAGGAAGCTGAAATCATTTTGAAAACGAATTTAAAACGATTTAAAAAATTTGTTCTAAATGGAAATTGATGAAATATATATATATATTAATGGCATGAATAGAACGCACCGCGCTACGGCAATTCACGAATTTCGAACGTTGACTTCGAACGGACATTACGGGAGATCCGACCGTCGGATTCTCCTAAAACCGGAACCGTTAGGTTCAAATAGAAAAGAGCTTTCCAAAATACAATAGATTAGATGTAACACCCCGAATTTTCTATTAACACTAAAGTTGCTAAAATAATAATAAGTGTGTAGAAGAGGGGATGTATCTAATATGAATATAAAAATATTAATAAGTGTGTAAGAGAGGGGATGTATCTAATATGAATATAAAAATATTAATAACTGTGTAAGAGAGGGGATGTATCTAATATGAATATAAAAATATTAATAAGTGTGTGAGAGAGGGGATGTATCTAATATGTATATAAAAACAATAATAAGTAAAGGGGGATGTATCTAATATGTACATTGTAGAAAATATATATATATATTTATGACATGAATAGAAGTTTATTAATATGCTGAGTGTTTGCTGAGTCACTTCTGACTCATTGCTGAGTCAACAAGATAAACCCCATCTTGTCTGAACGGCTGCGGTTATTTCTAGGTTAAATCTAATGGCATAAATGAATTCTAAAATCTATAAATAAGTGGGTAGACCCTAGACCTAAATCACTTGTAAAATTAGAGAAGCTACCGTCATGCTGCTGCCATGGAGTTCAGCATAGCCGTCACAAACTAAGAAGAGGAAGCCTAATCATCTACAACTAAATCTACACAAATCAAATCAAAAGATCTCTCTTTCTCTAATTCTTTTCTTTTGTTGGTGAGTATGATGATTCTCACAAGACTATTACAAACTAATTTGACTCAGTTATGAATGGATCACAAGAAAGTGATGTGATTTGTAATTGTAAATTCTATATATTGTGGATCTCTTATTATGTTATTATGTTGTCGTATGATGTAAATTATATATGCTATGTCATGCTATGTTGTAAATTCTCTTATGCTATGTCGTGCTATGTTGAGAATCATGTCAAGCTATGTTATACTATCATACTATGCCATGTTATAAATCATGCTATATTATGTTGAAAAATCATGTTGTTGGATCATGCTTAAAGTTATGTTTTTTTTTCTTAATTTAAATGGATCTTGTTTATGGGAATTTGCCTATTAGGTTAGGTGTACCCATAAACTTGAAACTATAATTAAATAAAACTTGATTATGGGAATTTGCCTATTGAGTTAGGTGTACCCATATAAAACCATGTTGTTAAAAAATTAGATGATGTTGATTCACACATGTTCATATGTAAGTTTATGAAAATTGATTGAGATCATATTAGGTGAATTTTGAACAAGTTGACACCTTTAGGTCCATGACATGTATAATCTATGCAAGTTGGACATATGCAAGTTTCACCCCTTATTATGATTCATTTGGTCACATATACATGTTGTTATTATGATAATCTCTTTTATGCTATGAGTTAGGCTATTCGAGTCTAACATATATTTTGCGAATAAACGTTCAAACGTAGGGTAGGGGTAATATTAGAAATTAATAAATTGGGTGCAATTTTGTAAGATTTTGCATACCATGAATGGATGTCCATAATTGAGTCAATTATGGACATTGTTAAAAATTGGAAGTAATTAATAATTCAAGTAGGGAATTATTAAAATTGGGGGAAAGTGGATTATTATTAATAATCAATGCTTAGGACACGAGGTTGGACCCGTTTGTGATGTAAACCTGCCCGGACCCGCCCGGCAAATCCAGTAGTCACAAATGTCGGCCCAATGTGAGAGGTCCTAGGCCCAAACTAAAGCATAACAGTTGTAAAGACACGAGGTTAGACTCTTTTATGGTGTAAGACTGCCCGGACCCGCCCGGCAAATCCAGCTGCCATAAATGCCAGTCTAATGTGAGAGGTCTTTATGAGGTTATGGCCTTAATGAACTAAGAAATACTTAACCAGATAATCATGTAAGGTGGGACATGGGGGTTAAGTAGGTGCCTTGGGTGGCATGAGGAATCTGGTGGTTGCCTTTAGAGGCATTTGAAATACGATTAGACTTAACCAAACACACATGTAAATGAACATGACTAAGTGGGTTAAGTGGGATGGACTAATGGGGACAAGCTTAGGTGGAATGCTTGTGGTAAATAGTGGGGGCCCATTTCAACCAGTATCCCAAAACGTATCTTTATGGGCTCGACCCAAGTCGAGGACGGGACACGCATACTGGGTTTGACTATAAGAGGCCAAAACAGGGAGCGGTGGCAACGCAAGTCCAACGGGTTTCATATGCGTGTGTGGACCCGGGCTGGTAGGTAAGACGTTGTTGCATCGTGTAGGTATAAGCCGTGCATGTCCGTTGTATCAGGTTGCCACTTTAGGGGAGTGATACACCCCACTGTGGGGCCAGCACGGGTATCTACGAGTTAGGGAGCCGATCGAATAATGGGAAGTAGGGTACACCTAGTGGAGATAGGGGCAGGCGGCACCTATGTAGTCAGCTAGGGGTACGTAAAGCCATTGGGAAAGTTTCTAAGTGAAGCTAAGTGGGATGAATCTTTAGGGTGACTGGTGTGGTGCAGTATAGTGTTTATCCTTTAGTATTTAGGAGCGCCTATAACGTTGCCTTTAGCGATTGTCTATGTCCTTAATCTGCTCTTCATAGACATTTTCTTGTTTTCCAGCTTATGCCTTAGTCCAGTTATTTTGGTAATAGTATTGTAGAATTATCATATTCACCAGACTTTATGTCTGACCCCCTCTTTTCCATCTTTTTTCTCCCTTCAGGTCCGCAGGTTGGGCCAAGTTCTAGTGGAGTCTAGTTGGATCGCTTATCTTCTGGAAAGCTTGGACTACTGAAGTAAAGTCCAGCTTGTTATCTTTCTTTTTTAATGGCTATTCATGTAATGGGATTATGTACTTGTTTTATCAAGATAGATATTGTACTTGACATTGAATATGGTGTTATGATGTAATCAAACATGTTTTGACTTCTGCTACAATGAAATAAAGTTTTTGAATTTCCAAGTACTATTTTATATCTGTCTTGTTGTAATTTTACTGTTCTATATTCACTTAAAACCTCCATGGAAGTTAATGCATTCCCTTTGTGAGTGACATTAATGGACGTGGGGTGTTACACGTGGTATCAGAGCATAAGGTTACCAGAACAGATAAATTTTTTTTTTAGAAAAATATTTTTTTTCTAAAGTATTTTTGGAAGAAGTGCTTTCAAAAAAAAAACATGTTATTTAAAGAGAGTTTTTATGAAAAACATAATCCCAAATAGCCACATCCTTATCTTTATCTTTCGAATTCTCCATTTTGAATCTTTCCTTTTTCGTTTCAGCATGGCTGAAGATCTTAATCTCCCAGAAGGTGTGACGATTCCAGGGTGGTTTAGGAGATACTTGGAGGCTAGGGCCACCACTGCAGGCCCAGCGGATACTCCTCCACCCCTAGTTGCACCCATTCCTCCTCCTCCTCCTCGTGTTGACACTTTTGCAAAGACGTGCAAGGAATTCAAGGCTATGGGAGGAAAAACTTTTCAAGGGACTGAGACGTTTGTGGAGGCCAGAGATTGGCTTAAGGAGACTGAGGAATTGTTGGATATCTTTGAAGTGGAAGATGGGAGGAAAGTCCGTTTAGCTGCTTGGTTAATGAAGGGAGAGGCCTCGTTTTGGTGGGAGGTCACTAACGGGGAACGTCCAGTTGATTCATGGGCGGATTTCAGACGAAGGTTTGAGGCAAAGTTTCTTTCAAGGGCAGAGGAGAACTTAAATATGGAAAAATTCCTGGCACTAAAGCAAGGGAGCTCATCAGTAAAGGAATATGTCAATAAATTTAATCAGTTAGTAAGGTTTGGCTTGGAGTTGGTGAACACGCCAGAGAAGAAAGCTTTGAGGTTCGTTAGAGGCTTGAATGAACCGTTGCAAGGGTTGGCTATGACCCACATCCCTATGGGAGCCACCTTTGAAAAGCTAGTAGAAATGACACTTATGCATGAGGATAAGGCAGTTGAAAAGAAAGGGGATCAGAAGAAACCCAAACAGCAAAATAAGAAGGGTGGTAAAAACAATAATGGCAAAGGGAAGAAGAAATGCTTCAATTGTGGGACGCCTGGCCATCTCAGCAAAGATTGTAGAAAGAAAAAGAAGACTGGTTGTTTTCATTGTGGAGATGCGGGACATTTAGTGAAGGACTGTCCAAAGAAGGGGCAGAGGGCAGGGTCTACCTCGGGAGGACAGGTGCAGGCTCTTATGGCACCAGGGCAGGCAAGGGGGCAAGTTCAGGCTATTGCGGCCCCACCGCTGCAAGAAAGAGGTAGAACAATTTCTGTTGAAAGCTTAGTTTTTCTGTTTGATCATCCTGTCCGTACCTTATTCGATTCTGGCGCATCTCATTCGTTTATCTCTGCATCATTAGTTGAATCACTGCACTTGAACACCAGTTTAGTAGAGGATCCCTTGGTCGTTTCAAATCCAATTGGGGGTTCGGCTCATTTGACCATGATATGTTTGGATTTGAAAATCTCTATACTTAGCGTTGAATTTAGATGTGATGCTTATGTATTGGGCTTCACGGGCTATGGGCTAATTTTAGGAATGGATTGGTTGTCTAGAAATAGGGCCATTCTTGATTGTGAAAGGAGAGTAGTTAGGCTTGTGACTCGCCTTGGTAATGCTCTCGACATCTTTTGTAATCCCATAAATTCCGTTATGCTAAGTTATCTTGAATCGCTTGACGCGTCTGTAGAGAACCTGCGATCGGTAGAAGTGGTCCGGGAATATCCGGATGTGTTTGAGGAGGTGAAGGGCTTACCTCCAAAGCGGGAGATAGACTTTCGAATTTATCTTGTGGATAATGCTAAACCCGTATCTTTGCCAGTGCGCCACATGGCTCCTCGTGAAAGGAGGGAACTCAATAAGCAAGTAAAGGAGTTGCTTGAGAAGGGGTTCATAAGACGTAGTATATCGGAGTGGGGTGCTCCAGTAGTTTTTGCCACAAAGGCGGATGGGTCTCTTAGACTTTGTATGGACTATAGAGAACTAAACAAGCTTACTAAAAAGAACCGACACCCACTGCCGAGGATTGACGATCTCTTTGATCAGTTAGTTGGCGCCTCAGTGTTTTCGCAGTTGGACTTAGCCACTGGCTTTCATCAACTGAGAGTGGCTGAGGATAGTATAGATAAGACTGCTTTTAGGACACCTGACGGATTCTATGAATGGCTAGTGATGCCCTTTGGTTTGACAAACGCCCCTGCATATTTTGTTGATTTGATGAGTGGGGTGTTTAGGGAATACCTTAACAAATTCGTGGTAGTCTTTGTGGATGACATCTTAGTCTTTTCTAAGAATAAAGAAGAGCACTCCCTACATCTTAGGGAAGTGTTGGAAACCCTTCGAGCGCATAACCTTAAGGCAAAATTTTCTAAGTGTCACTTCTGGAGGAAGGAAGTACGGTTCTTAGGGCACGTGGTTTCCAAAGAAGGGATAGCAGTGGATCCCGCAAAGGTAGTGGCCATCCAAGATTGGAAGGTCCCTAAAAATGCAACTGAAGTAAGAAGCTTCTTGGGGTTGGCTGGCTATTATAGGAAGTTTATCAAAGACTTCGCAAAAATATCAGCTCCATTAACACGGTTAACGAAGAAGAACCTGGTTTTTACGTGGGACAAAGATTGCGATGATGCGTTCCAACGTTTAAAGAGAGCCTTAACTTCAGCCCCAGTCTTAGTGCTGCCAGACGGGAATAAACCGTTTACCATCTATACTGATGCTTGTGGGACGGGACTTGGCGCGGTCCTCATGCAAGAGGGAAGAGTAATAGCCTATGGTGGAAGGCAGTTAAGGGTTCATGAAAAGAATTACCCCACGCATGACTTAGAGCTAGCCGCAATTGTTTTCGCGCTTAAGTCTTGGCGTCACTATCTTCTTGGTGAGAAATTCGAAATGTTCACTGACCACAAATCATTAAAATACTTATTGTAACGACCCGCATTCCACGCATCGGAAGATCGTAGAATATTTATTTCTCTTTGATACGAAATCGTATGGTCATGTAACTTTGGGAAACGATTAGTAGGGTCATTTCCCATGTTCATGATTTTTGCCGATTTTTAAATGACCGTTTTGCCCCTAGTTGATCTTGTTTCGTCCATAACTTTTGATTGGTTAGGAATTTTGACCTGAAACCAATTCCATTAGCTCCGGATGATGGTTTCTCTTTCCGTAGAGTGGTCATAATAGCTAAACGGACTTACCGTTTGGGAGATACGGCTGAATTAAGGTTTAAAGGGTTATTTTCAGCTAATTGGGCTTAACCGGGTAATTAGCAGCTAGGCCCAATGGGGAATTTCGGGATTAAGAGTATTTAAAGACTGATAGGGTTAGAAATTTCGGTTTTTATTCATTTTTGCAGCCGCCACTTACCTCCTTAAGCTCTAGCCATGGCCTCCACTTGCTAAAAACACCCAAGTCACCTTCTAATCGCCGTTTAATCAAGTATTGGCTTAATCTACATCAAACCAAGGCGAATTAGCATAAGAATTGGGGTAGAGTTGCTGGGACACATAGGGATTGGATCCAAATCAGAGAAGTTTCAGAACTGAGAATTAATTTGTGGCTAAGGTGAGTGATTTGCATTGTTTTTCACTAATTACGGCTGATTAGGGTAATTAGCGAAGATTAGCGAAATTATGGCTCAGAAAAATCTAGAAAAATTCCTAAAATTCTAAAATAATAAATTACGGCTCTGATAAAAATTTGGGTTAATTTGGACATGTTTTGCTAATTGTATGGTTAGACCATGCTTTAGGGGATTAAGGGGTGATTAGTGTTAATTAGCGAAATTAAGCGTGATAAAATTCTGAAAAAATATTCAGAAATTCATAAATATTGTTTTAGACCTCTGTTAGAAAATTTGGCTAATTTGGTTAAGTTTTACTAATATTATCATTAGTTGTTCTTAAACATGCTTAAGGGGAAAATATGGATTTTTGGGTATGTTTGATCCGTTTTAACCTATCATATTGTTGTTTTGGTGTTTGTGGTTGATTATGCATGTTGTTATGACTGTATGAAATGCTTTGTGATTGATTTCAATAGTTAGAATGGTCGAAAACGTCGTCGAATGGCGTAAACACTTGTTGGAACAGTCTCAGAAAATAGTGCAGGGTTCGGATCGGATCGGACATAGGGCTCGGATCGGATATGTTGAACTGAGCAAAGAATCCGATCGGATCGGAACCCAACACTTGGGGGAAAATGGCAAAAAGGAAGGCCACGCTAGCTGAACTGGGATCGGATCGGATCGAGGAGGACGGATCGGATCGAGGAGGACGAATCGGATCGAGGAGGACGGATCGGAGTGAAGGCATGAGGATGGATCGGATAGGAGCATGTGAAGGACGAGGGTACGGATCGGAACGGAGGCACGAGCTTTAGGGGAGATGACACCCGACCCGACCCGAGGTAAAGCACCCGAACCGAACCGATGGAGGACAACCGACCCGAACCGCACTAGAAGAAGACCCGACCCGAACCGCACTAGGAGAAGACCCGACCCGAACCGCACCAGGAGAAGACCCGACCCGAACAGATGAAGGACACCCGACCCGAACCGATGGCTTGAGAAGGAACCCGACCCGACCCAGTATTGACCAATAACCCGAGATGCAAAGGTAGTCCAATATGGGAAGTTAGAGCCTAGGATCCAGTTGGGAACCAATGAGTTCACTTCATGATTGGGCTTTGCTGCGGGACGTGTGCAAAGGGGTTGTCGGTATTCATAACTTTGGTTCATCACTGAGTGATGGATGGTGGGCTTGTAGTGATAGTTACACGGGATTGGATTCCGTCATGGCCCAAAGTATTAGGTGACCAAAGTAGTGGATATCGTATGCTTTACGCACTGAGTGAGGGATGTGAGGATGATTGCTATGCTTGATTGTTTGACATCACTATGACATGCACACCCCCCACCCCCGTATCTTTACACCATTTGAAAAGGGCACCTTAGAGTGTTGTACAGTATGTAGTGCTAACTCTTTGGTTGCAGGTCCAGGTTCAGGTATGATTGGATTATACCTGTTATTATTCTATTTAGATGCTTATCGCTCACACCAGGCTTTATGTCTGACCCAGAGTTTTATGTCTCTTCTTATTACTCTGGGTGCTCACATGAGCAGACTAGAGACATGTTAGGTGGATGCACGGGTAGCTGTACTGGAGACGAGCAGGAGGCTTCCACGTATGATATTTATGTATTATCTCCCTGTGTTATCAATGGTCACTGCTTGGGCATTAGTAGTGTACCTTTTCCTTTCTTTTGTTTAGAGACAGTATTTTTGAAGTTGTAATAAGGATGTTAGATCATAAGCTGTATTTTGGATTTCCGCTGCCATGTTAGACATGATTTAGTTTTTCAGCTTATGCACTGTCTCGCCTGTTTTATGTCAAAGTTATGTGATTATTATATTTTATTCCATGCGCTGTGAGACATTCTACAGGTTCTATGTTAGTTCTTCACCTTCTTTCTTTCTTTCCGACGACCGTTCCATGCTAGTTAGACATGTGTACAGCGCACTTTCGGAGGAAATGTCGTCTAGTATAGGGCGGGCCGTTACATTTGGTATCAGAGCTCTAGGTTGCGTAGTTAACCTGGGGAAAGTCATCAGGGAGAGATATTATACGTATATGAGAGCGCGTATTTGTGATTATTTTGATTTTTCAAAACTGGTTTTCAAAGCTATATAGATATATATATACTATTAGTATAGTTAAGGATGAAGTCGCACTGCACTGACACCACAAAGAAGATAGTTAATCGTTTTCTCTGTACAGATTGAACGATGAGCCGATACGTGAGGGGTACTGGTAGAGGAGCCAATAATGGGAATGCTGCTGAGATGAGGACGATGTTTACTGACCTCATGAGAGAGATGCTTAGGGATGTTCAGAGGGCAGCTCCTAATGTTGCTAACGGTGGTGGTGCAGCAGTGCAGGCGCCTAGAGCCGATTTCGCCAAGCTTAACAAGGATTATTCTAGTCTTGGTGGGAAGCCGTTCCACGGAACGGAGTCGGCTACGGTTGTTCAGGATTGGTTGGATAGCTGTGAGCGTATCTTCGAAGACTTGGGTATTGAAGATGCCATGAAGAGGAAGCTAGCATCCCGTCAGCTTCAAGGACGAGCAATGAATTGGTGGAATGCTATTAAGGCAGCAACCCCAGAGGATCAGATCACATGGGATCAGTTTAAGGCTCGTTTTTGCGATAAGTTTATACCATCTGCTCAGAAGTCAGAATTGTTTAGAAAGTTTCTGGAGCTTAAGCAGAACGGAAGGGCAGTTTCAGAGTATGTTGCTGAGTTCGATACTTTATCGAAATATGGGTTATCTCTTATCGACACTGCCGAGAAGAAGAACGAGAAGTTCATAACTGGTTTAGATGGGCACTTGGGGGAAAGGCTTATAAACCACATCGATGAGACGTTTGAATCGATTGTAGGAAAGGCATTAAGGTCAGAAAGTCTTTACCCTAAGCCTAAGACTGAGGTCGCTACTGCATCTGCAAAGGAGCCAAAGCCGCAAGCAGGCGGCGGAGGCAAGAATAATTCCCAGACTAAGAGGAAACAAGACAATACCATGGATGGTCAGAGTAAGAAGAATAAGAAAGATGACGAGTGCTTTAGCTGTGGCAAGAAGGGCCACTATGCCAGAGATTGTCGAGAAAAGCCTGGGGAAAGGAAGTGCTTTAATTGCGGCCAAGCGGGACATCACAAGAATGAATGTCCACAATCTCCTAGGGAGAAGCAGATCGTGAAAGCATATGCTATCAACGCTATTCCTTCTTCGTCGAATGCCCCAACTGCGACGCAGAAGGAAAAAGGTGTCGTTATTCGAGGTATGCTTTCTATTTAAGATGTTTCTGTTCGAGTTTTGTTTAATAACAAGGTTTCCCATTCCTTCGTACCTAGTGACCTGGTAGATAGGTTGGAATTGGAACCCAAGATAGTCGATAGACCTTTAGTAGTGACAAACCCGATAGGTGGTTTGACTAGCCTTTGTTGGATTTGTCGTAATTTGGTCTTATCGAGTCATGGATGTATGTTTGTTATGATTGCTTTATTTTGAGCTTTACTAGGTTTGGCTTGATTTTGGGAGTTGATTGACTCCAAAAGTATAGAGTGATAGTAGATTGTGAAGAGCCTTTGATGACTATTAGAGTGGATGATAGACGAAAGGTGGTATTGGATCGCCTACCTTATGATGAAGATGATAACGGGAGTTAGAGAAGCAAATGTACATTGGATGTACAGTAGTTTGGTCAGGACTTGGTCATGCGATCGACGATAGTTTCAAGCAAGATTGGCAAGGATAGCCAAAGTCAGTTATGGATGCTTGAGTGTTCGGATGTTTTGCTCATATCATCTCACGTAGATTGTCTGAACTCGGAGGAGATGTTCCTTGGGTGCTTGTCTGATTATTGGTTTAGGCCTTTGGGGCTTGTGCTTGGGGAATGTCGAGGTCGACTAGGATGGTTTGCGTGAGAGATAAGTGGTTGTTGTGATTCTCATTGGATGATACTTGGTGCACTCGGGGAGTGATGTGCAGCTCCTAACATGGTAGGAATGTTCGATGGTATAGATTTCCCGAGTTAGACTCAATAAGGGTATGTGATGACTCGAGTGGGACTCGAGAAAGATGCAAAGTAATGGATTTTTTAGGACCCTATGTTGATGTTCTTTTTGAAAGAATAGGATGTGTTCATTGGTCAAGGAATATGCAACGAAGGTTAGGACGATTCAAGTTGGACTTGAACTCGTAAAAGAAAATAGATGTTCGATTGATCTTAGAGATGCGACGAATAGGGAGACGACTCATGTTGGACTAGAGTTTGTAGGTAATGGATACTCAAGACTGGGTCTAAGTATGGATGTGTAATAGATTGACTCGAGTTAGACTCGAGAAGGCTGCAAGGAATTGGATTTGGCTCGAGTTGGACTCGAGAGGGCAGCAAGATAATGGGTAGACTGGGTTGGACTCAAGTATTTTAGGAGGACTAAAAGCAGGGGTATATGGGGACGCCCATTACCTTGGATCCGTTGGACGTGATCTAGTTATCCTTGGAGGATAAACGTACGTTGGACGTACGGTAGTCCATTTGGAGGCTGGGCTTCCATTAGTTATTGATGTTGGTTAGACCAGACATACAGGTACAGACGTATTCATGGCTTTAGCAGGTGATGGGTAGGATTTGTTTGATGGATGCTATGGTTACTATGTTTGTTCCTATCTTTCTTTTCTTAGGTAGACTATCACCTGTAGGATCCCGTTGAATGAGAAATAGGATAAGTTCGTTGATCATGGTGATATGACGGGTGTAAGATACTTTACGTTAGACTTGAAGTATGTTTGGGCATTGTGGAGTGTCCGTTGATTTTGGAGATTCAGCGGATATAGGAGCTTCAAGTTGGACTTGGACTCATAGGTAGGGTACCTAGATTCATTGGATGAGTCTAGTTCACCTTTGGAAGGTGGATGTACGTTGGACGTGCAGTACAGATATAGGTAGAGTACCTAGATTCATTGGATGAGTCTAGTTCACCTTTGGAAGGTGAATGTACGTTGGACGTGCAGTACGAATATGGGTAGGGTACCAAGATTCATTGGATGGATCTAGTTCACCTTTAGAAGGTGAATGTGCGTTAGACGTACAGTAAGGATATAGATGTAGTGCCTAGGGTCATTGGATGGATCTAGTTTGCCTCTAGGAAGTGAATATACGTTGGACGTGTAGTATGGATGTAGGCAAGATTCGGGTCAGACTTGAAAGGACATTTGGAATGTAGTTGGTAATTTGACGAATGGGGTTGGCTTACCTAAAAAGATGCCAGGAGTACATGACATATTTCATGTTTCTCAGTTAACGCATGATTTTGATTTAGTTATTTCGCCAAACCGGTTGGACGATATCGAAATATAACCCAAGGCAGTTGGAAACCGCGAGACCAATTCGCATTGTCGAGGACGATACGAAGAAATTACGAAGGGAGACGACGAAATTAGTGAAAGTCCAAGGGGCGATGGTTCTTCCCTTGTTAGTAAATCGCATGCTAGGATATGCTTGTTGTGCTATCATGTATGTTTAATTGTTTGAAATTGGTTGATATGCATGCGAGACCCATTGTTTGTTTCTTAGTTAAGGAATTTCGGGGGCGAAATTTCTTAAGGGGGGGAGAGTGTAACGACCCGCATTCCACGCATCGGAAGATCGTAGAATATTTATTTCTCTTTGATACGAAATCGTATGGTCATGTAACTTTGGGAAACGACTAGTAGGGTCATTTCCCATGTTCATGATTTTTGCCGATTTTTAAATGACCGTTTTGCCCCTAGTTGATCTTGTTTCGTCCATAACTTTTGATTGGTTAGGAATTTTGACCTGAAACCAATTCCATTAGCTCCGGATGATGGTTTCTCTTTCCGTAGAGTGGTCATAATAGCTAAACGGACTTACCGTTTGGGAGATACGGCTGAATTAAGGTTTAAAGGGTTATTTTCAGCTAATTGGGCTTAACCGGGTAATTAGCAGCTAGGCCCAATGGGGGATTTCGGGATTAAGAGTATTTAAGGACTGATAGGGTTAGAAATTTCGGTTTTTATTCATTTTTGCAGCCGCCACTTACCTCCTTAAGCTCTAGCCATGGCCTCCACTTGCTAAAAACACCCAAGTCACCTTCTAATCGCCGTTTAATCAAGTATTGGCTTAATCTACATCAAACCAAGGCGAATTAGCATAAGAATTGGGGTAGAGTTGCTGGGACACATAGGGATTGGATCCAAATCAGAGAAGTTTCAGAACTGAGAATTAATTTGTGGCTAAGGTGAGTGATTTGCATTGTTTTTCACTAATTACGGCTGATTAGGGTAATTAGCGAAGATTAGCGAAATTATGGCTCAGAAAAATCTAGAAAAATTCCTAAAATTCTAAAATAATAAATTACGGCTCTGATAAAAATTTGGGTTAATTTGGACATGTTTTGCTAATTGTATGGTTAGACCATGCTTTAGGGGATTAAGGGGTGATTAGTGTTAATTAGCGAAATTAAGCGTGATAAAATTCTGGAAAAATATTCAGAAATTCATAAATATTGTTTTAGACCTCTGTTAGAAAATTTGGCTAATTTGGTTAAGTTTTACTAATATTATCATTAGTTGTTCTTAAACATGCTTAAGGGGAAAATATGGATTTTTGGGTATGTTTGATCCGTTTTAACCTATCATATTGTTGTTTTGGTGTTTGTGGTTGATTATGCATGTTGCTATGACTGTATGAAATGCTTTGTGATTGATTTCAATAGTTAGAATGGTCGAAAACGTCGTCGAATGGCGTAAACACTTGTTGGAACAGTCTCAGAAAATAGTGCAGGGTTCGGATCGGATCGGACATAGGGCTCGGATCGGATATGTTGAACTGAGCAAAGAATCCGATCGGATCGGAACCCAACACTTGGGGGAAAATGGCAAAAAGGAAGGCCACGCTAGCTGAACTGGGATCGGATCGGATCGAGGAGGACGGATCGGATCGAGGAGGACGAATCGGATCGAGGAGGACGGATCGGAGTGAAGGCATGAGGATGGATCGGATAGGAGCATGTGAAGGACGAGCGTACGGATCGGAACGGAGGCACGAGCTGGAGGGGAGATGACACCCGACCCGACCCGAGGTAAAGCACCCGAACCGAACCGATGGAGGACAACCGACCCGAACTAGAAGAAGACCCGACCCGAACCGCACTAGAAGAAGACCCGACCCGAACCGCACCAGGAGAAGACCCGACCCGAACAGATGAAGGACACCCGACCCGAACCGATGGCTTGAGAAGGAACCCGACCCGACCCAGTATTGACCAATAACCCGAGATGCAAAGGTAGTCCAATATGGGAAGTTAGAGCCTAGGATCCAGTTGGGAACCAATGAGTTCACTTCATGATTGGGCTTTGCTGTGGGACGTGTGCAAAGGGGTTGTCGGTATTCATAACTTTGGTTCATCACTGAGTGATGGATGGTGGGCTTGTAGTGATAGTTACACAGGATTGGATTCCGTCATGGCCCAAAGTATTAGGTGACCAAAGTAGTGGATATCGTATGCTTTACGCACTGAGTGAGGGATGTGAGGATGATTGCTATGCTTGATTGTTTGACATCACTATGACATGCACACCCCCACCCCCGTATCTTTACACCATTTGAAAAGGGCACCTTAGAGTGTTGTACAGTATGTAGTGCTAACTCTTTGGTTGCAGGTCCAGGTTCATGTATGATTGGATTATACCTGTTATTATTCTATTTAGATGCTTATCACTCACACCAGGCTTTATGTCTGACCCAGAGTTTTATGTCTCTTCTTATTACTCTGGGTGCTCACACGAGCAGACTAGAGACAGGTTAGGTGGATGCACGGGTAGCTGTACTGGAGACGAGCAGGAGGCTTCCACGTATGATATTTATGTATTATCTCCCTGTGTTATCAATGGTCACTGCTTGGGCATTAGTAGTGTACCTTTTCCTTTCTTTTGTTTAGAGACAGTATTTTTGAAGTTGTAATAAGGATGTTAGATCATAAGCTGTATTTTGGATTTCCGCTGCCATGTTAGACATGATTTAGTTTTTCAGCTTATGCACTGTCTCGCCTGTTTTATGTCAAAGTTATGTGATTATTATATTTTATTCCATGCGCTGTGAGACATTCTACAGGTTCTATGTTAGTTCTTCACCTTCTTTCTTTCTTTCCGACGACCGTTCCATGCTAGTTAGACATGTGTACAGCGCACTTTCGGAGGAAATGTCGTCTAGTATAGGGCGGGCCGTTACACTTATTCTCTCAGAAGGATTTGAATTTAAGGCAGCAACGGTGGATGGAATTCTTAGCCTCCTACGATTTAGAAATAGCATATACCCCGGGCAAGGGTAACGTGGTGGCAGACGCCTTAAGTAGGAAAAGGTTGTCCTTGAGTCCGTTGTTTGTTGAACGACAAAGCTTAGAATTCATCTCTATGTTTGACTTTAGACCCTCCGTTGACTTAGTACCCGGTTTGTTAGCATCCTTGGAGGTTAGACCTACACTTCTAGGACGGGTTGGTGAGGCACAGCGAGACGACCCACAGTTGGTTGAGATAGTAGAAAAGCTCAAAGGGGGGGAGTCGTCAAGCCATCTTCGTAGGTATACCCTAGACGATAAGGGTTGGTTACGAAGGGATAATAGACTTTGTGTACCACAAGACGAAGACTTAAGGAAGGCCATTCTTGATGATGCTCATCGCTCAAAAATGACCATTCATCCCGGTGGGGATAAGATGTACAAAGATATGAAGCGGGTTTTCTTTTGGGCCGGTATGAAAAAGGATGTGGCCGAGTACGTCGCTAGATGCTTGGTGTGCCAACGAGTTAAAGCAGAACAAAAGAAACCCGGTGGGTTGCTTCACCCATTAGAAGTTCCACTATGGAAATGGGAAAGCATCTCAATGGATTTTGTGGATGGATTACCAAGATCAAGGAAGGGTAACACGGGGATTTGGGTTATAGTAGATAGACTTACTAAAAGCGCCCATTTTATTCCCGTGAAAAGTAAGAGGACTGCTCCGTGGTTGGCTTCTGTATACATTAAGGAGATAGTTCGTTTGCACGGTATTCCTTCTAGTATAGTAAGCGACCGTGACCCCATCTTTACTAGCGAATTTTGGAAGAGTTTACAAGAGGTGGTAGGGACTCAGCTATGTTTGAGCACCGCATATCATCCTCAGACAGACGGCCAGACCGAGAGGGTGAATCGCATTCTAGAGGATCTTTTAAGGCTTTGTATTCTAGACTTTGGGGGTACATGGGAAGAGCACCTTCCGTTAGTAGAATTCGCATATAATAATAGCTTTCAGTCTAGTATTGGCATGGCACCTTTCGAAGCTCTTTATGGAAGGCCTTGCCGTTCGCCTACATGTTGGTGGGAATCTACCGATAAAATCCTACTTGGGCCCGATATGGTTAGGGAAACCTCGGAGAAGATTGAGTTGATTCGAAGGAGGATGAAAGCAGCACAAGATAGGCAGAAATCGTATGCTGATAAGAGGAGGACAGATCTTGAGTTTGACATTGGGGACATGGTTTTTATCAAAGTATCTCCGTTACAGAATGTTGTTCGCTTTGGGTCCGTGGGGAAATTAGCACCAAGGTTTGTAGGGTCGTTTCCTGTAAAAGACAGGATTGGGAAGATGGCATATAGGGTGGAGTTGCCTGAGAAACTTAGTGGAGTACACGACGTATTTCATGTATCACATTTGAGGAAGTGTTTGCACAAGACCGCGGAGGCGGTAGAGCCGAGCTTGCTTAAAGAGGTGGAAATAGAGCGTGATGCAACAATTAGACGAGCTCCTACATGCATTCTTGGGTCGGAGATCAAAAAGTTGAGGAATCGAGAGGTCAGACTGGTTAAAGTGCAATGGGGAGATGATGAGAGCAACGCAACTTGGGAGACAGAAGAGAAGATGCGTTCGTTGTACCCTTTTCTTTTTGAGGGTATGTCTTTTAATTTCTCCTTTATCGCTTAGCTTATCTTATCTTATCTTTAGTATGTCCTCTCATTAGTATCTTTGACCTTTAGTTAGGATAATCCTATGGTTGAAACATGTGTTTGAGACATGTTATGTATGATGGATGCAAAATGGATGCAAGTGTTTGCTAGTGGTTGCTCGTGGATGCATATATACACACACTTTAGGCACTAGATCGGCTCAGTCACTTCATATTGCATATTGCATATATATGGATGTATTTAGTATAATGGATGTATAATGGTTGTACCATCATATGGATGCTGCATTCGGTTGAATGGGTGTGCACGCATATAGAAGTAGTATGTAAGCAATTAGGATCTTTTGCATACATAATGGATTCATGACACTTACATAATTTGCATTAAGGAGGTCAACTGAATCAGTGGACCGCCTGATTTTGCATTAGATACGGACATATACACACATTGTGCATTTAAACATGAAAGCATTAGAAGTCTGTAAGGACAATGGATGCCTGTGTATGATGGATGAGTAGATGGACGTTTGGATGGTAGGATATACATTCTTCCAGACTTGAAGATTTCGGGGACGAAATCCTAAAAGGAGGGGAGAATGTAACACCCCGAATTTTCTATTAACACTAAAGTTGCTAAAATAATAATAAGTGTGTAGAAGAGGGGATGTATCTAATATGAATATAAAAATATTAATAAGTGTGTAAGAGAGGGGATGTATCTAATATGAATATAAAAATATTAATAACTGTGTAAGAGAGGGGATGTATCTAATATGAATATAAAAATATTAATAAGTGTGTGAGAGAGGGGATGTATCTAATATGTATATAAAAACAATAATAAGTAAAGGGGGATGTATCTAATATGTACATTGTAGAAAATATATATATATTTATGACATGAATAGAAGTTTATTAATATGCTGAGTGTTTGCTGAGTCACTTCTGACTCATTGCTGAGTCAACAAGATAAACCCCATCTTGTCTGAACGGCTGCGGTTATTTCTAGGTTAAATCTAATGGCCTAAATGAATTCTAAAATCTATAAATAAGTGGGTAGACCCTAGACCTAAATCACTTGTAAAATTAGAGAAGCTACCGTCATGCTGCTGCCATGGAGTTCAGCATAGCCGTCACAAACTAAGAAGAGGAAGCCTAATCATCTACAACTAAATCTACACAAATCAAATCAAAAGATCTCTCTTTCTCTAATTCTTTTCTTTTGTTGGTGAGTATGATGATTCTCACAAGACTATTACAAACTAATTTGACTCAGTTATGAATGGATCACAAGAAAGTGATGTGATTTGTAATTGTAAATTCTATATATTGTGGATCTCTTATTATGTTATTATGTTGTCGTATGATGTAAATTATATATGCTATGTCATGCTATGTTGTAAATTCTCTTATGCTATGTCGTGCTATGTTGAGAATCATGTCAAGCTATGTTATACTATCATACTATGCCATGTTATAAATCATGCTATATTATGTTGAAAAATCATGTTGTTGGATCATGCTTAAAGTTATGTTTTTTTTTTCTTAATTTAAATGGATCTTGTTTATGGGAATTTGTCTATTAGGTTAGGTGTACCCATAAACTTGAAACTATAATTAAATAAAACTTGATTATGGGAATTTGCCTATTGAGTTAGGTGTACCCATATAAAACCATGTTGTTAAAAAATTAGATGATGTTGATTCACACATGTTCATATGTAAGTTTATGAAAATTGATTGAGATCATATTAGGTGAATTTTGAACAAGTTGACACCTTTAGGTCCATGACATGTATAATCTATGCAAGTTGGACATATGCAAGTTTCACCCCTTATTATGATTCATTTGGTCACATATACATGTTGTTATTATGATAATCTCTTTTATGCTATGAGTTAGGCTATTCGAGTCTAACATATATTTTGCGAATAAACGTTCAAACGTGGGGTAGGGGTAATATTAGAAATTAATAAATTGGGTGCAATTTTGTAAGATTTTGCATACCATGAATGGATGTCCATAATTGAGTCAATTATGGACATTGTTAAAAATTGGAAGTAATTAATAATTCAAGTAGGGAATTATTAAAATTGGGGGAAAGTGGATTATTATTAATAATCAATGCTTAGGACACGAGGTTGGACCCGTTTGTGATGTAAACCTGCCCGGACCCGCCCGGCAAATCCAGTAGTCACAAATGTCGGCCCAATGTGAGAGGTCCTAGGCCCAAACTAAAGCATAACAGTTGTAAAGACACGAGGTTAGACTCTTTTATGGTGTAAGACTGCCCGGACCCGCCCGGCAAATCCAGCTGCCATAAATGCCAGTCTAATGTGAGAGGTCTTTATGAGGTTATGGCCTTAATGAACTAAGAAATACTTAACCAGATAATCATGTAAGGTGGGACATGGGGGTTAAGTAGGTGCCTTGGGTGACATGAGGAATCTGGTGGTTGCCTTTAGAGGCATTTGAAATACGATTAGACTTAACCAAACACACATGTAAATGAACATGACTAAGTGGGTTAAGTGGGATGGACTAATGGGGACAAGCTTAGGTGGAATGCTTGTGGTAAATAGTGGGGGCCCATTTCAACCAGTATCCCAAAACGTATCTTTATGGGCTCGACCCAAGTCGAGGACGGGACACGCATACTGGGTTTGACTATAAGAGGCCAAAACAGGGAGCGGTGGCAACGCAAGTCCAACGGGTTTCATATGCGTGTGTGGACCCGGGCTGGTAGGTAAGACGTTGTTGCATCGTGTAGGTATAAGCCGTGCATGTCCGTTGTATCAGGTTGCCACTTTAGGGGAGTGATACACCCCACTGTGGGGCCAGCACGGGTATCTACGAGTTAGGGAGCCGATCGAATAATGGGAAGTAGGGTACACCTAGTGGAGATAGGGGCAGGCGGCACCTATGTAGTCAGCTAGGGGTACGTAAAGCCATTGGGAAAGTTTCTAAGTGAAGCTAAGTGGGATGAATCTTTAGGGTGACTGGTGTGGTGCAGTATAGTGTTTATCCTTTAGTATTTAGGAGCGCCTATAACGTTGCCTTTAGCGATTGTCTATGTCCTTAATCTGCTCTTCATAGACATTTTCTTGTTTTCCAGCTTATGCCTTAGTCCAGTTATTTTGGTAATAGTATTGTAGAATTATCATATTCACCAGACTTTATGTCTGACCCCCTCTTTTCCATCCTTTTTCTCCCTTCAGGTCCGCAGGTTGGGCCAAGTTCTAGTGGAGTCTAGTTGGATCGCTTATCTTCTGGAAAGCTTGGACTGCTGAAGTAAAGTCCAGCTTGTTATCTTTCTTTTTTAATGGCTATTCATGTAATGGGATTATGTACTTGTTTTATCAAGATAGATATTGTACTTGACATTGAATATGGTGTTATGATGTAATCAAACATGTTTTGACTTCTGCTACAATGAAATAAAGTTTTTGAATTTCCAAGTACTATTTTATATCTGTCTTGTTGTAATTTTACTGTTCTATATTCACTTAAAACCTCCATGGAAGTTAATGCATTCCCTTTGTGAGTGACATTAATGGACGTGGGGTGTTACATTAGAAATCTAACGTTTGGATTTGGAATTATGTCCAAATAAAATTTGGAAAATGTCGTTGTAAGTGCAGTTCGATGACTGTTTATGGAAATCGACTGTACGGGCCTTGATAAAATTATTAAAAATATCAATAATTTGTGTAAAATCATAATAAATGATTTGGAAAGAATTGGCCTGAAAAATTCCATATTTGAAAAGATAAAAATATATTTTTATCGAAATGAACCGGAAATAAAATCCAGTATTTTTAAAATAATTAAACTGGATTTGAAATGGTTTTAAAAATAACTGGAATTTCCAATACATGAATTGGAATGGATTTGAATCGAAATTATCTTTGGAATATTTTGAAATTGAATTCCATGATTATATGGATATTGTGGAGGAATTTGGAAGATATATGTATCGTTATTCCAATATGATATTTGTTAATTTCAGAATTTGGTATTGAATATAAGTCGATATATTTTCTATTCAAAGCCTTATATTTAATATCAAATGGGATTTGGGTTTGTCGTGAATGGTGTTTTCATTAACACTGTTCTTAAACCTTGTTGAGAAAAGATTAAATCTTTTTATATAGATTTAATGTAGTATACCAATTAATTAATATTTAATTAAAATTGAAGTGGAATTGATTTTTGGGTCTATAGTGAACGGTGTTTTAAATAACACTTGTTCTTTAACCCGATAATTAATGGAATGTGAATTGGATTTATTGTGAACTGTGTTTTTAACGACATTCGTTCTTTAACCTGATTTAAAATGAAATGTGATTTGGAATTTATAAATCTTTTTATTAAGATTAAACAGGAATTTTCCAAAGTAAAGTTTTTCCCAATTTAATATATTAAATTGGAATTGAATGGAATTCGATTACATAATAATCGAAATGAACTTCTGTGAATTTAAGAGGCTTTGTCGTTATTCCATTTATATTATTAGTCAGATACGAAAATTGATATCGATTATATATTGATTTGTTTTTTCGTGAAGATTCCATAATTAATGGAATGTGATTTGGGTTTATCGTGAACTATGTTTTAAATGACATTAGTTCTTTAACCCAGTTAAAGGCAGGATTACATGTCTGTCATTGTATTTCAAACTGTATGGTGGATCTCTATTAAATATATATCTGTTTGGTGGCAGAGAATTTATTCTCTTGCTTAACACCCTTCTTTGAGACGTACGAGATTAAAGGTTATATATCGGCAGAAATCAGTAGTACAGTGTAGACTGTTGATGCGATATGTTTGTGTTTCCAAAGTTAAATAATCATTAATATTGATTTTTGGGAAGATTAAAACTAAGTGAAGTTTTAATGAATCTTTAATTAGATTAAAATGTGAATTGATAATTTAAATTATCAAATTTGGGGAAATGATCGAGAGTGGAGTATCACCAGTTTGGCTCCGAGCTATAGTTAAATCTTTAATTAGATTTGAACGGGAAATGGTAATTAAATTTACCGATAACACCGTGGTGTTATTTATGGGGTAATACAAGTTTTTCTCCATAGGATGAATATGTTGGGATTAAGAAATTAAACAAATGATTACTTCAGTAAGGTGCGCTAATCCCGATTAGTTTGGAAAACCGTAATATGGTTTGAAATGATATCCAAAGGAAGATTAAAGAATAAATTTAAAAGAATTTATCTTTGATAAAATTAATGGGAACCTTTCCCAAATGATATGAATATTTAAATAAACAAATATTCTGGATTGGAATGAGGCATATGTTGTGTTTTTGTAACATTTGTTTATTATATAAGCTATTTATTCAGAAAGGCCGGGTTTATACCCATTTTGAATAACTAATTTGACGATAAGTCAACGACGAAGACGGTGGTTGAAGACCGGAGGTATGCACATCGTTTGGATGATTACGGATTTCTTGATTGGGCTGTACAACCAAGATAAGACAATAAGTGGTGATTGTCCAGACGTACTTAGAGATCGACGGATATGCGAGGGCCTCTCTCCTGTATTGGACATATGGGATGAGGAATATGGTGCCTCCGGTTTCGTTCAGACCCAGAACGAACTTGTAAATGGATGTGTGTCTGACATTGAATTTTATTCTGTGTTGATTGATTTCTATTAAATATATATCTGTTTGGCGGCGGAGAATTTATTCTCTTGCTTAACGCCCTTCTCCGAGACTTACGAGCTCAGAGGTTATATAACAATAGATATCAGTCACATGGCATGAATTGCCTGTGTGGCATGCTGAGATGCAGTGAACAAGGCTTTTGTTGAAAAGTAGAGTCTTTTGGTTGATGATCAAAGCATAGCCTTGATATAGCGCCGCTTTGTGTATAGCTTTAATTCGCGAGTCTCACACCTCGATATGAGTTAAAAATGGGATAAGGACCGTTTGGAGAACACGACGTTTCTATCTAGTTGTGGGTGGTGTCAGCATTTTACAAGCCCTGACATTTATATTATTTTACCTATGTGGTTATTGGAATGCGAGGCACCTCGGATATATCGGTCTCTACGAAGCTGATGAATGGGTCCGATAGGACCGAGAAACATGTGTTCAGGAATAACTAATCCTCAAACATAAGATAGGACCAGACCAACCGATTCCAAGGGTCTTCTACGGAAGATCCTGAGGCATTTGCTAGAGTGTCTCGAAGCCAGCGAAGAGTGCATCCCTTGCCTCGACTCATGATGGAAATCCATCTTCCAATACGTGACATTTCAGATTTATTTGTTGAGCCTAGTATTGGTGACATAGTAGCATGGGATGCTATGCCATCTATGATTGATACATTTATATTTGAAGTTATCTTCATTCACTTTACACTATAATAGTATCAAAATGATTTGTTTTAAATGTACCAAGCATGTTTGGCTATTATAAGGGAAAACCCTATCCTCCGGCTTGCGTTGCATTGTGTGATGGGACCTGGGACTTATAATAGCTTCATTTTTTCCAAAAAGCATTGCGTTGTTTATTCTGTGCACTAGTATTCTTGGGGGGAAACCCGTTCCATGTTACGGCGTGGTCCCTTGATTTACCTTATATTTAAATTAAAGATTTAATAGCTATTCTAGTTCTCACACCAGTCACATGACTGACCTGGAGTTTATTGTTTTAACTTAAACTCTGGGTGCCCCTATTTTCCACATGGGCACCTAGTAGTTTTGGTTTTGCAGTTTTATATTCACGGGATCCTGATTTACGTCTGAAGCAATATTCGGAAAGCTCTATATTCGTGTATTACTTTCAGTTGTGTTTTGTATTGTTTTCTGTTGCTATGCGTTTAAATGTAATTTAAATCTCTGATATTGATCAAATGTATATGATTTATTCATACACTGTTATATTCTTGTATTCTAATGGAATTGTTGTAATAAGCAATGAAATGTTCTTCTGTTTGCGTTCTGATTTGTCTTGTCCTCAAAGCAATCCGTTCTTTCTCTTCTCTTCGGAGACCGGGGAAGTTTCGGTCGTTACATTTGGTATCAGAGCTTTGGTTTACAGAGCTCGAGAACAAGACACATTAGAACCAAATGAAAGAATTCATTAGAGATTGGATTAGTAATATCCAATGAGAATGACTCGTTAGAGATAGGATCAGCAGTATCCTAGAATTAGTGTAAAGATTATATTTTTAAAATGAAAACAATTCTTGTTTTGAAAATTTAAACCATATACGTATTTGAATATTTTATTTGTATTGTATTTGGACAATCTGGTATATGAAGATTTTGCATATACGCCTAGCTAGTGTGTGTATGAAGTCCTAAATATACTGGGTAGATATAGAATCACACTCTAGTCGCCCGGAGATGATCCTGATGATTACTATAGTATCATCAGTATTTGTGTTCGATTTTCGAGGATTTCTATATGTTCCCAATTGACTGGTGTGAGAACCAAAACATAGTTAGAATTTATTGTTGTGATTTGGCACCAAAAATGTGATTTTTGACTATATATCAAAGTTATGAATTTGAAAAGCTAATCAACTAATTGATCAATGATTGTGTTGTGTGATTATTTATTTAAACCAACATACGAAAGAAAGATAAATTTTGGCCAAATTGTATCAAAATTTGAACTGAATTGAAAATTGTTTGAGATTGCATGCATATACATGTATATACATTGAACAGGTCATAGCAATGAGGCTAGAGAAGAGGAATAAAATTGTATGCCTGACAAATAGGTACATGTTTACTAATTTCTTGGGTTTGGATGATTTTATGAGCCACTTAGCTTTTTCTTTTTCTTTTTGAGATGAGAGGGCCTGTGTGGCGGTTTGAGGATTTTCCCGATGTTCCCGTACAAAGGAGGTTATGGCGAAAATTTTCGAAAATTTAGGGTGTTAGCCAAATTTTTGAAGAATTGGAAAATTCTTTGAAACTAAAAAGTTGAAGAATGAAAGCCAAACTAAAAGTTGGGTTGATTAGTAAAACTACTTTCAGCTCCATTCCTTTTCGAAGAAGAAAAGATTCTAAGTACGGGAGATTGTACCAACTCGGAAAATCAGAACCAATTTAAATTTTTTATTTTGGCAATTTTAACAAATTCTAAATATTTAAAATGATTTATTTTAAATAATAACGACAAGAAATTTATTTTGAATAGGTATATATTTATATAAATCAAAATAAGAATATAAATATTTATTTTAATTATAAAAGGAATTGAAAATGGCGCGGTAGTTTGAAAATTCGATTTCGAATTTCAAATGAATGTGCAGGATTCAAAATAAACCGGATTTTAGCGAATCCAAAAATATCTGAATCTATTTGAAAATATCTTTCTAACGAATCCGAAAAATTCAAATTTTATAGCGGGAATAAAAAGTAATACCCAATTGAAAATTCAGAATAGTCGCTATGGAATTATAGCCCTTAAAAATGGAGATTTTGCAAATGACCTCTGTTTTCGATGAAACCACTTTTTTTGGATCCGGGATGTCAAATTATGATTATATTCCAAAATTCATAATTTTTGGGATTAATATGTAAGCGTGGCAAAGGAAAACGTGTTTTGATACTTTCAGTCAATTTGGATCGACCAGAAAATGGCCATTTTTCAAACGGTCTCCAAATTCGATGAAATTAGTTTTGTTAGGACCGTATCATCAAAACAAAGCCAGATTTATTTTTCTGGGATTTTTGGAATCCGTATATGGCCCTAATAAATTGAAATGTACGTTTAAATTAAATATATATATTGATCTATATTGTAATTTAAATGAAAACTGATCAAAACAGTCGAAATGGGTTACGAAACATATCCCATTGTGTTCGGAATGGGGGTAATTAGCTAGGGGCGACAGTCGTTGGGTTTCGTTTGGAGTTCAAATGTAAAGTCAACATTTTTGGAGAATATATATATATATATATATATGTATATATATATACATACATACATACATACATACATATATTATCCTAGCCACCCCCATTTCATTCTCTAAACCTAAAATTGAAAATTGAAAATTCAAAAACCTACCCCCTTTGCCATCGACAACGCCGGTCCCTCCCCACGCCATCGCCGGACCTCCAGCGTCGCCATCTCCGGTGACCTTCCCCCCCTCGCGACTCTCTTCCCCCTTCCTCCTCTCGAAATCCGACCTCCCAAAAGACCCTAATGCCCCCCCAACATTCTGAGAACCCGCCGCAGCCACTCCCTTGCCGCACCACCCCCTTCTGCACCGCCTGACCTCGGCCCTTCCCTGCTGCAGCCATCCCGACCCCCTGTGCCGACGTGGACCGCCCCCTCTTCATTAAAAACCCGGTAAGTACTTTATTTTCCTATATAAACAAGCCTTGTCTTTTTATTTTCTGATTTTAATATGAAACATCTGGATTGATTTTCAGTTTTCTTTATAAAAACCATATGGTTTTATTTTCAAAAATTAATATATGATAGATTTTGATTTTAGAAAACTATAGATTTTTATTTATGAAAAAGATCAGATTTTTATAGAGAAAATCTATTTATAAAAACATAATTTTTATTTATATTATAGCATTATAAATATATAATTTTTATAATAAAAACATCGCTATAAAAGATTTGTTTTTTTCATAAAGGAAATATTAGATTTTTAGTGTAGAAAGATTGGATTTTTAATTACATAAGGTATGATTTTTAATCGTAAAAAGATTTGATTTTTAAAAATAGAAAGGCAAGATTTTTAAAAATATAAAGACGAGATTTTTTAGAAATATAAAAACATCATATTAAAAATGCGATTTTTACTATGAACAGCGGAAAAAGATCTCATTGGAATTTCGGGCAAATCCAAACGGTTAAGAAAATCAGAATAGAATGGAGGAGTGGATCCCTAAGGTAAGAACTTCGCACTTTAAATTTGATTTTTCTAGTTAAAAATATATACTAGGATGCAGACGGTGCTTAGCAGCACCCGACACCCATCGTCCACAGACCATGGATGACTTGTTTGTTTGTTTGATTGTGTTGTGAAAATTGTTTGTGATGTGAAATGGAATGTATAAAAAATTCATGTGTTAAATAAAATATTTTGTAGTTAAAAATATATTTTTTAATGCGTATATGAACAAAATAAATATTCATGAACAAATCGAACGATTTGTTTATGTACACACATTTGACCGATACGGATTGGGACGATAAATTTTACACATCGCCCAACTTCACAAATAAAATTCATTATTTGTTGGTTGAAACCCCACACGGGTATTACAATGATATTTGACGTACATTAATCCAAATTTTTTAGTTGTATGTCAATCGATTGGTTGACAGACTGTTATAAGCGTTAAATATCTATATTTAATGCTTATGCAGTGCAGAATGCACTCTGGATGATGGTTGACAGCGTTTGATTATTGTTGTGTGCATGTGTTTTATGAAATCCATATAAAAAACATTATGTGGTAATTGACTGTGTCTGATTCCAGTTCAGAAAGAATGAATATTTTAAAATAGCAACTATTTTAAAATAACGAATATTTTAAAATAATATTCAGTAAAAGATCAAAATATGATTTTGATGTTCGATTTGGTATGGACACGAATATATTTAAATATATAAAGCCGTGTTGATTTGATATGCTCCATTTTGACGTGACGATATTTATATCGATTTTATTCATTTTATAATCAATACAGAAAAGGAAGTGATTTCAAAATCTAATGTTTTGAAAATATTATCATTTATATATCGATAATATGGAATATTCAATTTTGATTTGAAATTGAATAGGAAGTTGAAATCGTTTTGAAAACGAATTTAAAATGATTTATAAAATATTTTTTAAATGGAAATTGATGAAATATATATATAATATATATTATATATAATGGCCTAAATAGAACGCGCCGCGCCGTGGCAGTTCACGAATTTCGACTATTGACTTCGAACCGGCATTACGGGAGATCCGACCATCGGATTTTCCTAAAACCGGAATCGTTAGGTTCGTATCGAAAAGAGCTTTAAAACGAATACAAGAGATTTGAAATATAATGGTTGGATTTGGAGTTATGTCCAAATCAAATTTGGAAAAGGTCGTTGTAAGTGCAGTTCGATGACCGTATATGGAAATCGACTGTACGGGCCTTGTTAAAATTATTAAAAATATCAATAATTTGTGTAAAATCATAATAAATGATTTGGAAAGAATTGGCTTGAAAAATTCCATATTTGAAAAGATAAAAATATATTTTTATCAAAATGAACTAGTTATGAACTAGAATTAAAATCCAATATTTTTAAAATAATTAAATTGGATTTGAAATGGTTTTAAAAATAACTAGAATTTCCAATATATGTATTGGAATGGATTTGAATCGAAATTATCTTCGGAATATTTCGATATTGAATTCCGTGATTATACGGATATTGTGGAGGAATTTGGAAGATATATATAAATAAATATATGTAACGGCTCGACGAAATCCGGTAGGCTTTGCAACCATCCCTTCATCCCCCAATGCAGCAGGTAAAACCCACCGTGGCTTACAGTGGTACCCCAGACACCTTGTTTTACGACGACCCTTTCGGCATCCCCCGGCCACAGCCTACCAATCCTAAAAAGGGACATGTGGGGGTAAGAGTCTCCCGTTCGCCACCAAACCGCGAAGCGAGAACCCCGGATCATGCTGCATCCTATTACCAGGCATGCCAAACAAGGACTGGTGTGAGAACTCAAAAACAGTTATTAACTTTAATTTGTAAAGTTGGGTAAATCAAGGGACCACGCCACTTTCGCGGAACGGGTTTCCTCCCAATAATACCAGTGCATAAAACAACGAAATACTTTTTTTGAAAAATGAAACCGTTATAAGACTCAATCCCTTGCACGTACACCGAAGGATAGAGTTTTTCCCTATAATGGTCAAAAATGCTTAATATGCGAAATTCAACTTTTATACTATGAGTGCACAGTGTAGAAAATAATTTCGAATATAAAAGTATCAAAATCAGTTGGCATAATATGTTATGTAAGCGGCATAATATCTTATGTCACCATATAAGTATACAACTAAAAACCGTAAGATCGTATTGGAAAATTGGATTCCATCATGATGGCTACTGATCCGAAAGATCAATCGCGAATGTATCTCTACGGCTTAGTCTCGGCAAGAGAAAACACCGATATACATATACTACGCACTTTGGATGAGCAGTAATATGATCTATCCTCATGAGATTTGGCTGAAATGACCTATCTCACTTCTAGAGTGGAGCGACCACCCTAGCCCATCGGCCGACCCCAAATCCGTATAAAGTATAATGGTCAAACCGAACATTACCAAACAAATCGTTCACCATCATACCGTGATGTGTGAGGCTCGCGAAGTCACGCTATAGTCTTCAACCACAAGGCCCTGCTTTTCAACAAAAGCCTTGATCATGATATCTTAGCATGCCACATTGTCAATCCATACCGTACCATTGATCATCTATCAATATATAAACGGGTGTTAAGCAAAGAATAAATTCTCCACCACCAACATTTATATATTAAACAGAAAATCAATAACATGATATTTAAGGAATACAATGTCAGACACACAATCCATTTACAAGCTTATGCTCTGGGTATGAGCGAAAATCATATCCGGCTTTCCTTTACGGGGAAGTTTGGGTCGTTTCAATATATATATATATATATATATATCGTTATTTCAATACGATATTTGTTAATTTCAGAATTTGGTACTGAATATAAGCCGATATATTTTCTATTCAGAGCCTTGTATTTAATATCAAATGGGATTTGGGTTTGTCGTGAATGGTGTCTTCATTAACACTGTTCTTAAACCCAGTTGAGAAAAGATTAAATCTTTTTATATAGATTTAATAAAGTATATCAATTAATTAATATTTAATTGAAATTGAAGTGGAATTGATTTTTGGGTCTATCGTGAATGGTGTTTTAAATAACACTTGTTCTTTAACCCGATAATTAATGGAATGTGAAATGGGTTTATTGTGAACTGTGTTTTTAACGACATTCGTTCTTTAACCCGATTTACAGTGAAATGTGATTTGGAATTTATAAATCTTTTTATTAAGATTTAACAGGAATTTTCCAAAGTAAAGTTTTCCAATTTAATAAATTAAATTGGAATTGAATGGAATTCGATTAGATAATAATTGAAATGAATTTCTGTGGAGGAAGACTGTTAATACATATGGAATTTAAGAGGCATTGCCGTTTTTTCATTTGTATTATTTTTCGAATACGGAAATTGATATCGATTATTTATTGATTTGTTTTTTCGTGAAGATTCCATAATTAATGGAATGTGATTTGGGTTTATCGTGAACTGTGTTTTAAATGACATTAGTTCTTTAACCCAGTTAAAGGAAGAATTACATGTCTGTCATTGTATTTCGAACTGTATGGTTGATCTCTATTAAATATATATCTGTTTGGTGAAGGAGAATTTATTCTCTTTCTTAACAAGCTTCTCTGAGGCGTACGATCTTAAAGTTTATATAACGACAGAAATCAATAGTACGGTGTAGACTGTCGATGCGACATGTTTGTGTTTCCAAAGTTAAATAATCATTAATATTGATTTTTGGGAAGATTAAAACTAAGTGAAGTTTTAATGAATCTTTAATTAGATTGAAACGTGAATTGATAATTTAAATTATCAAATTTAGGGAAATGATCGAGAGTGGAGTATCACCACTATTGCTCCGAGCGATAGTTAAATCTTTAATTAGATTTGAATGAGAAATGGTAATTAAATTTACCAAAAACACCGTGATGTTAGTTATGGGGTAATACCAGTTTTGCTCTATGGAATGAATAGGTTGGGATTGGGAAATTAAACAAATGATTACTTCGGTAAGTTGCGCTAATCTCGCCTAGTTTGGAAAACCGTAATATGGTTTGAAATGATATCCAAAGGAAGATTAAAGAATAAATTTTAAAGAATTTATCTTTGATAAAATTAATGGGAACCTTTCCCAAATGATATGAATATTTAAATAAACAAATATTCTAGATTGGAATGAGGTGTATATTGTGTTTTTATAACACTTGTTTATTGTATACGCTAGTTATTCAAAAAGGCCGGGTTATACCCATTCTAAATAACTAATTCGACGATAAGTCGGCAATGAAGACGGTGGTTGAAGACCAGAGGTCTTCACATTGTTTGGACGATTACTGATGTCTTGATTGGGCTGTACACCCAAGATGAGGTAATAAGTGGTGATCGTCTAGATGTACTTGGAGATCAACGGATATGCGAGGGCCTCACTCCTATATTGGACATATGGGACGATTAATAAGGTGCCTCAGGTTTCGTTCAGACCCAGAACAAACTTGTAAATGGATGTATGTCTGACATTGGATTTTATTCAGTGTTGATTGATTTCTATTAAATATATATCTGTTTGGCGGCGGAGAATTTATTCTCTTGCTTAACGCCCTTCTCTGAGACGTACAAGCTCAGAGGTTATATATCGATAGATATCAGTCGCATGGCATGAATTGCCTGTGTGGCATGCTGACATGTAGTGATCAAGGCTTTTGTTGAAAAGCAGAGCATTGTGGTTGATGATCCAAGCATAGCTTTAATATAGCGCCACTTTGTGTATAGCTTTAATTCGCGAGCCTCACACCTCGGTATGGGTTAAAAACGGGATAAGGACCGTTGGGAGAACACGACATTTCTGTCT
Source organism: Allium sativum (assembly GCA_030737875.1). NCBI lineage: Eukaryota > Viridiplantae > Streptophyta > Magnoliopsida > Asparagales > Amaryllidaceae > Allium > Allium sativum. Next base: position 357,512,134 of record CM060922.1, on the reverse strand, counting down.
AGCTATGGGTGGTGTCAGCATTTTACAAGCCCTAGTATTTATACCATTTTACCTATGTGGTTGTTGGAATGCGAGGCACCTCGGATATATCGGTCTCTACGGAGCCGATGGATGGGTCCGACAAGACCGAGAAACGTGTGTCCAGGAATAACTAATCCTCAAACGTAAGGGAGGACCAGCCCAACCGATTCCAAGGGTCTTCTGCGGGAGAACCTGAGGCATTTGCTTGAGTGTCTCGAAGCCGGCGAGGAGTACATCCCTTGTCTCAACTCATGACGGAAATCCAACTTCCAATACGTGACATTTTGGTTTTATTTGTAGAGCCTAGTATTGGCTACATAGTAGCATGGGATGCTATGCTGTCTATGATTGATACATTTATATTTGAAGTTGTCTTCATAAACTTTACACTATAATAGTATCAAAATGATTTGTTTTAAATGTACCAAGCATGTTTGGCTATTATAAGGGAAAATCCTATCGTTCGGCTTGCGTTGCATTGTGTGATGGGACATGGGTCTTATAATAGCTTCATTTTTCCAAAAAGCATTGCATTGTTTATTCTATGCACTAGTATTCTTGGGAGGAGACCCGTTCCGCGTTACGGCGTGGTCCCTTGATTTACCTTATTTTTAATGTAAAGATTTAATAATTGTTTTAGTTCTCACACCGGTCACATGACTGACCTGGAGTTTATTGTTTTAACCAAAACTCTGGGTGCCCCTATTTTCTGCACGTGTAACGTCTGCGGATTTTCATCCCAGAAAATCAACATAAATACAATGTAAATTTTCTCGAGCATCGAAAATACCGGGACATTAATAGAAGAATTTAGAGGATGAGATAGAAATGATAGAACTAATAGAATAGAAGAAGAAGAAGAACACTGAACATAATCAGAGTAAACACGAATCTCACAGCGGAATAACAATCTTTATTATATAACAACTTGAAATACAAATCTGAGTTGTATATATATACATACCATATCAGAGTATAATACATGGTATACATCACAGCGGAAAATCTCTAAATAAGTAGTGGTGAGGTCTCTTGCTTTGAGCTCCTCCAAATGGATCTGTAAAAGCCTGAAACACTTGTCTGCCCGTACAAATTTGGGCACCCAAGAGTTTAGGAAAACACAAACAAAATAAACTCTGGGTCAGTCATGGGACTGGTGTGAGTAAATTCCAACCATACTGTTTAACTTTGAAAAACCTTACTATAACCCAAAATTTCTTTGATATCAAAACCAGTGATATTATGATAATGTCTAAAAAAATAATTATACAAGTAGCAGAACGCTTGCATCTCACGTTCCACATATATATAGTATAAAATCATAAACCGCAGGGCGCTTATTGGAGAATGGATTTCAACAGACAAGGTATGGGAGCACCTTCTGAATAGTGTACTCTAGAGGGGATACACTCAGGGTTCAACAAGAACGTCTTGCAACCCGGCCACACATGACCGCTCACTCATTTAGCTTGAGTGTCGCGAATATATTGCCACCACGGTTGTAGGCCATCCAACCGTCATCCGAAGATACAGAATCGAAAAGAAGTATTAATATGAATTTTCTCTAGATCGGTGACAATACACCCTGCTTGGGGATGACCCAACTAGCCATGCTGCCTAGCCCAACTTCTGTCATTCCTGGTTGTGAGGCTAGAGGCTACGTTTATGTTCAAAACATCTAATCACCATTCACTTTGAATGTCACATCGTCAAATCCGTAATCACACATTGATTACACAAATGCACACAGGGTGTAGAATAAAGAGAAGTTACCTTCTCCCCACCAACTCGGTATATTCGTAAAATCAACAGCGCGACCGTTGGAAATACTCTGTCAGACACTCGTCCATACAAGTTGTCCTGGGACTGGACAAACAAAAACACCATTCTAGAACTGGACGACCCTTGCATTTTACTCCGTCTTCAATTAACTTCAGCATATCTAATTCGCAGCGCTTATGTCTATACGGAGTGGTTTCCGAATAATATATCCAACCGGTCTCTCCATATTGACAATGATGGTCAAATACTTCGATAGTCGGTTATTTAACTATCGAAGTAAAAACAAACATCCATTTAAATTCAAAACTAGACATCACATAAACACGGGTGCTTTTTATTCAACATTCGTTTTGATTATTCGAATCCTCATATCTTACCTGATATTTTCTCAAATCCCGTTTACCCTTTTTATACCTCTTGGAAAACATTTCCAGTTATTAAAACTCTTATTCCCTCATGTTCCAGAAAACATACGTTATTAACGTTCGAAATATTCCCATTCCTTTCACGTTCTTTATTTCCTATACTTGGATAATATACCCTATCCCCATTTGAGAATATTTCTAATATCATCATAACCGTTTTAACCTGCCCAACGTTCACTTTAAACACTATTCACTTTAAAATGTGGATAACATACTTATGATATAAATCTAAACACCTTATCAAATAACTCATCATTCGAGTAATAAATACCCTTATCTCGTTTATCGAAACCTCTTTCACTTTATAACCCCGTTTCTAACTCAACTCCTTGTTCGCTCAACATCAAGATTATAACTACATATTGATTTCCTATCCTATCGTAATTTATTGGTTTACTAGATACGGATTGTCCTATCTGATTATAATTCCTAAAAATGATTTACTTTATTACATTCGACTTCGTCGAATTATAGTTCCAAACCCTAATGGTTTAATTCTAATTACATTTCGAACCTCGAAATGTTGTCATCGTTTTCTAACACGATTTTCCAATTCTCTTTCCAAAACTGATTCTTATATTTCTTACGACATCGTTATTTATCACTTTCGAATAAGTGGATTTCAACTGTAGCATTTCCTAGGAGGTGCTGCTATATATAAAATCACGCCTATGTTTGATTAACAGCGTTAATTTATCGCTATAGTTCTAGACTTGCCATACGCTGTAATATCTTCCTTTATAACAAATCTTGACATACAGTCACCCTTACCTTATCCACAGCGTTTATTTTATCGCTATAGTTCTAAGACTTGCATATGCTGCCATATTCCTTTTTATACTAATCTTGACATCTATTTCCGTCACAAAAATCTTGACATCTCTTTCCGTTACAAAAATCTTGGCATCTCTTTCCATTACAAAAATCTTGACATCTCTTTCTGTTACAAACTGATATCGTTCCTCGGTAATAGCGAAGCCGTTCAAGTTGGGGTATTCTATTTACCTCTCAGACCTTGATCGACAACGTTCTTACCTTGGAATCGATACAAGTCTGCACTCTAATCCCTTATTACTTATAAATATCTATCCGATCGTATTTTCATGTTTATTTTTAACTATGGTTTTATAACACCATATCGTTACTTTGAAATCTCTGGTGTTTGATTATTTATGTTAAACATTTACTCTTTGCTTTCTCCATTCCACAGTTCTATTTATAACTTCTTAACCAAAAGGTAATTTAATCTTATTACTTTGGATTAATTTATTTCTAAACTATTTTCATTAGATTAATTAAAACCAACCAATCTAATAATCATTTTCCCAAATAACAGTTGATTAAAATCAACTTCATCCCATCAGTAAATTCATTAACTGATTTTAGTTACTCCTCAACATTAGATTAATATAATTAATCTAATAATATTTCTAAATGGTTTATCTTAATTATAATTATCCACATATTTACTCGTCAGGTAATTTCTGCTTTATAACTTATTTAAATATCAACTATCGTTTTTATTTATTTTATAAAAACGAACTTTAAAATACTGGTTTATAATAGACTTCTATTATAAATTTAAATCTTCTTTTTAATTATAAAAATATAATTTTTATAATTAATCTCGTTGATTTGCCTGACGGCCAATCAACTCTTTAACAAAACGAGGGTTTTACGGTTGACTGTCACCACTTTCTAAATCGATATCATTTACTTATTTATCGAAACATATGTTGAATATCTGTTCAACATCAATATTCACATGGGGTTTTAAATATAATTCGGGTTCAAACAGTGCATACAAAACAAACAATACATATAAAATATCGAGGAATCCGGTCGGATTCCTCCAACCGGTTTCCGCATCCATAGATGTCAGTCAACACAATTATCACTAACTCTATACTAAGCAATATTCTAATTGATGGAATCAATGTCCAATCAGTGATGATATATGATATTCAACCAAATGAATTGTAATCTAACTAATCGACCATCACACAGCATTCAAACAACATTAAAATATATTAAAATATTTTAAATAGATCAGAGTGAGTGAATTTACTCACCTTCGCGTGTTAACCGTTAAATAACGATTTGCGTCTGTCGATCCGGTCAGGTGTTTCAACCAAAATTTCGCATCGTCCAAATCGCTCCAGATCAACATGTACATGCATCCCCCTTACTCCATCCGGCCCAAATGTCTATAGGTTGCTTTAATTTGTTATCAACATTAGCCGTCTGCATGTCCGACTTTTAAGATCCTTTTGGCTCAAATATTAAGTTCCTCTGTAGGTTTGAATACTTCTAACTTCTTATTTGCAGAATCGGTAATATTGTCGTTAACACAGGTAGATGGCAAAATTCCAACAGTAGCTGTCGGTCTTGAATCAGGAACTGCTTTCGTTATTGACCAACCCTTTCAACACATTTCTTTGGGCCAATGTTATTCCATATATACTTCATTTCCCCTTGTACCAAAACTCCACATCAAAGACCTACCCTGCGCACTTCCATTGCCGATCACATTTATTCCCATTTCCTTGCCTTTTCGCAAGGCACCACTACTCACGCCTGTACATCAATCTTTTCCACATTGCCCTTTCAAAATCTTCCCATCTGTCCCACCAAATATGGGGCACAATAATCACATGAAAATGTGAACGCAAGGAGTAAACTTTTTCAGTAAAATCTCAAAACAAAGCTGGCAAGCACTGTCCCGACAGTATTTGCGCATCACCCTGAAGTTGCTCAGCACCTCCAAAACATACACCCGAACATACACTCGTAACTGCAGTAATTCATGCATACACGGTATGTCTCACTCCTCCTTTCATGCATCTTCTTTATCCTTCAACGCCGGCTTTTACCATCAGGCCCGTGTCTTGCCTTTACTCCTTTCCGGCGCCGTGCATCAACTCCTGTCCCTTCACTTTACTTGCTCAGCCCGCCACCAGTATTTCCTGTTACACTCTACTCCAAATGGCCACCCACTCATGAACACCTCATGCATTTAAATCCATAACCCACCCCTCTCATGCATGCTTCCACGCATGCTTCAAAAAAAACAAATACCTGCTTGCTAATCCTCTCCCACGTGTGTTATAACTCCCTTACCTCCTTCGTTCATCAAATGCAAGTACGGCCTCTTTTCTATGTACACAGCATCTCGCGCAAAATACTGTACCCTCCATTTTCATGAAGCCCTTCCGCCCCCTGATCAACCTAGATTGCCGACACGCCCTTCCTCACCGAGTCAGACCCGACCACTTCCTAGTTGCCTGTCTCGCCTCCAGGAGCCATGTACCATGTCTGAACTCCTCGCCCACTTGCTCGAACTACAATGGTGGCCAAAAGAAATGAACTTCAAAACGAGGTAGTTGTTTCCCGTCCCAGTGTGTTGGCCATCAGCACGTCCAGACCATTTTCAAGCCTTTGCATCGCAAGTTATACGGTCAGCACTGGAAGGAGAGCACAAGCTCAGGCTCATATAAATGTGTTTTAGAAACGGAAGCACGGAGTGATTTTGGGAATTGAGAATTTTATTTAATCATCAAAATGAAGCAATTTCAACTGGAGATAGATTTCTGGTTTCGAAAGAAAGGAAACGGAGGAGCTGGTTTTATATTGTGTTGTATCTTAGTGGTTAAGGAATAGATGATAGGGTAGGCGCTGATACTTTCAATGTAGGTGTATGGGTTGGAGTATGGTTTGTTTTGCTTCAATGGTAAGCAATAGGTAGGTACTGCCTTAGTTTAGGCAGGTCATGGTCCGCATTACTTTTAGGCTAGGTTAAATTTCCAATGTATACTACTGTGCGAGCGAATGGTCTGCCGTGTTGAGGGTGGGTTTTTGTTTTTATTTTGCAAATATGGGGTCTGTGTTTACCATATTGGTTTCCTTCTTGTTATGTATTTACCATATGGAATCCATCATTTTGTACTGTTCACTGTTTATCCTTGTATGAACATGTCACTACTATCTTTCATGTCAAATGTTTTCATTAGATATTCAATTTTTCTTAGTTGATTAAACCGCCATGGCAATGACAGGCAATTTATACTACTATTGAACTTTACTCAAATATATTGTTTAGTGTAATATGAAATACCGGTTCCGGGAGATTTCTTTTATTTTCGAACCTCTACGGACAGAAGTAAGAGTGCAGTCGTGCTCAACGAGGTGTCACGATCCCAAAAATATAATAACACCGGTAGTTTGACTCGTATTTTGAAATCCCGAAATACCGATACAGGGTGCACAATACTCCAAATAAAAAGTTAGATATTTAATTAATTAAAAATTACAGAAAAATTCTAAAAATTAAATTATCGCTGCGCCTCAAAAGAATCTTGTCCCGATTTGCACACGATATCAAGTTATAGTCAAATAACTGTTACGGTCGATATATGATTTTACAGCGATTTTTGGATATTTGATTTGGACATACCTTGCAATCTACACAACGAAATCTTGGTTTTTCACTTCTGTTAGAAAGATATAGTTCAACAGATTCCAACGTTTCTCGTTTCGAAAAAATCCGATTCAAAACGAGTCCGGTACACTCAGTTAAAGTCCAGAACGTTAATTTACGAACTGCAGGGTCGTTCTGAGCTCGATTATAATTAATATATATTTTATACGTTCAACTTCGTTTTAATTAATATATAAATTCATTTATATTCAGAATTCAATATTTAAACTGTTTTAAATATTCAAATTCAAACTGACAAAAATGCTGGACGTTACAGCACGGGTAGCTAGTAGTTTTGGTTTTACAGATTTATATTAATAGGATCCTGATTTACTACTGAAATGATATTCGGAAAGCTCTGTATCCGTGTATTTCATTCAGTCGTGTTTTGTATTGTTTTCCGCTGCTATGTATTTAAATGTAATTTAAATCTCTGATATTGATCAAATGTATATGATTTATTCATACTCTATTATATTCTTGTATTCTGATGGAATTGTTGTAATAAGCAATTAAATATTCTTCTGTTTGCGTTCTGATTTGTCTTGTCCTCAAAGCAATCCGTTCTTCCTCTTCTCTTCGGAGACCGGGAAAGTTCCGGTCGTTACAATACATCTCATCACACGATGAGGCATCCCGAAATGGGGAAACAAAATATATATGCCCACAGCACTACTTAACAAATACGTACCTTTTTTAGCATTGTTTGCAATTTTATTCATTTTGCAATATAGCATTTTGTGCAAAGCATGCTCCAAAGCATAGCACAACTTCCTTACACCTGCTACATACTCACATACGCATAAGAATTGAACATATATATAATACATGGCAAATGTATATAATTTACACAACATATATTAAACATTTGAACTACCAATCCATAATACTCGTGACAGGCCAGCGAAAAAAATGAGGTTTATCAACCTTTAAATGTTGGAATTTGACCAAAAAAAAGTTGTTGCATTCGTTTCAGGCTTTCCGATTTGTTCGGATTTGTCGAATTCGGATAATTCGTTCAAAAGTTATGACCGTTTAGCGAGAGCGAACACTTCAGCCCAAAGCAGTAAATTGCAGGCCTGAATTGTTCAACATAGTTTTCCACCCTTTAAACATTAAAATCTTACAAAGCATATTAAAGAAAAGTTTTAGTTCAAATCCTGGCCTTTCCGTATTGTATAATCACATCAAAATCCGACGCTCCGTTGGAAAGTCATGGTCAAAACAATATTGATATACGTTTAAGGTTTCCATTTTCTGCTCATACAACTACAACTAATTCTTGGATTTCAACCTAATTAACTTGAAAATTTGATGAGGCTCTATTATTGAAAGTTCTAGTTCAGTTTCTAGGGTTTCCAAAAAGTCCGGAATCGTCGAATTTCGATCATCCCATCAAAAGTTATGGTCATTTTACTTCATCTCATCTAATATTTCAGATTTTCGCATAGTCGTCGATTTATTTTATTTGGAGCTTCAACTTTCGGATTCTGAAATTTCTAGCAAAGATTAATCATCAAAAATGAGTTATCATTCCATTATTCTCATAATATGATTCACTCTTTTATTTCTTATATATATTCATGTTCATTTCATTTATAATAACTTCAGTTTCATTTATATTCCATTATCGTCCATCTTATATTAAGTCCATTTGCAACTCACCCTTTCTTTTGTTCTCGTTCATTCATTCAATCATTTATATTCACTTCATTATCTAAGAATTGTGTTTGCGTTCAGTTGCTTACTCCATTCTGATATACTTTCTATTCGTCTTCTGGTTTCATTCCAAGCGTTAAATTCTGATTAAAACTTGAATTCGTTTTAAAATTTCCAACGAACTTGATTATATTAACTCTTTAATTCATTACCATGAATCAATTTTCCAAAATTTATAACTCATTTCATTCCATATTCGATTAGTCATTCATTTGAATTAATTCCGATTTTATTCATTCTAATTATTTAAGTTCATCCTCACCTCATCTTCATTTATATTTGGTTCTAACTTTACCAATTTAAATTTCTCAAGTTTAATTCCTTTAACTTAATTGAATCCACTTAATTCAAATTCTTTCGATATTCTAATTTAATAAATTAGACTTTGGTTTTATATTTCCTATACCTTATTTCATATTTCCAATTCTGAGTTTATTTTGTCTCCTCATTCTATTTAGTTAACTTCGAATCTATAACCGTGTGTTAAGGTCAATTACGGTTTTTATATAAACCATTCTATTTTCTTTCGTTTACTGAATTTTCATTTACTTCTTACCCATTAATCGTTATTATAGATCAAAATTTTACCTACTCAATCCAGCCATTGATATAAATTCTAATTCGACTTATTCAATTTCCCTAATTGATTTCATTTTATTAAATCCAACCAACTCAGGTTAAGTTTTATTTTTATTTTTGTTTTTTTACATCCCACTTCAATATCTCCAATTCGACATTAGAATTCGTTGAACTATTATCTTATTCTGAATAAGCCAAATTTTATATTTGCATCACATTTACCTTGTTTTGGAACTTCTATTCATTCATTTAACCATTTTCTTATTCGCTTATTCCCATTTCATTTTAAATTAAATATTATTCCGTTAACTCAACTTATCTATTCAACTCACAAATCATGGTTTTAAATTAAATTTTGATTTTATCCAGCACTCTTATCGACTAAATTAGAATTTATTTAAACTTAATTATCACTCATGCTTAAGCATTTCAATGACCATTTCTCTTCTCTTAATACTTAGGTTCATTTTCTAGTTTAAAATTCAAATGAATTTGAATTACCTAAGTACATAAATCAATATTGTTAGTTAAGATAAACTTAAATTCTTTGATCCTGGGTTTATAAACCAAGTTTTAAAATAATATATGCACTTATACCATTTTATAGAAAATCATGCCATCTAAATTTTTTAAATCCAAGTCCTTTATCGTAGCTAATTTTGAATTTTACAGAGTGGTCTCCCTCACTCAGACTCTTCAGAGTAAACGTTGAAAATGCATGCACTCAATATCGAAATTGTTTCTAATGCCCGAGAAGGGATTACACTCCTATTTCATAAAAAAATCCTTTAAAACCATTTCCTTTCCGAAAACACTTACCTATAATATTATATATATTTTTTCAAAATCTTAGCAAATCTATTTCAAAAGCACCAAATCAAGTTCTCGAGTTCATTTCCATTTTGTTTGCAAAATGTATTCTGCAACCAATTATGCTAAAGGCATCTTTTCATTTTCAAATATTTGTGAAACCGTTTAATTTTCCTTATTAGATTTTTTATCTAATCAGCCATGATAGACAATAGCTTAATATTATTACCTACCAAAATGAATGCATTAATACTTAAAACCATATAATATATTAGAATATCTAAAATATAATCGAAACCCATATTATGTCGATCCATTTTGTTTGATTATTTAGAAATTCCTATCGATTCCATGGCGTCCCATAAATCAACCAGAATCTATAAATATTCAACAGAACAAATGAACACAATATAAACTCATTTTATATTAAAATACAAATAAACTCTCAGATATATACTCTCAAACTCATTCTAGGGCATTTCTAACCCTATCTCTAATGAGTAAATTCCGAACAGAACCAAGGTTATCGCTAGCCTGGCTTTGATACCAACTTGTAACAACCTGCATTTTTGACCGTTCAAATCGACAATAAACCACACATGTCGACCCAAACAAATCATAAATACAGGAAGTTATAAGGGAAAAAGAAAAAAACAAGAAGGACGAGAAAAACAATAACAGGGTTCTCATAGCGGAAGGACACCATATAATAAACAAATTACAATTTTAAAACAGTTGAAATATATATATTTGGTTATAACATACAATGATTATTAGAGTTACACATATACAGATATACATAACAAGGCAGTGAAAATAAATTGCAGCGGAAAATACTTATGTATAATAGATGTATACCGATCTTCGTCTTCGATCTTGAAGGCAAGGTAATCTTCGCTAACTATAAACTTCTACTGACCTGAGCATATTGCATAAAAAGAAAACACAACAAACACTCAGATCAGAACTAAATCATTCTCATATTAGTCAAATTAAATTACGAAATGACATGGGCGTCATAGGCGTAGTAACTCGAGAGATGTTATGGGATTTTCCATCTCTCAAGGATCCGTTAAACTAATATATGTATAGTATAATACGCTATTATGATATTGTTTATCCAGTAAAGTAAATATAATAAAAATAGCATAAGCGGGATTACCATATTACCCTTACGCCGTTTATAGGCATCACAGTCTATACAGTATCGTAAATTCACCGTACTGGTGCTATCAGAGGGCACTCCATAGAAAGCAACACTAAGTCAAAATCGAATGGGCTCGATAAGGATAAATATGACAAGGCGCTCAAGGCAATACCCAGGGAAGGATTCTACCATTTGCACTCCCGGACTGGGGATAACGCATAGCAGCCACTACCGCCTACCTCGGAACACACTCCCAAATCAAAACGCGCCCAAATTATCATATAGTCATAGAAATGGTATCGAAAAAGCGTGTCAGATAAGAGGTGAAACCTCTATTAGTCACGGTATAGCTCCTATTTTAGTCATTTTAATTATGACCCAAAGGTCAAGGCCATTTCATCATCATTCGCTATGACGGCCCGCCCCGCACCAGCCGGCATTTCCTCCGAAAGTGCGCTGTACACATGCCCGACTAGCACAGAACGGTCGTCAGAAGAAAAGAAAGAAGAGAATGAACTAACAAAGAACCTGTAGAATGTCTCACAACGCATGGAACAAAATATAATAATAATATACTTGACATAAAACAGGCGAGACAGTACATAAGCTGCAAACTAAATCATGTCTAACATGGCAGCGGAAATCCAAAATACAGCTTATGATCCAACATCATTATTACAACTTTTAAAAACTATCTCAAAAAGCTAAACAAGTAAGGTACACTACTAATGCCCAAAGTAGTGACCAGCAACAACACAGGGAGAATATCTATGTATATCATACGTGGAAGCCTCCTGTTCGCCTCCGAATCTGCTACTCGCGCATCACCAGCTAACCTGTCTCTAGTCTGCTCGTGTGAGCACCCAGAGTAATAAGAAGAGACATAAAACTCTGGGTCAGACATAAAGCCTGGTATGAGCGATAAGCATCTAAACAAAATAATAACAGGTATAATCCAATCATACTTGAACCTGGACATGCAACCAAAGAGTTAGTACTACATACTGTACAACACTCTAAGGTGCCAATGGTGTAAGGAATACGGAAGTGGGGGTGTGCATGTCATAATGATGGCAAACAAATCAACCATAGCAACCATCCTCACATCTCTCACTCAATGCGTAAAGCATACGATATCCACTACTTTGGTCACTTAATACTTTGGTCCTTGACGGAATCCAATCCCGTGTAACTATCACTACAAGCCCACTATCCATCTCTCAGTGGTGAACCAAAGTTATGAATACCGACAACTCCTTTGCACACGTCCCTCAGCAAAGCCCAACCATGAAGTGAACTCATTGGTTCCCAACTGGGTCCTGAGCTCTAACTTCCTATTTGGACTACCTTTGCATCTCGGGTTTTTAGTCTTCACCGGATCGGTTCGGTCTTCCTTCTTCATTCTGCTTCGGATCGGTTCGGATATTGCCTAGCCATCGGTTCGGTTCTGTCTTCATTGTCCTCCACCAATTCATGCCAAGCTTCTTCAGGCCGGGTCGGGTCTCAAGCCTCTCCATGGTGCCTCAGTTTGGGTTGGGTTCACATTGTTGCATCGGTTCGGGTCGGGTGTCCCACTTCGGGTCGGGTCGGGTCGCCATCTCCCATCCAGTTCGTGCTCCAGCTCCTCTTGCCTCGTCCGGTCCCGTTCCCTATTCTAATCCGATCTGATCCCTTCGCCATACTCTGGTCCGATCCCCAGCTTAACTAACATGGCCTTCCTTTTCGCCAAACTCCATCTTGTGCCAATCTCCGGATCGGTTCGGTAATCCTTGCCAGCCCACTTTCCGGTCTGAGCCCATTCCTCCGATCCGATCCGAAAACCTGCACTGTTTCTTGAAACTTTTCCAGCAAGTGTTTTACGCCATTCGACGACGTTTTCGACCATTCCAACTATTCTAATCAATCATAAAGCATACCATACAGTCATAGTAACAAATAGGAGTGACCTCAAACACCAAACAACAATCATACCATGTAAAATGGATCAAACATACCCAAAACCCCCATATTTCCCTTTAAGCATGTTTAAGCAAAACTAATCATAGGGTTAACAAAACTTAACCAAATTAAACCAAATTTCTATCAGAGGCATAAAATATTATTTTCGAATTTATAGATATTTTTCCAGGATTTATTAGTGTATAAATTCGCTAATCTTCACTAATTACCCTTAATTAACCGTAATTAGTGCAAAACTATGCAAATCACTCACGTTGGCCACAAATAAAATACCAAATCTGAAATGAATCTCTGTTTGGTGTGAATACTGATGGCTAACAGCAGCTCTAACCTTGCCTTGGTGCTAATCCTCTTTGATTTGATGTAGATTAAGCCAAAACTTGATTAGAAAGTGATTAGGGGATGTTTCTAGATGTTGGCGGCCATTGTTAGGGTTCAAGAATAAAAGTGGCGGCTGGAAAATGAGGATAAGTTCGTTCTCTAACTGATTTCAGCCTCCTCATAACCCTAATCCCGAAATCCCCCATTGGGCCTAGCTGTTAATCACCTGGTTAAGCCCAATTAAGCTGTTTTTCACTATCTGGAACTTGTTTCAGCCACATCTCCCAAACGGTGAGCCCGTTTGGCTAATGTGACCACTCTACGGAATTGTAAACCATCATCCGGAGCCAATGGAAGTGGTTTCAGGTCAAAATTCCTTTTCAGTCAAAAGTTATGGCCAAAATAGTACCAACTAGGGGTAAAATGGTCATTTAAAAATCGACAAAAATCATGAACATGGGAAATGACTCCAATAGTCATTTCCCAAAGTTACATGACCATACGACTTCATACGAAAAAGAAATAAATATTCTACGATCCTAGATACGTAGAATGCGGGTTGTTACATTCTCCCCCCCCTTAAGAAATTTCGTCCCCGAAATTCCCTAACCCAAAACATACAAAGGATCCCGCATGCCTACCAACCATATACAATAATCAAATATGCAAAACAAACAGAACCATTCTGCCCTAACATGCGGTTTACTAACAAGGGAAGAATCATCGCCGCTAAAATCTTACCAAGCAAAGAGCTTTGGATACGACTTTCTTATGTCGTTCTCTACTTCCCAAATACAGTCGTTCTCTCTCCATCGATTCCCATCTCTACCCTAGATATAGCTTCCAATAGGTTGGGATCGTCCCTCTAACTGGAACCGATCCACTTAATCAAGATCGATCTAATCGTCAAGCTTACTAGCGTTTCCGAATCCAATTCACACTTAGGTCTGAAGTCATATCCCGTGATATACTCTAGTTGCTTCCATTCCAGAAAAATAGCCTCTAAACTGGCACGTCTCTTACTCAATGCATCAGCTATCGCACCCAGTCCGATACTATGGCATTCGTCTATACTGTCATTTTCTTAGGTAATCCAAACCTATAAGCCAAATTTTCAACTACATTCTAAATGTCCTTTCAAGTCCAACTTGAGTCCTTCTTACATTCATATTACACGTCCAACGTACATTCACTTCCTAGAGGCAGACTAGACCCATCCAATGACCCTAGGCACTACACTAACATCTGCACTGTACGTCTAACGTACATTCACCTTCTAAAGGTGAACTAGATTCATCCAATGAACCCAGGTACCCTACCCATATTCATACAGCACGTCCAACATACATTCACCTTCCAAAGGTGAACTAGACTCATCCAATGAATCTAGGTACTCTACCTATATCCGTACTGTACGTCCAACGTACATTCACCTTCCAAAGGTGAACTAGACTCATCCAATGAATCTAGGTACACTACCTATCAGTCCAAGTCCAACTGAAACTCCTATATCCATTGAATCTCCAAGACAATGGACGCTCCACAATGCCCAACATACTTTAAGTCTAACGTAAAGTATCTTACACTCATCATATCACCGTGATCAATGAACTTACCCTATTTCCATTCAACAGGATCCCACAGGTGATACTCAGGAGAAGAAAGGTAAGAACAAACACAACAACCATAACATCCATCAAACAAATCCTGTCTATCACCTGCTAAAGCCATGAATATGTCGACACCTACATGACTGGTCTAACCAATCCCTATATGTCGATTCTTGTATGTCTGGTCCAACCAACATCAAGAACCAATGGGAGCCCAGCCTCCAGACGGACTACCGTACGTCCAACGTACGTTTAACCTCCAAGGATAACTAGATCACGTCCAACGGATCCAAGGTAACGGGCATCCCCAGATACCCCTGCTTTTAGTCCGCCTGAAACACTCGAGTCCCACCTAAGTCTATCCATTATCTTGCTGCCCTCTCGAGTCCAACTCAAGCCAATCCAATTCCTTGCAGCCTTCTCGAGTCCAACTCGAGTCAATCTATTACCCATAAACTCAGACCCAGTCTTGAGTACCCATTACCTACAGACCCTAGTCCAACATGAGTCGTCTCCCTATTCGTTGCATCTCCAAGATCAACGAACACCCATTTTCTTTTACGAGTTCAAGTCCAACTTGAATCGTCCTAATCTTCGTTGCATCTTCCATGATCGACGAATACATCCTATTTCTTCAAAAAGAACATGAACATAAGGTCCTAAACAATCCATTACTTTGCATCTTTCTCGAGTCCCACTCGAGTCATCTCATAACCTTATCGAGCCCAGCTCGGGGCAGTCCATACCATCGAATAGTCTTATCCTATCACAACTGCCCATCACTTCTCGAGTAAACCAAGGTATCATCCAATGAAAAACACAACAACTACTTATCTCTCACGCAAACCATCCTAGTCAAACTCGACACTCCCCAAGCACAAGCCCCAAAGGCCTAAACCAATATCAGACAAGCACCTAAGGAACATCTCCTCCGAATTCGGACAATCCACGTGAAGTGATACTAGCGAAACAATCTAGCATTGGAGCACTCATTTGCCTCCCAGAGACAACGATAACCTCTCAGCTTCCCTAACTCCAGTTGTTACCACCATCACTAGGTAGGTACCTAATACCACCCCCATTCCTTTAGAGTAGATCGACTACCCAAAATAATGCTAAACCCAGTAAAGCCCAAAACAAAATAATCACAAACAACATACATTCATGACTCGATAAGACCATGTTACGGTAAATCATACTGAGGCTAGTCGAACCACCAATCGGGTTCGTCACTACTAAAGGTCTATCGACTAACTCAGGTTTTTTCAAACAAAACCGATCAAAACATCTTAAATAGAAAGCATACCTCGAATAACGACACCTTTTTCCTTCTGCGCCGCAATTGGGGCATTTGACGAAGAAGGAACAACGTTGATAGCATATGCTTTCACGATCTGCTTCTCCCTAGGAGATTTTGGACATTCATTCTTGTGATGTCCCGCTTGGCCGCAATTAAAGCACTTCCTTTCCCCGGGCTTTTCTCGACAATCTCTGGCATAGTGGCCATTCTTACCACAGCTAAAGCACTCACCATCTTTCTTACTTTTCTTATTCTGACTATCCATGGCTTGGTCTTGTTTCCTCTTATTCTGGGAATTATTCTTACCTCCATCGCCTGCTTGCGACTTTGGCTCTTCCGCAGATGTAATAGCAACCTCGGTCTTTGGCTTAGGGTAAAGACTTTCCGATCTCAAAGATTTCCCCATGATCGACTCAAACGTCTCATCGATGTGGTTAATAAGCCTTTCCCCCAAGTACCCATCCAAGCCAGTTATGAACTTCTCGTTCTTCTTTTCGACTGTATCGATAAGGGACCATCCATATTTCGATAAAGTATCGAATTCTGCGATGTACTCCGAGACAGATCTGCCATTCTGCTTGAGTTCCAAGAATCTCTTAAACAACACTGACTTCTGGCCAGCTGGAATAAACTTCTCGCTAAAGCGAGCCTTGAACTGATCCCAAGTAACATGATTTTCTGGAGTAGCTGTTCTGATGGCATTCCACCAATTCATCGCTCGCCCTTGCAGCTAACGAGACGCTAGCCTTCTCTTCATCGCATCCTCGATACCCAGGTCGTCAAAGATACGATCACAGCTATCCAACCAATCTTGAACATCTATGGCCGACTCCGTTCCATGGAACGGCTTCCCACCAAGGTTAGTGTAATCCTTGCACAACTTGGCGAAATCGACCCTAGGCGCCTGCATTACTAGACCACCACCAATTCCGGGATTGGGAACTGCCCCTTGCACCTCCCTAAGCATGTCTCTAATGAGGTCAGTAAACATCGCCCTCATGTCAGCAGCATTCCCATTATTGGCTCCCCTACCAGCACCTCTAGCATATCGGCTCATCGTCAATCTGTAAAAGGGAAACGATTAACGACCCCATAGTGGTGCTAGTGCAGTACGACTTCATTCTTATACTACTAATAAGAAACATATATAACTTTTGAAACCCAAAGTAATCACAAATACGCGCTCTCATATACGTACTATCTCTCCCTAGTGTCTTTCCCTAGGTTAACTACGCAACCTAGAGCTCTGATACCAAGTGTGACGGCCCGCCCCGCACCAGCCGGCATTTCCTCCGAAAGTGCGCTATACACATGCCCGACTAGCACGGAACGGTCGTCAGAAGAAAAGAAAGAAGAGAATGAACTAATAAAGAACCTGTAGAATGTCTCACAGCGCATGGAACAAAATATAATAATAATAATATACTTGACATAAAACAGGCGAGACAGTACATAAGCTGAAAACTAAATCATGTCTAACATGGCAGCGGAAATCCAAAATACAGCTTATGATCCAACATCATTATTACAACTTTTAAAAACTGTCTCAAGAAGCTAAACAAGTAAGGTACACTACTAATGCCCAAAGTAGTGACCAGCAACAACACATGGAGAATATCTATGTATATCATACGTGGAAGCCTCCTGTTCGCCTCCGAATCTGCTACTCGCGCATCACCAGCTAACCTGTCTCTAGTCTGCTCGTGTGAGCACCCAGAGTAATAAGAAGAGACATAAAACTCTGGGTCAGACATAAAGCCTGGTATGAGCGATGAGCATCTAAAAAAAATAATAACAGGTATAATCCAATCATACCTGAACCTGGACCTACAACCAAAGATTTAGCACTACATATGTACAACACTCTAAGGTGCCATTACAAATGGTGTAAGGAATACTGGAGTGGGGGTGTGCATGTCATAATGATGGAAAACAAATCAACCATAGCAACCATCCTCACATCTCTCACTCAATGCGTAAAGCAT
Organism: Allium sativum; assembly: GCA_030737875.1. Lineage (NCBI taxonomy): Eukaryota > Viridiplantae > Streptophyta > Magnoliopsida > Asparagales > Amaryllidaceae > Allium > Allium sativum. The sequence goes on along the minus strand of CM060922.1, from coordinate 357,493,999 downwards.
ACGATATCCACTACTTTGGTCACTTAATACTTTGGGCCTTGACGGAATACAATCCCGTGTAACTACCACTACAAGCCCACTATCCATCTCTCAGTGGTGAACCAAAGTTATGAATACCGACAACTCCTTTGCACACGTCCCACAGCAAAGCCCAACCATGAAGTGAACTCACTGGTTCCCAATTGGACCCTGAGCTCTAACTTCCTATTTGGACTACCTTTGCATCTTGGGTTTTTAGTCTTCACCGGATCGGTTTGGTCTTCCTTCTTCATTCTGCTTCGGATCGGTTCGGATCTTGCCTAGCCATCGGTTTGGTTCGGTCTTCAATGTCCTCCACCAATTCATGCCAAACTTCTTAGGGCCGGGTCGGGTCTCAAGCCTCTCTATGGTGCCTCGGTTCGGGTCGGGTTCACAACGTTGCATCGGTTCGGGTCGGGTGTCCCACTTCGGGTCGGGTCGGGTCGCCATCTCCCATCCAGTTCGTGCTCCAGCTCCTCTTGCCTCGTCCGGTCCCGTTCCCTATTCTAATCCGATCCGATCCCTTCGCCATACTCCGGTCCGATCCCCAGCTTAACTAACATGGCCTTCCTTTTCGCCAAACTCCATCTTGTGCCAATCTCCGGATCGGTTCAGTAATCCTTGCCAGCCCACTTTCTGGTCCGAGCCCATACCTCCGATCCGATCCGAAAACCTGCACTGTTTCCTAAAACTTTTCCAGCAAGTGTTTTACGCCATTCGACGACGTTTTCGACCATTCCAACTATTCTAATCAATCATAAAGCATACCCTACAGTCATAGTAACAAATAGGAGTGACCTCAAACACCAAACAACAATCATACCATGTAAAATGGATCAAACATATCCAAAAACCCCATATTTCCCCTTAAGCATGTTTAAGCAAAACTAATCATAGGGTTAACAAAACTTAACCAAATTAAATCAAATTTCTACCAGAGGAATAAAATATTATTTTCGAATTTATAGATATTTTTCCAGGATTTATTAGTGTATAAATTCGCTAATCTTCACTAATTACCCTTAATTAACCGTAATTAGTGCAAAACTATGCAAATCACTTACCTTGGCCACAAATAAAATTCCAAATCTAAAATGAATCTCTGTTTGGTGTGAATACTGATGTCTAACAGCAGCTCTAACCTTGCCTTGGTGCTAATCCTCTTTGATTTGATGTAGATTAAGCCAAAACTTGATTAGAAAGTGATTTGGGGATGTTTCTAGATGTTGGCGGCCATTGTTAGGGTTCAAGAATAAACGTGGCGGCTGGAAAATGAGGATAAGATCGTTCTCTAACTGATTTCAGCCTCCTCATAACCCTAATCCCGAAATCCCCCATTGGGCCTAGCTGTTAATCACCCGGTTAAGCCCAATTAAGCTGTTTTACACTATCTGAAACTTGTTTCAGCCATATCTCCCAAACGGTGAGACCGTTTGGCTAATGTGACCACTCTACGGAATTGTAAACCATCATCCGGGGCCAATGGAAGTGGTTTCGGGTTAAAATTCCTTTCCAGTCAAAAGTATGGCCAAAACAGTACCAACTAGGGGTAAAATGGTCATTTAAAAATCGACAAAAATCATGAACATGGGAAATGACCCCAATTGTCGTTTCCCAAAGTTACATGACCATACAACTTCATACGAAAAAGAAATAAATATTCTACGATCCTAGATACGTAGAATGCGGGTAGTCACATTCGCCTTCCTGAATTCAATAATTGCCTCCAAGTCATCATGCTTCATTCTGGATACTTCAACACGTGCACAGTTGTTAAATTGGTATCGGCACTGACAGAGAGTACGCCACTTACCGACTCCGATCTCTTTAAAAACCAACGCTTACATTTTTACATCGATCGGTTCTTTTACTTTTCACAAAGGTTCGCTTTCATACCCAAAATATCATATTTGTTCCGAACCCGATTTATATTCAAAATAGAATATAATTTCATATCATTATATCACAATTATTCTAAAACTGATTATATTCCAAACTAGAGTATATTTCCATATCAGTATATTATAATCATATAATATTTCAAAATCGATTTATATTCAAATAGAATGTACTTCATATCAAAAGATTATAATTATTCCAATATCGATTCATGTTCAGAAATCCATTCATACTCAAATAGAATGTACATTTTCATATCAACTCATTTTCATCATTTCTGCGCTCCCTTTTGTATTCAAGTAGAATATATTTTCCATTGAAATATTATAATCGTTATACAATCGATTTGTATTCAAATAGAATATAACTTCATATCAAAACTCCATTCGAATCACGGTTCAAATCAAACATTTTCATTTTGGAAGAAATCACAATCATTTAATATAGCTAGGAAAAAAAAGATAATTATAAAACAAAACCTTGATATAAAAATTTATACATAATAAAATAGTTAGAGTAAAATAAGATAATTTAAACCACTATGAATATACATATAATAAAAGCGTTTCTAATATTATTTTTTAAATAACAAAATATGATAAACTTATTTATAAACAAATAGTATATTGGTCACAAAATTTAATAAGATAACTTTTGAATAATGTAATATAATTTTTTTTTGTAAAATAATGTTTTATATGTGGTATTTATAAAAATAACTTTAAACCATAGTTATTTCTTCCTTTCAAATTTCAATATCTTGAAATATATACTCTAGTCTCGATGGAATTCATTTAGTTTCCATTTCTTGTTTTCAAACAACATTCAAACCAACTGTTCAATTCAGACGATTCAAATCCATATTCATACTAAATTCGAAGCAATTACGAGTAAACATCAAATAACTTTATTCCCAAAGTTTAACTCATGGAGGATCATTAAATTCTCATCTTACCATAAATTTGAAAATTTCAAGACATACTTAAAATTCCATTTTTCTCAATTCTCAATTTTTTTCAAGATAATTCTCTCTACATATTCGTTAAACCTTAGAAGTTCAGGATTAAAGGAAAAATAAATTTTATCGAATATCAACGCATTTCCTTTAAATATAATTTCCATCGAATAGAACTTTGAATACTTGAAATCATTTAACCAGCCGATGTCCATATATAATTTTCTATCCTATGGCCAAGTGATATTAATTTAATTTCTCAATATTTCAGGGATGGATATATATCATTTCAATCCAAATTAGGGCCACAGATATCTATCATTTCAATCTGTGTTCTTCATTTATTTTAAATCGATAAATCCTGGGTTTATTTGATGCCTATAACGTCTAGGGTGAAAAATGGGATTAATCGTCACAACATCCATATAATAAATAAAGGGACATTTCAGTATCAATACCAATTCAGTAACCAAATCAACCAAGGCATCCATCACAACCATTTTATTCAAACAGTGAATATTTAATCATTTCACTGGTTAATAAGGATTGAGATTTCTAACTAGAAATTTAATTAACTAAATAAATAGTTATCAACTTAAATTTGCAGACCAACACACTTGCATGTCAGTTTTAAATAGCACATCAACAATCAAACACAACCATGCAACCGAACTTATTTCATAATTTAATTTAACAACATGGGAATAATTCAGTTAATCGTGAGTGAGAAAATCACTCAACTTTGGGTCATTTTCGGTCGAATGTCCAACCAAGGCCTAAAATTTCACAGTCTCCAAATGGAGCTAAACTCGTTTCAGATCGTCCAAAATTTCGCCACGATTCCAACGCACTCAACTGCGTCCAAATCCGAGTTCATGTGTAAAAGTTATTAGCGTTTTATCATTTGAATTTTTAAATATACAAAAATAATTTCTCACCCAATTAAATCCCGCTACGTCAGCATCTTTCTCAAATTTTTCCACACTCATTTCCAGTGCTAAAGTGAACGACGCAGAAAACCCATTCAGGCCACGACTTTGACCACCAAATTCTCGCCGCTCTGACCACCATCTGACCTGAAACCACCTCCAATTGGAAGCTCTTCGAAAACCGCATCTTTCCAAGCCGGCCCCATCAATTTCGGTGGTACAGAGCTCCTCCACCGTCGTGGTGAATGGAGAGGGTTTTAGCCCTTCAAACACCAAATTTCGGTGATCCCCTCGACAATAGGACCTACGACTACCTCCAATCAACTCACGTCGTCAATCTCTCCAATACCCAGATCGTCCTTTCTCCGAATAACCCCTAAATCGAAAACCCCTAAATCGACGCTTAGGGTTTCAAATTTTCAGAGCTTTGACTATCAATTTCCGGCAACTTCAGGCACTGCATGTTGAAACCAATGGTACCTGTAGCTTTGTATCGTTGAGAGCTTCAATTTGATATCTAATTTGTTAAGGTTTGAGGAGATTTGAATTTCAAGTTGTGATTTTTATTTGGACCTAGGACTTGAATATTTGTTTCTACCATTGGAGATAAAAGAATCGACAGATGGAAATATACGTGAAATAAGAAAATGAGCTGATGAGATGGTAGTTGGGTTTTGTTTGTATAGATATAGGAGGCCCAATAACGAGAAACAACAATCATTTTGTTATGTAGATTCCATTCAGGTTTCATCCCGTACGCTCAAATGACATGTCCGATTTTAACGAAATTTGAAATTCTACAATAATTCACCGTTCCGGATCCGATGAGACTAGTTTCGTTGAATTCTGAGACAGTTGCCAAAACAGTTGAATTCCACAGTTAATGAATTAACAAAATATTCAATTATTCGATTAACTATTTTAAATTCAACTTAAATATTTATAAATTCCATTTTAATCTAGTTATAACTTAAATAAATTTTATAAATCGATTTCGCAAATTTTAAGTTTCCGAATTTGATTATTTGAATTTAGTTTTGAATTTCAGTTATAAGTTAACAACTCAGAATTTCACCGTTTACCAAATTAAATTTGAATTCCCATTTTTACTTAGACAATACAAATTTAGGTTGTTATTAAAATATTAAATTTCACATTACAACAATTTTTTTATTTTTTTATTTTAAATACAACTCAATGAAAGATCTGTTTATATTCAATTCAAACAATCATCGTTATAATCAACGAAATTTGATTTTTAACCCATATTATGCAATTTATGTAATTCAGTTTAAGTTTAAATATGAAGAAAAATATGGGTTGTTACAAAGATCCTCCTACGATAAGTCAAATGGTGTGTAAATAAAGACTTCAATCCACATCATTCCACAAATGCTTAACGTATAAAATTTAGATAAACTTCGGTTCAACAGAGCTGAGTTGGAAAATTAGTAATTGATTAATCGAAACCATCCATGTTCTCAAGATATAGAAATATCAATTTCCTAAGTAAATTATAAACACTACAGATGTAGTACTTGTGTTGATTACAAAAATTAGAAATTAGTATCAGGCAAAGAAAACAATAATTAACACTGCCAAGTAGGGGTAGTTGACTATAGACATTGGTAAGTAAATAGGGACACCACGTTCTCTATCTGATTTTCAAAAAGGGATCCGATGCATGTAATGTGTAGGGGTGATAAAACTGATTTTTGTGCGCAAATCATAAATTCGTAAAGTGATTCAACATGATTCGACTACAACAGTTATGAATATAATAAAAAAATAATTAAAAAAAAGTTCCAGGCAATTACCTTGATGATACAGATGGTCAAGGCCCTCCGATGAACTTCCAGTCCTCTAAGTCAGACCCATCGAGCTTGGATTGAATAAACGAAAGTGACAGAAACTAGGTTTTTTTTTTTTTTGAAAAATTAAGAAAAGGCGGTGGATCAAATGAATGAAAGAAATCGAGGATGTTAAGTGGAGTACAAACAAGAGTTAACGATGGAAAGAGAAATCAACTCAGTGCAATGAAATTTGAGCACGATTAAAAGGGGAGGATTCGATTTATTAGGTAGAAAGCAATATAGAGTAAAGGGATTGAGGGTTAAAAATTTTGAAGTACGAGGGGGAGAAGCATAGAGAACAGCTGGCCACATTTATTTTGGACCACGTGGGAATATTTTTACGAAGCCGAGAGTTTGAATTTTTTTTACCGCGTTTATATTGTGAGTGAAAATAGCTTTGTTCGCATTTAAGAAGAAATGCCACTGATTTTTGCAGCAAAAAAAAAATCAATTTTCTGGTAGTGTGATGGGCTTGAAGTACAATTCAAGCAAGTCACTTTCTGATTACCTAAATGATTTTCATGGTATTATTCAGCAATTATCAGCTATGGATATAAATTTTGATAATGAAATTTAGGGACTTTTGTTACTTGGCACTCTTCCTGATTCATGTGACACTTTCAGAATGACACCTTGCAACTCAGCACCACATGGCAAAGTTACACTGGATATTACCCAAGTTGGTATTTTGAATAAGGTGATGGGGAAGAAATCTCATGGTGTGTCTTCTTCATCTGAGGAAGCATATGTTGCTAAAACAAGAGGAAAAAGTAAGAGTAAAGCACCAGTTTCCAGAGACAAAGCAGAAGCAAATCTCGTGGAAGATACGCAAATATGAAGTGTCATTATTGTGATAAGTCTAGTCACATTAAGAAATATTGCTATAAGTGGAAAAGTGACAACAAAGGTGGTAAAGGCATGGAAGATAAGAAGCAGGATAAAAAAGATTGCAGTATCGATGATTGAGCTACTACTGCAACTGATGGTGATCTTATCTTTGTACATGATGAGAGTTATGTGAACCTTGCTAAACATGAGTCAAGTTGGGTCATTGATAGTGCAGCATCACTGCATGTGACATCACAAAAGGAATTCTTCACATCTTATACACCTGGTGATTTTGAGGTGTTGAAGATGGGTAATGATGGTATGGCTCAGGTTGTGGGCGTTGGAGATGTATGTTTGGTGACCAAAATTGGAGCAAAGTTAATGCTTAAAAATGGTAGGCATGTTCCTGAAAACTGATATAACTTGATCTCTACTGGAAAAATCGATGATGATGGCTACTGCAACACTTTTCATTACGGTCAATGGAAGCTTACTAAAGGAAACATGGTACTGGCTCGTGGGTAGAAGTATATAAGCTTGCTACAAGCCTCAATTCCCACTAATTCTGTAAATGTGGCAAATGATGATCTTGCAAAATTATGGCATAGAAGATTTCGCCATATAAGTGAAAAGGGACTAAGTTGTTTGATGAAGGAAAATGCACTACCTGATTTGAAGTGTGTAAAATTGGACAAATGTCCTCATTGTTTCGCAGGAAAGCAGAATCGGGTCTCCTTTAAGAGGCATCCTCCTTTAAGAAAATCATATTTGCTTGATCTTGTTCATTCTGATGTTTGTGGTCCGTTAATAGTTAAAACCTTTAGTGGTGCACTTTACTTTGTTTCTTTTATTAATGACTGTTCAAAGAAATTGTGGACTTATGTTTTAAAAACAAAAGATCCAGTACTTGATGTTTTTAAGAAGTTTCAAGCCTTGGTTGAAAGGGATCTGGAAAAAAAGCTAAAGTGTTTACGTTCTGACAATGGTGATGAGTACATCGGTCCATTGATGAATATTACAAGGCTCAAGGTATTTGGCATCAATTTACACCAAAGAAGACTCCACAGTTGAACGGTGTAGCAAAGAGAATGAATAGGACTTTATTAGAGAGAATGAGGTGCATGCTTCCAGAGGCAAAGTTAACAAAACACTTTTGGGGTAAAGCTTTGTTTACAACTACAAATATGATTAATTTGTCTCCTTGTTTTCCTTTGAATGATAATGCTCTAAATAAGGTTTGGCTTGACAAGGAGGTTTCTTACTGTCATTTGGGTGTAAGGCATTTGTGCATGTGCCTAATAATGAAAGATCGAAGCTGGATTCCAAGACTCATCAATGCATCTTTGTGGGCTATGGTCTTGACCAGTTTGGCTACAGTTTTTATGATCCTATAGAGAAGAAATTGATTCGTACCAAGGATGTAGAGTTTGTTGAAGGTCAAAAAATTGAAGACATTCAGAAATCACAAGAAACTGCATCTCATAGTGGCTATGGTTTAGTTGATTTAGATCTCCCACCTATGATGCCTGCAACTCCTACACCATCTCCAACTGAGCATGTACAAGAAAATGACAATAAAGGTCATGTACCCGAGGAAGATGATCCCCATAATGAAGATGCTGAAATTGATCATCATGCTTCTCCTGAAACTTAAACAACCTATGTAAGGCGATCTACCAGGGAACGACTTCCTTCCACTAGGTATCCTTCTTCCGAGTATGTTCTCTTAACGGACAAGGAGAACCTGAGACCTTTAAGGAAGCAATAGACAACAGTGATAAAAAACATTGGTTGGATGCAATGAAATAAGAGATGAAGTCGTTGCATGATAACAACACTTTTGATCTAGTAAAACTACCAAAGGAAAAGAAGGCTTTAAAAAATCGTTGGGTTTACAAGCAAAAGCAAGATGAAAATGCAAAGACGCTATGGTACAAAGCAAGACTTGTTATAAAAGGATGCAACCATAGAAAGGCAATTGACCTTGAAGAGATATTTGCATCGGTTGTCAAGAAGTCTTCCATCAGAGTTGTTCTGGGTTTTGCTGCTAGTTTGAATTTAGAAGTTGAGCAGTTAGATGTAAAGACCGCTTTCTTCATGGTGGCCTTGAAAAGGACATTTACATGGAACAGCCAGAGGGCTTCAAAGTTAAAGGGAAAGAAGAATATGTGTGCAAATTGAAGAAGAGTTTACATAGTCTAAAATATGCTCTAAGACAATGGGCAAAATGTAGATCGGATTGCTAGTTTGAAGCAACAATTGAGCAAGACTTTCTCGATGAAGGAACTTGGTCCGGTGAAGAACATTTTAGGATTGAGAATTATTCATGATCGCAAGGCTCGAAAATTATGGCTATCACAGGAAGCATATATTCAAAGAGTGCTTAAAAGGTTTAATATGGAGAAAGCAATGCTTGTGAGTACTCCACTTGCTATGCATTTTAAGCTGAGTTCTCAACAATGTCCTTCCACAACAAAAGAGAAGCAGAAGATGGTGCATGTTCCATATGCTTCCGCCATGGGCAGTTTGATGTATGCAATGGTTTGCACTCGGCTTGATATAACTCACGTTGTAGGTTTGGTTGGTAGATTTCTTTCTAATCCAGGTAAAGATCATTGTAGTGCTGTGAAGTGGATTATGAGATACTTGCAGGGTACCGCTGATATAAAGCTTTGTTTTGGAAGTGACAAGCTTTGTCTTGTTGGTTATTCAGATTCTGATATGGTAGGTGATATTGACTTTAGAAAATCTACTTTGGGTTATTTGATCACTTTTGCAGGGGGAGTAGTGTCCTGGCAATCTAGGCTACAAAAATGTGTGGCTTTGTCTACTACTGAGTCGGAGTTTATTGCAGCGACAGAGGCATGTAAGGAGTTATTGTGGATGAAGCGGTTTGTTCATCAGCTTGGATTTTCATAAAAGAGGTATATGTTGTGTTATGACAGTCAAAGTGCAACCCATCTTGCAAAGAATTCCATTTTTCATGCAAAGTCGAAGCATATTGATGTGAGATATCATAGGACACGCGATGTTCTTGATGATAAGTTAATTGAGCTTGGAAAAATTCATACTGATGATAATGGTTCCGACATGTTGACTAAAGGTCTGCCAAAAGACAAATTTGAGACTTGTCATTCGATTGCTGGAATAACAACCACTTCCACATAGTCGGGAGGGGGAGATTTGTTGGGAATGGGTCCCTTCCTATGTTGAAAAACTCATATTTAATTGAAGCAATAAATATTGCTATGGTACTTTTTGTTTTTATTTGAAAAGGTGACTTATTAACCTTTGGTGTGCTTTGGTAATTGCATCTCGATGGGAATAGTCATCATATTAAATAAGGTGGTTGAATGGAGATTTCAATGTGCCTTTTTGGTGGCTATATATACATATCCACATTTTGGGCAGTAAGCAACACACAACAACATCAATTTTAACAACATTGGTAAATAAATATCTACCATCAAAACTTTGCCAACTTCTCCGAGACATTGTGGGCTGCTTCTACTACTTTGAGATTGCCCTTTGTTGGCGGGTTTTTGCGAGTAAATACATCATTTTTAAGCTCTGTTTCCTGGTGATATTTTTCACTTTACTCGCTTTTGTTTTGATGCTGTTATTGCGAGCTATTGTTGGATAATTTGTGTATCTACTTTGTGACTTGGATTTGTATTTGTGTATCACTCCATTATCATAATAAGAGAAGTTTGGGAGGACCCCCGTCATTGGTCTCGTGGTTTTTACTCTTCACATCGAAGAGGTTTTCCACGTTAAAAATTGGTGTGTATTCTTTCTTTATTACTATCTTTTGTTCTATTGATTATTTGCATTGATCATTGATAACTATGGTGCATTTTGATGGGTTTGTCTGTGTCATTCATAACACAAACCACTTGAGTATTAATCATCTGCAACCTTAATTCACAAACCCGAAACCTAGTCTCCTCCATCCCCTCACACAAACAGTATAATAATAAATAAATAAAAAGAGGTCTATTGAGCTTTGGTGTAGGCCTAAATGAATGAGAAGAGAAAGAGTAAGGAGCTTGTGGATTATAATTCGTGAAGGTGAGAAAAGAAAAAAATTTATTGTCCAAGTTTAGAAGGTCATCACAATTTAAACAACAGAAATGGGACAAAACAAAAGTGAAAATTATGTTGGTCGTAAAGGCATAGCGGTGAAATCCACAACTAATGGAAAAAATGAACCATGTGGATCAGGGCATGATCTCAAGCGATAAAGCTAGAAGCAGCATCTGAATCTTGTAGTCATTGGCGAGCAATAACTTATATTGTAAGCATTTTCTTTTATTTAGATTATAATAATATTCTATGTCATTTTGATTCGTGGTTCAAAAATATGTCTAAAAATCATTCAAAGAAGGAAAATCTTTGAAGGAGTTAATTTGTGGCAAACTAACCAAAGTCAAAAAGTATAAAAATAATCAAAATAATAGTTTCTGCTTAAACTATAATAATTTTGATTTCTCATCTAGTCTGCTTCAAAATAATTTTAAAACTAAAAATAATTATTTTCAAGACAAGTACATGTATGAAAATCACTTGGAGAACAATTTTGATAGTGGAAACGACTTTGGATATAATACAAACATTTTTCAAAATGTTCAATATTTTCAAAATAATCTAAATCAAAATTTTGGAAATGACCAAAATAACAATTATTCTTTTAACTCTAACGATTTATGATATGAGCCCAATTTGCATCGTTAAAAAAAATTCGCTGTCCAAATAATAATTTTTGTTTCCAAAAATATTTCCAATCTCAACTTGATTTTGCTAAAAATGAAAATCAATATGGAAATTTTTTTGATAGGTGAAACAATTTAGATTATAGTTCTGAAAATAATTTTTATAAAAGGCCATCGAACGAGTTTCAACTAGAAGATTTGGAATATGACGAAAGAGCCTACACAAAGCTCTTAGTCAAAATTTTGCATGATTTTAAGCAAAAAATAAATAAAGAAAGAGCGAAAGCCGAAATATCCGATAAATCAAAAAATAAATTTTCTCAAAATCAATACTGATATAAAAATTATTTTAAAAACGATCTCTGACATCAATCTTTTCAAAATAACTCAAGTCAAAATTTCGAAAATAACCAGAAAAATTCTTTATACATCTTGATTTTGGGTACGATTACGTCTCTCAATTTTAAAATAATTTCCATTATGAAATGGATTTTCAGTCCTTAGAACAATGTAGTTTGATGATGAAAATTACTCGAATTATAATTTCGGAAAAACTCTTATCATGAAAATTACATGGACGAGTATTAAAATGAAAATAATTTTGGAAATAATTTTGATAATGAAAAATATTTGGATTATAATTTTGAAAATAACTCTTACTAAGGAGACTATATTTGTCTCTGAAGGCAAATTGAACAATCTCAAAAATAATCCAATGAGAAATTCGACTAGATAATGAGCATGATAACGAATTTATCAATAAATAGAGAGAACAAAGAATTACTAACCCAAGCTTATAATGAATCTTACGATAAATCGAATCATATTCCGTAATGATAATTTTGAAATAACAACTTATGAAATTGATATCAATAACCCTAATGAAGCTATAAAAAATTGACAGACATATTTGGATTTTAATTCTTTTAAAAAGCTGATATAAGTCTGAATTGCAATCTCCCTTTGTCTAACATGAGTGAAATTGAAACAACATTTTTTGTAGTTGAAATGACAAAGATTATAAAGCTGTTAATGGTTTCATCAAAAGATGAGAAATTTTGTGAACACGAATTTTTCTGACTACTCTAGAATGATCTTTCACCAACTGATGATTTAAATTTAAATTTTTCAAAAATGAAAAAAGATGAATGTTTTGTGTATGAAATTGAAAATTCAACCAATGAAACTGATGGTGAACGTATAACTTAATGATAATGTTGAAATGTCAACTAACGAGACAATTGATAGTGAAAACAGCTTAAACTGTATCGTCTGAACAAAAAAACTAAGTCAATCATATAGACATTCAGCATGTTAAGTTTTCCAATTCAACTATATTTATCATGATTGCTTATTTTTATAGGATTACACTGATAAATTTGTTGAGTACATGTACCGCATCACGCACAAAGCTTGGGAGGAAAATTTACACTTTCAAGATATCTTGATATCTACTTAATGGACTATAAGTCTAGATATAAAAATCATTTTTCATAGTGTGGGGGAACATATAAAACAAAAACCAAGTGTGCAAGCAAAATGTGGTTGCAATATTTGCATCGCATTCATCGTAAGCATATATATTATTTAATATCCATTTCTTCATATCGGCAAATTGGATTGCATATTACAAATCATTTTGCATTGCATCCATATATGGGTATTTCCTCTGAGTTTAGAAAATGTTATGGAAAGTGAGGACTCCATTTAATTTAAGTGTGGAGGAGACTCATATTGCATTCACATTTTTTTTAGCTTCACATTTTTTGTTGTTGTTGCATTCTTATTTTTTTACCCTTTCTTACATGCAAATTCGCATTTATTTAAGGCATGTGCATTTGGGATATAACACTTTTTGAAGAAAAAAATGGTTTGTTTAAATAGACACAACATAGTAGATGTATTTTATTTGTCATTTGAAAGAAATTTTGTGAATCGTTAGCTTCATATGGAAAAATAAAATGAAAAGATAAAATTATACGCGATAATAGCGAAGCAAGTATACAAGTTAATTCAAAGGTAATGACTATGAAGTTTGCTGAAATTTGTTGTTATTTTTAAAACTGGATAAGTAAAGTATGTACGTTAACAAATTTCAAATCTATATACTTAAGAGATGCTATGATGATTCTGCATTTCCCTCTCTTTTATAAAATAGTTAATGCTAATAATAATGATGATGAAATACCAAGAGTATCCAACATTGCTAGTACATCTAGCGTCGGTATGCACACCTGCTAAGCTCTGTCCTACTCTCACGTAAGCTCGAAAGGTGGTGCATGGGTGGTATACCTTAGTCTTATTTTATGGATTGGGCACCAAAGAATCACAACCTATATTGACATTGTCAGAGTTGGTCTGCACAATCCGCCAAGCTTTATTCCATTCTTACAAAAGCCCGAAAGGCAGTGCATGGTTGGGATACTTGGTCCAAGGCTTAGGTGTTTGCATGAAAGTATTATCAATTAAATGAATAAATAATAAAGACAGGGTAAGTGAATGAAATCAAAACATTCTCGTTTGATTGATTTGAAATTGTTACACGATTGGATATATAAATATCACTTTAAAATTTGTCAATCAAGTTAAAAACAATTTCACAGTTTCACTACGTTTTTAATTTAGACTATTAGCATGCTATACTCGAATGTGATGAGAACTTGATTTTTATTTGAAATTTGTGGCTATGTTACAAACTTAGATTTCTAACTTCTGACTGAGTATGTGTATACTACACTACTATAACTATCGAAATAAATTGATTCATAAGATTTTATATCATCTTGCATTCATATAAGCACATTATATCACAAAATTATGCATTTGGATTTTGTGGGTAGTATCCGCGGAAAACCCTCAGAGACACAACTAATCCTACTATGTACATCTGGGTGTTTAAAGGCTTGTTGCATACGCTAAATGCAATCATGCTTCCCTACGAAAGTGTGGCTAATAGATTTAATTAGGTTTTATTTGAGGAAGAATAAACAATCTAGTTTGGGAATATTTGATGAACATCAAATTATATAAATTGCACACTGTTTAATTATGCATTTTAATATTATAGGACAGTATTAATTGATCTTTTTAGTTATAGTTATTGCAGGTACTTGGTTTTGAAACAATGAAGACATTACTGAAGAATTGGCTTGAAAGTAATAATGCATCTTCAAGGATTTATTAATAAGAAGTAAATGCTCATTTATGAACAAAGGCTATTGTAGCTCAATTTGTTTGATGGCATGCATTTATTGGGAGCTCATCAAATTTCAAATCCAATGGAGCATATCTTTTTGTAGTCAATTACATTCCTATAACAGGAGGCTTTTAGAGTACAACAAATCCAAAAACTTCTAGAGTGCATTTGAGAAGGAGATTTCTAGAGAACTATGGAGAACATAAGTGTACGAAAGTTTCTAAAGATGGGACGAGTGAACAAGTACTAGAATATTCTTATTTTAAGACCTAGATCTAAGGAGTACTAAGAACAACCCTACTTGGTATCAGTTTAAATGACTTTGGAATTAGGGCCATTAGGGCATTCAAATTAGGTTTTTCTTTTGTTATTTTGTTCTCTTGTAATCAAACTTCTATTTTAGTAATATTTTTTTATTCTTTTGATTCTTCTCTCTATTAAATTTCGTTCTTATTGTTTTCTTTTTCTGATCTTATTTGGAATCTATTGATTTGCCAAGAGACCAATAGATCTCTTTGTTTTCTATTACTTTATGATATCAATTTCCATTGTGTTAATTTCTTACTTTAATAACTTATTTGCATTTGATTTCTTCAATTCTAGCAATTTTTTGTTTAAGCTTAATCAAAATTATCACTCAATTTTGTCAAACTCGCCTAAATTTAAATAAACATTAGTAATTAAACAATTCCTCGTGGATTCTAGTCGTATTCACACATTTATTACAACAAATGTCATGCACATGCGATAAATTAAAATCACCATTTTTGTTAGCAACTAAAATTATTGATCAAATATCTATGAAATCCGAAGAGATTCCGATTAGTTAATGATCAATCCACATAAGCTAGATCCTGGCTCATTCTTGTTCCGAGGGACAATGAGCAGTCACATCTGTTCCACCACTACAATTTGATTCCTAACATATTGTGCCAATGTTAGTTCTTTATGTCTGACTTGCTCCTCAATTGTATTATGCAAATGCCTGCATTCATTTGTACTATGGCCATGCAGCTCATGAAATAGAAAACGCTTCCCAGACCCCTGTACTAGAGATTTTCCATTGCCCTTATCCTTGTCTTTTCCTTTACCATACTCAAATGGCCCTCCGCCCTTAGCCATGTTAACCTCAAGAATATATTTCTCGACTCTTATGTCCACTTCCCGTAGAAGTGTATCTACTTAAAAATATAATTCTCTAATGTCTCATTGCAGTTCCTATTGTAGTGAAACCTTAAAATTTGACTTATCCAAGACTTAAGATACAACAGTCATAAGCACCATGGACGGTTTCAGTCGATCCACCAACACCACCTTTGCGTTGAATCTTTCAAAGAAAGAGCGCTAAGTTTCTCTAGTCGTCTGCTTAATCGAAGTGAGAATCATCGCATTTTGGGATGAGAGATGTAGATGCAGATCTACTCAATAAACTTTGCAACCAACAAGTTCCAGTTGTTGATTCAGATTCCAATTGCCTAAATCACATGACAATAATATCTGTGAATTAGATCTGCAAAAACTTGGCATATCATTGTTTGACATTGATAACACTTCAATATGTCGTATATAGCATATTAATTGAATAGTAAGATCCCTCCTTCCATCGTATACCTCAAAGACCAAAAATTTAATTTTTATGCTCTGAGAATTCAAAACACCTTAAATGAAAGGACTGTGATTAACACAATCCATAACCACCTGAGAGGATCCACCTCTCGTAAATAGTCGAATCACATCTGCCATTCAGTTTCAATCACCAAAAAATTATTGCCAATCATCCAAACCAATGTTGTTGCCCCCTGTAACGACCCGGATTTTTGGCCGTTGAATTCTGAATATTTAAATTTGTTTTAAAATTTTTAATTGAATTACATATAGGAATTTATTAATTAAAAACGAAGTTTGAACGTTAATTTATAATATAATTATAAAACGAGCTCGAAATCGCGCGGCAGTTCGTAATATAGAGTTTTGAACTTCAACTGAGGATACAGGATCCGATATAAGTCGGATTTCTGTGAAACAAGACACGTTGGAACCGTATTGATTATAATTTTCATATGAAAGAGAAAAATCTAGATTTCGTGTTATAATTTGTTAGTTATGGTCAAATCAAATTTTGAATTAGTCGCTGTGGAAATCGTTATTTAAAATATACGCGTTAAAATAGCCGTTTTGTAAACGGACTCAGATTTCGACGAAATCGGTTTCATTGGGACCGTATCGTTAAATTATTGTACGGTGGTGAGTGGCGTGGAAAACCGATGTCGTATGTAACCACGGTAGCCGTAAACGCTCGTTTAGTGCAATTAAATTAATTCAACCGAATAAAGGGATATTAGAGTGTAACTTGAACAGACGATCGAATCAGGCCACGAAACCAGTTCCGGTGAGTTCGTAGCATCGGATATAGTCAGGGTAGGTATATAGTTTGTTATTTTTAGAGATCGGCAAATTTGGTGTTCAGAAGGGCGGTGCGGTACGCGCCAAAAACAGTCTACCGGGGCAACAGTCTCAGAATGCGACGAAACTAGTGCCGTTGGGTTCGTATCGAAAAGTTATTGTCGGTGTTCGCAGTTTCAAGTTGTTTAGATTTATCTGGTGACCGTGAAAAATTTAAACGCGTGTTTATTTCTGGTTTTATAAAGGAAAATTTTCCAAACGAAGTCGGAATTCGACGAAACTTGTCCCATTGGGTTCAGAATACCTTTTTACACCAAGATTAACCTTTTTATCAGTAAACAGAAGTCAACTGTGGCTAATTTTATTTGATACTTCACCGCGAAATTTCGTTAGAATATAAAATCAAAATAAATTAAAATCCGAAGTCCATTTCACATGTGATGCATCATTTTCAAATCTCTCCCAAATATAAGAATCACGTTCTCCAAATCTCGGAGCAGCCTGATCATATCTCGGCCAAGATTTTGGCTGACAGTATAAAAAAAATCATCAAATCAAAAATCAAACTCCTTGTCGACCACTGTATTGTCACTTTCATGCAGCGTCGAAAGGAATGGGTACGGTGTCCCCTATAACTCAAACCGTGGAGACAAAGTATTCTAGCGAAGCAAACCTATCTAAATGCCTAACAGCAGACTACTCGTACCATTTTCTTGGCACTCACGGATTCTCAAATATAAATACACGGTGCCCTCATTTTATTTTCTTCATCTAAAAATAACCGCAACCTTTTCTTAGATTTCAAAAAAAAAAAAACAGTTCGCAAATGTGAAAAGGGGAGAATGGAACGAGTGGACGGTGAGGGGATCGAAGGTCCCGGGTTAAGCGGTTTCATGGGCGGGAGGAAAATGAACAGGGGAGTATATTCGGGGAAGGAGTTCAGGAGGACGAGTTGCATGTTGTGCTCGTGACTAATGAAGTGGTTGATGGAGATTAGGCCAGTGAAAAGTTTGGTGGCTTCAAACATGGATTCGGTGAACTGTGGAGGAGCAGGTTTTGTTGGTCAAACGTGGGTATGGATGGAAGGGAAAGGACAAAAGGGTACCGGGTTTAGTGTAGAGAATGTTGGAGCTACTGTGAGTATAAGAAGAAGTAACGAAGAGGATTAGTATGAGAGGGCAGATTGATCAATTTGTGGTGATGCGATGAACCACCTGGAAGCACGCTAGTGCTTTATTATGGGAAGATTAATCCTAATGGTAAATTAGTCCTAACTGAGTATATTATAGTTTACAAAATAATTGTGTTAAAAGTTGGGATGGGAGGACTTGATGGTACTGACGTGGACTGTGTAGAATGGAGAATGAGGAGCTTTGAGTGGTCACGGCAGGAATATTGGTGAGTAGAGTGCGTATGTATTCGAAGGAGGAGCAGATGTATTGTAAAGGAAACCGTGATTTTAGGGATAAGGACTTCGAATACACAAATCGGTTTCGAATACAAAAATACTTTGTGGAGTTCAGACCTTATTTTCTGATGATGAAGGGACGGGTATGGCTGTTGAGGTACTATAGGCAGGTGAATTGTTTTGGCGAAAGTTGCACTGTCAACAGAAAATAGAGAATACTTAAGGGTGGATTAAACAAATAAAAGGTGACATTGATTCAATATTCATGGAGAACTAGGAAGGGTGAGGTTAGCAAATATAAATGTTCTATAATACTACACAGCGATTGTAACGCTGTTGCTGAAAGCAATGTTTTATAAACCAAACATTTGAAGACAGCGATTATAACGCTACCGTTATAATCAATATTTTTATAAAGAAGGTGTGTTCGTAGATCAAATCCGAGAGTCGCGTAAGCAATGTTTGGTTTAAAGTTGTGAGCTCTGACTATTTCAAAGTTAAGAATGTCGTTCAGTTAAGGTCTGAGAGGTAATTATACCCCAACTTGACTGACTGCATTATTGACGGAGAAATGGTTAAGGCTCGATAGCAAGGGTTGGTTAGTGATATCGTTAGTTAACGAATGATTTATGATTTGAGTTATAATAACAATGTTTATAACATCAGTTAATTCAAAGGATTTAGAAATGTTTTCTAACTGGAGTAAAATATATTTTCTCAATAAAGGAATTATATATATTGGAAATGTTTCCCAATAATCAAGAGAGAAAATAGAGCTTTGAAAGAACACTAAAGGTGGAAAATGGGAATTGGAAATGATAATGTAATAAAGAACTAATATAAAAAGGGCCCAGTGTTGTTTGATGCTTGATTGATAGAATTTCCATTTGGAAATAGGACCGTTGATTGTATGGATGTTTCTTTGATAGTTAAATAACCGACTATCAAAGTTTTATCTTTTTTTATATACCTCCGTTGTCAATATGGAGAGACCGGGATCAGATTTGATATCTGAAAACCACTCCGTATTGGCGTAAGCGTTATGAAGCAACTTATGCTAAAGAAAATTGAAGACGGAGTTATGCAAGGGCTATCCTGTTTACGGGATAGTGCCTTTGGTTTGTCCAGACCCAGGACAACTTGTATGGACAAGTGTCTGACAGAGTATTTCCAAAGGGGGTTACGTACGTTGATTCCTTCAAACGTACGAAGTTGGGGCATAGAAGGGAAGCTTCTTTAGCCTAACAATCTGAGTACTTTTGTGGGAATCAATTAGTGATTTTCGATGGATCTGACGATGTGGCATTCAAAGTGAATGATGGCCAGATGTTCTGGAAGATAATTCAAACCTCAAGCCTCATCAACCCGGAATTGGACAAGAATCGGGCAGGCAGCATGGCTATGTGGGTCGCACCCATTAGGATGTATAACCACCTATCTAGAGAAATTCCTTTTGCTTCTTAAATCTATCGATGTTGTCCCTTTTCGGGAGGCGGTTGCTGATCCCAACCGTCGGTGGTATACATTCGATACACTCAAGCGAAATGAGTGGTCGGTCATGTGTGGGCCGGGTTGCAAGACGTTCTTGTTGAACCCAGTGTATTCGTCTCTAGAGATACACTATCGGCAGGTGGTCCCATACCTTGTCATGTTGGAAATCCAATCTCCAATAAGCGCCCTGCGGTTTTCGATTTTATATTATGTATGGAGCATGAGATGCAAGCGTTCCGCTAGATTCTATTTATATTGATGTAGACATTATTATAATACCACCAGATTTTGATATCAAAATGTTTTTGGGTTATCGTAAGGTAAAAACCATCCATGTTTATGTGTGGATCGGTCTTACTTCTATTCCAATATTTCTTTCTTTCTATTTCTCATCCTCTAACTTCTTTCTAAAAATGATTCGTATTTCTGTGCAATTTGGGTTGGACGTGTGGTATGATTAGTCGACTCAAAGGGTACGGATGTTCGGGTCGTTTCACCCCCAGCATTTAATCCAGAAAAAGTTTTGCACCTGTTCATAGCGTCAAAATTCGATTTGGGTTCAGCCTAGCCGAATCGAAGCTCCTTCGCATTCCTTTCCAAAGCCATGCCTGTTGGAGCCTGAGCCACATTTCTAGAGTGGTCAATCAAGATGCGATGAGATGGAATGTCGTGAGATATTCCAGCCCCTTCAGGGGAGTTTCCCCCAGTCCAGGTCGTTTCGGTATCCATTCAGAGTCAGATCGTTCCAGCTATCGAACCGATCTTGGTTTGGGGGCACTGCCTCTGAGTGGTTTTCTGCCCTAGTAGTTGCACCACTGTGTCCTACCCAGCGATGCTTTCTGGCCTATTGGCCTTCCAAATCCTTCCATTCGAGATAGAAAAGTGTTCATCATTTCATCTTGCCTTTGGAGGAGTTCATCATGTCGTTCCATGCGAGATTGTAGTTCTTTAATGATCCTATCCATCCATTCTCGAGTCATGTAATTAAAAGGAGTGCCATCATCTTGAACACTAACATCTGTTTTCTTTCATTTAACCATTCCTAAATCCTTCGAGCAACCTATCTCCTTTAAGCTAGAAATGAAGTTTATGCCCCCTATCTAGCGCACCAAAATGTTGAATCAAAAATTAGTTCTTTTGAATACAATACCCAAATCTAATAACAATCTGTGAAGTATCGCAACATCAAATCACAAAAAAGAAGGAAAAGTAGAAGACATGCAAATTTATAATGATTCGATAATCAAGCCTACATCCATTCGATGTAGTCCATCTTTTATTATACCGCACGAATACAAATACAGTAGGTTTCATGTAAAAAAGTAGAGAAAAGAGAGTTGTTAATGGAGGCAACGAAGTCCTCGCGCATAGGTGCCAAAATCTATAAGAAGATCCTTTAAAGTGCCTAAATTCTATGTATTTATTAGTGGAGCCAAATCCAATTCCGCATAGCTACGTGGGGACAGTTTCAGAGTAGTGGAGATAGTGGTACATGCCACATTCAATGGTGGAGAAAGGGGGGCACATCATTTGACATACCCTTCCTAGTTCGCATGGCCGAATCGAGACTTGACATATAATCTGTGTGGCTCGAATAGGGACGTAGCCAATCTGAGATGGCCGAATTGAGATTGCTAAACCGAACTTTTCCAAACAAAAATACAAGTCTTTTAAGACTTCTATTGCTTTAACCAAGCATATCCAGGCTTGCCTCAATTCATGCTCAAGTCCTGAGCACTTCCATAGCCAAAAATCCAAAATGTGACTACCGCCGTATAAAAAAGATGAGCCAACAATGTCATGTCGATATAAAAACGGTAGAGAAATACTTTTGAGAACAACTTTAAATCTAGGTTCAATTTATCGAGAATAATAATTCTAGATGTTGGGGTGTATGGACTATCCTTCTTAACGATATCAAGTTCCACAGACGATGATAACTTAATAATTATGAAACTATTCGGTTTAAAATAAACTGCAAATTCAAAAATAGGACTTTGGCTGCATATTGTTTAAACTATCCTTGTGTTGATTGTTACCTTATGATATACGTAACAACCGTTACTGTTTACTAGAGTTCTCATCAATCACATCGTCAGGCATGAAAAGGATGGGTTCCTTACAAATGTTTCATGGTCCAAAAATTGTAAATTAGTGTTAATTTATTTTAAGGTTTCACATTTAGAGGATCAAATGTGTCTGCCCAAATATTTTCTATATATACCGATCGAGCAAATTAGGAGGCATATCTACATCAGTTACTATCCTAGGTAGTCTGAAAGGAGAGTGAATATCAGTAGTCATTGCTCAAGGTTCATTCATGTCCATCAAGATAGAAAGGAATCGTTAAAGTATTGATTATATAGTTTTATCTATGTATAGAGAGAGAGGAATATTATATAACCCTCCACTATGCAGAACCTATCTCTGCCCTCCAATTGAAGACACATGTAATGACCCGGAAAATCCGAACCAATTTAAAAAAAATTATTTTAAATAATTTGGTGGAAAAATGTGGCAAAAATTAAAATTTTCATTTTTAAATAATATTAAAGCCAGTGAAAATAGTCAATTTTCAAACGATCTCTGTTTTCAATGAAACTACTTTCGTTGGAACCGGAATGTCAAATAATTGCTAGGTTTCAATTTTTAGAATTTTTCGAATTAATATGTGAGCGTGGCGAAGGAAAATGTGTTCTGTCGGTTTCAGTCAAATTTAATCGGCTGAAAAATAGCCATTTTTCAAACAGTCTCAGAATTCGACGAAATTAATTAGGTTAGGACCGTATCGTCATAACGAAGCCAAATCTATTTTTTCTGGAATTTTCTGAGTCCGTATGTGGCCTCAGTGAATTTATTTATGTGGACAAATTGAATTAATAAAGAAAATAAATATTAAAATAAAGAAAACATGCCATAGACAACCGTTTGGGCTAACGGGGCCTATCCCATTGGATCTGGAATATGGGTTATTTGCTAGGGACATCTTCTTCTGGGCTGGAACCGAAACAGTTTAAGAGATATGGATTTTTCTGTAAAATTGCAGCAAAAATATTATAAAAATACATTGGAAAACCCTAACACTATTCACCGTATCTTCTTCCAGCCGCCAACCCACTCTTTCAACGGCCGACATCATCTGAACTTCCTCCACTTCGTTCTCCTTCATCACAGCAAATTAGAACCCACTCTTCATACCAAATCGAAGCCCTTTCCTCCCTCTTTAATCTAATACGAATTGATCGACCTCTTGTCGCCTGAAATCCGAGGACCGATCCCCCAAAGCCCGCCGTTTCGCACCGCCGCCGGGCCCACCAGGGTGCGCCGATCTCGCCGCCACCACCCCCCATCGAAGCGCCGTCCGTCCCCCTTCGACATCCAACAACTCGATCGGCTTCATACCCCCTGGATTGAGCGAAAGTTTGGATCAAAGTTTTGAACCCAATAGAAAATACGGCGGCCACAAACCTGAAGGAAGAAGAAAGGTGTTTTGCCTAATTAATTAATTTATTAATCAATATAAAATTGTATTATAGCTAAATTAATCATAACTGATTCGTTTCAACTCGGAATTCGATGATTTCAGCGACGTTGTGATCGTATTGTCAAGATCTACGACTCTGAACTGAAACGGGACCATTCTGGACTATTTGAAATTTTGACCAAATCACGAACGACGGTGAGATTTCTGAATTTTGAATAATTAAATAATTTATTTATATTTGTTATGTGAATCATTGTATGCTATTATTTCTGATCTGCGATGTAGTGATTGTTGTATGGTTATTAATATTCGTTGTGATATCATGATATAACCATGTTAGTTTAGATCTATTAATTCTGATGTAATCTCTATAAAGTGCTCATCTTTATCATTTTTATTTTTATTTTTATTGCTCTATAGAAATGAAAATTTGAATCTTTGATTGTTTTTCAAACAAAAATGAAATTATGAATCTTTATTTTGTTTAACAACTTAAAATGAGAAAAATTGAATCTTTATTCTGATTTACTAAATAAAGTTTGAATTTTTATTTTGTTTTACAAAATAAAAGAAAGTTATAATATTTTGAAATAAAATGAAGGAGTTGGATTTATGTTCTGATTTACAAAATAAAAGAAAAGTGAATCTTTATTTTGATTAACAAAATTTAAGTTGAATCTTTATTTTGTCTATGGTTTGTGAATAAAGAAAGTTCAAACCTTTATTTTTGATCCACAACAGAAAATGAAAAGTCGAATTTTTAGTTTGATTAACAAAATAAAGGAAAGGTAAATCTTTACCTTTGATGCACAAAATAAATGAAAGTTTGAATTTTTATTTTTATTTGCAAAATAAACAAAAAGATTGAATCTTTATTTTGTCTTATGATTTATAAAGTAAAGAAAGTTTAAATCTTTTAAATTTTAATTAAAAATAAATTAAGATTAGATATTTTATTTGATTTACAAATAAAGATTAAATATTTTATTTGATTTACAAATAAAGATTAAATATTTTATTTGATTTACAAATAAAATAAAGATGAGACCTTCTATTGTGATTCATCAAATTCATACACCAAATCACATATTGTGTTGTATATGTGGACATTGAAATTACGACATTGGGTAACTAGAAATGGTTAGACAAAAACCATTATTTTTGGTTATCATATTTGACACCAAATTGACATGTGAGTTAGATAGGAAAATATCCCCTATAAAGAAAAAATGTGCATTAAGGAAAGAAATAGAAAATTTACATTTTTCTAATGTAATAAAGATAATTAGAGGATTTACATTTTTCTATGTAAAAATAAAAGATTTACATTTTTCTATATAAAAATATAAGATTTACATTTTTCTATGTAAAAATAAAAGATTTACTTTTTTCTATGTAAAAATATAAGATTTACATTTTTCTATGTAAAAATAAAAGATTTACATTTTTCTATGTAAAAATATAAGATTTACATTTTTCTATGTGAAGATGAAAGATTTACATTTTTTAATTTAACAATGTAAGGTTTACATTTTTCAATGTAAAGGTAAAGAATTTAAAATTTTCATTGTAAAAGAAAAAGAGATAAAATATTTACATTTTATAGAAACATGAAAAATACATCTTTATGTTATAAAAATGAATTACATAAAAAGTACATCTTTATGTATTTAAAACGAATAGGATAAAAAGTACATTTTTATGTATTTAAAACGAATAGGATAAAAAGTACATTTTTATGTATTTAAAACAAATAGGATAAAAAGAACATTTTTATGTAATAAAAATATACATTGTTGAAACCGTCATTTTTGTCGCATTAGAGTTGGCGAACAAAAATATTATTTTTATTGAATATAGAAATATACAATGTTGAAACCGTCATTTTTGTCGCATTAGAATTGGCGAACAAAAATATTATTTTTATTGAATATAAAAATATACAATGTTGAAACCGTCATTTTTGTCGCATTAGAATTGGCGAACAAAAATATTATTTTTATTGAATATAAAAATATACAATGTTGAAACCGTCATTTTTGTCGCATTAGAATTGGCGAACAAAAATAATATTTTTATTGAATATAAAAATATACAATGTTGAAACCGTCATTTTTGTCGCATTAGAATTGGCGAACAAAAATATTATTTTTATTGAATATAAAAGTATACAATGTTGAAACTTTCATTTTTGTCGCATTAGAATTGGCGAACAAAAATATTATTTTTATTGAATATAAAAGTGTATAATGTTGAAACCGTCATTTTTGTCGCATTAGAATTGGGGAACAAAATTGTTGATTTAATAGAATAAAAAGAATGGATTTTAATAGTGGAAATCGCCAAACGATTTATATATATATAGTTATATATAAAAATGAATATAAAATTAAACGAAACGAGCGCGCAGTTCGCGTAACGACAATCGTAATTTTAAACGATTATACCGGAAGATCCGACCGTTGGATTTTCCCCAATCTGGAACCGTTAGGACTGCTTTGGGAAGAGATTTCCAACGATATAAATTTCATCAAAATCCGACGGTTAGATTTTAAGATATGCTTAAACCAAAATTTGGTATAAACGACGCCAGGGCCGCCCATTGACCCGAAGCGTCGTTTATTTATTTTGAGCTATTTTCAAATAAATAAAAATAGCGATAAATAGTTATAAATATATATGAAATGTTTTAAATGATAATTATGCGACAATTATTCGAAAAGACAGAGTTTAACTCATTTCAAATAATTGCACGGCGATTAAATCAAAGATGTAAGAAGACGATGGTTGAAGACCGGCGATCTTCACATCGAATGGACGACTACTGATGCCTTGGACTGACTTGCTCCCAGGACTGGGTTGAAGCAGTAATTGTCCGGACGTGTGTGTTGGTCGAGCGGATAAGAAAGCGCCTTTTTGGTGTCTCCTATTTCGTTCAGACCCAGACCGGATTTGTAAATGGAAGCGTGTCTGATGTTGGAATTCATTTCACGTAATTAAATCGACTTGTATTATAAATGTCTGTTTGGTGGTGGAGAATTTATTCTCTACTTAACACCCTGGTATATAATAATAGTTGTCGATCACATAGCGTGAATTGTCAAGGTGGCACGCCATGATGCAATGATCAAGGCTTTGTTGAAAAGCAGGCCTTGTGGTTGATGATCAAAGCATAGCCTGTTTAGGCATAGCTTTGTGTATAACGTGACTTCGCGAGCCTCACACCCCGGTATGAGTCAAAAACGGGATTAGGGCTACAGGGAGTGCACACGTTTCTTTCTAGCTAGGGGTAGTGCCGGTGCTTTAACACGGCCCGACATTTTACTTATGTGGATTATGGATTGAGGTACCTCGGTTTTTTATAGGCTGGAAGTGGTCATACTATAGGTTCAAAGGAACCGGGAAACGTGTGTTCAGACATAATTAATCCACTACCATTAGGTGGGGACCGACCCTGAAGATCCAAGGGTTCACTGCGGAGAATCCTGAGGCATTTGCTAGAGTGTTTCATATCGGAAGAGGACGATCCCTAGCCTCGATTTCATGACAGAAAACCAATTCTCAATACGATGACATTTCGGTTTTGATTCTAAACTTATATACGGCGACATAGTAGGATGGGGTACTATGTCGTCTAGGATTGATATATTTATATTAAAGTATTTTAATACTGCTTAGACACTAATAATAATATTAAAATATTACTTTACACGTATTAAGCATGTTTGATCATCATAAGGGAAAACTCTATCCTCTTGTGTGCGTTGCATTGTGTGATAGGACTTAAGTCTTATGATGATTTCATTTTTCAAATATCATTTCGTTGTTTTATATAAACTTTATAAAATTATGCACTGGCAATCCAATGGAGTAAACCCGTTCTGCGTTAGCGGCGTGGTCCTATGATTCGCCATATTGATAGTTAGTATAGGAAGATTTCTCATACCAGTCCCATGACTGAATCGATGTTTGTTTCACTTTGCAAACTCGGGTGCCCTCTCTTTACACGGGCAACCAAGTGATAGGTTCTTAGGGAGACGTTTGATGGATTAAAGACTACTTGGAAGGAGAAGACAAAGACTCTCTTTTATTTCTATCTTCTGCTTTAGAGACTTTATTCTATCTTGGATTTTGATGTATGTTTTGGAGTTGGAACTTATTTCCTTTGATTCAGACTTTTATTTTGCTAAGTTGTATCCTATAAACTGCGTACTCTGTGGTTCTGTTGATGTGATGTTTATGACTTATATCTTTCCGCTGCAATAATTATGTGTTATGATATTATCTGAGATCTGTTGTTGTTATAAATATGTTGTATTCCAAATGATTATCCTTACTTTCGGTCACCGAAAGTTTGGGGTCATCACAGTTGGTATCAGAGCCTAAGGTTAACCTTAGCTTCGGAATACAACATATTTAGAACAATTCGTCTAGATAGAATCCACATTATTCTAAGGCGAGTAGCTCATTAGAGATAGGACTAGTAATGTCCTAGAATGAGCACAGCAGAATAGCACATATTTATCAGTCATTACATCATCATATTTTCGTCTTGTCCTTATCTTATCTTTTCTTGAAAATTCTCATTTTTGTTGGTCTGACTCTTTCCTTGATGGTACAGACTGATTTAAATGGATACTAGAGGAAGAACAGCTCGGGGCGGAGCCCGAGGTGGAGCTCGAGGCGGGCCAGAGGAGGAGGAGCCCGAGTGGGAGGTGGAGGGAAAGCTAGAGACGAGACCCCCATCACTCAGGAACAGCGTACTTCAGAGGTCGTAGCACAACCACCTCCACCCCCACAGCCCTTCGATTTGGAGAGAATGTCAAAGAAATTCAAAAACCTAGGAGGTGTACCTTTCACGGGGCGAGAGTCTGCGATTCAGGCAGAAGCATGGCTTAAAGATTGTGAAAAGATCCTAGAGGGCTTAGAACTGGAAGATCAGCGAAAGCGTTATCTGGCAGTATGGCAATTAAAAGAGGAAGCCGGGCATTGGTGGGATACGATCAAGATCTACAATGACGTGGCCAATATGTCTTAGGAAAATTTAAGGAACTTTTCAATGAGAAGTATATACCCCCACAAGCTAGAGAGCGCCTGCGCGAGCAGTTCGTTAACCTACAGCAAGAGAATATGACCGTTTCTGAGTATGTGAGGAAGTCTGATGAGCTTTCACGATATGCTCCTGGGTTGATTCAAGATCTGGTAGAGAAAAATAATTTTTTTATCAAATCAAAGAAATATTTGAACCGAGTCACTGCTCGTATCAAACTTCCATTCAATGAAGTAGTTGAGATGGCATGCCGCTACGAGGAAAATGACGAGTCCGGACCGTAGGATAGAGTGAAAAGCCAAGGCAACAACCAGAAGGAACATGCTAACAAGAAACCGGAGGCGAGCAATTCTTCTACCACTAAGCCCAAGGGAAGAAGAGGGACAGGAGCAAGGTGACATGCTATAACTGCGGCAAGATTGGACATTTTGATTACGAGTGTAGAGCACCTAAAAAGGTCAAGAGAAATGATTCAGGCCCTACTCAGAACCGTGGTCAGAGTTCCCAGAATCGTGGCCAGAATTCTCAGAATCGTGGTCAGAACCCCAGGAACACCCAGGATTGCTATAACTGCCATAACCCGGGGCACTTTGCCAGAAACTGTCCCTTGTTGAAGAAAACTGAAGTGGCACATGTTTATGAGGGAGCAGATGCACCAGCTATGACTGAGGGGCCAGGTAAACCCGATGTCTTAGGAGGTACTCTTAATATTAAAAACATTCCTATTACTGTTTTATTTGATACTGGTGCTGCACGAAGCTTTATTTCAAATGATGCCATTCAAAAGTTGAAACTGAAACCAAGAAAACTTAAAGAGTTGATTAGAGCCAATAGTCCGATAGGAGGTTCTCTTATACTCGATAAATATTATAGAGTGCCGATCTCCTACTCTTGCTACCAATTCCCTATAAATCTAATTGTTATGAATTTCTCTGGGTATGATGTAATCCTTGGGATTGATTGGTTATCGAGGCATAGGGCTGAAGTCAAGTGTGCCGAGAGGATTGTCAAAGTTAAAACTAAACTCGGTAATGTATGTATCCCCTGCCATGGCTCAGCCACCGACAGAAAGGCATTCTGGTCTTCTCTAGAAGTTGCCCCTACTTCTATTGAGGATATCCCTATCGTCAAAGATTACGCTGATGTATTTGAAGAAGTTGAGGGTTTACCCCCGCATAGAGAAATCAGCTTCAGAATTGATCTAGCTCCGAATACGAGGCCTGTCGTACATCCCATTCGGAGAATGTCGCCAAAAGAAAAAGATGAGCTGAGAAATCAAACCAAGCAACTTTTGTGGAAGGGTCTGATCAGGCCCAGCTTCTCAGAATGGGGTGCAGCAGTGGTGCTCGTCCCAAAATCTGACGGTACTCTCAGGCTATGTGTAGACTACCGCGATCTCAACAAACAAACACTGAAAAATAAATACCCGCTGCCATGTATTGATGACTTACTTGACCGCTTGCATGGAGCACGAGTATTCTCTAGGATGGACCTAGCTACAGGCTTCCATCAACTTCGCATTGCAGAGGAGTGTGTGCCTTTTACTGCTTTCAGAGGACCGGATATCTTTTTTGAATGGCTAGTAATGCCCTTCGGTCTATGTAATGCTCCAACATATTTTGTTGATCTGATGAATAGGGTGTTCAGAGATGTTTTAAATAAATTTGTGCTCATGTTCATCGATGACATCCTCATCTTTTCTAAATCCACTGCTGAGCATGAACAACATCTGAGAGAAGTCTTGGAGATTTTGCGTAGAAATGTGTTGAAAGCAAAATTTTCTAAATGCATATTCTGGCAAGAAGAGGTGAAATTCCTCGGCCATGTTGTATCAAAGGAAGGCATCTCCGTAGATCCAGGAAAGATGTCAGCCATCCAAGAGTGGAAGCAGCCTAGAACTCCCACAGAGGTCAGAAGTTTCTGAGGACTGGCTGGCTATTATCGGAAATTTGTCAAAGATTTTTTGAAGGTAGCTTGTCCATTGACAAACCTGAACAAGAAACATACAAAATTTAATTGGACACCGGAATGCGAGACAACTTTCCAAGAGCTAAAGAAGAGGTTGACCAATGCTCTTATGTTGACCATCATAGATGGCAATCAGGATTTGAAGGTCTGGACCGACGCTTCTAAGCAAGGTTGTTTCTTCTATAAATTAATATGTCAGAGATAACATTTTCTTTTAATGTCAAATCTCATTTTAACATGTTATCCCTTATTTATTTAAGGTATTGGTGCGGTGCTGATGCAAAGAGGCAGAGTAGTCGCATATGCTAGCCGCCAGCTGAAACCGCATGAGAAGAATTACGCCACGCATGATCTTGAGCTAATGGCTATTGTGTTTGCTCTTAAAATATGGAGGCATTATCTCTTGGGTGAGAAGTTCGAAATTTATATGGATCACAAATCCTTGAAACACCTTTTTACCCAAAGAGATTTGAATATGAGGCAGCAACGCTGGGTTGAATTTCTTGCATCATATGACCTGGATATCCTATATACTCCGGGAAAAGCCAACGTTGTAGCCGATGCGCTCAGTAGAAAGAATGCAGAATGCAACATTCTCATTATTGCCAGTCTCATTATCACTCCTACTTTGATTGATAAAATTTCTGCTCTTCAGAAGAATGATAAGTTTATTCAGAAGCTTTGTGAGCGAGTTCGTAAAGGCGAGGCCTTAAGTTTCTAGATTGACAATAATGGGACCCTTAGATTGCAAGGGCGAATTTGTGTGCCAGACATTGCTGAGCTAAAAAGAGAAGTTATGGATGAGTGCCACAAATCTAAAATCAACGTCCATCCAGGTGTAAACAAGATGTACCATGATCTTAAGCGCACCTTCTGGTGGAAAACGATGAAGAGAGATATTTCTATTTACGTTGCTAGATGTCCCACGTGTCAGCAAGTTAAAAGTGATCAACAAAAGCTGGCCGGTTTGTTGCAACCACTGGGAGTTCCAGGTTGGAAGTCGGAGGAAATTTCTATGGACTTTATAGATGGCTTGCCCCGAAGCAGAAAAGGGAATGATAGCATATGGGTGATTGTGGATCGCTTAACAAAGTCTGCCCATTTCATCCATGTTCGGTCCAATAGAACAGCTCGTAGTTTGGCACAACTTTATCTTAAAGAGATAGTCAGACTACATGGGGTTCCCAAAAGCATTGTCAGTGATCGGGATCCATTATTTACCAGCAAATTCTGGGAAGCTTTTCAAGAAGAGCTTGGGACCAAGTTGAATCTGAGCTCTGCCTATCACCCTCAGACAGATGGCCAGACTAAGAGGGTGAATTGTGTTTTGGAAGACTTGTTGCGAGCTTGCATTCTTGATTATGGCGGTTCATGGGAGGACCACTTGCACCTGGTGGAATTCTCCTATAATAATAGCTACTAAGAAAGCTTGAAGATGTCACCGTTTGAATTACTATATAGCAGACCATGCAGATCTCCTGCATGTTGGGTGGAGATAAGCAATCGACTAGTCTTAGGCCCCAACATGGTTCGAGAAGCATCAGATAAGGTTGACTTGATTAAGAAACTCTTGTTGACTGCTCAGAGCCGACAGAAGATCTATGCAGACCAGCGAAGAAGAAATATAGAATTCTCTGTGGGTGATCGAGTATACTTGAAGGTTTCTCCTTTGAAAGGCGTGATTCGTTTTGGGAAGACGGGAAAGTTGGCACCGAGATTCATTGGTCCATTCCCTATCCTAGAAAGGATTGGTACGCTCGCTTATAGAGTGCAGCTGCGTGACTGGTTGCCAGAGGTGCATGATGTATTTCATGTGTCTCAACTCCACAAGCATATGCATGATCCAGATCTGATTGAGGATGAATTATACCAACAGGTCCTAGATATTGCTCCAAATCTAACAGTGAGAAAAGACCCAATAAAGATCATTGGAAAAGAAACCAAAATTTTGAGGAACAAGAGGATCAACCTAGTCAAAGTTCAATGGAGTGGGGATCCTAGAGACTATACTTGGGAGTCAGTGGAAAGCATCAAAATGGCTTACCCTAAGTGCAGAGTGGATATCGCCGAGTAACTCTAGTATTAAGGTACATTTATTACATTTTCCGTCTTGTTTCCTACTTTACTTTATTTCCTTTTCGAGGATGAAAAACTCTTAAGTGGGGGAGATTGTAAAGACCCGGAAAATCCGAACCAATTTAAAAAAAATTATTTTAAATAATTTGGTGGAAAAATGTGGCAAAAATTAAAATTTTCATTTTTAAATAATATTAAAGCCAGTGAAAATAGTCAATTTTGAAACGATCTTTGTTTTCAACGAAACCACTTTCGTTGGAACCGGAATGTCAAATTATTGCTAGGTTTCAATTTTTAGAATTTTTCGAATTAATATGTGAACATGGCGAAGGAAAATGTGTGTTGTCGGTTTCAATCAAATTGAATCGGCTGAAAAATAGCCATTTTTCAAACAGTCTCAGAATTCGATGAAATTAATTTTGTTAGGACCGTATCGTCATAATGAAGCCAAATATATTTTTTCTGGATTTTTCTGAGTCCGTATGTGGCCTCAGTGAATTTATTTATGCGCACAAATTAAATTAATAAAGAAATTAAATATTAAAATAAATAAAATAGGCCACAGACAACCGTTTGGGCTGACGGGGCCTATCCTATTGGATCCGGAATATGGGTTATTTGCTAGGGACACCTTCTTCTGGGCTGGAACCAAAACAGTTTAAGAGATATGGATTTTTCTGCAAAATTGCACCAAAAAATATTATAAAAATACATTGGAAAACCCTAACACTATTCACCGTATCTTCTTCCAGCCGCCAACCCACTCTTTCAGTGGCCAACATCATCCGAACTTCCTCCACTTCGTTCTCCTTCATCACAGCAAATTAGAACCCACTCTTCGTACCAAATCGAAGCCCTTTCCTCCCTCTTTCATCTCATACGAATTGATCGACCTCTCATCGCCTGAAATCCGAGGACCGATCCCCCAAAGCCCGTCGTTTCGCACCGCCGCTGGGCCCACCAGGGTGCGCCGAGCTCGCCGCCACCCCCCCCCCCCCATCGAAGCGTCGTCCGTCCCCCTTCGACATCCAACAACCCGATCGGCTTTATACCCCCTGGATTGAGTGAAAGTTTGGATCAAAGTTTTGAACCCAATAGAAAATACGGAGGCCACAAACCTGAAGGAAGAAGAAAGGTGTTTTTCCTAATTAATTAATTTATTAAGTAATATAAAATTGTTTTATAACTAAATTAATCATAACTGATTCGTTTCAACTCGGAATTCGATGATTTTAGCGACGTTGTGATCGTATTGTCAAGATCTACGACTCTGAACTGAAACGGGACCATTCTGGACTGTTTGAAATTTTGACCAAATCACGAACGATGGTGAGATTTCTGAATTTTGAATAATTAAATAATTTAATTATATTTGTTATGTGAATCATTGTATGTTATTATTTCTGATCTGCGATGTTGTGATTGTAGTATGGTTATTAATATTCGTTGTGATATCATGATATAGCCATGTTAATTTAGATCTATTAATTCTGATGTAATCTCTATAAAGTGCTCATCTTTATCATTTTTTTATTCCTCTATAGAAATGAAAAATTGAATCTTTTATTGTTTTACAAACAAAAATGAAATTTTGAATCTTTATTTTGTTTAACAACTTAAAATGAGAAAAATTAAAACTTTATTCTGATTTACTAAATAAAGTTTGAATTTTTATTTTGTTTTACAAAATAAAAGAAAGTTAGAATATTTTGAAATAAAATGAAGGAGTTGGATTTATGTTCTGATTTACAAAATAAATGAAAAGTGAATCTTTATTTTGATTAACAAAATTTAAGTTGAATCTTTATTTTGTCTATGGTTTGTGAATAAAGAAAGTTCAAACCTTTATTTTTGATCCACGACAGAAAATGAAAAGTTGAATTTTTAGTTTGATTAACAAAATAAAGGAAAGGTAAATCTTTACCTTTGATGCACAAAATAAATGAAAGTTTGAATTTTTATTTTGATTTGCAAAATAAACAAAAAGATTGAATCTTTATTTTGTCTTATGATTTATAAAGTAAAGAAAGTTTAAATCTTTTAAATTTTAATTAAAAGATAAACTAAGATTAGATATTTTATTTGATTTACAAATAAAGATTAAATATTTTATTTGATTTACAAATAAAGATTAAAGATTAAATATTTTATTTGATTTACAAATAAAATAAAGATGAGACCTACTATTGTGATTCATCAAATTTATACACCAAATCACATATTGTGTTGTATGTGTGGACATTGAAATTACGACGTTAGGTAAATAGAAATGGTTAGACAAAAACCATTATTTTTTGTTATCATATTTGACACCAAATTGACATGTGAGTTAGATAGGAAAATATCCCCTATAAAGAAAAAATGTGCATTAAGGAAAGAAATAGAAAATTTACATTTTTCTAATGTAATAAAGATAATTAGAGGATTTACATTTTTCTATGTAAAAAATAAAAGATTTACATTTTTCTATATAAAAATATAAGATTTACATTTTTCTATGTAAAAATAAAAGATTTACTTTTTTCTATGTAAAAATATAAGATTTACATTTTTCTATGTAAAAATAAAAGATTTACATTTTTCTATGTAAAAATATAAGATTTACATTTTTCTTGTGAAGATGAAAGATTTACATTTTTCTATGTAACAATGAAATGTTTACAATTTTCAATGTAAAGGTAAAGAATTTACATTTTTCATTGTAAAAGAAAAAGAGATAAAATATTTACATTTTATAGAAACATGAAAAATACATCTTTATGTTATAAAAATGAATTACATAAAAAGTACATCTTTATGTATTTAAAACGAATAGGATAAAAAGTACATTTTTATGTATTTAAAACGAATAGGATAAAAAGTACATTTTTATGTATTTAAAATGAATAGGATAAAAAGAACATTTTTATGTAATAAAAATATACATTGTTGAAACCATTATGTTTGTCGCATTAGAATTGGCGAACAAAAATATTATTTTTATTGAATATAAAAATATACAATGTTGAAACCATCATTTTTGTCGCATTAGAATTGGCGAACAAAAATATTATTTTTATTGAATATTAAAATATACAATGTTGAAACCGTCATTTTTGTCGCATTAGAATTGGCGGACAAAAATATTATTTTTATTGAATATAAAAATATACAATGTTGAAACCGTCATTTTTGTCGCATTAGAATTGGCGAAAAGAAATTATTTTTATTGAATACAAAAATATACAATGTTGAAACCGTCATTTTTGTCTCATTAGAATTGGCGGACAAAAATATTATTTTTATTGAATATAAAAATATACAATGTTGAAACCGTCATTTTTGTCGCATTAGAATTGGCGAACAAAAATATTATTTTTATTGAATATAAAAATATACAATGTTGAAACCGCCATTTTTGTCGCATTAGAATTGGCGAAAAAAATATTATTTTTATTGAATATAAAAATATACAATGTTGAAACTGTCATTTTTATCGCATTAGAATTGGCGAACAAAAATATTATTTTTATTGAATATAAAAGTATACAATGTTGAAACTGTCATTTTTGTCGCATTAGAATTGGTGAACAAAAATATTATTTTTATTGAATATAAAAGTGTATAATGTTGAAACTGTCATTTTTGTCGCATTAGAATTGGGGAACAAAAATGTTGTTTTTATAGAATAAAAAGAATGGATTTAATAGTGGAGATCGCCAAACGATTTATATATATATATAGTTATATATAAAAATGAATATAAAATTAAACAAAACGAGTGCGGCAGTTCGCGTGTCGACAATCGTAATTTTAAACGATTATACCGGAAGATCCAACTGTTGGATTTTCCCAAAACTGGAACCGTTAGGACCGCTTTGGGAAGAGCTTTCCAACGATATAAATTTCATTAAAATCCGACGGTTAGATTTTAAGATATGTGTAAACCAAAATTTGGTAAAAACAGCGCCAGGGCCGCCCATTGACCCGAAGCGTCGTTTATTTATTTTGAGCTATTTTCAAATAAATAAAAATAGCGATAAATAGTTATAAATATATATATGAAATCTTTTAAATGGTAAATATGCGACAATTATTTGAAAAGACCGAGTTTAACTCATTTCAAATAATTGCACGGCGATCAATTCAAAGATGTAAGAAGACGATGGTTGAAGACCGACGATCTTCACATCGAATGGATGACGACGACTGATGCCTTGGACTGACTTGCTCGCAGGACGAGGTTGAAGCAGTAGTTGTCCGGATGTGTGTGTTGGTCGTGCGGATAAGCGAGCGCCTTTTTGGTGTCTCCTGTTTCGTTCAGACCCAGAACAGACTTGTAAATGGAAGTGTGTCCGACGTTGGAATTCATTTCATGTAATTAAATCGACTTGTATTAATATATGTATGTTTGGTGGTGGAGAATTTATTCTCTACTTAACAGCCTGGTATATAGTAGTAGTTGTCGATCACATAGCGTGAATTGTCAAGGTGGCACGCCAAGATGTAATGATCAAGGCTTTGTTGAAAAGCAGCCTTGTGGTTGACGATCAAAGCATAGCCTGTTTAGGCATAGCTTTGTGTATAACGTGACTTCGCGAGCCTCACACCCCGGTATGAGTCAAAAACGGGATTAGGACTGCAGGGAGTGCACACGTTTCTTTCTAGCTAGGGGTAGTGCCGGTGCTTTAACACGGCCCGGCATTTCACTTATATGGATTATCGATTGAGGTACCTCAGGTTTTTATAGGCCGGAAGTGGTCATACTATAGGTTCAAAGGAACCGGGAAACGTGTGTTCAGGCATAATTAATCCACTACCTTAGGTGGGCACCGGCCCTGAAGATCCAAGGGTTCACTGCGGGGATTCCTGAGGCATTTGCTAGAGTGTTTCGAATCGGAAGAGGACGATCCCTAGCCTCAATTTCATGACAGAAAACCAATTCCCAATACGACGACATTTCGGTTTTGATTGTAAACTTATATACGCGACATAGTAGGATGGGGTACTATGTCGTCTAGGATTGATATATTTATATTGAAGTATTTTAATACTGCTTAGACACTAATAATAATATTAAAATATTACTTTACACGTATTAAGCATGTTTGATCATCATAAGGGAAAACTCTATCCTCCTGTGTGCGTTGCATTGTATGATAGGACTTGAGTCTTATGATGATTTCATTTTTCAAAAATCATTTCATTGTTTTATATAAACTTTATAAAATTATGCACTGGCAATCCAATGGAGTAAACCTGTTCCGCGTAAGCGACGTGGTCCTGTGATTCGCCATATTGATAGTTAGTATAGGAACATTTCTCATACCAGTCCCATGACTGACTCGATGTTTGTTTCACTTTGCACACTCGGGTGCCCTCTCTTTACACGGGAAGCCAAGTGATAGGTTCTTAGGGAGACATTTGCTGGATTAAAGGCTACTTGGAAGGAGAAGACGAAGACTCTCTTTTATTTTTATCTTCTGCTTTAGAGACTTTATTCTATCTTGGATTTTGATGTATGTTTTGGAGTTGGAACTTATTTCCTTTGATTCAGACTTTTATTTTGCTAAGTTGTAACCTGGAAACTGCGTACTCTGTGGTTCTGTTGATGTGATGTTTATGACTTATATCTTTCCGCTGCAATAATTATGTGTTATGATATTATCTGAGATCTGTTGTTGTTATAAATATGTTGTATTCCAAATGATTATCCTTACTTTCGGCCACCGGAAGTTTTGGGTCATCACAACACAAGTTTATTATTTAAATAAAATGTGGGCGGAGAGAGGGATAATGGAGGGAGATAGAAAGAGGAATGAATGGTGGAAATTAGGGGCATTTAGGAGTGTTATACTATTTAGGATGCAATAGAACGCTCCTTATATATAATATATTTGTATTTATGTATAAATTGACTATACATATAGGGTTAATATTAGTTCCAAAATCAATCTACGGTTAAAATTGATCATACGATTTTATACATCTACCTTTGTAGCCATAATATTGTTTGACAGTAGTCAATTTTTTAATGATTATTATTATTTATATCAATATACTATTTGAATAAATCATATAAAATTGAATGTGAGCCACATATTTTTATATAAATAAGATGTGGGTGGGGGAGAGAGAGAGAGTTAGTGGAAGAGAAAGAAAGGAGAACGAATGGTGAAAATCAAAGGGCATTTAGGGTACTATACTTTTTGGCGTATATACACACACACATACATACATTTACATATAATTTGATTATACATATATGATTAATATTTAATTATAATATCATTTCATGCTTAAAATTGAACACATGATCTTATACGTCTACCTTTGTAGTGATAGCAATGTTTGGCAGTAATCAAATAATTTTTATGATTACTATTATTTATATCAATATGCTATTTAAATCATTCATATAAAATTGAATAGTTTCTAAAAATTATTCCCAAAATTTTATAAAATTATCAATAATAAGATAAGGTATTAGCTAGAAAATAAAAAAGATTTCTACTATTTTTAAAAATTATGGAAATAATGGACCATAAACTAACAAATTAATAAAATAGAATTCTACCAAGATTTTTTTTTTGAATTTCACGATATCATATATCTCCTATAGAAAATTTAAAATTTTAAAAAATAATTAAAAATTATTTTAGTAATATTTTATGTAGTTTGAATGAAGATTCAACCAACATACATATATATTAGAATAATAGAACTAATAACAAATTTTTTGGAGCACTACATGTTATATAGATTTCATTTGAAAAAATTGTAATTAACAAGTATATATATTTAGATATTATATGTATAAAATTATTTTTCTAGTATGTATGTATATTGATTCATACATTATTCATGTTTGAAAAAATTATTTATACATATTACTCTAATATTTATTAAAATAATATGTATATGTTGTTTATGTTATATATATTATTTACTTATGTACACACACATATATATATACATATATATATATATATATATATTCAAATAATGTCATTTACATAAAATTATTAAACAAAATTAACATATTGTGTGTGTGTGTAGTTTTTACAAACAAAATGAAGTATTATTTGTGTAATGACCCGGATCTTTTGGTGGTTGAGTAATTTATTTATTTAATTATTTAGAAGATTTATTTGGAGATTTAAATGACAAATATTCAATAATTTGAATATTTAATTAATATAAATAGTGAAATAATAAATTAAAATTCTGAAATAATCGGAATTGGGTTGAATTCGCAATATTATGCGAATTGGATAACATAAGGAATTTAATTGAGCTTAGATTAAATTTATTATTAAATGAAGTTTGAACGTATAATTTATAATATAATTTAAATCGAGCTCGTAATGTCGGGTAGTTCGTAATATTGCGTTTTGAACTTCAATTGAATATACAGGATTCGTTATAAGTCAGATTTTTTTGAAACAAGAAAATTTTGAGTCTATTAACCTGTATCTTTCTAATGGAAGTGAAAAAAATCAAGATTTCGTCTTATAGATTATAAGTTATGTCCAAATCAAATTTTCAGGAAGTCGTTGTGGAGTCGTGTATAAGCCATAACGGTTTATTTAATATAATTGAATATTGGTTTCAAATTTGGATAAGATTTTTGAGATGTATTTATAATTTAATTTATAGAATTTTTCTGTAATTTTTATTTTGAAAAATAAGCAACTTTTATTTGAAATGTTTTACACCCTATATCTATGTTTTGTGATATCACGATATAAGTTAACTTGTATATATTATTATGTTTTTGGGATCAGGGCATATCCCTTGATACGATAGTATTTTTATTTTTTTCTATACAAGTTCGTAAGTGAATGAAATTCTGTGTAGCAGGGTACGCTAATTTTTAAATACTAAATTAAATCATATTGAAGCTTCTGTTAAAAGCCAAATCATTCCTTCTAGCTGAAGCCACCGTGAAGCTTCTCTTAGAAGCCGACTTTTCTACTTATAAAAATGTTCCCCTTAAAATCTCTAGATCCCAATTCATTGACCATCATGTTCCTCTGTTTTCTTTCAGAAATTAAAACCAAAAATTTCACGACTTCAACAATCAATCAAAAATTGATTTCTCAACGGAAAAATTCAAGCTTTGACTCATTTAGGTTGCTATCACGAGAGCTTCAATTTGATCCTCGTTTTGAATGGTGTGGTTCTATTTACTGGAACTCGAACTCACCGCAGCAGCCCTGGGGCTCGAGATTTAGGGAAAATGGTGAAGTCATGTGTGGATTCGACTGTGCAATTGGATTAACTGATTGATTTGGTGCTTGTGTAGAAGTTTTCATGAGTTACGGTCAAATTTTATGTTGATATTTTCTTGTTGCTGAGAAGCTTGATGTTGGGACTTTCTTCATGGTGCTGAAATTGTTTTCAAGGTAACGGTGATGAAGGGTTTCCGATGAGGTGAAGGATCGCGTTGATGTCAAGCAGGATAGGTCAAAGTAAAGTTCATTTCTGAAGTTGGCAAGGATAGTTCGAACTAGAGCATTGGGTTTCTGAGGCGTGATTTAAATTGGGGAATATTTCTGATACTAAGAGTCGCAACTGACACTATATTGGTGACGATGAGGAGGGGGATCGGTTGATGAGTGCGTTGTGGTTGTTTGGGGGTAGAATCCATCTATAAAAGAAGAGGAGGATATTGGGAACTTATACTATTTAAATTAAAATAGTATACTTGGAGAAGTAACATGCCATGTCATTTTTTAGGGGTGGAATGTTGTTGGTTTGAGAGCAGTTTAGGTGAAGTTCATTGGTTTTTCATGAAGGAAGAAAGGGGATTGTATTCACGAAGGGAAGTTCAATGGTGGCCTCGGTTTATGAGATAGTGGAGTGTGATGTTGACGGTGGAAGTTGGGGTACACTATGAAGAAAACATGGCCACGGACCTGTAGCTTGTGGTTCGAATACTGTATTGGAACAAAAAGGAAGATGAGTGGTTAAGGAGGAATGGATACATAAACATCTTCAAATTGTATTGCAAATGTGGTATCGTGTTTTAGAAGAGGTATTAGCTTATGAAGGATGCATAAGGGAATAAATCGATCAGCCTTAGAAGTTTGACCAAAATAATTAATTTTTAATTTAAATTTTTAATTAAACTAGTGATGGTTATATCATTGAAATTGTTATACATAATATCTCATGCGTATGTTAACATAATCGAACACGACCGGACCTATTGGAATCGTAACGATGAAATCTACATTGTGGAACTAGTGTGGCTAAGAAAGGATCTACAGAGATTTCGTGGTAAAGTCAAACGCTTGTTTGATTATAAACGAAATAAAAGCAGAATCATCAACTATGAACCAATATGAGTAAACTCGCTAACTCAGGCTCATTTATATTTTTATATAAATGTGTTTTAAATTTATATATCGTAATTTTATATTGTGTGATGGCTTTTTGAATGAATGGTTGATAAATTGGTTGAAATGATTGATTAGTTATATATATTTAATCGTTGGTTCACTATTGATTCTATTTCCCATGATATCATATATTGAAGTGAAACTGATGTTATACATGTTGATGTACATCTATGGATGTAGGGAAACTGGTTGGAGGGATCCAAATGGATTCCTCAACAATTTTTATTTACTGCTTTTTTTAATTTATAATGATATATGATGTGACATATGATTGGTAATTGATTATGTTGTGTTTGAATTTCCCTAGCCCTAAAATTTTGGTATTTAAATACCGTAAAATATTTTCGAATATGGGAAAGGAAATTTTAAATTTAAAAAGGGAATTTATTTGGGAAAATAGGAATTTAATTTCAAATGGTCTTGAATAATAAGAACTTGTTTTTATGGATAAAACAAGAAGTGATTATAAACGACGCTTATAAATTTAGTAAAATATTTATCCTGGATTAAATTGAAATATAAATTCAATGTTTGGATTTATATGGGAAAATGGAAATGAATTTGAAACCAATATTTGTGATTCGAATTGGGGCTTAGATATTATTAAGGGGATATGAATTCAAGTGGGAATTTGAAATGGGTAATCGTGTTTGAAAAGGAACGATGGAATTTATTCCAAAGTTGGGAATAAAAAATAAATTGAGATAAATCAAAATGATTTGTATTTAGAATTCGACTATGTCGAATCTTATTAAATCGATTTATTTCAGAAAAGATATTTAAACTCTGTCTAGTGTAAATCTATAAATTAGATGAAATATGTTAAGAAACCAATATTTTAATATTTATAACTATGTAAATAGGATAATATGTTTTGGAATAACATTATTTCAAATTAAAATTCTAAACGAGAAGGGAATTGTAGAAATCAAATAGTATTAATTTTGGAAATTATGGAATGTATAACTTGTAAATATATTTAAAAAGGCCAAAATTGAATCGTTACATATAAACATAAAGGGATTATCAGCAGTTGTATAAATGAAATTATAAATATGATGGAGAGTCATAAAGTAACTAGATTGGTATCTAAGTTGATATATTCAAATAAAAATCGAGTTGACTTGATAAACGAGTCTAGATTCCTATTAGGGAATGATATTCATATTTGAAAGTGAATAATGAATGGAAGTAATAATAAGGATAACCTGAAATAATAGATTTATTCTGAAGTTCAGAATATTAATCGGATATAGATTATTCGAAAGAGAGTTATTAAAATTTGATTATATCAAATTATGGAAATTACTTTTTACTTTATGTTTTAATAAATATTTTA
Organism: Allium sativum; assembly: GCA_030737875.1. Lineage (NCBI taxonomy): Eukaryota > Viridiplantae > Streptophyta > Magnoliopsida > Asparagales > Amaryllidaceae > Allium > Allium sativum. The sequence continues at coordinate 357,451,004 of CM060922.1, read as the reverse complement.
TTAATTAGTTATTTATTTATTTAAAATAATGAATCAGAGTTATATTTTAAAATTAAATATTCCGAAAGCAAGGTTTATAACGCTATCATTATAATCAATATATTCCGTAAAAGAAATGGATTCTAAAATTGTTTATTAAGATTTAAGTTGTGAGCCTTGTCTATTTCAAAGTCAAGAATGTTGTTCAGTTAAGGTTTGAGAGGTAATTTGTGATGGCCTGCAAATCTGTACTATCTGAGTTGACTAAATACAACACACGTCCAACCCAAATTAAAAAAAAGGAATCATTATGAAAATAAAGAAGAAAAAGGTAGAAGAAGAATTAAAAAAACAACACAGAATCTCACATCGCAACGGGAAAAAATGTAATATATCATGATGTCCACGTAAAATGCACATTTATATTGACATATTTAGTCTTGTTTAGTGCTAATAAATGTCATATGTGGGTATTTTATCATATTTAAACGGTAATTCAATTGATTTCAAAACATCATGCATTCATCATCATATAGGGGGAAAATGGTCATTTTTGTGTTTATTTTGAGTATTTTTACTTGGACATTTTTCATTGTTTTTGTATAGATTTGATGCATGCAGAAGAGGACTTCATAAGGATATACATGCATACGAAGGAAAAAAGAGGAAATCAATCCCTTGCCAATAAAAAGTAAATCAATGCCTTGCCACAAAAAAGGGAAATCAATCAATGGAGAAGTAATCAATTCAAATAGAAGATTAGTGGAGGACCCTACCCACTCTCCCTCCTTCTTTAGTGGAGAAAAAAAAGGGCTTCATGAATCATTATTGCTAAAGACATAAGGAAGCTTAATGAAGGGCATTCTTGGTAGCACGCTAATGTTGAATTAGGGTTTTTCACATGTATAAATAACCCCTGTGTGTTGATGTAAAAAGGATCTTGGATTTTATTTAGTTTAGAGTGGATGAAATTAAAAAACTCTATTTCTCTTCCATGGCTTCTTAGCCATTTCTTTTATGTAATTTTTTTAGTATAATTTTAATACAGTGCACTTTTCTTTTGTTGTCTTTAATAATAAAATCTCTTGACGTTATCACTGTATCCATTGTGAGTAGTTATGTAACAATACGAATTTCGCCTGGACCTAATCGATCGCTAAATCGACCATGACCATTCGAATCCCGCATACACTAACTTTGGGCATACAACACATCTGAACAAATAACAGAAGACTTTTATAAATATCATAATAATGTTACATCTGAGTACAGAATATCAGAGTACATCGAAAAATAATAATAAAACGGAATAATAATTTACAATAAACTTAATACAATGCAGCAGAGCCAATAAACTAAACAACGGAAGACTATCAATGTTCTAGACACAGCTTTAATCTTCGATCCAGAATCCTGCTCAATAAATAAATATCTACAAAACAAGCCAATTGACTGCCCATGTGAAAATAAGGGCACCCGAGTTTGCAAGTGAAACAAACTACGAGTCAGTCATGAGACTGGTATGAGAAATCTTACTTAACTTATATAATAATAAGGCTAATCACAGGACCACGCCGCTAACGTGGAACGAATTTACTCCATTGGATTGCCAGTGCATAAATAAAGTAAATTGTTTAAAACGTCACAATGCTTTTTAGAAAAATGAATCCACTATAAGACTCAAGTCCCATCACACAATGCATTACAAATTGGAGGGTAGAGTTTTACCTTATAATGGCCAAAATATGCTTGGTACGTATAAAACAATTTGATATTATTGTTAGTGTTTATATGTTTCAAAAACATTTTCAATCATAATGTATCAATCATAGACGGCATAGCTACCATATACTATGTCGCCAAATATAAGTTTAAAATCAAAACTGCATGGGGTCGTATTTGAAGTTAGATTTCCATCATGAACCAAGGCAAGGGATCATCCTTATCGAATTTGAGACATTCAAGCCCATGTCTCAGGACTTAGACTCAGGTGAGCCCTTAGGAGCCACAGGGCCGGTCCACAACTAACGTTAGTGGATTATATATAATTCCTGAACAATATGTTTCCCTGACTTATGGGGCATAAATCAAGAGCCACTACGGACTCAAATCCGAGGTACCTCGCTTTCCATCATCCACATAAGTAAAAATGCCTGGGCTCCATACCATGGCACCACTCCTAGCTAGAAAGAAACGCATGTTCTCCCTGGATCCTTCTCCTGTTTCTAGGTCATACCAGGGTGTGAGGCTCGCGAAGTAACGCCATACACAAAGCTATGCTAATTAAAGTTGTGCTTTGATCATCAACCACAAGGCTCTGCTTTTCAACAAAAAGCCTTGATCATTTGCATCTTGGCATGCCACATTGACAATTCACGCCATGCGACTGATGTCTATCGATATATAACCTCTCGGCTCGTACGTCTCAGAGAAGGGTGTTAAGCAAAAGAATAAATTATCCACCACCAAGAAAATATATATTTAATAAAAATCAATCAGCACAGAATAAATCCAATGTCAGACATACATCCATTCACAAGTCCATTCCGGGTCTGAACGAAATCGGAGGCACCTTATTCCTTGTCACATATATCCAATACAGGAGAGAGGTCCTCATATATTCGTCGATCTCCAAGTATGTCTGGATGATCACCACTTATTACCTTGTCTTGGGATGCCTCCCAATCAAGACATCAGTAATCTTCCAAACGATGTGAAGATCTCCAGTCTTCAACCACTGTCTTCATCATCGACTTTAAATCGCCGTAGTAATTATTCAGAATGGGTTAAACCTGGTCTTTTGGAATAACTCGCGTATTTTATAATCAATATTAAAGCGCTATAGAAACACATCATACGCCTCATTCCAAATCATAATATTCTTTTAATAAAATATTCACATTATTAGGGAAAGGTTCCTATTAATTTTATCAAGGACAACTTCTTTTAAATTTATTCTTTTAATCATTTAATTGTCTCATTCCCATTTTTAATAAGATCATTGAAACTCTATTTTAGTTTTAATCTCAAAAATTATTATTTAATTATTATTAAACTTTAAGAAATTATTCTTGTCTTTAATTGGATTAAAGAACAAATGTTATTTATAAACATTGTTCATGATAAACCCAAATTCATCTTCCATTAAATATGGAATCTTCACAGAAATTAGATCAATATATAATCGATATAATTTCCGTATCAGACTAATAATATAAGTGGACTAACGGAAAAGTCTTTTAAATTTCATATATAGTAACGGTCTTCTTTTATAGAAGCTCATCTCGATTATTATTAAATCGAATTCCCTTCAATTCCAATTTATTCTATTAAATTGGAAAACTTTATTTTGGAAAATTTTCATTAAATCGAAATAAAAAGATTTGAAAATTACAAATCATATCTTCACTGTTAGTTGGGTTAAAGAACAAATGTCATTTAAAACACAGTCCACAATAAACCCAATTCACATTTCATTTTATTCCAACTACTAAATATAATTGGAAACTCTAATAATCTTAATTAAAAGATTTATTCTTTTTAATAACTAGTTCATTTCGATAAAAATATATTTTTATCTTTTCAAATATGGAATTTTTCATCCAAATTCTTTGACTCAATTCGGTTGCAGTAGTTTGAAAATTTGAATTTGAACTTTGACTGGCCGTATAGGATGCAAAATAGAACGGATTTGAGTGAAACTAAAAATATGTAAATCTGTTTAAGAATATCTTTCTAATGAATCTGAAAAATTGAAATTTCATAGCAGGAATCAAAAGTTATGCCCAGTTTAATTTTCAGAATACTCGCTGTATAATTTATATATATTTTAATATTAAAAATAGCCATTTTGCAAACAACCTCTGTTTTCGACGAAACCACTTTTGTTGGAACCAGAACATCACATTATTGCTAGGTTTCAATTTTCATAATTTTTCGAATTAATATGTGAGCGTAGCAAAAGAAAATGTGTTTTGTCAGATTTAGTCAAATCGGATTGACCAGGAAAAAGGCCATTTTTCAAATAGTCTCGGAATTTGACGAAATTAGTTTTGTTAGGACCGTATCGTCAAAACATAACTAGAAATATTTTTTTGGGAATTTTTAGAGTCCGTATGTAGCCCCGGTAATTTAAAATGTACGTTTGAATTTAATATAAATTGATTTATATTTAAATTTTGAAGGAAAACATATCGTAACAGCCGAATTGAGTTACGAAACATATTCCAGAGTGTCCAGGATGGGGGTAATTAGCTAGGGTGTAACGACCCGGAAAAGAGCGACCTTGGTTATCCGATATATAACACCTATCGAACAATCAAAAGTCGAAATTACCGGATAGTCCAAGAAAGAAATTAGAGGGTGAGGATAGATAAGATAGAAAATTAGAACAGAAGAAGAAGAAGAACACAACAACATCAGAGTAACACGAATCTCACAGCGGAACGAATAAAATATAATAGACAACATATCTTGAAATCAAAGTAGTATATGTATATCATACCATTATCAGAGTACAACACTTTCATCACAGCGGAATAATCAATAGCTAGAAAAATCTTGAAGCCTCCTGCTCCAAGCTCTTCAAGCATACCTGTAAATCTTGACTACTTGACTGCCCGTACAAATTTGGGCAGCCAAGAGTTTAGGGAAAACAAAACAAAATAAAACTCTGGGTCAGTCATGGGACTGGTGTGAGTAAACTCCAATCATTTGGTTTAACTTTTCAAAATCCTTTTCAAAAGAAAAGATAATCGTAAGACCAATCCACTCATAAATACAGATGACTTTTACCTTATGATAACCCAAAACACTTTGGAAATCATATATTATCTGATATTATAATAATGGCTAATCACAAGTAATTAAAATCTAGTAGAACGCTTGCATCTCACGCTCTACATATATAATATACAATCAAACTCGCAGGCACTTATTGGAGATTGGATTCCAACTTGACAAGGTATGGGACCACCTTCCGAACGTGTATCTCTAGAGGCAAATACACTGGGTTCAACAAGAACATCTTGCCACCCGGCCCATACATGACCGACCACTCATTTCGCTTGAGTGTATCGAATGTATATCCCCAACGGTTGGGATCAGCAACCGTCTCCCGATAAGGGACAGCATTGATAGGTTTAAGAACAAAAGGAATTTCTCTAGATAGGTGATCATACATCCTAATGGGTGCGACCCACATAGCCATGCTGCCTGCCCGATTTTTGTCATTTCCCGGTGGATGAGGCTTGAGGTCATAACGTATCTTTTGACAGATCCCACCTCCATTACTTTGAATGCCACATCGTCATACCCGCCAAATCACAAATTGATTTCACCAAAAATACCACGGGTATACATCTAAGAGAAACGAATTCCTCCGCCACCAAACGTAAGTACGTTTGAAGAGATCAACTTACGCGATCCTTTGAATATACTCTGTCAGACATTCGTTCATTCACGTTTGTCCTGGGACTGGACAAACCGAAGGCACTATTCTGTAAATAGGATAGCCCTTGCATAACACCGTCTTCAATATATTCAGCATACTTGATTCGCAACGCTTATGCCAATACGGAGTGGTTCTCTGGATAATAATCCGACCGGTCTCTCCATATTAACAACGTAAAATGGTCAAAAACTTTGATAGTCGGTGATTTAACTATCAAATGAAAACATGTCTGTGTGCAAACAACGATATTATTTCCAGATGGAAATTCTATCGATCAATCATCATTCATCATCAAATTATCATAAATTTACCCTTTTCCTTATTCTTGTTTTCCTATATTTCTTATTTACTATATTTAGAAAATATACGTTATTAACAATGGAAAACAATTCCATTTCTCATTTTCTATATTCAGAAAACATTTCTGATTTTCATTTGGAAGATATTTCCAAATCTCCTTCATTGGGTTTAAACTGATGTTTGAATAAACATCGCTATGCCAACACCAACCATTTCGCTCATTAACTAAATTCACTTAACCCCTTTCACTCTCGAACCTTATCCACTTCTTAGTTAAAAACGAAGTCAATCAAGTTGGGGTATAATTAACTCTCAGACCTTAACTGAACAACATTTCTAATTTCGAAATAGACAAAGTTCAAACATTACTCTTTAAGAAACTTCCTTGCGAACTCTCGGATTCTATTTATGAATCCACTTCCTTTACTGAATCATTTGATTATAACTGTAAATGTTATAATTCCATGCTTTCAAAATATGTTAACTTAAATATATTTCCATATCTTAATTTGGATAAATAAACAACCAACTACTTTATTAACTGATAATTAAAACTTGATTTGAAATGGAAAGTAAACATTACTTCCCTTGATTCGATATAATCGAATTTCCATGTATGATTCACTCTCGAATAATCACTATCCGATAATTCTCTTTCGAATAAACTATATTCGATTCCCCTGTTCGAATAACTAATATTCGATAATCCTTTTCTTCGAATAACTAATATTCGAAAAATCTCACTTCGAATAAACCATATTCGATAATTCTCTCCTTCGAATAACTATATTCGATTTAACACACTTCGAACGAACTATATTCGATTACTCTTCTCGATAAACTATATTCGATAACTCTACTTCGAATAAGTGATATTCAATTAATTCCCTTTTTGACTAACCCTACTTAATTTACTAATACTCGGCTAACTCGACTTAATTAACTTCTATTGATTAATTACTATTTGATTTAACACCATTTGCTTAACTCTAGATCGCAGCGATCACAATGGTTACGCCTGATTCCCTCAGGAAACATCCGACCGCCGTAGGCTATCTGCAGCCCTGCGAATTACGCTAGCAGTCGTGCTAAATGGAAATTCATCCTTAAATAACTTTGTCTATTTTTAACTCTATCTCGAATAATTAGATTCGATCAATTCTAATTGAATAACTAATATTCAATTAACCCTTATTCGATTACTATATTTGAATAACTCTAGTTCGATTTGACTCCAAACGATTAACTCTAACTGATTAACTCTAACTGGTTAATTCTAACCGAATAACTCTAACTGGATAACTCTAACTGAATAACTCTAACTGGTTAACTCTAACTAACTAACTCTAACTGTTTAACTTTACGGTTTAACTCTGACAGTTTAACTTCAACGGTTTAACTCTAACAGTTTAACTCCAACTGTTTAACTCTAACAGTTTAACTCCAACTGTTTAACTCTAACAGTTTAACTCCAACTGTTTAACTCTAGTTGATTAACTCTTTTGAATTAATCCCTTTGACTTTTCTCTTTTGAATAATTCCTTTGGAATAATTCCTTTGAATTACTTCCCTTGAATAGATTCTTTTTCTATTCGTTTAATCAACAAATAACTATTCTCTTTTCGCTTCTATTTATTTAACAAATAAATATTCCCTTTAACTTTTCTATTTATTCAACAAATAAATATTTCTTTTAACTTTTCTATTTATTTAACAAATAAGTACTTCTGTCAACTTTTCTTTATTCCCTACATGAATATTCCCTTTTCAATTCCATTTGTAAATACTTTTACGAATGTTTCCCTTTTTATTTCTATTTGTAATCGTTTCACAAATATTTCCCTTCTATTTGATTTCACCAATATTTTCCCTTCTATTTGATTTCACCAATATTTTCCCTTCTATTTGATTTCACCAATATTTGTTTTTTTTTTTGCAAATGCTTTGATTCTATAATCATTTTCTCTCATGAAATTCTCTTCCTTTTATATATAAAATCTATTGATTTTATATAAATAATTTATTTTCAAAATAAACTTTGAAAATCCCTTTTCACTTTCTAGTATCACTTATGGTATAAAAATACCAAATCAAAAGGTTCAATCATCATCCAAACACACAGGTTCAACAACAGATGATATAACACATCATATATCATAATATATGAAAAACGGTAAATAAATGTTGAGGAATCCAGTTGGATTCCTCCGACCTGTTTCCCTGCATCCACAGATGTTACACAATATAATTCACATCAATTTCATTTCAATATGAGGTATTCTGATAAACAAAATCAACATCGGTTAACGATATATATAACTATATCGGTATTTTCAATCAATTGACTAGCAGTTCAACCAAACAATCAACACTCAGCAATTCAATCAATAATTATCAGTTCTAAAAATACTTTATAAAAATATAAAGTGCTCAGAGTTAGTGAGATTTACTCACCTTGGACGGTTTATCGTTGAATAACGATAATCGGTCATTGATTTGGTTCAGACGTTAAATTTCACCATAAATCCAAACGAGCTCCAATCCACTTGCGGTCAGTTCCATTGCGTAGTGCTCGTCCATACGATCCCAACGGATCCTGTTTCGTTAAATTTCGTTAATGTATGCAAAAGTTATGCTATTTACAATATTTACCTAATTTAAATGAATATATATTTAATTAAATTAATTAAATTATTTTTATCTTAATTAATTTCTAATTGCGTTATTAGCCAAATTACCTTCCCTGCCCTTCTAAAAAATCATACTTTCCCATCTCTAGCCATATCCAAATTTTTTTAAAATTGAAAACCATTTTAATATTAATTAAATTTAATTTTCAAATAAAATATTTAAAAATATTCATTTAATTATAACTTAAAATTTTTAACCCGGATAAAAAATCTGCTTCCACTCATTTTAAAGTATTTTCCGATAAGAATCCAACGGTCCTTGTTTCGTGGAAATCCGACTTGTTTTGAAAAAGTTATAAGCTTTTAAAGTTTATGATTAAAAATTACGAAAATGCCCCTGGTCTGTTTTAAATTCAAATTAAATTTTAAATTTAAATTTAAATTAATCATCCCATCCGTCGGATCAGTTAGGGATAGCCAGGGAGAGCAGGAAACTATATTTTCCAAACTCAAGCCTTAGACACTATCCTCTCTGTCACCCTTAGAATGTTCTGATATTTATTTTTACAAATTCTATTTTAGTTATAATATATATATGTATATATATATATATTACACAAATAAATAAATAAATATTATTATTTAAAAACTTACCCCGCGAAGCCCAAGCCTCTGCCTAAGTGTCCCTAGCTCCCCGTCTTGCCTTCCTTTCTCCCTTCCTTCCATTTTCCCTATTTCCTAATATTTTATTATTATTTCTACCATTGCCAAAGCTTGAAAGAGGAGGAGGAGGAGTGAGTTTAAAATGAAGGGGGGGGGTATTTATAGCCGAAGGAGTCACATGGATTGCTGAGGTGGCGCGAATCCAACGGTCGAAAATGGATGGCTAGGATCAATCCTTAAATTTATTAAATTATAAATAAATTTTATAATTTATGAATAGTAAAGTGTGTTTTCTCAATCCTATTCGGACGTTAATTTGACTTACTTATTGATACCTTATCCAAAATCTTTTTCAACCATGTTGTTCAATTTTTCTTGCTCTTCAATAATATATAAAAATATTTAAATTTTGAATTCGTTTGAACTTTCAAATAATTTAAATTCAAATTCAAAATAGTGTTTTGTGTTAGTTTCAACACCTTCCGGTCTCATGTTGGAGTATCAAACGATAACGGTTTTCAGAAATTCTTCCACCATCTGGTCCGGTTTTTAACGTACTTCAATCCTATGTATTCAAATAAAAAATCGGAGTTTGTTTAGATTTTCAAATAATTTATTTAAATTTTGTTTCCTTAATAACTTTCTATATCCGTTATAGGATTTTCCCAGATTTCATATATAGCTAATATCCTATGTTTAGAATTTTCCTGGATAGGTCTCAGGTTCCAGTTTTGCCGTTAGCATTAGCAAATTCCAATTACCGTCAAATTTTAGTTCAAATTTTGGCCTTTTATTTTTTCTTTTCCACATACGGATGCCATTTTTGACGTAACTTGGTTGGTTACCTAATTTCATCATTTCGGATTTAATGAAACTGATTTCATCGAAATCCGAGTTCGTTAGCTACTACATCCTTTGTAAACGTACTATTTTAAATTAAAAATTTATCCTTTTATACTGCCAGTTCACATTATATTGCAGATCCACTAAATTTCTACCATTTCGGAATAAAATATTCAAAATTATTGAAATTAAACCATTTAAACTTCCAAAACAATAAAAAAACATTTTTAAATAATAACTAAATGGTCAAAAAAATCTGGGCCGTTACATTCTTTCCCCCTTAAAATAATTTCGTCCTCGAAATTGCTAAGGTAGAAAAATGAACTTTATAACTAGGTTAAAATTATTTATTTACTCCGGTTTCACTAAACCAATTAATTCTAATTAATTTATTAATTTATTTCTATAAACGAAAATTTCAAAAATTCTGAAAATTTTCTAACATTCGAAATTTCTGAAAAATTTCGCCAGCATCTCCTTTGTACTGGTCAATAGCTCAAACTCCAACTCGCCTCTCTAGGCCTTCTTCAACCCAAAAGATAATCAAACAGCCAAGTGGCTTGCCAAACAGGCTCATAAATCTCATCCAACTCATATGAATATGTACGTGTACCTTTTTGTCGGCATTCAATTCTGCTATCAATTTAGCATATACCACTATCATCCCAATCAAACTCCCAATTACTTTTATCTTCAGCACGACCATCCGCTTATAACCAAGCCAAATTTCAATCAAACTGCAATTCCAATCTCAATTCAAATTTCTTGCTCGACCATCCATTTCTATCCCAGATAATCTCTAATTCAGTCCAATTCTACTTGATACCATTTTATTTCAATTCAACTCAATTTCCACTGAACTGGCTTCAACTCAATTTCAAATTTGCTTTCACAAATTTCTATTTAATTTGTGTTTATTTCAAACAATCTTACCTGGGAGTTTCAAATAGCTTTGCCTTTTCCAAAAACCAAATATCCCTTTGGAATATCAAAACAACTTGGTTTCTCAAAACAATTCAAAAACAAAATCTTTGGTAGTAATCTGTCACTTACAAACTCGAAAATGAGCACCGATGATGTCCGGATCAACATCGGAATTTATTTTCCAGCTATCGAAGTGAGTTCAATACTATAGCACTTTCAAAACCCATTTTTAAACATTTTCATTTTGAAATTCATTTCAAAATATCCCTTTTCAATGCTTGTAACAAATTTAAAATCTCCCAGGATTTTAAAATTTACATATATTCAATTTAATTCCATTTACAACGCTTATTCAAATTTTAGCAATTTTAATTCCAATTCTGAACTTAAATTCATATTTAATTCATCTGATTTCATATATTTCACTTATATGAATTTTGATTTGTTATTTACATAACCATTTCACATTTTATAATCTTATTCGATTATAATCACAACCAACACATTCAATATACTATAATAATTTCAAATATCTGTACTTTGCTTATATCAAAATATAATTTGGGTAAAATTATTTCATTCACCCTTTTTCAAAACATACTGTGTCGGTTCATCGTATTCAAGCGTTTAGAAACCCCTATCGATACAGTGGATCAAACTGATCGACCAGAATTCATAAACAACTCAACCAATAAATCTCCACAATATAAAATCATTTTATATCAAATAACAAATACGTTCACTCGTATATATACACTCAAACTCAGTCTAGGGTATTACTAACCCCATCTCTACTGAATCACGCCACAGAGCCAAGGTAATACTTAACCTTCAGCTCTGATACCAACTGTAACGACCCGGAAAAGAGCGACCTTGGTTATCCGATATATAACACCTATCGAACAATCAAAAGTCGAAATTACCGGATAGTCCAAGAAAGAAATTAGAGGGTGAGGATAGATAAGATAGAAAATTAGAACAGAAGAAGAAGAAGAACACAACAACATCAGAGTAACACGAATCTCACAGCGGAACGAATAAAATATAATAGACAACATATCTTGAAATCAAAGTAGTATATGTATATCATACCATTATCAGAGTACAACACTTTCATCACAGCGGAATAATCAATAGCTAGAAAAATCTTGAAGCCTCCTGCTCCAAGCTCTTCAAGCATACCTGTAAATCTTGACTACTTGACTGCCCGTACAAATTTGGGCAGCCAAGAGTTTAGGGAAAACAAAACAAAATAAAACTCTGGGTCAGTCATGGGACTGGTGTGAGTAAACTCCAATCATTTGGTTTAACTTTTCAAAATCCTTTTCAAAAGTAAAGATAATCGTAAGACCAATCCACTCATAAATACAGATGACTTTCACCTTACGATAACCCAAAACACTTTGGAAATCATATATTATCTGATATTATAATAATGGCTAATCACAAGTAATTAAAATCTAGTAGAACGCTTGCATCTCACACTCTACATATATAATATACAATCAAACTCGCAGGCACTTATTGGAGATTGGATTCCAACTTGACAAGGTATGGGACCACCTTCCGAACGTGTATCTCTAGAGGCAAATACACTGGGTTCAACAAGAACATCTTGCAACCCGGCCCACACATGACGGACCACTCATTTCGCTTGAGTGTATCGAATGTATATCACCAACGGTTGGGATCAGCAACCGTCTCCCGATAAGGGACAACATTGATAGGTTTAAGAACAAAAGGAATTTCTCTAGATAGGTGATCATACATCCTAATGGGTGCGACCCACATAGCCATGTTGCCTGCCCGATTTTTGTCATTTCCCGGTGGATGAGGCTTGAGGTCATAACGTATCTTTTGACAGATCCCACCTCCATTACTTTGAATGCCACATCGTCATACCCGCCAAATCACAAATTGATTTCACCAAAAATACCACGGGTATACAGCTAAGAGAAACGAATTCCTCCGCCACCAAACGTAAGTACGTTTGAAGAGATCAACTTACGCGATCCTTTGAATATACTCTGTCAGACATTCGTCCATTCACGTTTGTCCTGGGACTGGACAAACCGAAGGCACTATTCTGTAAATAGGATAGCTCTTGCATAACACCGTCTTCAATATATTCAGCATACTTGATTCGCAACGCTTATGCCAATACAGAGTGGTTCTCTGGATAATAATCCGACCGGTCTCTCCATATTAACAACGTAAAATGGTCAAAAACTTTGATAGTCGGTGATTTAACTATCAAATGAAAACATGTCTGTGTGCAAACAACGATATTATTTCCAGATGGAAATTCTATCGATCAATCATCATTCATCATCAAATTATCATAAATTTACCCTTTTCCTTATTCTTGTTTTCCTATATTTCTTATTTACTATATTTAGAAAATATACGTTATTAACAATGGAAAACAATTCCATTTCTCATTTTCTATATTCAGAAAACATTTTTGATTTTCATTTGGAAGACATTTCCAAATCTCCTTCATGTGGTTTAAACTGATGTTTGAATAAACATCGCTATGCCAACAGCAACCATTTCGCTCATTAACTAAATTCACTTAACCCCTTTCACTCTCGAACCTTATCCACTTCTTAGTTAAAAACGAAGTCAATCAAGTTGGGGTATAATTACCTCTCAGACCTTAACTGAACAACATTTCTAATTTCGAAATAGACAAAGTTCAAACATTACTCTTTAAGAAACTTCCTTGCGAACTCTCGGATTCTATTTATGAATCCACTTCCTTTACTGAATCATTTGATTATAACTGTAAATGTTATAATTCCATGCTTTCAAAATATGTTAACTTAAATATATTTCCATATCTTAATTTGGATAAATAAACAACCAACTACTTTATTAACAGATAATTAAAACTTGATTTGAAATGGAAAGTAAACATTACTTCCCTTGATTCGATATAATTGAATTTCCATGTATGATTCACTCTCGAATAATCACTATCCGATAATTCTCTTTCGAATAAACTATATTCGATTCTCCTGTTCGAATAACTAATATTCGATAATCCTTTTCTTCGAATAACTAATATTCGAAAAATCTCACTTCGAATAAACCATATTCGATAATTCTCTCCTTCGAATAACTATATTCGATTTAACACACTTCGAACGAACTATATTCGATTACTCTTCTCGATAAACTATATTCGATAACTCTACTTCGAATAAGTGATATTCAATTAATTCCCTTTTTGACTAACCCTACTTAATTTACTAATACTCGGCTAACTCAACTTAATTAACTTCTATTGATTAATTACTATTTGATTTAACACCATTTGCTTAACTCTAGATCGCAGCGATCACAATGGTTACGCCTGATTCCCTCAGGAAACATCCGACCGCCGTAGGCTATCTGCAGCCCTGCGAATTACGCTAGCAGTCGTGCTAAATGGAAATTCATCCTTAAATAACTTTGTCTATTTTTAACTCTATCTCGAATAATTAGATTCGATCAATTCTAATTGAATAACTAATATTCAATTAACCCTTATTCGATTACTATATTTGAATAACTCTAGTTCGATTTGACTCCAAACGATTAACTCTAACTGATTAACTCTAACTGGTTAATTCTAACCGAATAACTCTAACTGGATAACTCTAACTGAATAACTCTAACTGGTTAACTCTAACTAACTAACTCTAACTGTTTAACTTTACGGTTTAACTCTGACAGTTTAACTTCAACGGTTTAACTCTAACAGTTTAACTCCAACTGTTTAACTCTAACAGTTTAACTCCAACTGTTTAACTCCAACTGTTTAACTCTAGTTGATTAACTCTTTTGAATTAATCCCTTTGACTTTTCTCTTTTGAATAATTCCTTTGAATTACTTCCCTTGAATAGATTCTTTTTCTATTCGTTTAATCAACAAATAACTATTCTCTTTTCGCTTCTATTTATTTAACAAATAAATATTCCCTTTAACTTTTCTATTTATTCAACAAATAAATATTTCTTTTAACTTTTCTATTTATTTAACAAATAAGTACTTCTGTCAACTTTTCTTTATTCCCTACATGAATATTCCCTTTTCAATTCCATTTGTAAATACTTTTACGAATGTTTCCCTTTTTATTTCTATTTGTAATCGTTTCACAAATATTTCCCTTCTATTTGATTTCACCAATATTTTCCCTTCTATTTGATTTCACCAATATTTTCCCTTCTATTTGATTTCACCAATATTTGTTTTTTTTTGCAAATGCTTTGATTCTATAATCATTTTCTCTCATGAAATTCTCTTCCTTTTATATATAAAATCTATTGATTTTATATAAATAATTTATTTTCAAAATAAACTTTGAAAATCCCTTTTCACTTTCTAGTATCACTTATGGTATAAAAATACCAAATCAAAAGGTTCAATCATCATCCAAACACACAGGTTCAACAACAGATGATATAACACATCATATATCATAATATATGAAAAACGGTAAATAAATGTTGAGGAATCCAGTTGGATTCCTCCGACCTATTTCCCTGCATCCACAGGTGTTACACAATATAATTCACATCAATTTCATTTCAATATGAGGTATTCTGATAAACAAAATCAACATCGGTTAACGATATATATAACTATATCGGTATTTTCAATCAATTGACTAGCAGTTCAACCAAACAATCAACACTCAGCAATTCAATCAATAATTATCAGTTCTAAAAATACTTTATAAAAATATAAAGTGCTCAGAGTTAGTGAGATTTACTCACCTTGGACGGTTTATCGTTGAATAACGATAATCGGTCATTGATTTGGTTCAGACGTTAAATTTCACCATAAATCCAAACGAGCTCCAATCCACTTGCGGTCAGTTCCATTACGTAGTGCTCGTCCATACGATCCCAACGGATCCTGTTTCGTTAAATTTCGTTAATATATGCAAAAGTTATGCTATTTACAATATTTACCTAATTTAAATGAATATATATTTAATTAAATTAATTAAATTATTTTTATCTTAATTAATTTCTAATTGCGTTATTAGCCAAATTACCTTCCCTGCCCTTCTAAAAAATCATACTTTCCCATCTCTAGCCATATCCAAATTTTTTTAAAATTGAAAACCATTTTAATATTAATTAAATTTAATTTTCAAATAAAATATTTAAAAATATTCATTTAATTATAACTTAAAATTTTTAACCCGGATAAAAAATCTGCTTCCACTCATTTTAAAGTATTTTCCGATAAGAATCCAACGGTCCTTGTTTCGTGGAAATCCGACTTGTTTTGAAAAAGTTATATGCTTTTAAAGTTTATGATTAAAAATTACGAAAATGCCCCTGGTCTGTTTTAAATTCAAATTAAATTTTAAATTTAAATTTAAATTAATCATCCCATCCGTCGGATCAGTTAGGGATAGCCAGGGAGAGCAGGAAACTATATTTTCCAAACTCAAGCCTTAGACACTATCCTCTCTGTCACCCTTAGAATGTTCTGATATTTATTTTTACAAATTCTATTTTAGTTATAATATATATATGTATATATATATATTACACAAATAAATAAATATTATTATTTAAAAACTTACCCCGCGAAGCCCAAGCCTCTGCCTAAGTGTCCCTAGCTCCCCGTCTTGCCTTCCTTTCTCCCTTCCTTCCATTTTCCCTATTTCCTAATATTTTATTATTATTTCTGCCATTGCCAAAGCTTGAAAGAGGAGGAGGAGGAGTGAGTTTAAAATGAAGGGGGGGGGTATTTATAGCCGAAGGAGTCACATGGATTGCTGAGGTGGCGCGAATCCAACGGTCGAAAATGGATGGCTAGGATCAATCCTTAAATTTATTAAATTATAAATAAATTTTATAATTTATGAATAGTAAAGTGTGTTTTCTCAATCCTATTCGGACGTTAATTTGACTTACTTATTGATACCTTATCCAAAATCTTTTTCAACCATGTTGTTCAATTTTTCTTGCTCTTCAATAATATATAAAAATATTTAAATTTTGAATTCGTTTGAACTTTCAAATAATTTAAATTCAAATTCAAAATAGTGTTTTGTGTTAGTTTCAACACCTTCCGGTCTCATGTTGGAGTATCAAACGATAACGGTTTTCAGAAATTCTTCCACCATCTGGTCCGGTTTTTAACGTACTTCAATCCTATGTATTCAAATCAAAAATCGGAGTTTGTTTAGATTTTCAAATAATTTATTTAAATTTTGTTTCCTTAATAACTTTCTATATCCGTTATAGGATTTTCCCAGATTTCATATATAGCTAATATCCTATGTTTAGAATTTTCCTGGATAGGTCTCAGGTTCCAGTTTTGCCGTTAGCATTAGCAAATTCCAATTACCGTCAAATTTTAGTTCAAATTTTGGCCTTTTATTTTTTCTTTTCCACATACGGATGCCATTTTTGACGTAACTTGGTTGGTTACCTAATTTCATCATTTCGGATTTAATGAAACTGATTTCATCGAAATCCGAGTTCGTTAGCTACTACATCCTTTGTAAACGTACTATTTTAAATTAAAAATTTATCCTTTTATACTGCCAGTTCACATTATATTGCAGATCCACTAAATTTCTACCATTTCGGAATAAAATATTCAAAATTATTGAAATTAAACCATTTAAACTTCCAAAACAATAAAAAAACATTTTTAAATAATAACTAAATGGTCAAAAAAATCTGGGCCGTTACATAGGGCGACACTCGTTGGGTTTGGTTTGGAGTTCGTATGGATAAACATGAAATTTTGAAATAAATGAATTAAATAAAAAGGAAAATTCATGTATAAATACACCGTACTATACCCTAACCCTAGAAACCATATACGCAGCCGCCGTATGTTTCAATTCAATGGCCATGGCATTCCCAAATTCAAACCAACTTTTCTTCAAATTCGTGAAATGATTTCAGAAACTTCCAAAGCAAAATCAAATACTAGGAGTGCTCTACATTACCAATGGCCGTGACTGAGTTTAGTGAAGCAGGATGGCGGAATTATGGCCACCAAGGGGCTGCGTGTGGAGCGGTTTCCAGGGTGGTGGGGACCGCTGAGCTCGCTCTCGGTGCTGGCGAAGGAGGAGGACTCCGAGGCCTTGCGTGTGGTCTTCTCCGATCGACGGTCTGGTGAACGTAGTGGCGGCGCGAGTTAACCCTAAGGCGACGGGTTTGGGTTTCTCGAGGGCTTCTGGTTCCAAGAAGAAGATTAGGAAGTAATTATCTAATCTAATTATTAATTAATTATTCCATAGTATAATTGATCTTTAAAACATCGTATCTCTTTCATACGAGCTCAGAAATTTGTAAATTCGGTCTCGTTGGAATCGTGAAATCCGGATCTACAGTATGAGACAGACCAGAGAGTAAACGGAGCATGTTGAAAATTCAGATAAAAACCACTGTGAGATTTCTATTTTATAATTTAAAAATAAATTATTACTGAAATGAGAAATTATATTTATTTCGTATAAAGTTCATGTTGATGTGGTGTATATATTTATTCAGTGTTCGTTGTTTTATGATTGTGATAAATTATTGAATTGATTGGTGTGTCTCATATTTGTTAGAATATGATTGTTGAAATTAATTGTATCATGTTTGTAAAATTTTGAATAACGATAAAATTTCACTTTTATCGTTAACATGAAGCTATTGTTTATCATTAGAATTGTAAAACAGTTAGGTGGACAAAAATATCTTTTTTTATATTGTCATTATAATTATTGGAAATGACATGTGAAAATATAAAATAATTCTCTTGTTTGTCATTAGAAATTGTATGCGAATAAAATACTCTTTTATTGGTGATATAATAACATCACTTGGCTATAGATGTTACGCTAGAATGAAAATGTCAATTTTGTGAAAAATGTTTAGTTATATTTAAAATGTCATTTCATTAGAAATGTGATATTAGATAAGAAATAACATTTTGTATAAAATGTTACCTTAGAATAGGGATAACACTTCTTGTTATAAAATGTTGCACTACAAAAGAAGTAACCATTTTTGGTTATGAAATGAACATTAGAAATAGAAATTACATTTTTATGTAAAATGCGATACTGGATGAGAAATTTCATTTTTATGTAAAATGTTACATTAGATTAGAAATCACATTTTCATATAAAATGTTGCATTAGAAAAAGAGATAACATTTTCATATAAATGTGGCATTAGCAAAATAAATAACATTTTTATTTTAAAATGTTGTATTAGGGAAAAATAACATTTTTATAAAATGTAGCATGAGATTTAAAATAACATTTTTGTTAAAGAATGTACATTGGATTAAAATAACACTTTGTTATCAAATGTGACATTAGATTAAAATAACACCTTGTTATAAAAAGTGACATTAGAAAGAAATAACATTTTTAGCTTTAAAATGTTACATAAGTAAGAAATATAACATATACATTTTAAATGTTGCATTTCTCATGTAAATAAAATCTCTAAATAGAAAAGTGTGAAGAAAAAATGTTCATTTTGTTTAAATAGAAAAGTGTGAGAAACAAAATGTTTGTTTTGTTAAATAAGAAAGTGTTAAGATTGATGAAAATAACATTTTAGGTATAAAATGTTAAGATGGATGAAAATAACATTGTAGTTATAAAATGTTAAGATGGATGAAAATACCATTTTAGGTATAAAAGACTAAGATAACAATTTAGTTATAAAATATTAGGGTTGATTAAGATACCATTTAGTTATAAAATGCTAAGTTAGACAAAATATCGCCTTTATTTGTTTTGTTGAATTAGAGTTGCCGATTAAACAAATAATGTACTTTTATATGTCATTAGAACACTTAGAAAAATGTTAATCTATAAAATTTACTTTTATATGTCATAAGAATACATAGAAAATGTAAACAAACAAATCATTTTTTGTTTGTAATCGAAATACAGAGAAAATGTAAACAAATCATTCTTTATTTGTAAGTGAAATAGATAGAAAATGTAACAAATAAAATTGTCGTTCTTTTATTTGTTATGTAGAATACATAGAAAATCTTATACAAATGAAATACCCTTTTAGTTATCATTTGATTGCATAGAAAACTTATTTGTCTAGTTAGCTTAGTTGAAGAAAATTTGGCATTTTTGTAAAAGTAAAATAGATGAAAATAAAAATTTACATTTTTGGTCATGTAAAAAGGTTGAAACCAAAATTTACTTGTTGTCATTTAAAAGGTATAGAAATATTACATTTTTATATAATGTAATCAAAGATTACATTTTTATTTAGTGCAATCTAAGAATAGAAAATTACATTTTATTTAATGTAATTAAGGAATAGAAAAGATTGCACTTTTTTATAATGTAACAAACGAATGAAAATGAAAGATTACATTTTATATGTAATTAAAGAGGAAAATGAAGAAGTATAGTCTATGTACATTTTACATGACATGAATAAAGAAGTATATCTTATTTACATTTTACATGTAAATAAAAGACTTGAACTAAAAAGGTATATTTTATTCACATTTTAGATGTGAGTAAAGACATGAATTTATAAAGAATATTTTATTCACATTTTAGATGTGAAAATAAAGACATGAAATTTAAAAGTACATTTTTGTTTGCCTTTTTGTATGCAAATAAAAACCATAGAAAATGAAGTACATTTTTATTGGCAAATTAGTTGCAATTAAAAACATGAATATATGAAGTACATTTTATTTGCAAGTTAGTTGCAAATAAAAACATAGAAATAAAAAGTGAAATTTTTATTTGCATATTAGATGTAAATAGAAACATAGTATTATAAAGTACAATTTATTTACATTGCAAAAGTAAATAAAACCATAGGATGAAAGGTTATATGTTTATTTACATTTTAGGTGTAAATAGGATCATGAATTAAAAAAGGCACATTTTTAATTACATTTTAGATGTAAATAAAAACATAGAAATCAAAGTGAACCTTGTATTTACATGTTAGTTGTAAATAAACACATGGATTTAAAAAGTGACATTTGAAATTACATTTTTGATGTAAATAAATAAGTTACATTTTTGGTGAAAATAAGAAGAAATAAAGCGACATCTTTATTTACATTTTAGATGTAAATAAAAGGAATAAATTTAAAGTAACATCTTTATTTATAATTTAGATGTAAATAAAGAATAGAATCAAAGTTACATTTTTATTTACATTGTAGGTGTAAATAAAAAGATTAGATTACAAGAGGCATTTTAAATTTACATTTTAGATGTAATCAAAAAGGTAGAATTTAATGTTATGATTTATTGTCAAAATAGAGGCAATAAAAAAGAATAGAATAAAAAGACATATTTTATTGTCATTCTAAGAAAAATAAAATAGTAGAAATAAAAGTGATATTTTTATCGTCATTTTAGATGCGATAAAAATAGTAGAAATAAAAGTGATATTTTTATCGTCATTTTAGATGCAGTAAAAAGAGTAGAAATAAAAGTGATATTTTTATCGTCGTTTTAGATGTGATAAAAATAGTAGAAATAAAAGTGATATTTTTATTGTCATTTTAGATGCGATGAAAATAGTAGAAATAAAAGTGATATTTTTATCGTCATTTTAGATGCGATAAAAAGAGTAGATATAAAAGTGATATTCTTATCGTCATTTTAGACGTGACAAAAAGAATGGATTATAATGGTTGAAATCACCAAACGATTTATATTTATATATTTATATATAAAATAAAATTAAAATTAAACGAATCGCGCTATAGTAGTTCGCAATTTGAAATCGTAACTTTAAACGGTTATACCGAATGATCCGACCGTCGGATTTTCCCAAAACTAGAACCGTTGGGACCGCTTTGGGAAGATCTTTCCAACGATATAAACTTTGTTAAAATCCAACGGTTAGATTTCGAGATAAATGCAAATCAAATTTGGATAAAAGCAACGCCTGGGCCGCCCATTGACCCGAAGCATTGTTTAATTATAATTGAGCTATTTTAAATAAAAAAATAGTGATAGATCGTTATAAATAGATTTGAACGATATGAAATGATTAAAATGATAAATATTCGAGGATTATTTGAAAAGACCGAGTTCAACTCATTTCAAATAATTACTACGACGATGTAAGTCGAAGATTTGAAGACGGTGATTGAAGACCGACGATCTTCACATCGAATGGATGAGGACTACTGACGCCCGTGATTGGAGTAGCTACCTTGAAGGGGCTACAGTGGTAGTTTTCTGGACGTATTTGTTGATTGTTCGAATATGCGAGGAACAAGGTGCCTTTGGTTTTGTTCAGACCCAGAACAGGCTTGTAAATGGATGGCATGTCTGACGTTGTATTCCTTTATGCTGTATTCGTTGATCTCTGCTACACACACACACACACACACACACACATATATATATATATATATATATATATATATATATATATTTGTTTGGTGTTTAACACCCTTCTCTGAGACGTACTAGCTTAGAGGTTATATATTGGTAGGAATCAATGGTATGGTATGGATTGACAATGTGGCATGCTAAGATGCATGGATCAAGGCTTTTGTTGAAAAGCAGGGCCTTGTGGTTGATGATCAAAGCATACCCTGTTTAGGCATAGCTTTGTATATAGCGTGACCTCACGAGCCTCACACCCTGGTAGAGTCTAAAATGGGACAAGGGAACGCAGGGAGTGCACACGTTTCTTTCTAGCTAGAGTGATGTCCGCGACCTACCAGCCCTGACATTTTACTTATGTGGATGATGGATTATGAGGTACCTCGGTTTTATAGGTTGTTAGTGTCCATATTAAGGTCCAAAGGGACCGGGAAACGTGTGTTCAGGAATTTCCAATCCACTAATGTTAGGTGTGGACCGGCCCTGCAGGATCCAAGGGTTGCCCATAGGTGTGATCCTGAGGCATTTGCTAGAGTGTCTCGAATCGGTAAGGAGACCGCCTCTAGCCTTGACTCTTGATGGAAACCCAATTTCCAATACGACACCATGCGGTTTTGATTGTAGAACTAGTATGGCGACATGATATGTGGTACCCATGCCGTCTATGATTGATACATTATGATTGAATTGTTTTTGAAACATATATACACTAATAATAATATCAAATCCGTCTTTATCGTATCAAGCATCTTTTGACCATTATAAGGTAAAACTCTATCATCCGGTTTGCGTTGCATTGTGTGATGGGACTTGAGTCTTATAATGGTTTCATTTTTCTAAAAGGCATTGCGTTGTTTAACGATTTATTTTATTTTATGCACTGGCAATCCAATGGAGTAAACCCGTTCTGAGTTAGCGGCGTGGTCCTGTGATTAGCCTTATTATTAGATTAGTTAAGTTAGATTTCTCATACCGGTCCCATGACTGACCTGTAGTTTGTTTCATTGGCAAACTCGGATTCCCATATTTTCCACATGGGCAGTCGAGTAGTTT
This sequence comes from Allium sativum, assembly GCA_030737875.1. Lineage (NCBI taxonomy): Eukaryota > Viridiplantae > Streptophyta > Magnoliopsida > Asparagales > Amaryllidaceae > Allium > Allium sativum. The sequence goes on along the minus strand of CM060922.1, from coordinate 357,427,794 downwards.
TTTGCAGATATTTATCTCTTTAGCAGGATCCTGGATCGAAGCTTAAAACTGTGTCCAGAGCATTAATAGCCTTCCGCTGTATCAGTCTAAGTCTTCCGCTGCACTGTATCTTATTTAATGTAAAAATTATCTTCCAATGTAGTATTTTTTTTATCGATGTACTCTAATATTCTGTACTCTGATGTAACATTATTGTAATTTTTTATAAAAGTCTGTTTGTTGTTGTTCTGATGTATTGTATCCCCAAAGTTAACCTATGCGGGTTTTGAACGATTTTGGTCGATTTTGCGACCGATTAAGTCCGGGCGAAATCCGTGTCGTTACAGTTATTATTTATATGTAGTAGAAAAATGATCATTTCTCATTTTATGTTTTGTTTATTCAAAACATTATTATTTACATATAGTAGAAAAATGATCCTTTGTCATTTTATGTTTTGTTTATTCAAAACATTGTTATTTACATGTAGTAGAAAAAGAATCATTTATCACTATAAGTTTTGTGTACTGAAAACATTATCATTTACATGCTAGCGCAGTAGAAAAATTATCATTTGTTAAACATTATAATTTACATGTTAGTGATGTTAGAAAAACAATAACATGTATTGATTCATTAAAAAATGTCATTTTTAACATTTTAGTTAGGTTAAAAAGAATTATATGTTAAAACATGTTCGTCATTAAAAATGTCATTTTATCATGTTAGTTAAAACAAAAATAATAATAATATTAATATGGTAGTTGAAATTAAATTATAAATACTTACTTATAATTTAAACAATGAAAATTGGTTAAATAGAAATAATTCAAAACGAATTAGAATTGGTTAGATTAATTAACCAATGTTTTATTTCAATAAACTGTTGTTGTCTCAGAACCCTACACGGGTATTGGGATGATATTTGACATACATTAGTCCCAATATTTAGTTATAAGTCAATCGATGGATTGACAGTCTGTGATGAGCGTTATTTATTTATTTTAATGCTCACACAGTTATAAACTTCACTCTGGATGTGAATGGACTGTTTAGTGATTGCTTATCATTATTGTTAAATACATGTGATGTATGAAAATCCATATAGCTGAAATTATATGGTAATTGATTGAGTCGCATTCCGATTCAGAATATTTTAAGATAAAGAATATTTTAAAATAAATGATATTCAAAAATAAAGAATCTTTTAAAAATAAAGAATATTTTAAAATAACGAATATATTAAATAAATTTAGTGAAGAATAAAATTATGATTTTAATGTCCGATTTTGGATGGACATAAAATTACAAAAATATGAAGCCAGGTTAAGTATAGAGACGCCATTTTTAACCCGAAAGGATCTACCGATTGATTTTATTCATTTTATAATGAATATCGAAAAGTAGTGATTTCAAAAGTTAATATTTTGGAAATATTATCATTTTAATATGATAAAGATATAGAATATTCAATTTTGATTTAAAATTAAAAATGGGGTTGAAATCGTTTTAAAAGAATTTATAAATATTTTATAAAATACGATTTAAATGGAAAACGATGGAATATATATATATATATTTGAGTTTATATATATATATATATATATATATATATATATATATATTTAATGGCCTAAATAGAACGCATCGCGCAGTGACCGTTCGCGAATTTCGACCATTAACTTCAAATTGATGTGACGGGAGATCCGACCGTCGGATTCTCCTAAAACTGGAACCGTTGGGTTCGTATCGAAAAGAAATTTCCAGTGAATATAAGAGTCTTGAAATCTAACAGTTGGATTTGGAATTATGCCCAAATAAAATTGGAAAAAGGTCGCTATGGATGCAGTTCGGTGGCCGTTATTGGAAACCGACTGTACGGGAATTAATAAAATTATTAAAAATATGGAAAAATTCTGTAAAATCATAATTAATAATTTGGAAGGATTTTGGATGAAAAATTCCATATTTGAAAAGATAAAAATATATTTTTATCGAAATGAACTAGTTATTAAAAAGAAAAAATCTTTTAATTAAGATTATTAGAGTTTCCAATTATATTTAGTAGTTGGAATAGAATGAAATGTGAATTGGGTTTATTGTGGATTGTGTTTTAAACGACATTTTTTCTTTAACCCAATTAATAGTGAAGATATGATTTGGAATTTTCAAATCTTTTTATTTAGATTTAACGAAAATTTTCCAAAATAAAGTTTTCCAATTTAATAGAATAAATTGGAATTGAAGGGAATTCGATTTAATAAAAATCGAGATGAGGTTCTGTAAAAGAAGACCATTACTATATATGGAATTTAAAAGGCTTTGCCGTTATTCCATTTGTATTACTAGTCTGATACGGAAATTATATCGATTATATATTGATCTGATTTCTGTGAAGATTCCATATTTAATGGAAGATGAATTTGGGTTTATCGTGAATAATGTTTTTAAATAACATTTGTTCTTTAACCCAATTAAAGACAAGATTAATTTTTTAAAGTTGAATAATCATTAAATAATGATTTTTGAGATTAAAACTAAAAAAGAGTTTTAATGATTCTTTAGTAAGATTAAAAGTGGGATGAGATAATTAAATGACTAAAAGAATAAATTTAAAAGAATTTTTCTTTGATAAAATTAATGGGAACCTTTCCCTAATAATGTGAATAGTTTATTAAAAGAATATTCTGAATTGGAATGAGGCGTATGATATGTTTCTATAGCACCTAATTATTGATTATAAAATACGCGAGTTATTCGGAAAGACCGGGCTTAACAAATTCTGTATAATTACTATGACAATTAAAAGTCGAAGATGAAGACGGTGGTTGAAGACCGGAGATCTTCACATCGTTTGGATGATTACTGATGTCTTGATTGGGAGGCATCCCAAGACAAGGTAATAAGTGGTGATCGTCCAGATGTACTTGGAGATCTACGGATATGCGAGGACCTCTCTCCTGTATTGGACATATGGGACGAGGAATAAGGTGCCTCTGGTTTCGTTCTGACCTAGAACGGACTTGTAAATGGATGTATCTCTGACATTGGATTTTATTCTATGCTGATTGATTTCTACTAAATATATATCTACTTGGTGGCGGAAAATTCATTCTCTTGCTTAACACCCTTCTCTGAGATGTACGAGCTCATAGGTTATATATCGATAGACATTAGTCGCATGGCGTGAATTGTTAGTGTGGCATGCCAAGAAGCAAATGATCAAGGCTTTTTGTTGAAAAGCAGAGCCTTGTGGTTGATGATCAAAGCACAACTTTAATTAGCATAGCTTTCTATATAGCGTTACTTCGCAAGCCTCACACCCTGGTATGAACCAGAAACGGGAGAAGGATCCAGGGAGAACGTCGTTTCTTTCTACCTAGGATTGGTGTCATGGTATGGTGCCCAGATATTTTCACTTATGTGGATGATGGAAAGAGAGGTACCTCCCTTGGGTTTGAGTCCCTAGTGGCTCTTGATTTACGCCCCATAGGGTGGGGAAACGTATTGTTCAGGAATTATATATAATCCACTAAATTTAGTTGTGGACCGGCCCTGTGGCTCCTAAGGGCTCACCTGAGTCTTAGTCCTGAAACATGGGCTAGATTTTCTCAAATTCGGTAAGGACGATCCCTTGCCTTGGTTCATGATGGAAATCCAACTTCTAATACGACCCCATGCGGTTTTGATTGTAAACCTATATTTGGCGACATAGTATATGTTAGTTATGCCGTCTATGATTGATACATTATGATTGAATTTTTTTTTGAAACATATAAACACTAATAATAATATCAAATTGTTTTATACGTACCAAGCATATTTTGGCCATTATAAGGTAAAACTCTATCCTCCGATTTGCGTTGCATTGTGTGATGGGACTTGAGTCTTATAATGGCTTCATTTTTCTAAAAAGCATTGCGATAGTTTAAACGATTTACTTTATTTATGCACTGGCAATCCAATGGAGTAAACCTGTTCCACGTAGCAGCATGGTCCTGTGATTAGCCTTATTATTAGATAAGTTAAGTAAGATTTCTCATACCAGTCCCATGACTGACTCGTAGTTTGTTTCACTTGCAAACTCGGGTGCCCTTATTTTCACATGGGCAGTAGAGTGGCTTGTTTTGCAGATATTTATTTATTGAGTAGGATTCTGAATCGAAGCTTAAAGCTATGTCCAGAGCATTGATAGTCTTCCGCTGTTTATTTTATTAGTTCCGCTGCATTGTATTAAGTTTATTGTAAGTTAATCTTCCGCTGTATTATATTCGATGTACTCTGATATTCTGTACTCTGATGTAACATTATCATAATGTTTATAAAAGTCTTCTGTTATTTGTTCTGATGTGTTGTATCCAGAGTTAGCGTATGTGGGATTCGAACGGTCTTGGTCGATTTAGCGGTCGATTAGGTCCGAGCGAAATCTGTGTCGTTACAAGTTAAACTCCTTCAATTTAGGGGTAGTGAAGCTCTCATGATTCATGAATAATTAACATAAGAATTTCATGTTTCTAACTCTCTTATTTGAGCTTAAACTAAAATTGGATATAGATAAAGTAAAGATTTTATATGGTGAAAATTGATAGCATATGTTGGTTGATTATTCTCAAATGTGTTATACTCATATCATTAATAGAATCATACTTTATCACAATCTAATTCATTTTAGAAAAAGTAGTGACATTAAAAGTGAAAGCATCCTTGATGTTCTATGTAGTTAGTGAATATTAACATACAGAACATACTCATAATATTTCATTTTATTAGAACTATTATTTTCTATGTGATAATTATTGCTTTAAGTTTGCATTGAAAATTGATGATTTATGTAGCTTGAATTGTCTAGCATATAAATCATTCTTGTATGAATACAACACTTAATGTGCTAGTTATTAAAGAGAAATAGAGCCATTTTTATGTTAATTAGATTGATGTTGATAGTGAATCTACTCCTAAATTGTCTCTTAGTCTCATATTTGTATTCATTTTAACAACGTTAGTTTTCTTTTAGTTTATAGTTAACAATTTCACTCGCTTTCGGCTAAATTTGATTTAGTAAGATTAGAATAAATCCTTTCCCTGTAGATCGACCTGTATCCGCCACGTACTACGATTGTACACCGCGCGCTTGCGGTTATTATTACGATATTTTGTAAACTGTTTTCTAATTCCATAGAAATGCCATTTGCAAACATATCAAAACTTTTGAAATACAAAATTTTTACTGTATAACATATAATTATCAAAGTACAACACTTACAACACAGCGGAAATAACAATATAATATAATGCTGAAGTCTCCTGCTCCAAGCTCCTCCAAGCTTCTCCAAGTATATCTGTAAATACCTGAACTACTTGACTGCCCGTACAAATTTAGGCACCCAAGAGTTTATGGTAAAACAAAACAAAATAAACTCTGGGTCAGTCATGGGACTGCTGTGAGTAAACAATTTAAATTAGTTTGATAAAATAAACGATATCTCATAAGACCACACCGTATAACATGGAACAGGTTTTTCCCTTATGAGAATCCAAAACACTTGATTTAACTTTCAAAATCCTTTTGGAAGAAATGATAATCTTTATATCAAAACTCTTTTGATATTATAATAGTGTATAAATCAAATAAATAACAATCTAGTGGAACGTTTGTATCTCACGCTACACATATATTTAATATACAATCAAAACCATGAGCACTTATTGGGTAATGGATTTCCTAATATGACAAGGTTTGGAACTACCTTCCGATATTATATCTCTAGAGAGGAATACATTGGGTTCAACAAGAACATCTTGTAACCTGACCACTCATTTCTCTTGAGTGTATTGAACGTATATCACCAATGGTTGGGATCAGCAACCGCTTTCCCGAATGGGACAGTATCGAATAGAATTAAGAATGAAATGAATTCTTCTAGATAGGTGATAATACACCCTAATTGGGAGCTATCCACTTAGCCATGCTGCCCGCCCGATTTTTTTTGTTTCCCGGTTGTTAAGGCCTGAGGCTACGATTACTTACCATTTATTGATAGCGCAATCACTTTGAATGCCACATTGTCAGATCCGTTAATCATTAACTGGTTTGCACAAATATATTCTGGATTTTTTGCAAAGAGAATAAATTCTCCGCCACCATATATATTTATACAAACCAACATAAGCGATCATTGGAAATACTCTGTCATAAATTCGTTCATACACTTCGTTCTGGGATTGAACGAAACCGAAGGCACAATTTCCATTAATCCATCTTAGTCAATTTCTACCTAGGATTAACAGACAAAGCCCTGGCACTTTACTCCATCTTCGATTATCTTCATATAATCTGGTTCGCAATGCTACTGTCAATACGGAGTGGTTCTCGGATAATAATCCAACCGGTGTCTCCATACTGATAATGATATTGGCAAATACTTCGATAGTCGGTCATTTAACTACTGAAGAAAAACAAGCAAACATTCATCCATAACATCAAATAATCATTGGGCTCGTTAATTAATATTCCATTAATTAAATCACTTCTTCATTTCCTTACCAATATTTATTATCTCAAATATTTGCAATAATCAACTTGGCCTCTTATGCTATTTGGAAAACATTTCCATATATCGCCTTCTTTTATTTTCTATACTTAGAAAATATATTCTATTTGCAATTGGAAAACATTCCAATTACTTATCTCTTTCACGACCATTGTGACGACCCAAAATCCCTGGTCCCCGAGGAGACGGAGGAGCCCGGATTGCTTTGAGAAGATGCATTAGAACAGAAACAACAGAACATTTCATTGCTATTACAACAATTTACATCAGATTACAAGAATATATCAAAGTATGAATAAATAGTTTACAGCGGAAAATGTCAGAGATTTAAATTACATTTAAATACATAAACATAATGTGCAGCGGAAAACATCAACCACCATAACTAAATGAAATACACGGATACAAAGCTTTCTGAATATAGCTCCAGTTGTAAACCAGGATCCTGTGAAAAGAAAAATCTGCGAAAATCAAAACTACTAGCCGCCCATGTGGAAAATATGGGCACCCAGAGTTTAAGTGAAAATAATAAACTCAGAGTCAATCATGGGACTGGTGTGAGAAATAAATAGTTATTAACTTTATTTTAAAGTTAGGCAAATCACGGGATCATGCCAAATGACACGGAATGGATTTACTCCACATGAATACCATAAAACAAAACTCGCAATGCTAAAGAAAACAATAAAGCTTTTAGAAGACTCAGGTCCCATTACACAATGCAGCGCAAGCCAAAGAATAGAGTTTTACCTTGTGATAGCCAAATATGCTTGATACACGGAATTTATCTTTTATTATTACTATAAGTGCATAGTGTATAAATCAACTTTGAAAGTAAATGCATCAATCCTAGACGGCACAATACCCCATCCTATTATGTCGCCATATATTTATATAGGTATACAATAAAAACCGCAAAGCTCATATTCGAAAGTTGGATTTCCATCATGATGGTTGCTGATTCGAAAGATCTATCGCGTAGTGTAATACTCAATGACTTACGTACCAGCTAGAGAAAACACCGTAATGCACATCCGCCTATATCCAGGAAATCGAGTATCACTGCAGCTTACATCCTGGCTAGAGAAAACACTGCTTACTCTATCCTTCTGGGAATCGGGGGGTGTGCCCTATACCTACTAGGTGTGGAGCGACCATGCCCAGCCCATCTTGGTCGACCAAATCCATGACAACCCTAAGGGTGTCTATCCTCATCTCAAAAGCATATTGACCTAACCATAAGTTCGCCATCATACCGGTGTGTGAGGCTCGCAAATTAACGCTACACAAAGCTGTGCTACTTAAAGTTGTGCCTTGATCATCAACCACAAGGCTCTACTTTTCAACAAAAGCCTTGATTCATGCATCTCAGCATGTCACATTGTCAATCCATACCACACCATTAATTTTTGCCAATATATAACCTCTAAGCTCGTACGTCTCAAAGAAGGGTGTTAAGCAAGAGAATAAATTCTCCGTCACCAAACTGATATATATTTAGCAGAGACCAACAAGTACAGCATAAAGGAATACAATGTCAGAAACGCCATCCATTTGCAAGTCCGTTCTGGGTCTGAACCAAACAGGAGGAACCTTATTCCTCATCCCATATGTCCAATACATGAGAGAGGCCCTCGCATATCTGGAAAATCAACAAGTACGTCCAGACAACTACTACTACGACACCTTCCTAGGAGCTAACCAATCCAGGGCATCAATAGTAATCCATTCGATGTGAAGATCGTTGGTCTTCGACCACCGCCTTCAATATCTTTGACTTTTAATTCATCGTATCACTTATTCAGAATGGGTTAAACCCGGTCTTTCCGAATAACTCGTGTATCTTATATTCAAGTGCTATAAAAATACATCATACGCCTCATTCCAATCAAGAATATTCTTTTATTCAAATATTCTTTACATTGATAATTATTCGCATAAATCTTATCAAAGATTTAATTCATTTAAACCTCTTGTTTAAATCTTCACTTGGAAACTAGTTTAGAAGATTTTGTATTATCTTTTCACAACTTTAAACCAAATTAAGGTTTATCAAACTAGTCGGGATAATTGAGCCTTACCGAAGTAATCATTTATTTCATTTTTCCAATCCCAACCTATTTATCCCATGGAGCAAAACTGGTAGTACTCCATATCTAACACCCACTGTGTTATTGGTAAATTCACTTACCATTTAACGTTCAAATATAATTAAAGATTTAACTATCGCATGAAGTAAAACTGGTGATACTCCATTTTCGAACACTTCTCAAATTTGGAAAACTTAATTACCACATCTACATTTCAATTTAATTAAAGATTTATTAAAACTCCACTTGGTTTTAATCTCCAAAATTCATTACTTAATGATTTTCAACTTTAGGAACTTTTACTGGGTCAAAGAACCAATGCCATTTAAAACAATGTTCACGATAAACACAAAATCAACTTCCATTTAATATGGAACCTTCACGGAAAACCGATCAGTCGTAATCGATATAAATTTCCGTATCAAACTAATATTATAAGTGGAATAACAGCAAAGCCTTTTAAATTCCATATATAGTAACAGTCTTCCTTTAAAGTAACTCATCTCGATTATTACCAAATCGAATTCCATTCAATTCCAATTTAATATATTAAATTAGAAAATTTTACTTTGGAAAATTCCATTAATCTTAATTAAAAGATTATAAATTCCAAATCATAATTTCGCTGTTAATTGGGTTAAAGAACGAATGTTATTTAAAACAATGTTCACTATAAACCCAAAATCCAATTTGATATTAAATATATGGCTCTAAATAGAAATTATATCGACTTACATTCAATATCAAATTCTAAAACCAACGGATATCGTATTGGGAATAATGATATCTATATCTTCCAAATTCCTCAATATTATTCGTATAATCACGGAATCCAATATCGAAATATTCCGAAAGTTATTTCCACTCAAATCCATTTCAATTCATTCATTGGAAAATTTTGGTTATATCCGAACCCATTCACAAATTCAATTTATTTATTTAAAAACGTTGGATTATCATTCTAGTTAATAACTAGTTCATTTTGATTAAAAAAAATATTTTTATCTTTTCAAACTTGGAATTTTTCATCTAAAATATTTCCAAATCACTCATTATGATTTTACACAATTTTTCCATATTTTTAGTAATTTTATTTAGGCCCTTATAGTCGGTTTCCAATATCGGCCAACGAACTGCATTCATAGCAACCTTTTCTGAAATTGATTTGGACATAATTTAAAATCCAACCATTCAAATTTAAATCTCTTATATTCATTGGAATTATCTTTTCAATACAAACCCAATAGTTCTGGTTTTAGGAGAATCCGACGGTCAGATCTCCCATTACATCAGTTGAAGTCAACGGTCGAAATTCGCGAACGGTCGATGCGCGGTGCTTTCTATTTAAGCCATTAAATATATATAATGTGTATCGTCGATTTCTATTTAAAACATATTTTATAAATCAGTTATAAATTCATTTTAAATGATTTCAACTTCCATTTCAATTTTAAATCAAAATTGAATATTCGATATCATTATGATATTAAAATGATAATATTCTTAAAATTTCAGATTTTGAAATCGAATCTTTTCGATATTCATTATAAAATGAATAAAATTGATATAAAAATCTGTTTGAGTTAAAATGGCGTACATCTACTTAACTTGGCTTTATATATTCATTTCCGTTATGAATATTTCAATATTTTTGTGTCCATCCAAAATCGGACGTCAAAATCATATTTTGATCCTTTACTGAATATTATTTTAAAATATTCGTTTATATTCTGAATTGAAATCGGACCCAATTAATTACCAAATTAATTTACATATAATTTTATTTATATGGATTCCATACATCGCATGTATACAAAAATAGTGATGAACAACTACTAAATAGTCAATTCACATCCAGAGTGCAATTTACAACTGTATGAGCATTAAATAATTAAATAACGCTTATAACAGTCTGTCAATCAATCGATTGACATACAATTAAATCCAAGGGAGATATGAATACATTATCATCCCCAGGCCCATGTGGGGTTTCAAACAACAATGAATTTAAATTAATCACCGGTTAATAAATTTAACCAATTCTAATTTGATTTGAATTATTTTTCTAATTAACTAATTTTCACTGTATAAATTATAAATGGATATTTATAATTTAATTTCAACTACCACAATAATATTAACATTATTTTTAATAGGTTAATAATCATCACAATCACAACACAATATAGTCAATTAAATCATCCATGGTTTTCAAACAACAGTGAGGTGAGCTAACAGACACCGTACAACTGTTTATGATAATTAAAACAGATAGCAATCAATACTGGCAGTTTCTACATTCAGTTATAAAATTAATAACTGTAAAAAAAATTAGTGAGAGAATTCTCATATAGGTTTCCACCCGTCAGTCTTTATTTGGCTATTATTGTAACAAAATTAAACATCCGTTTAATTTTATTAGAATTTCTAATAGGCTTCGTTTCAGTTCTGGTTTGTTCCATGTTGTAGATCTTGAATTTACGGTTCCAATGGAACTTGTTTTACTAGATTCTGATTACGGATAAGCAAGATATCATCAATACAAGTTCTTTACATAAATTAATATAATTTAATACATCGTTAATTATTAATTGATCACCATTTTGACTAATCAAGTCATTAACCCATCGTCTTCTTTATTTACGTGGAATAATTACCGAACCCATCCACCAAAAAGCTCGCCTTACCTCTCTTCTGCATGCTCCGCCTCTAACCAAATATCCTCATTTCGAACATAATGGGATATGTTTCGTAAGCCAATCCGACTATTTTGATCAGTTTTTATCAAAATTAAAATATAAATTAATATAACATTCAATATTGAATTTCAACATACATTTTAATTTATCGGGGCCACATACTAACTCCAAAAATTATGAAAATTGAAATATAGCTATGTTTTGACGATATGGTCCTAAGAAAATTAATTTTGTTGAATTTGGAGACCATTTGAAAAATGACATTTTTAATTGGTCGATTAAATTCGAACTGGAATTGGAAACATGTTTAAATTTATTGCGCTCACATAATAATTCCAAAAATTATGAAATTTGAAACCTCATTATAATTTGGCATTTCGGATCCTACAAAAGTGGTTTCATCAAAAATGGAGGTCGTTTGCAAAAGGGCTATATATTATACTTAAATTCCATAGTGACTATTTTAAATTTTAAACTGGACATAACTTATAATTTATAAAGTGAAATCTCAGTTTCTTACATTTGTTAGAAAATTATATTTCAAAATATTCCAATGTTTCTTATTTCATCAAATTCTGATTTATATTGAATACTGTATATTCATTTAAAGTTCAAACCCAAAATTTCAAACTACCGCACCATTTTGAGTTCGTTTTAATTAAATTATAAATTTATACGTGCTAACTTCGATTTAAATAAAGTTTAAATCGTTATTATTTACATTAATACATTTTAAATATTCAAACCCCATTAAAATAGCTAAAATTAAATTTTTAAATTGGTTCAGAAATTCTGGATTGTTACAACCATTTATTTCTACACTGAAGAAATATTTATTATTATATTTCCAAAATTCCACTTACTTGGGTTAAAACGACTATTGTGTAAAACATCGTTACAAACAACCTAAAATATTGCATTCAACTAAATCTTATTCAAACATTGATCTTCGAGACTGAATCTTGCTATTCATCGGTTAAAAATGAAATCAATCAAGTTGGGATATTACTTCCTCTCAGATCTTGACTGAAAACATCCTTAGCTTCAAAACGGACAAGACTACTTATGTCGAATAAATCAACACCATAAAACAAATTATCCATTTTTAAAACATGTATTCATTTCCCTTTCTATTTTTACTAGATTTAATTATAAATTTCCTTTTTTTAATATTCTACTTTAAGAATCTAGATATATTGTTATATTGATTTCTAATATCAAAATCTCTTAAAAATATTCTAATTCCTTTAATTTTCAGAAAATTTTGCCATTACCTCCTTTGTATTGGTCAATAGCTCAAACCTCAACTCGCCTCTTTAGGGGCTTTCCATACAAAAAGAAAATCAAAAAGCCAAGTGGCTTGCAATTCGGGGAATAAAATCTCATAAGGAATTTAAACGTGTCCCTTTTTGTCGGGCACTTAAATTATAACCTTCATACACTTCATTCAAATCCTGCTTAACATATATATCTAACCATTTTTATTTTATTCCAACTCTATCCAACCATTTTTAACTTGGTTCGCTTATTTATTCGTTAAGTAGCTCTTTTACCAAATCCACTTTTTATTTGAACATATCACATACAAATAAAATTTAATTTACTTCTTAACCAATCAAAATCCGATTTCAACTCAAGTTTCGTGTTCGATTTCGAATATATATTCTCAAATATTCACTTATTCAAAGCCCAATTTCATGCCAAAACTTGATTAACTAATTATTCTTCAAATTAGTTAATCCTATTAAATAATTAAAAAATCTGATTTTTGTTTCAAAAATCAGTTCACTTACTCCACTTGAATTTACATTTATTTTATATCTCAAGTCTGGATTTTTCTAATGGAGATTCAGATTTTATTTACTTAAAATCCTTTTATTTATTTGAATAAATCGTTATAGTTATATAATGGTTATGTCTTGTTTTTTGAAAATTGATTTTGATATAACTAAAAATCGGTAAGACGAAATCCAAATTTTTCTCTAGCATTAGAATTATTATTCAACCAGTTCTGATGATTTTTGTTTCAAAGTGTTCCAACTTAAATTGAGTTCTATATACCCAATTAAAGTTCGAAACGCCAATTTACGAACTGACGCGCGGTGGCAAGTTCATTTTAATTATATTTAAATATAAACGTTTAAACTTTGTTTATAAATAAATTTCAACTCCATTCTAATATATTTTAATATATATTAAGCTAATTTTTCCAATTCAACTTAATATTTCAGATTTCCCTTATTCGTCGATTATTTCATAATTCAGTTATAAATTTATTTACAACTCAATTTGCTATATTAAATTCCAATTTTTTTTGGAATTATAAAATTTCGATATTCTCAAATTCCAATTATAACCCTTTTATTTATCTTAATTCTTTTTACATTCTGAATTCCAAAATAAAATCTATCGTTCTATTTCAAACCACTTTCCAATTCACTTTTAAATTCATATTTGCAGCTAAATTATCTAATGATAATTTATTTCACTTAATTTATAAACATCGTTTATAAATTCGACTTCCTTGATTAATATATTAAAACAAGTTTCATTTCAAAAACCTATTCGAAACTAAATTAATTTTATATTCTAAATTCCAGAATATATATCGTCGTTCCCTTTTCGAAATGATTTTCAAGTTCTATTTTAAATTCATACTTGAATTTAAAATTCCGAATTATCTCTTAATAACTAATTCACTGAATTATAAATATCATTTATAAATTTACTTGTTTTATATATTAAAACAAGTTCCATTTAAAAATCTATTTGAAACCCAATTCCTATTCTGGAATATTTTATTTATTATAACTTATATATATAATGAATCTATTTTCATACTTAAACTTTCCATTTAATCCAATCCTAATATCATTTTCTAAAAATATTTTATTTAAATAAGTTCAATCTAATCGAATTCAAATCATAAATCTATACAGATTTATTTATTTCAATTTATATTCTGAACATCAGAATAGATTTCATCGTTTCTCTTTGAAACTAATTTAAATTCCCTTTTTAAATTCACATTTGAATTTAGACTTCCCAAATTATCCAAATGATAATTTTTCCCATTTCATTTATAAACACCGTTTATAAATTCACTTCAATTTCCCGCATTGTTTATTTATAAACATTGTTTATAAATTTCTTAACTTGTTTTTATTATTCAAAACAAGTTAATATTTCTTAGCTGAATTGAATTTCAAATTATATTTTAAAAATAGATTTTTCCTTTTAAATCTCAAAATATCCTTTTCAAGATATTTTTATATATCAAAATTTTAGGCCCAGTGATATTTCAAACATTCAAAACACCCAATTATAAATCATAGGTTTTCAAACACATCATATATGTGAAAACAAATAAATAATAATATTTTTGAGGAATCCAGTTGGATCGCTCTAACCTGTTTCCCTGCATCCACAGATGTTAGCCAACAAAAATAATACCTATCCTGCTTCAAGTCAGGATATCGCGGTATAAAAGGTCATCCAGTATCATATTGTGGGGGCGCATAGGGTCATCCGCTAATGATACTGCGGGCATCTGCTAATAGTACGGTGGGAAATATCCAACCACCAATATATATATATATATATATATATATATATATATATAATAACCACAAACACCAAGCTTAAATAACTAACATATATTTATAATAGCCATTAAAATATTTAAATGCATCCAAACAACCTACAAAAATTATTTTTAACTAATAAAAATAATTCTAAATAAAAATCAGAGTGAGATTTACTCACCGTGATTTTAAATTTGCAGATCCGATATGATTTTAACTTTATTCGATTTAAATTGAAATTCCATAGCTGATCTTCGTTGACTCCGAAAATTCCAACCCCAATATCATCATGAAGCTCAAGTCCTTACGATTCCAACGAATTTCACTTCTTCGAAAACTGTTATCGAATGACATGGTTATACATGTTATACAATTGAACACTTTTAGTAAACTAACTAGAAAAATCATTAACAAATTAACTAAGTGTTTATTTACCTTTAATTGAGTTATTAAGCGCTGTTAATATCTTCTCACTTGCAGGTTTCGAACAGTCTTTTCCTCTCAATCTTTTGACCAACATCACCCTAGTTTTACCCCGTTACCAGGGTCAGTAACCTTTTAGCATCACCGTGACCCCAAACACCAAATCGCGATGTACAATTCATGAAGCACAACCCCCATAAACCCCACCCCTGTCATTTGCACAACCCACTTCCTGCACATGAACATGGTTACACTGCTTCCTTCCAATGTTTTCGTTTCTCCCTTTCAAAAATGTTTTCAACCCCATTGCCTTTTCCATAGCCAAATCTGAAATTGAACATCCTGAATTCAAACTCCACCATACTACAACGTCAAAGACCAACACCCACATCGATTTTTTTTTCTGAATTCGCAGTGCCCTCACATCCCATCGCATGAAAAAACCCTAAATTGCTGCTACAGTACTCGCGACAGTCCCCATCTACCTCGACACCATCAACCTACCCACAAATTTCATCCCGACTCCTCCCTTCACGCAGCTCAAACTGAAGACTTTAAAACCCTAACATCGATCACGGACCTTGCCTCTCGTCTGCCTGTCGCCTTCTCCTTTTGAATGAAAGCGATTCACTTTTTTTTTTATGAGTTTTCAATTCTTAAATCGCTTGAGGAAAGGAATAGAAAAAGGAAAGGGGTGAGCGATTTTAGTTTGCAATTAATGTAAAGGAGGAGCAACATTTTTATTTATCTGAAGCTTTGGTATTTTTTTCCAGAAGATCAAAATGGAAGAAAAAAAAGGAGTGTCTTGACTTTATAAAAACAAATGCTTCGGCATTAGGTAATTTTGTCTAGGAACGTACAAACTAGGTTATCTTAGGTTTAATGAAGTACAAATGAATTATATTCGATTTGATTTTGATTTAACTGCGATTTGATTTCTATTTATTTTGATTTGAGATAAAGATAATTTTATTCTTTTTTAACAGATTCTGATTTGATTTCGAGCTTATCCATTAAAGATATCTCGGGGTTCACAACACAAAATCATGAACCGCTATTTTAATGTATCGACCAACGTTTCAATGTTATAAAGCTATTCTGAACTCAAAAGAATAGATTCTGAAATTTAATTTGAACGTATATATAAAATAACTATATTAAATAATATAGTTTAAATTAAGAACAAATAAATTCATCAAAAATAAATTATTATTATCATAATCTATATTCAAATAGAATATATATTGATCATCTGAATTGTTTTGATTCAGTTCTATCTTCGAACTGAATTATTTCAAATTCCCGTATTATAATAATTATATATATATATATTCAAAATAAATCGTATTTCCATTATTAAATCGATAACTCAATATAAAAATTCATTTATTTTATCAATTCAATACTTAAAATCATATTAAATATTTAAAATAAACTGTTCGAAAATCCGAGTCGTTACATTCTTCCCCTCTTAAAAGAATTTCGTCCCCAAGATTACTAAGGTAGGAAAGATGCTACAATCCGATTTAAAGTTTACTTATGCTGAAACTCAACTCTTTATATTTCTACAAATTTAGTTCTACCAAAACTTTTGGTTTCCGTTTATCTTACACATCATATATACTCACATTCATTTAATATGAATGATTTACAATCAATATATTCTCAACCAATTCATATTCCATTCATATGCAATCTAATTCATTCAAATTAATTTTAATCAATTTATTTACTTCGATCCATTTAACTTGCTTAAGTTAAATTTTAATTCCAAAATTCAAATTCCTAGGTTTTATTTCAAATCCTTTTGAAATCATATAAAATGTATACACATATATTTATAACTATCTCTAATTCAAAACATTTGAATTTCCAAACCAACTTTGTTTTCCTTCCAACGAATTTCCATGAATTTTTTTCTAAGGTAGCAATCCATCACTTATAACTCGAAAATGAACACTGATGATGCTGCAGTCATTATCAGAATTATTTTCCAACCACTGAAGTGAGTTCAATGCTTTATCACTGTCAAAATCCATCTAAAATGATTTTTATTTAAAAACTCTTCAAATGCAAAGCTATATTTTTTAAATATACTTTAAAAAATATTTTTTCTAATCTAACGGGAATCAGATTTCAAATTCTGGTATGAATACAATTCCAGTTCTTCTCACTTGTATATTTTATTCATATACAAATTCTACTTGGTTATATATAACCATTTCCATTTTATAATCTTATCTGATTATAATAATATCAATCAATACATCCATATATTATAATAATTTCAGAAAATTATTTCTTCTATATCAAAATATATTTTTGGGTAAAATTATTTCATTTACCCACTTCAAAACAATATTATATCGTATTCTCTGTTCAAGTGTTTAGAAATTCCTATCGACTTTGTGGCGTCCCACGATTCGAATAGAACTCATAACCCACTTAACAGACAAACCAATATAATATAAAACAATTTTTATATCAATCAACAGATATGCTCTCTCGTATATATACACTCAACTCATTCTATGGTACTACTAACCTTATCTCTAATGAGCACAACCCTACCAAAGTTTAGGTATTCGCTTAACCTAAGCTCTGATACCAACTGTGATGGCCCGCAAATCCGTACTATCTGAGTTGACTAAATACAAAACATGTCCAACCCAAATTGTACAGAAATACAAATCATTATGAAAATAAAGAAGAAAAGGGTAGAAGAAGAACAGAAAAAACAACACAGAATCTCACATCGTAACAGAACAAAATATAATATATCATAACTTTTGAAATACAGAATTTTTACTGTATAACATACAATTATCAAAATACAACACTTACAATGCAGCGGAAATAATAATACTATATAACATTGAGGTCTCCTGCTCCAAGCTCCTCCAAGTATATTTGTAAATACCTGAACTACTTGACTGCCCGTACAAATTTGGGCACCCAAGAATCTAGGGTAAAACAAAACAAAATAAACTCTTGGTCAGTCATGGGACTGGTGCGAGTAAACAATTTAAAACAGTTTGAGAAAATAAATGATATCTCATAGGACCACGCCGTATAACATGGAACGGGTTTTTCCCTTATAAGAATCTAAAACACTTTATTTAACTTTCAAAATCCTTTTGAAATAAATGATAATCTTTATATCAAAACTCGTTTGATATTATAATAGTGTATAAATTAAATAAATAACAATCAAGTGGAACGTTTGCATCTCACGCTCCACATATATTTAATATACAATCAAAACCGCGAGTACTTATTGAGTGATGAATTTCCAACTATGACAAGGTATGGAACCACCTTCTGATAGTGTATCTCTAGAGAGGAATACACTGGGTTCAACAAGAACATCCTGTAACCCGACCACACATGACCGACTACTCATTTCGCTTGAGTGTATTGATTGTACATCCCCAACGGTTAGGATCAACAATAGTTTTCCTGAATGGGACAACATCAAATAGAACAAAGTATGAAATGAATTCCTCTAGATAGGTGATAATACACCCTAATTGGGAGCTACCCACTTAGCCATGATGCCTACCCGATTTTTTATCATTTCCCGGTTGTTGAGGCCTGAGGCTACGATTACTTACCATTTATTGATAGAACAATCGCTTTGAATGCCACATTGTCAGATCTGTTAATCATTAATTGGTTTGCTCAAATATATTCTGGATTTTATGTAAAAAGTATAAATTCTCCGCCACCATATATATTTATATAGATCAACATAAGTGATCATTGGAAATACTCTGTCAGATATTCGTCTATACACTTTGTTCTGGGACTGAACGATATCAAAGGCACAATTTCCATTAATCCATCTTAGGTAATTTCCTAGGATTAATAGAAAAAGCCCTTGCACGTTACTCCATCTTCAATTATCTTCATATAATCTGGTTCACAATACTATTGTCAATAAGGAGTGGTTCTCGGATAATAATCCAACCGGTCTCTTCATATTGACAACGATATTGGCAAATACTTCGATAGTCGGTTATTTAACTATCGAAGAAAAACAAACAAACATTCATCCATAACATCAAACAATCACTAAGCCCGTTAATTAGTATTCCATAAATTAAATCACTTCTTTATTTCCTTATCAATATTTGTTATCCCCAATATTTTCAATAATCATCATGACCTTTTACGCTATTTGGAAAACATTTCCATATATCACCTTCTTTTATTTTCTATACTTGGAAAATATATTCTATTTGCAATTGGAAAACATTCCAATTGCTTATCTCTTACATGACCATTTATTTCTACACTGGGGAAATATTTATTATTATATTTCCAAAATTCCACTTACTTGGGTTAAAATGACTGTTGTGTAAAAAATCATTACTGTAACACCCCGTAATTTGAACATAAAAATTCACAAATTAAAGTATACTTAATTAAGTGAAATGGGTTGCGAAGAGAAATATATTTATATACTGATATATATAATTGAAAATTAAATAAATAAATATGCAAAAATGTTCAAAACAGCGAATTGGGAGAGGGGAATAACCGAACCGGCCGATTTTTGAGGTCGACCCAAGCCCGCTGGGTCGACTAGGGGTTAATCCAGGGTGTTTGGCTGTCAACCCGTGGGCCGATTCGCTCAAATGCGGATTTTGCATTTGAATGGTTCTCATGGTTCAGCTTTAATCTAAAGGCCCTAGATGGTTCCTACACTTGACTTCTTCCCCAAGACATGCTTTGATGGCTTGGATTGAATCTAGGGTTAATCCTATGGCTAATACTATCCTAATCCTCTATAAAAAGACCCCTAAACCTAGCCTAAATCACCATTATTCAATCCTACAACTAAACTATGTCAATTAGTTCCTCTCATGGCCTCCACTCTCATGCTAAAATTCCTAAGCCTATTTCTATGAGAGATTGTGAGTTCATACAAGTGCTTTCAAACTTGTATGAGTGTTCTTAGTTTGCATTCAAGTCAAGTTGCAACATTTCTATTTCAAAGCAAGGATTTTTATTGATTTGGCGCAAGGGGTTTTCAATTGGGGCTTTCATATTTTGGTGCTTGCTAAAGGGCTTCGTCTCAATCTTTATAATAAATATTCATTTGTGTCTTCATAGCGTAGTAAGCCCTTTTCTACTTTCTTTTTATTGAACTCTAAAGTTAAATGAATGATGCAAGTTTGGGGTTGATCATTATGATATGCAAGTTTGGTTGATCATTATGATATGCAAGTTTGGTTGATTATTACGATATGCAAGTTTGGTTAATCATTATGCTATGCAAGTTGGTTTAATCATTATGTATGACACATATTGCTATGTTATGCAAGTTAAACTTGATGTTGTGAGCATAAAGCTCCAAGCTTTATATCAAAGGTTGCATTTTGGCAACATGAAAGTTATCATATCCCTTATGATAACTTGCATGTGAGGCTAAATGCGAACTTCTAGCAACTTCTACATGTCATTTATCACCATGTATCACTCATATGCTAAGTTTGGTTTTATGCATGCTTTTGAAGCCTAACAATGCAATATGCAAGTATATGAACATATGTACATCTCATATGCCACCATGATAAACTTGTGGCTTCAACACCTTTTTGTCATGATTATGCCAAGTTCCCTATTTTACCCTTTATGCGTTGTTGCGATTATGTAAACGATGGGATTACGTTGGGGTTGGGTAAAATTATGACATGAACATGATTTTTATAACATAACGTGATATGTTAACTTGTAATTATGTTTTGGAAACATAATGGACATGACACTTAGAAAATATGACTGTGGCCAACTCGAGGTTGGGTTGAGTTTGTAGCATAAATCTACCCGGACCCGCCCGGCTTAACTAGTGGCTACAAACAATAGGACCCAATGGGAGAAGTTGGTCATGTTGTGCTCGAACCCGAGGTTAGACCAAGTTGTGGTGTAAAGCTACCCGGACCCGCCCGGCTTAACTAGTAACCACAACAAAGTCTAATGTGAGAGGTTAAAGCACATTAAGTTAATTAATGCCTCCTGATTAGGGTTAAGTCATGGTCCACTTAATACTTAATCAATTTGGGCTGGATGGGTTAATCGGGGTTAAGTCACGAACCTTGGGTCTACTTAACCAATTTAATCCACGTTTGGATCGGGTTAACCACATTTAACCCGTTAAGGAAACCCTAGTTGCGTGGTCCTTTTCAGCAGTAACCCTCTTGATAGTATCATAAGACCCTAGGACTAGGCTAGGGTGGGGGCACGATTACTGGGCTGACATGTAAGCGACCAAAACGACGGCTGAGTAGGTACGCCGGTGTAGGTCCAGGCGGACTATGGTCGTGCACATAGTCCGGAGTTGGAGAATCAGGCACGGGTACCAGTAGATCTAGACTGCGCATACTTGATTCGTGTCTAAGGTTGACACCTTAGGACTTGATACACCCTAGGGTGTACCTAGCGCAGTTTAACTACATTGCATGTTTGGGCCGTATGACACCGACACTTGACGAGTTAGGCTTATAGGGAGCCGATCGACTAGACCGTGTAGTTGGACCTTAATTTTGGTCACCTCATGATGATGGGCCAAGCTTGGGCCAAGGGATCAATTCTTGTTTTTACTTGACATGTTAGAATGCTAGTACACCCGTGGTGCAAAACTTAACCTTAATTATGCGATGACACCTTTATCTATCTTGTTAGTTAATCATCATGCCAGTATGTTGTTATCCTTATGTTCATCTCAGCTTCTCATGCCAGTTAACTTTACTAGTTCATAGACAGATAGTAGTAGGGCTTACCAGTCTTTTTGACTGACCTGTTTTCTTTCGCCTCTTTTCTTCCGTTCCCCCCCCACCTCAGGTTCTCAGGGTGAGAACATTGGAGCTTAGCTTGGATCTTTACAGCTTGCTTACTGGATTTGCTCATGTACGGTTTTGGACATTGAGCTAGCTATGGTTTATCACTTCATTTTGGGGATAGTACTTTATGTATTTCAGTTTTTCAGTTTATGCTTTTATCTAGACTTTGTTGTTGGAAAATAATGACCAAGTACTTTGTTGTAACATGATTATGGTTTTGAAATGCTAAGTTTTATCCGCTGCTTTACTACTCTGTTTTACTTATATGTTCTATCTTGTGATATCTGCATGCATGTTTACCTTGTTTAACGCCCCTCCATGTCCTTGCAAGAGTGGCATTGGCGGAGGTGGGGTGTTACATTTGGTATCAGAGCATAAGGTTTACAAGATTTGAGCAAAAGTGTTTTTGAAACTTACCTTTTGAAAAACTATTTTCAAAACCAATTAAGTATTTTCCAAGAAAAGTCTAGTTATTTTAAAAAGGCTATTCCCCAAAAGCCATAGCACTATCCTTCGTTTCTTTGTTCTGAATCTATCTTTTTCCTTTTCAGTATGGCTGATCTTAACCTTCTCGAGGGAGTGACCATTCCCGGATGGTTCCGGAGATACTTGGAAGCTAGGGCCAACGATGTGGGCCCAGCAAATACCCCCAATATAACTGAGGTTCCTCCTCCTCCTCCTCAGAACCCGCAAGCAGATTTCGCTAAGATTTGCAAAGACTTTAAGGCGATGGGTGGCAAGAACTTTATTGGGACGGAGACTTTTGTGGAGGCAAGAAATTGGTTGAAAGAAACTGAAGATCTCTTCGCCATCTTTGATGTGCAAGATCATAGAAGGGTTCTATTGACAGCATGGTTATTGAAAGAAGAAGCTGCTTATTGGTGGGAGGTCACCAATGCTATGAGGCCTATAGAGACTTGGGCCGACTTTAGGACAAGATTTGGGCTTAAGTTTCTATCATCAGCTGAGGCGAATTTGCAATTGGAGAAGTTTATATCTTTGAAGCAAGGAGACATGACAGTGAGGGAGTACGTGAATGAGTTTAACAAGCTCGCCTGATTTGGTTTGGACATGATTAATACTCCCCAGAAGAAGGCTTTGCGCTTTGCACGAGGGTTGAATGAGCCACTACAAGGTTTAGCCCTATCTCATATACCTATGGGGGCCACTTTCGAAGGTCTAGTATACATGGCATTGCTTCAAGGAGACGATAAGAATGGCAAGAAGGAAGTGAAGGCTAATGAGACCCAAGCCAAGAAGACAGACTCCAAGTGGGGAGGAAATCAGAGCAATCAGAACAACAAAAACAACAAGAACAACAAGGGCAACAAGGCCAAGGCAAAGGACCCAAGAAAATGCCACTACTGTGGGAATGTAGGGCACATAGCTAAAGACTGTAAGAAAAGGAAGAGGAAGTCGGGCGAATGCTTTCATTGTGGAGAGACCGGACATTTTAGCAAGGATTGCCCCAAGAAGCAAGGGCAGAATCAGCGTGCAGGACCTTCTGGAGGGCAAGTGCATGCTCTCAACGCCGCTCCAGTTCAGGATCGAGGTAGCATTTCTGTAGAAAGTCTGGTTTATATTTCTGATTATCCTGTTCGCACCTTATTTGATTCTGGCGCATCGCATAGTTTTATTTCTTCTGACATTGTTGAAAGTTTGCACCTAAGTACTAGCTTAGTTGAGGATCCCGTTTGTGTTTCAAATCCAATTGGGGGTTCCGCCCATCTATCTATGATTTGTGTGGATTTGAAGATTTCTATCTTGACTGTAGAATTCGCGTGTAATGCTTATGTTCTCGGATTCACGGGATATGGGTTAATATTGGGCATGGATTGGTTGTCCAGTTATGGAGCCATTCTCGATTGTGAACATAGGGTGGTGAGGCTCATGACCCGCCTCGGTAATACCCTAGAAATTTCTTGTAACCCTAGAGGTCCCGTCATGTTATGCTATCTTGAATCTCTCGACTCGTCCATCGATGATCTGCAATCTGTAAGGGTGGTCCGAGACTATCCTGATGTCTTTGAAGAAGTTAAGGGGTTACCCCCTAAACGAGAGATAGATTTCCGCATTTATCTAGTCGATAATGCCAAGCCAGTATCATTGCCCGTTAGGCACATGGCCCCTCGTGAGAGAAGGGAGCTCAGTAAGCAAATCAAGGAGCTGCTTGAGAAGGGTTTTATTAGACGAAGCATTTCCGAATGGGGTGCTCCGGTGGTATTCGCTACTAAGGCGGATGGTTCGCTTCGTCTATGTGTTGATTATCGAGAGTTGAACAAGCCGACAAAGAAGAATAGGCACCCGTTACCGAGGATTGATGATCTCTTTGACCAGCTTGTAGGTGCTTCTGTTTTCTCTCAGCTCGATCTAGCCACCGGATTCCATCAGCTTAGAGTAGCTGAGGATAGCATTGATAAAACTGTGTTTAGGACTCCGGATGGATTCTTTGAATGGCTTGTCATGCCATTCGGATTGACTAATGCACCCGCCTACTTCGTAGACTTGATGAGTAGGGTGTTCAGGGAGTTCCTCAACAAGTTTGTTGTTGTCTTCGTGGATGATATTCTGATCTTCTCAAAGGACGAGGAAGAACATGCCAGACATCTCAAGGAAGTAATGGATACGCTTAGAGCGCATCAGTTGAAAGCCAAGTTCTCCAAATGTCATTTCTGGAGAAGGGAAGTTCGGTTTCTTGGACATATAGTTTCTAAGCAAGGCATAGCGGTGGATCCCGCGAAAGTGGTTGTGGTTCAAGATTGGAAGACTCCTAGGAATGCGACCGAAGTAAGAAGCTTTCTCGGTTTGGCGGGCTACTATAGGAAGTTCATCAGAGACTTCACTAAGATTTCGGCCCCTCTCACTAAGTTGACGAAGAAGAACTTAGTCTTTACATGGGACTTGGAGTGTGAGCTTGCTTTTCAAAAGCTCAAAAGAGCCCTTACCTCAGCTCCAGTTTTGGCATTACCCGATAGTGGTAAGATGTTTACCGTGTACACAGATGCATGTGGCACGGGGTTAGGAGCTGTTCTGATACAAGAGGGAAGAGTGATATGTTATGGGGGTAGGCAACTTAAAGTTCATGAGAAGAACTATCCCACTCATGATTAGGAGTTAGCGGCGATCGTCTTTGCACTCAAATCCTGGCGCCACTATCTTCTAGGCGAAAGGTTTGAGTTGTATACTGATCACAAGTCACTCAAATACCTCTTCTCGCAAAAAGATCTGAATCTAAGGCAGCAAAGGTGGATGGAATTTTTGGCATCTTATGACTTCGAGATAGCTTATACCCCTGGCAAGGGTAATGTTGTGGCGGATGCACTAAGCAGAAGGAGATTGACTTTAAGCCCCTTGTTCATTGAGATGAAGAACTTGGAATTCTTGGCAACCTTTGATTTCACGACGGCTGTTGAGTTGATGACGGGTTCATTAGCATCCCTTGAGCTTAGACCCACACTTCTTGATCAAGTTGGGGCTTCGCAAAGGGAAGATCCACAGATAGTCGAAGTTATGGACAAGTTGATTCGGGGTGAGACGTCTTGTCACCTTGCCAGATATACTATTGATGATAAAGGATGGCTAAGGCGTGATGGGAGATTATGTGTTCCTCGGGTGGGAGATTTGGTCCATAGAGTTCTTGAAGATGCTTATCACTCGAAGATGACTATACATCCGGGAGGAGATAAGATGTATAGAGATATGAAGCGCAGTTTCTTTTGGGATGGAATGAAGAAAGATGTGGCAGAGTATGTTTCAAGGTGCATGGTGTGCCAACAAGTGAAGGCCGAGTCAAAGAAACCAGGTGGGCTATTACATCCATTGGAGGTCCCACAATGGAAGTGGGAGAGTATTTCTATGGATTTTGTGGATGGATTGCCTAGGTCAAGGAGAGGGAACACAAGCACATGGGTCATAGTTGACAGACTTACGAAGAGTGCTCACTTCATCCCAGTAAAGAGCAAGAGGACCGCATCAGGGCTGGCATCTATTTATCTCCGAGAAATAGTGCGGTTGCATGGAGTTCCTTCTAGCATAGTTAGCGATCGTGACCCGATTTTCACTAGCCAGTTCTGGAACAGTTTGCAAGAAGCGATGGGTACGCGATTGAATTTGAGTACAGCCTATCACCCCCAGACGGATGGCCAAACCGAAAGGGTGAATAGAGTGCTAGAAGATCTCTTGAGGCTTTGTGTTCTCGACTTCGGTGGTACTTGGGAAGACCACCTTCCTCTTGTAGAATTTGCTTATAATAATAGCTATCAAGCCAGCATAGGGATGGCACCATTTGAAGCTTTATATGGGAGGCCGTGTAGGTCACCATCTTGTTGGTGGGAGACAACAGATAGACTTATACTTGGGCCCGATATGATACGAGACACATCCGAGAAAGTTGAATTAGTAAGAAGAAGGATGAAAGCGGACCAAGATAGACAGAAATCCTATGCTGACAAGCGAAGGGCAGATTTGGAATTCGAAGTGGGAGACATGGTTTTCGTGAAGGTTTCTCCTTTGCGAAATGTGGTACGTTTTGGAGCAGCGGGGAAGCTGGCACCAAGGTTCGTAGGACCCTTCCCTATCATAGAGAGAATTGGAAAGATGGCCTATAAGGTGGGATTGCCCGAGAAGCTAGCCGGAGTGCATAATGTCTTTCATGTCTCGCATCTCCGAAAGTGCCTACATGAGTCCGCTGAGGTGGTTGAACCAAGCATTCTTGAAGACATTGAGGTAGAAAAAGAAGCAACCTTGAGAAGAGCTCTGATTCATATCTTGGGAATAGCGATCAAGAAGCTAAGAAACCGAGTGGTCAAGTTGTTGAAAGTTCAGTGGGGTGAAGCCGACGAAGATGCAACTTGGGAAACCGAGGAGAAGATGCGTGGACTTTATCCATTTCTTTTTGAGGGTACATTCTCGATCTCTTTTCCTAATTAGCATATCTTTCTTTTTATCCGCGTTTATCTAGTTTATCTTGTTTCGTAGATCTTGTCATGAGAACCTTAGGTAGAAACCCTTGGTTGAAACATGTATTTGAAACATGTTATGCTTGATGGTTGCAAGTGGTTGCAAGTGTTTGCACGTGGATACTCGTGGATGCATGATACACATTAGGCACTAAGATCGGCTCACACACTTTCATGTTGCATATGCATGAGTGCTTATACTTATTCATGGATGAAACTTGTTGAGCTATCACGTGGATGTTGCATATGGATGAATATTATGTGCACTCATGTAGAGATTATAAATTATGTTAGGAATTTGCATACATATGGACTCATTTCACTAACATATTTTGCATTAAGGAGGTTTACTGTATCAGTAACCGCCTGATTTTTGCATTAGATAAGTACATATACACACACCTTTGCATATGATCATACAACATTTAGAATCCTTTAAGGACAATAACTGCACGTGGATGATGTTTTGAGTAGATGGACGATGGATAGTAGGATACGTTCTTCCTAACTTGGAGATTTCGGGGACGAAATCCTTTAAGGAGGGGAGAATGTAACACCCCGTAATTTGAACATAAAAATTCACAAATTAAAGTATACTTAATTAAGTGAAATGGGTTGCGCAGAGAAATATATATATATTGATATATATATAATTGAAAATTAAATAAATAAATATGCAAAATTGTTCAAAACAGCGAATTGGGAGAGGGGAATAACCGAACCGGTCGATTTTTGAGGTCGACCCGAGCTCGCTGGGTCGACTAGGGGTTAATCCAGGGTGTTTGGCTGTCAACCCGTGGGCCGATTCGCTCAAATGCATATTTTACATTTGAATGGTTCTCATGGTTCAGCTTTAATCTAAAGGCCCTAGATGGTTCCTACACTTGACTTCTTCCCCAAGACATGCTTTGATGGCTTGGATTGAATCTTGGGTTAATCCTATGGCTAATACTATCCTAATCCTCTATAAAAAGACCTCTAAACCTAGCCTAAATCACCATTATTCAATCCTACAACTAAACTATGTCAAATTTGTTCCTCTCATGGCCTCCACTCTCATGCTAAAATTCCTAAGCCTATTTCTATGAGAGATTGTGAGTTCATACAAGCGCTTTCAAACTTGTATGAGTGTTCTTAGTTTGCATTCAAGTCAAGTTGCAACATTTCTATTTCAAAGCAAGGATTTTTATGGATTTGGCGCAAGGGTTTTTCAATTGGGGCTTTCATATTTTGGTGCTTGCATAAGGGCTTCGTCTCAATCTTTATAATAAATATTCATTTGTGTCTTCATAGCGTAGTAAGCCCTTTTCTACTTTCTTTTTATTGAACTCTAAAGTTAAATGAATGATGCAAGTTTGGGGTTGATCATTATGATATGCAAGTTTGGTTGATCATTATGATATGCAAGTTTGGTTGATTATTATGATATGCAAGTTTGGTTAATCATTATGCTATGCAAGTTGGTTTAATCATTATGTATGACACATATTGCTATGTTATGCAAGTTAAACTTGATGTTGTGAGCATAAAGCTCCAAGCTTTATATCAAAGGTTGCATTTTGGCAACATGAAAGTTATCATATCCCTTATGATAACTTGCATGTGAGGCTAAATGCGAACTTCTAGCAACTTCTACATGTCATTTATCACCATGTATCACTCATATGCTAAGTTTGGTTTTATGCATGCTTTTGAAGCCTAACAATGCAATATGCAAGTATATGAACATATGTACATCTCATATGCCACCATGATAAACTTGTGGCTTCAACACCTTTTTGTCATGATTATGCCAAGTTCCCTATTTTACCCTTTATGCGTTGTTGCGATTATGTAAACGATGGGATTACGTTGGGGTTGGGTAAAATTATGACATGAACATGATTTTTATAACATAACGTGATATGTTAACTTGTAATTATGTTTTGGAAACATAATGGACATGACACTTAGAAAATATGACCGTGGCCAACTCGAGGTTGGGTTGAGTTTGTAGCATAAATCTACCCGGACCCGCCCGGCTTAACTAGTGGCTACAAACAATAGGACCCAATGGGAGAAGTTGGTCATGTTGTGCTCGAACCCGAGGTTAGACCAAGTTGTGGTGTAAAGCTACCCGGACCCGCCCGGCTTAACTAGTAATCACAATAAAGTCTAATGTGAGAGGTTAAAGCACATTAAGTTAATTAATGCCTCCTGATTAGGGTTAAGTCATGGTCCACTTAATACTTAATCAATTTGGGCTGGATGGGTTAATCGGGGTTAAGTCACGAACCTTGGGTATACTTAACCAATTTAATCCACGTTTGGATCGGGTTAACCACATTTAACCCGTTAAGGAAACCCTAGTTGCGTGGTCCTTTTTAGCAGTAACCCTCTTGATAGTATCATAAGACCCTAGGACTAGGCTAGGGTGGGGCACGATTACTGGGCTGACATGTAAGCGACCAAAACGACGGCTGAGTAGGTACGCCGGTGTAGGTCCAGGCGGACTATGGTCGTGCACATAGTCTGGAGTTGGAGAATCAGGCACGAGTACCAGTAGATCTAGACTGCGCATACTTGATTCGTGTCTGAGGTTGACACCCTAGGACTTGATACACCCTAGGGTGTACCTAGCGCAGTTTAACTACATTGCATGTTTGGGCCGTATGACACCGACACTTGACGAGTTAGGCTTATAGGGAGCCGATCGACTAGACCGTGTAGTTGGACCTTAATTTAGGTCACCTCATGATGATGGACCAAGCTTGGGCCAAGGGATCAATTCTTGTTTTCACTTGACATGTTAGAATGCTAGTACACCCGTGGTGCAAAACTTAACCTTAATTATGCGATGACACCTTTATCTATCTTGTTAGTTAATCATCATGCCAGTATGTTGTTATCCTTATGTTCATATCAGCTTCTCATGCCAGTTAACTTTACTAGTTCATAGACAGATAGTAGTAGGGCTTACCAGTCTTTTTGACTGACCTGTTTTCTTTCGCCTCTTTTCTTCCGTTCCCCCCCCCCTCAGGTTCTTAGGGTGGGAACATTGGAGCTTAGCTTGGATCTTTACAGCTTGCTTACTGGATTTGCTCATGTACGGTTTTGGACATTGAGCTAGCTATGGTTTATCACTTCATTTTGGGGATAGTACTTTATGTATTTCAGTTTTTCAGTTTATGCTTTTATCTAGACTTTGTTGTTGGAAAATAATGACCAAGTACTTTGTTGTAACATGATTATGGTTTTGAAATGCTAAGTTTTATCCGCTGCTTTACTACTCTGTTTTACTTATATGTTCTGTCTTGTGATATCTGCATGCACGTTTACCTTGTTTACCGCCCCTCCAAAGCTAATGTCCTTGCAAGAGTGGCATTGGCGGAGGTGGGGTGTTACAATTACAAACAACCCAAAATAATGCATTCAACTAACTCTTATTTAAACATTGATCTTCGAGACTGAATCATGCTATTCATTGGTTAAAAATGAATTCAATTTAGTTGGGGTATAATTACCTCTCAGACCTTAACTGAAAACATCCTTAGCTTAAAAATGGATAAGACTACTTATCTCGAATAAATCAACATATAAAACCCAATCATCCATTTTTAAAACATGTATACATACACTTTCTATTTTTAACAGATTTAATTATAAATTTCCTTTTTGTTTAAAATATTCTATTTTAAGTTCGTTTCCTCATGGAATTCTATATATATTGTTATATTGATTTCTAATATCAAAATCTCTACTCCATAAATTTCCAGAAAATTTTGCCAGCACCTCCTTTGTACTGGTCAATAGCTCAAACCTCAACTCAACTCTCTGGGCCCTATCCATTCAAAAAGAAAATCAAAAACCCAAGCGGCTTGCCGATTCGGTGCATAAAATCTCATATGGAATTTAAACGTGTACCTTTTTGTCGGGCACTTAAATTATAATCTTCATACACTTCATTCAAATCCTGCTTAATAAATATATCTGTTGGCACATTTTTTGGCAAAAGCTGTCACACATGGAATTCCTGAATGATAACATACTCAAGCGATAAAAACAACGTCAGAAGACATTGAGAGATTTGGTCAAAATCACATCTTCAACATAAACAGGCCCGAAACTCCTATCAAACGACCTATTTTGGACCCAAAAACAGCGATTACCGTGCTAAGCACCGTAACTCTTGTAGATTTCTGAGTTAGCTTCAGTTTGAGCTTCAGTTTGGCTCTCGGACTTACGGTTTGAAAGTTATTCCCACTTCCGTGAATGGGTGTAATCTAGCATCGAAGACTCAGAACCATCGCACCGTATTGCTCCCATCAGCTCGCCCACGATTGGATCGCCCCCTCGGATCGCACTCCTGCATTACGATCCGATCCGTACTGCATCACCTTCAGCACTCGAGTACCACGACCGGATCGGCTCGTCCTATCTCCTCACGATCCGATCCCATGAACACGAATCGACCTTCAGACCTACTGATACACGCACTGTTTTGACCTGTTCTCAAGGCTATTTATGCTCCTACTTTCTTGGATCGCCTGCCACGTGCCCCATCACGATCCGGTCAACCCAGGAGCTCTCCTATAGCTATAAATTCACCATTTCAAGGAATTTTAAAGGACTTTTGGCTGAGGCTTTCTCTTACATCTCCACAGCCTCTGCCATTACTGGTTACGAGGATTTTTCACCTTTCTGCATCTAAATTCTCCTATCATAATCTCAATTAACACACGATTGTGTGTCTGCATGTAACTGATTCTTATAATCTGTCAGTATAACAATAAGATTATAAAGTGGACATAAGCTACATCTACAATCGAACCACTATAAAAACTTTGTGTTCCTCCTCTTTATTTACTGTTTTCTGCATTCTGTGATCTGTGATCTACATTTGGGTGTTAGGCCCAGAATTTGGTCTAACATTTTGGCACGCCGGGAAGGGGGCACACAAAAACTTCAACTTCTAGCTTGAAAGGAGACTCAATGGCAATCAAAAGGAAGAAGACTGGAACTTCCACTCATGCTGATGATGCTGATGCTGAAGGCACAAGGAACGAAGCAAGCCAGGAAGCTTCCTCTCATGAAGATCCTTCTGCATACTTGACCAGAGACGAGATGGACAGAGTTCTTGCTGAACTGAGAGATCAGAAGGCACGGCAAGACGATATCCTCCAGAAACAACAGGAAATGATCAACCAATTCTTTGCTCGGATGGATGGAAGGCCGAGCAACGCTCAAGCCATTGGAGACGGAGCCACTGAAGCGGCTCGCATAGGCCACCACGATCAGATCGGGTCGGGCCCAGCGACCCGCGACCCGCCAGCACAAGTGCTCGGGGGCAACCCACTCCCTATTGCAAATGCACAGCAACCTACTTCAGCTCAGGTTCATATAGACACCGGATTGCGAGATCCAGCTCCTCAACAGCATCAAACAGTTCGTGATCTACCTCCAGGACCCAATCAGATCGCCCCGCTGCTTCACGATCCAGCCTCACGAGCTGGACTTCACGAACCTACCTCACGAACCGTCCCCCTCGAACCGGGTCAGGTCGCCCCCCATGATCCACGATCCGCGAGCCGCGATCCCTAGGAGACAGCTCACCAACTTCCATCTTCTCCTGCACTCAATGCTGGGGGCACCGGCTCTGATCTTGGCAACTTGCAACAACTTTTTGAGGGCGATCATCTCGCCAATCTCATTCTACGCCTCTCGAGAGGCCACACCTATCAGAATGACGTGGATGATGTCAATGACAACCCATTCACTCAGGAAATCAGGAATTCCCGCAATCCGCCAGATTTCAAACTTCCACAACTGGAGCCCTACAACGGCAGGACGGATCCTACCGTGCATCTGACGCACTACAAACGACATATGGAAGTTCAAATGGCATCAGAAAACGTCATGGCTAAATGTTTTCCCCTCTTTCTGACTGATATAGCAGCCATGTGGATTCGGCAGCTAGAAACCGAAACGATCAGCAGTTGGAACATGTTGGTCGCACGCTTCATTGAACAATTTCGTGTCCACATAGCATGACCCAAGAATGTCATGTCCCTCACCACAATCAAGCAGAGGCCTAGAGAAACTCTGCGTTCCTTCCTAGAAAGATTCAACGTTGCAGCAGCATCAGTTGATCGCCCTGAACCGTCGATGGTACTGATGGCAGCAGTATCCGGCGTTCTAGATAACTCGGAGTTCAAAATGTCTTTGTACAGAGATCCACCATGAAACCTCAGCGAATTCTACCTTGAAGCAGATAGGTTCCTGCGGGAAGAAGATGCAACTTCTGAGAAATGCACTCTCGACGTCAATATGCTCAAAGACGGAGAACCGTCTGATTCTGGAAATAGCAAAGGAAAAGTCGCCATCAAGAGTGACCACAACACTCAGCCCCGGAGAGGGCCCAAATATGAGAAGTATGCTGAACTCAATGCCTCCCTCTCAGACATTTACATGGATACAGGAGGTGCTACCTCCTATCCGAGACCTCCCAAGAGAAAGCCGACACTAGCACAACACAATTCTGGCAGACACTGCATATTTCATGACATTGACAGTCATAACACTAATGACTGCAGACATTTGCGAGACCTTATTGAGGATCGAGTCAGGCGAGGAGAACTACCCGAGTACGTCATTCAACCAACAGCGCCCACACCTGCGCTACCACCACCGACTCCCCGGAGAGGGAACGATCCCGGATCGAGCAATCGCGGGCTTATCATTAACTGATCCCACACAGCGGATCTCTTCAGTTTGCTGGACTCCGGTCAATAATTCATGTTTTTAGGTTTTTAGGCGAGTTCTCGCCCTTCTTTGTTTTCTCGGCATGCAGTAAGCACGGCAACACCGGCCCACACGCAAGGAACTGACCCGTAGAATCTAGTCGTGTTCAAGGTTAGAATAACTACCGCTTAGCTTTCATGAATCAATAATGATCACTCTTGAGCTCCGGCTCCTAACTGGATCCGTCTAGTATAAATATTAAGCTTCGGCTCCTAACTGGATCCGTCCAGTATAAACTAATCTTCCTATGCTTGTCCTTGGTCGTCTTACTCCGGTAAGGCCGTCTTGGAACCTCATGTGCTTTCCTTGGTCGTCTTACTCCGGTAAGGCCGTCTTGGAACCTTCATTGCTTTTCCTTGGTCGTCTTACTCCTATAAGGCCGTCTTACTCCTATAAGGCCGTCTTGGAACCTTCACTGCTTTTCCTTGGTCGTCTTACTCCGGTAAGGCCGTCTTGGAACCTCTATAACATCTCCTCGGATGGTTTACCCCGGTAAGGCCATCTAGGAAATATTCTTGCATTGTTTGTTTTATCTTATTGCAGGTACAAATTCCTAGTCTTCTTGGATTCCTCTGGCCTTAATACGATCCCGTGTGATCGTCGGTTTTCTGGCCTTAATACGATCCGGCGTGATCGTCGCATTCTGGACTTGGATTTCTCAGATTATCCAGAACACATCTTCCTTCAATCAGCAAGATATGTTCTGGGGGGCAAACATGTTGACACATTTTTTGGCAAAAGCTGTCACACATGGAATTCCTGAATGATAACATGCTCAAGCGATAGAAACAACGTCAGAAGACATTGAGAGATTTGGTCAAAATCACATCTTCAACATAAACAGGCCCGAAACTCCTATCAGACGACCTCTTTTGGGTCCGAAAACAGCGATTACGGTGTTGACCACCGTAACTATTGTAGATCTCTGAGTTAGCTTCAGTTTGAGTTTCGATTTAGCTCAATCGGACTTACGGTTTGAAAGTTTTGCCCACTTCCGTGAATGGGTGTATTCTAGCATCGAAGACTCAGAACCATCGCACGGGATCGCTCCCATCAGCTCGCCCACGATTGGATCGGCCCCCTCGGATCACACTCCTGCATCATGATCTGATCCGTACTGCGTCACCTTCAGCACTCGAGTACCACGAACGGATCGGCTCGCCCTGTCTCCTCACGATCCGATACCATGAACACGAATCGACCTTCAAACAT
Organism: Allium sativum; assembly: GCA_030737875.1. Classification (NCBI taxonomy): domain Eukaryota; kingdom Viridiplantae; phylum Streptophyta; class Magnoliopsida; order Asparagales; family Amaryllidaceae; genus Allium; species Allium sativum. The sequence goes on along the minus strand of CM060922.1, from coordinate 357,392,673 downwards.
GCTGATATGGCACTGTTTTGACCTGTTCTCAAGGCTATTTATGCTCCTACTTTCTTGGATCGCCTGCCACGTGCCCCATCACGATCCGGTCAACCCAGGAGCTCTCCTACAGCTATAAATACACCATTTCAAGGAATTTTAAAGGACTTTTGGCTGAGGCTTTCTCCTACATCTCCACAGCCTCTGCCATTACTGGTTACGAGGATTTTTCACCTTTCTGCATCTAAATTCTCCTATCATAATCTCAATTAACACACGATTGTGTGTCTGCATGTAACTGATTCTTGTAATATGTCAGTATAAAAATAAGATTATAAAGTGGACATAAGCTACATCTACAGCCGAACCACTATAAAAACTTTGTGTGCCTCCTCTTTATTTACTGTTTTCAGCATTCTGTGATCTGTGATCTGCATTTGGGTGTTAGGCCCAGAATTTGGTCTAATATTTTGGCATGCCAGGAAGGGGGCACACAAAAACTTCAACTTCTAGCTTGAAAGGAGACTCAATGGCAATCAAAAGGAAGAAGACTGGAACTTCCACTCATGCTGATGATGCTGATGCTGAAGGCACAAGGAACGAAGCAAGCCAGGAAGCTTCCTCTCATGAAGATCCTTCTGCATACTTGACCATAGACGAGATGGACGGAGTTCTCGCTGAACTGAAAGATCAGATGGCACGGCAAGACAAACTCCGCCAGAAACAACAGGAAATGATCAACCAATTCTTCGCTCGGATGGATGGAAGGCCGAGCAACGCTCAAGCCATTGGAGACGGAGCCACTGAAGCGGCTCGCACAGGCCACCACGATTAGATCGGGTCGGGCCCAGCGACCCGCGACCCGCCAGCACAAGTGCTCGGGGGCAACCCACTCCCTATTGCAAATGCACAGCAACGTACTTTAGCTCAGGTTCATATAGACACCGAATTGCAAGCTCCAGCTCCTTAACAGCATCAAACACTTCGTGATCTACCTCCAGGACCCAATCAGATCACCCCCCTGCTTCACGATCCAGCCTCACGAGCTGGACTTCACGAACCTACCTCACGAACCGTCCCCCTCGAACCGGGTCAGGTCTCCCCCCACGATCCACGATCCGCGAGCCGCGATCCCTAGGCGACAGCTCAGCAACTTCCATCTTCTCCTGCACTCAATGCTGGGGGCACCGGCTCTGATCTTGGCAACTTGCAACAACTTTTTGAGGGCGATCATCTCGCCAATCTCATTCTACGCCTCTCGAGAGGCCACACCTATCAGAATGACGTGGATGACGTCAATGACAACCCATTCACTCAGGAAATCAGGAATTCCCGCAATCCCCCATATTTCAAACTTCCACAACTGGAGCCCTACAACGGCAGGAAAGATCCTACCGTGCATCTGATGCACTACAAACGACATATGGAAGTTCAAATGGCATCAGAAAACGTCATGGCTAAATGTTTTCCCCTCTTTCTGACTGATATAGCAGCCACGTGGATTCGGCAGCTAGAAACCGAATCGATCAGCAGTTGGAACATGTTGGTTGCACGCTTCATTGAACAATTTCGTGTCCACATCGCACGACCCAAGAATGTCATGTCCCTCACCACAATCAAGCAGAGGCTTAGAGAAACTCTGCGTTCCTTTCTGAAAAGATTCAACGTTGCAGCAGCATCAGTTGATCGCCCTGAACCGTCGATGGTACTGATGGCAGCAGTATCCGGCGTTCTAGATAACTCGGAGTTCAAAAAGTCTTTGTACAGAGATCTACCATGAAACCTCAGCGAATTCTACCTTGAAGCAGATAGGTTCCTGCGGGAAGAAGATGCAACTTCTGAGAAACGCACTCTAGACGTCAATATGCTCAAAGACGGAGAATCGTCTGATTCTGGAAATGGCAAAGGAAAAGTCGCCGTCAAGAGTGACTGCAACACTCAGCCCCGGAGAGGGCCCAAATATGAGAAGTATGCTGAAGTCAATGCCTCCCTCTCAGACATTTACATGGATATAGGAGGTGCTGCCTCCTATCCGAGACCTCCCAAGAGGGAGCCGACACTAGCACAACGCAATTCTGGCAGACACTGTATATTTCATGACATTGACGGTCATAACACTAATGACTGCAGACATTTGCTAGACCTTATCGAGGATTGGGTCAGGCGAGGAGAACTACCCGAGTACGTCATTCAACCAACAGCGCCCACACATGTGCTACCACCACCGACTCCCCGGAGAGGGAACGATCCCGGATCGAGCAATCGCGGGCTTATCATTAACTGATCCCACTCAGCGGATCTCTTCAGTTTGCTGGATCCGATCCATAGTTCATGTTTTTAGGTTTTTAGGCGACTTCTCGCCCTTCTTTGTTTTCTCTGCATGCAGTAAGCACGGCAACACCGGCCCACACGCACGGAACCGACCCGTAGTCTCTAGTCGTGTTCAAGGTTAGAATAACTGCCGCTTAGCTTTCATGAATCAATAATGATCACTCTTGAGCTCCGGCTCCTAACTGGATCCGTCCAGTATAAATATTAAGCTCCGGCTCCCAACTGGATCCGTCCATTATAAACAAATCTTCCTATGCTTGTCCTTGGTCGTCTTACTCCGGTAAGGCCGTCTTGGAACCTCATGAGCTTTCCTTGGTCGTCTTACTCCGGTAAGGCCGTCTTGGAATCTTCAATGCTTTTCCTTGGTCGTCTTACTCCTATAAGGCTGTAACGACCCAGAAAATCTGAACCAATTTAAAAATTTTAAATTGGCTAAAATAATGGGTTTTAAATATTTAAATTAAATATTTTCAATAATGGCGATGAAAACTGAGTTTGAATCGACAAATTGAAAATGAATTATAATTAATTATAATTATAAACAAGGCCTGAAATGGCGCTGTAGTTTCAAGAATTGAATTCAAACTTTGTCGGACTGTACCGGGTGCAAAACAATACGGATTTTAGTGAAACCAAAAATATTTAAATCTATTAGTGAATATCTTTCCAACGAATCTGACAAATCGGAATTTGATAGCGGGAATCAAAAGATATGTCCAGTTGAAAATTCTGAATAGTCGCTATGGAATTCAGGCCCTTAAAAATGGACATTTTGCAGACGACCTCGGATTTCGACGAAACCACTTTTGTTGGATCCGTGATGTCAAATTATTGCTAGGTTTCAAATTTCATAATTTTTCGAATCAATATGTGAGCGTGGCAAAGGAACGCGTTTGACCGGTTTCAGTTGATTTTAATCGACTGGAAATTGACCATTTTTCAAACGGTCTCAGAATTTGACGAAACTAGTTTTGTTAGGACCGTATCGTCAATACGAAGCTAGAAAATATTTTCCTGAAATTTTTCGAGTTCTTATGTGGCCCCACTAAATTGAAATGTGCGTTTAAATTGAATATATAAAGAATTGCACTTTAAATTCAACGGAAACTAATTCAAGCAATCGAATCAGCTTACGATACATATCCCATTGTGTTCGGGATGGGGGTAAAACGCTATGGACGACAGGCGGTGGGCCTCGTTTAGAGGTCGTATGTAAAAGTCAACTTTTTGCAAAATTAAATAATTAAATAAATAAAAAAATTTAATCCCCTCCCTTATCTTTCGTTCTGGCCCCCCCTTTTTTCTTTTCTTCCTCAGTTCGAATCAAACAGAGAAAAAAAAACAACGAACCCTAATCCTACGCGACGCCGCCGCCAGAAGACCACCGCGCCCCGCCCAGGCCGGCGCCCCACCTTCGATGCCCCCCGACGCCCTCGCTCACTCCTCCTCCTTTAATCCGACCCCCCCTAAACCGCTTCAGCCCAAAACCGCTGGCCAGCTCCGCCTTGACAACCTCCGACGCATCCACCCCCTCCCTCTTCATAAGCAACGATGTGAGTCTCCTCCTTTTTTTTTATCTATTTTTGTTCTTTCTTTGTTTAATTTTAATGTAAGTAAATAGCAAATAAAAAAAATCAGTTTTACTTATGAAGGTTGTGAATAAAAAAAAATTAGATTTTTATTTATATATTAGTTTAGAATAAATTAGATTTTTAATTGATATATATGTTCTTTGTTAAAAGAGTTGATTTTTAAACATGATCAAAGCTTTGATTTTTAAATCACAAAGTAGTGATTTTATAAATATGAAAGGTTGATTTTTATAAAAAGTAAAAATTCGATTTTTCTATATTGAAAGTCGAAGTAAAAATCAGAATTTTCTATATTGAAAGTCGAAGTAAAAATCAGATTTTTCTATATTGAAAGTCGAAGTAAAAATCAGATTTTTCTATATTGAAAGTCGAAGTAAAAATCAGGTTTTTCTATATTGAAAGTCGAAGTCAAAATTCGATTTTTATATATTGAATAGCGAAGTCAAAATTTGATTTTTATATATTGAATAACATAATAAAAATTCGATTTTTATATATTGCATAGCGAAGTAAAAATTCGATTTTTTATATATGTAGTGGCTACAGACGAAAGCGACAAAAGGCGAGAACGGTGAAGATTTATGCAAAGAAGAGTCTTGGGATTGAATTAGCTAATCGGTGAGAATTTCTCACTCTTCAATTTCTTTTTCTAGCCATATATATATATATATATATATATATATATATATATGTTGAAATAAAAGTGAATTGCTATATATAAATATATATATATATACGCCCCTCGTCCACAAACCATGGACGATATTTATTGATTGAAATTGTTGTGAAAATTGATTGATAGTGAATGATTGTTTGTGGTTGATATTGGTTGATTGTGGTTGAAAAATACTCATTTGTGGTTGAGAAATATTTGGTTGAAACCACATAGGATTAGTTTGTGGAAATGAAATAAATATATACATGCCGCCTGCGTGCGAACTAGATGCATGATACCCATTGTCAAAAACCGCGAGGTTTTAAGATAGAGCGAGGAGCCGTACTAGGGACGGTCCCGGTTTTAACCACCCTGCCGTTATGCTGCCGAAATTTTGAATAATATTCGTGTGTTTGAATTATTTTCATCTGCTTAAACTATATTTATTCATTGAATAGAAAACCTTCATGTGTTGAATTGATATTCATTCGTTGATTAAAAATTCATGTGTTGAATGGTATTCGCGTTTTAAATATAAAAATCACATTTTTATCTATATATAGAAACTATAGAAAACCTTTATGTGTTGAATCGATATTCATTCGTTGATTGGAAATTCATGTGTTGAATGGTATTCATATTTTGAAATAAATTGTTTGATAATAAAAATCACCTTTTATCGACTATATGAACTGTGTAAAATAATCTCGTTTTGAAAGAAATTGTTTTATAAGAAAAATCCTATTTTTATCACCAATATGAAATATATAAAATAATAGTGTTTTGAAATGAGTTGTTTTACAATAAAAATCACATTTTTATTATATGCATGAATCGTTGAAATGTGAAGTGTTAAAAATAGCCACTTGTTCAAAATAAACATATATGAGTTGAAATATTCATTAATTAGCTAATGAAATGATTTGCACCTATGTATGTAACATTAGAATGAATGGTATTTTTAAACCAAATAGAAATCAAATATGAAGTTGGATAGAAAATGATAAATGATAAGAACTGCATATATATGTACATGCATATTCATTGAACAGGTTATAGCAAAGGGGCTAGAGAAGAGGAATAAAATTTTGTGCCCGACAAATCGGTACACATTTACTGTTTTGTTTGGGTGATGATTTTATGAGCCTGTTGGCTAGCCGCTTGGCTTTTTCTTTTTCTTTTTGAGATTAGAAGGACCGGGAAAGCTATTTGCGATTTCCCGATGCTCCCGGTGCAGGGGAGGTTATGGCGAAATTTTCCAAAATTTTAAGGTGTTAGTGAAATATTTGAAGTGAAAACGATATTGAAATCATTGAATGAACTATATTTATATAAATATATAAATATAAATAAAATTAAAACAAAACGTAGTCGTGCAGTTCGTATTTTGAAACCGTGATTTCAAACGACTAGTGCGGGAAATCCGACCATTGGATTTTCCCAAAACCGCAACCGTCGGGTTCGCCTTGGAAATATCTTCCCAACGGCACCAACTTTGTAAAAATCCAACGGTTGGATTGTCTGGAATGTTTAATTCAAATCTGATGAAAAACAGCGCCAGAAGCGATTATATTTATATATATAAATATAATTATATATTTAATCGAATAACGACGCTGCAGTTCGTATTTTGAAATCGAAAATTCAAACGATTGTACCGGGAGATCCGACCGTCGGATTTTCCCGAAACTGGAACCGTTGGATTCGTTTTGAAAAGACCTTTCTAATGATGTAAATTTTGTGAAGATCCAACGGTTAGATTTTCAGATATGTGTAAATCAAATCTGAAGAAAAACAGCGCCACGGCCGCTTTATGGCCCGAAGCGTCGTTTTGAATAAATTAGCTATTTTAAAATAAATAAAAATAGCGATAAATCATTATAAAATATCATAAACGATATGGAATGGAAATAAACCGAATTTGCTCGATTTATGTGGCTTTTGATGGTTGAATGTATTTGGTGTGAAAATTACATTAAAGAACAAAATTGGTGTCGTCGAATAATTTAACCATTGAAATAAATTGATTTCAAATTCTAAATATACGTGAATTATTTGAAAAGGCCGAGTTAATTCTCATTTCAAATAATTGACCGACGATTGAAAGTCGAAGATGAAGACGATGGTCGAAGACCGGAGATCTTCACCTCGTTTGGATGGTAACCGAGGTCCTGATTGGGAGGCATCCCGAAATATGGATAATGAGTGGTGATCGTCCAGACGTACATGGTGATCGATGGGTTTGCGAGGTATTTAGTGCCTCCGGTTTCGTTCAGACCCAGAACGGACTTGTAAATGGACTGTGTGTCTGACATTGGATTTTATTCTGTGTTGATTGATCTCTATTAAATATACATCTGTTTGGCGGCGGAGAATTTATTCTTTTGCTTAACGCCCTTCTCTGAAACGCACGAGCTTAGAGGTTGTGTATCGATGGACATCAGTCGCATGGTGTGAATTGCCTGTGTGGCATGCTAAGATGCAGTGATCAGGGCTTCTGTTGAAAAGCAAAGTCTTGTGGTGATGATCAAAGCACCGCCTGTGTGGCGTAGCTTTGTGTATAACGTAAAATCGCGAGCCTCACATCCCGATATGAACCAGAAACGAGAGAGGACATCAGGGAGGGCCTGCGTTTCTTCCTAGCTAGGGTGGTGTCAGTGACCTACCAGCCCTGACATTTATATACTTTTCACCTATGTGGTTGTTGCTGTTGCGAGGTGCCTCGGTTTGGTCGGACGATCCAGGTCCGATGGAGTCATTCGTTGGCTCATTTACGCCCCAAAGGGCGGGGAAACGCAGTGTTCAGGCATTTTAATCCACATCGGTGGACCGGCCCTGACGATCCAAGGGTCGATGCGCTCTGACCCTGAGGCTCGGGCTAGGCAGTCTCGAATTCGGTAAGGACTATCTTTTGCCTTGGTTCATGACGGAAATCCAATTTCCAAATACGACATCGTGCTGTTTTGATTGTATATATATATATATATATATATTTGGCGACATAGTGGCATGGGACGCTCATGTCGTCTATGATTGATAGTTATGATTTGAAATTGTTTTCAAAACATATAAACACTAGTAATAATATCAAATGCCTTTGTTTTATTCGTATCAAGCATATCTTGGCCGTTATAAGGTAAAAACTCTATCCTCCGGTTTGCGTTGCATTGTGTGATGAGAACTGAGTCTTATAACGGCTTCATTTTTATAAAAAGCATAGCGATGTTTAAAAGAAAGATTTGTTTTAAAGCACTGACAATCCAATGGAGTAAACCCGTTCCACGAAAGTGGCGTGGTCCTGTGATTTGCCAAACTATATATGTGTTGAATGGATTTCTCATACCAGTCCCATGACTGACTCGCAGTTTGTTTCACTTTCAAACTCGGGTGCCCCTTTTTCTACACGGGCAGCCTTGTATTCAGGTTTAGCTGGTTCTTTCTGGATAGATGGAGCTGAAGATGGATTTCTACCATTTATCTCTTTTTATGCTGTTCAGCTCCTATTGTACATATTTTGTTTGTTTTCCGCTGTAGACATTTATGTATAGCTGAAATGTATTTGTACTAAGTAAGATCCTGTATACTGTGTAACTCTGATGATTACTTTTATCCAGTATATTTTGTTCTGCTATTATCTGTTTCTGTGTTATATTCCTAAGATAACCCTTGTTTCCGTCTGAACGGGATTTCGGGTCGTCTCAACGTGGTATCAGAGCTTTGGTTAAGCTTAGTTCTGGAATATAACAATTGAACGAACTCGTCAGAAATAGAACCAGTAGTGTTCTAGGACGGGTAACTCTATACAGATAGGATCAGTAATATCCTAGTATGAGTAAAGCAGAATGAAATTACACCTTGATAGACACATTTACATTTGAAGTATGTGTTTCTATATTTTAAAATACCTTTTCTGTGACCTGACACTTGATCTGCCATTTGCAGAAGTACTAGAAAATGAGTGTCAGAAGCAGAAGGAATGCAGAACCGGATATTGAGGCCCTATTAATCAAATATCGAAATATGGGTGGAATACCGTTCTCTGGTGAAGAATCTATTATGAAGACACAAGCTTGGATTCGTTCGGCTGAGAAAATCTTCGAAGCATTAAAGCTTAGGGATGACCAGAAAAGATTGCTGGCCTCCTGGGCTCTCAAAGATGAAGCTTTATTCTGATGGGATTCAGTTATCAAAGGTAATCCAGAAGGTGATATCACCTGGGATAGATTCAAAGTGATTTTCCTAGAAAGATTTACCCCTCCCGAAGCGACTGAGCGCCTTTGTGATGAATTTTCTTATCTAATACAAGGTGATATGACCATCCCAGAATATCATAAGAAATTCAACGAACTTGCTCACTTTGCTCCTCATCTGATTCAAGATCCAAAGAGGAAAAATCTGAGATTTATCCATGGCCTGCAAAGGAGATATCAGAATAGTGTAATGAGGAATGTGAAGCTTCGTTTTCTGAAATGATATACATGGCTTATCAGTATGAAGATCTCCATAAGAAAGGAATGTTGCGCGACGAAGAAGAAGTCTGTTGTAGTGACAAAGCAGAGTCAGAAACTGATATTCCTGAAGCTAGTATGAGGTCTGAGGTCAGTGAAGAGCTTAAGGTAAATCGAAAAAGGGCTAGATCTGAAAAAGAACCTGTCACAACTGCCATATGCAAGAACTGCAATCAGAGGGGGCATTTGTCCAGAAAATGTAAATCTTTAAAGAAACCAATAAAGGATGGATATAGAGCCAATCGAAAGCAAAAGAAGAAAAGGTTGGGAAAAGATGGGGAGTTTCAAGAGAATAGGCATTGTAAACAGTGCCACGAGGCCGGTCATCTTGCAAAGGATTGCCCGCTCTTAAACAAGGCCGAGGCAGTACATGTAAATGAATTGGCAGAAACTTCTGAGCCCTCAGCTAGTCAAGAAAGGGCAGATGTCTTAGAAGGCACGCTCAATGTCAAAAACATTCCAGTTAAAGTACTGTTTGACACAGGCGCGTCACGAAGCTTTATTGCAAAGAGTGCAGTCAAGAAGTTGGATTTGAATTTGAAGAAGCTCAAAGAGCCAATGACTGTCTGAAATCCAGTTGGAGGTTCCATCAATCTCAGTTGGATTTGTGCAGTACCCGTCTCTTTTTCTTGCTATAAATTCCCTATTATCTCTGTCGTCATGAATTTTGATGAATTCGATCTTATTTTGGGATTGGATTGGTTAACCAAATATGAAGCAGAGGTTAGATGCGCCGAGAGAGTTGTTAGAGCTAAGATTAAATCAGGGAGTTATATAACCATACCGTGTGAAGGTCAGAACGCTAATAGAAAAGGCTTCTGGCCAGCTCTCGATGTTTCTCCAGCTCAAATAGAAAATATCCCTGAGGTCGCAGAGAATATTCCTGACCTCATCAAAGACATTCCTGTTGTTAAAAACTATGCGGATGTGTTCGAAGAAGTTGTTCGCTTACCTCCGCAGAGAGAAATAGATTTCAAGATTGCTTTAATTCCCAACGCAAGGCCGGTAGTTCACGCTATTCGAAGAATGTCCTTGAAAGAGAAGGAGGAATTAGACAATCAAACAAGACAGCTAGTATGGAAAGGTCTGATCAGGCCTAGTTTCTCTGATTGGGGTGCAACCGTGGTATTTGTCCCAAAATCTGACGGTACTCTACGTCTATGTGTGGATTATCATGATCTGAACAAACAGACAATAAAGAACAAATATCCATTACCGCGAATAGATGATTTGTTGGATCGATTAAATGGAGCACAAGTATTCTCACGAATGGACCTAGCTACAGGTTTCCATCAACTTTGAATTGCCGAAGAGTGTGTTCCAATGACAACATTCAGAGGTCCCGACTTATTCTACGAGTGGTTAGTAATGTCGTTCGGCTTATGTAACGCTCCCGCTTACTTCGTCGATCTAATGAACAGAGTATTTAGGGGAGTATTGAATAAATTTGTTCTGGTTTTTATTGATGATATTCTAATCTTCTCTAAATCAAAGGCCGAACATGAAAAGCATCTGGAACAAGTTCTAGAAATTCTCAGACGGAATGTACTAAAAGCCATATTTTCCAAGTGTATCTTCTGGCAAGATGAAGTAAAATTTCTGGGCCACGTTGTATCAAAAGAAGGAATTGCTGTGGATCCAAGCAAAATCACAGCTATTCAGAATTGGAAACAGCCCAGTACCCCTACTGAAGTCCGCAGTTTTCTTGGATTGGCTAGTTATTACCGGAAGTTCGTTAAAAACTTTTCAAAGATATATGGTCATTTAACGAAGCTTACAAAGAAGCACTCTAAATTCAAATGGACTCCAGAAAGTGAGGAGGCTTTTGAAGAGCTAAAGTTAAGATTGACGACAGCTCCAGTGTTAACCATCATCGATGGCAACCAGGATTTGAAAGTCTGGACTGATGCTTCTAGAGAAGGCCTTGGGGCAGTGTTAATGCAAAGGGGTCAAGTGATTGCTTATGCTAGCCGTCAACTGAAGCCACACGAGAAAAACTATGTAACTCATGATCTTGAGTTATTGGCTATCATATTCTCTTTGAAAATCTGGAGACACTATCTTCTGGGTGAGAGATTTGAACTGTTTACAGATCACCAGTCATTAAAGTATCTGTTCACTCAGAAGGACTTGAATCTGAGGCAGCAACGTTGGCTGGAGTTTCTTGCAGCATATGACTTTGAAATTATATATACTCCAGGAAAAGCCAATGTCGTGGCCGATGCGTTAAGCCGAAAGAATGAGATGATCGCCAGTTTTGTCATTGCGACTTCGTTGATTGATAAGATATCGACTCTACAGGAAGACGACCAATTTATCAAAAGAACAAGTCAGCGAATTCGTGAAGGCAATACTTCGGATTTCCAGCTAGATAGCGAAGGGATTCTGAGGTTAGAAGGGCGAATCTGCGTTCCAGAGATTCCGGAACTCAGAAGAGATGTGCTTGATGAATGTCACAAATCTAAGCTCAGTATCCATCCAGGGGTGAATAAAATGTATAATGATATCAAACGCACATTCTGGTGGAAGTCGTTAAAAAGAGACATCTCGATATATGTTAGTCGAGGCCCTACTTGCCAACTAGTCAAGAGCGACCAACAGAAACTAGCTGGACTGTTACAACCGCTAGAAGTTCCTGGTTGGAAGTGGGAACATATTTCTATGGATTTCATTGATGGTTTGCCCAGAACAAGAAAAGGAAATGACAGTATTTGGGTGATCGTAGATCGCTTCACGAAGACCGCCCATTTCATACCTGTCAGATCAAACAGAACTGCTCAGAGTCTGGCGCAGATTTACTTCAGGGAAATAGTTAAACTGCATGGAGTGCCGCTCAGTATAGTAAGTGATAGAGATACGATATTCAATAGCAAATTCTGGGAAGCATTTCAAGTCGGGCTAGGAACGAAGTTGAACTTGAGCACCGCTTATCATCCTCAGACAGATGGTCAGACTGAGAGGGTGAATCGCATTTTAGAAGATCTATTGCGGGCTTGTGTTCTAGATTTCGGTGGATCATGGGAAGACCATCTGCATTTGGCTGAATTCTCTTATAACAACAGCTACCAGGCGAGTCTGACAATGTCGCCATTCGAAGCATTGTACGGCAGACCGTGCCGATCTCCTGCTTGTTGGGTCGAGCCAGGAAATAGACTTGTGTTGGGTCCAGATATGATTCGAGAAGCTGCCGACAAAGTCGATTTTATTAAGAAGCAATTACTCGCCGCTCAAAGCCGACAAAAGAGCTATGCTGATAGAAGAAGAAGAGATATATCCTTTGAAGTTGGCGACTACGTATATTTGAAGGTATCGCCGATGAGAGGAGTTATCCGGTTCGGTAAAACTGGAAAGTTGGCACCCAAATTTATTGGTCCGTTTCCTATTCTGGAACGGATCGGAACTCTTGCTTATAGGGTCAAACTGCCTAATTGGTTGCCTGAAATTCATGATGTATTTCACATATCTCAACTTCGAAAGCACGTTCATGATCCAGACTTGATCGTGGAAGAAGCAGCTCAACATGACATTGAAATAACCCCAGAATTAGCTGCGAGAAGAGAGCCGCTAAAGATAATAGGCAAAGAAACCAAAGAGCTGAGGAACAAGAAGGTTCGCTTAGTCAAAGTGCAATGGAGTGGAGATCCGCGAGATTGTACTTGGGAAACTGAGGAGAGCATTCAAAAAGCTTATCCTAGATGCCGAGTAGATATCTCTGATTGACTCCGGTGCAAGGTACATTTACCATACTTTGCACTACCATTCAATTCTCTACTCTATTGTTATTTTCTTTTCATAGATGTGCACTTTTAATTATATAGTCTGAATGATTTTAAAGAGTATAGGATTTGATTAGTATATTTTTGAAGGTTAAAAATAATTGGATTGGTTGTTGTGTTGTGTGATTGTAGATTTATCAAACCACTTTCGACTTTGTTCCTTTTCGGGCACGAAAAGTTTTAAGTGGGGGAGATTGTAAAGACCCAGAAAATCTGAACCAATTTAAAAATTTTAAATTGGCTAAAATAATGGGTTTTAAATATTTAAATTAAATATTTTCAATAATGGCGATGAAAACTGAGTTTGAATCGACAAATTGAAAACGAATTATAATTAATTATAATTATAAACAAGGCCTGAAATGGCGCTGTAGTTTCAAGAATTGAATTCAAACTTTGTCGGACTGTACCGGGTGCAAAACAATCCGGATTTTAGTGAAACCAAAAATATTTAAATCTATTAGTGAATATCTTTCCAACGAATCTGACAAATCGGAACTTGATAGCGGGAATCAAAAGATATGTCCAGTTGAAAATTCTGAATAGTCGCTATGGAATTCAGGCCCTTAAAAATGGACATTTTGCAAACGACCTCGGATTTTGACGAAACCACTTTTGTTTGATCCGTGATGTCAAATTATTGCTAGGTTTCAAATTTCATAATTTTTCGAATCAATATGTGAGCGTGGCAAAGGAAAACGCGTTTGACCGGTTTCAGTTGATTTTAATCGACTGGAAATTGACCATTTTTCAAACGGTCTCAGAATTTGACGAAACAAGTTTTGTTAGGACCGTATCGTCAATACAAAGCTAGAATATATTTTTCTGGAATTTTTCGAGTTCGTATGTGGCCCCACTAAATTGAAATGTGCGTTTAAATTGAATATATAAAGAATTGCACTTTAAATTCAACGGAAACTGATTCAAGCGATCGAATCAGCTTACGATACATATCCCATTGTGTTCGGGATGGGGGTAAAACGCTATGGACGACAGGCGGTGGGCCTCGTTTAGAGGTCGTATGTAAAAGTCAACTTTTTGCAAAATTAAATAATTAAATAATAATAAAAAAAAATCCTCCCTTATCTTTCGTTCTGCCCCCCCCCCCCCTTTTTTTCTTTTCTTCCTCAGTTCGAATCAAACAGAGAAAAAAAAAACAACGAACCCTAATCCTACGCGACGCCGCCGCCAGAAGACCACCGCGCCCCGCCCAGGCCGGCGCCCCACCTTCGATGCCCCCCGACGCCCTCGCTCACTCCTCCTCCTTTAATCCGACCCCCCGTAAACCGCTTCAGCCTAAAACCGCTGGCCAGCTCCGCCTTGACAACCTCCGACGCATCCACCCCCCCTCCCTCTTCATAAGCAACGATGTGAGTCTCCTCCTTTTTTTTATCTATTTTTGTTCTTTCTTTGTTTAATTTTAATGTAAGTAAATAGCAAATAAAAAAAAATCAGTTTTACTTATGAAGGTTGTGAATAAAAAAAAATTAGATTTTTATTTATATATTAGTTTAGAATAAATTAGATTTTTAATTGATATATATGTTCTTTGTTAAAAGAGTTGATTTTTAAACATGATCAAAGCTTTGATTTTTAAATCACAAAGTAGTGATTTTATAAATATGAAAGGTTGATTTTTATAAAAAGTAAAAATTCGATTTTTCTATATTGAAAGTCGAAGTAAAAATCAGATTTTTCTATATTGAAAGTCGAAGTAAAAATCAGATTTTTCTATATTGAAAGTCGAAGTAAAAATCAGATTTTTCTATATTGAAAGTCGAAGTCAAAATTCGATTTTTATATATTGAATAGCGAAGTCAAAATTTGATTTTTATATATTGAATAGCATAATAAAAATTCGATTTTTATATATTGAATAAAGAAGTAAAAATTCGATTTTTTATATATGTAGTGGCTACGGACGAAAGCGACAAAAGGCGAGAACGGTGAAGATTTATGCAAAGAAGAGTCTTGGGACTGAATTAGCTAATCGGTGAGAATTTCTCACTCTTCAATTTCTTTTTCTAGCCATATATATATATATATATATATGTGTGTGTGTGTTGAAATAAAAGTGAATTGCTATATATAAATATATATATATATATATATATATATATATATATATACGCCCCTCGTCCACAAACCATGGACGATATTTATTGACTGAAATTGTTGTGAAAATTGATTGATAGTGAATAATTGCTTGTGGTTGATATTGGTTGATTGTGGTTGAAAAATACCCATTTGTGGTTGAGAAATATTTGGTTGAAACCATATAGGATTAGTTTGTGGAAATGAAATAAATATATACATGCCGCCTGCGTGCGAACTAGATGCATGATCCCCATTGTCAAAAACCGCGAGGTTTTAAGGTAGAGCGAGGAGCCGTACTAGGGACGGTCCCGGTTTTAACCACCCTGCCGTTATGCTACCGAAATTTTGAATAATATTCGTGTGTTTGAATTATTTTCATCTGCTTAAACTATATTTATTCATTGAATAGAAAACCTTCATGTGTTGAATTGATATTCATTCGTTGATTAAAAATTCATGTGTTGAATGGTATTCGCGTTTTAAATATAAAAATCACATTTTTATCTATATATAGAAACTATAGAAAACCTTCATGTGTTGAATCGATATTCATTCGTTGATTGGAAATTCATATGTTGAATGGTATTCATATTTTGAAATAAATTGTTTGATAATAAAAATCACCTTTTATCGACTATATGAACTGTGTAAAATAATCTCGTTTTGAAAGAAATTGTTTTATAAGAAAAATCCTATTTTTATCACCAATATGAAATATATAAAATAATAGTGTTTTGAAATGAGTTGTTTTACAATAAAAATCACATTTTTATTATATGCATGAATCGTTGAAATGTGAAGTGTTAAAAATAGCCACTTGTTCAAAATAAACATATATGAGTTGAAATATTCATTAATTAGCTAATGAAATGATTTGCACCTATGTATGTAACATTAGAATGAATGGTATTTTTAAACCAAATAGAAATCAAATATAAAGTTGGATAGAAAATGATAAATGATAAGAACTGCATATATATGTACATGCATATTCATTGAACAGGTTATAGCAAAGGGGCTAGAGAAGAGGAATAAAATTTTGTGCCCGACAAATAGGTACACATTTACTGTTTTGTTTGGGTGATGATTTTATGAGCCTGTTGGCTAGCCGCTTGGCTTTTTCTTTTTCTTTTTGAGATTAGAAGGACCGGGAAAGCTATTTGCGATTTCCCGATGCTCCCGGTGCAGGGGAGGTTATGGCGAAATTTTCCAAAATTTTAAGGCGTTAGTGAAATATTTGAAGTGAAAACGATATTGAAATCATTGAATGAACTATATTTGTATAAATATATAAATATAAATAAAATTAAAACGAAACGTAGTCGTGCAGTTCATATTTTGAAACCGTGATTTCAAACGACTAGTGCGGGAAATCCGACCATTGGATTTTCCCAAAACCGCAACCGTCGGGTTCGCCTTGGAAATATCTTCCCAACGGCACCAACTTTGTAAAAATCCAACGGTTGGATTGTCTGGAATGTTTAATTCAAATCTGATGAAAAACAGCGCCAGAAGCGATTATATTTATATATATAAATATAATTACATATTTAATCGAATAACGACGCTGCAGTTCGTATTTTGAAATCGAAAATTCAAACGATTGTACCGGGAGATCCGACCGTCGGATTTTCCTGAAACTGGAACCATTGGATTCGTTTTGAAAAGACCTTTCTAATGATGTAAATTTTGTGAAGATCCAACGGTTAGATTTTCAGATATGTGTAAATCAAATCTGAAGAAAAACAGCGCCACGGCCGCTTTATGGCCCGAAGCGTCGTTTTGAATAAATTAGCTATTTTAAAATAAATAAAAATAGCGATAAATCATTATAAAATATCATAAACAATATGGAATGGAAATAAACCAAATTTGCTCGATTTATGTGGCTTTTGATGGTTGAATGTATTTGGTGTGAAAATTACATTAAAGAACAAAATTGGTGTCGTCGAATAATTTAACCATTGAAATAAATTGATTTCAAATTCTAAATATACGTGAATTATTTGAAAAGGCCGAGTTAATTCTCATTTCAAATAATTGACCGACGATTGAAAGTCGAAGATGAAGACGATGGTCGAAGACCGGAGATCTTCACCTCGTTTGGATGGTAACCGAGGTCCTGATTGGGAGGCATCCCGAAATATGGATAATGAGTGGTGATCGTCCAGACGTACGTGGTGATCGATGGGTTTGCAAGGTATTTAGTGCCTCCGGTTTCGTTCAGACCCAGAACGGACTTGTAAATGGACCGTGTGTCTGGCATTGGATTTTATTCTGTGTTGATTGATCTCTATTAAATATACATCTGTTTGGCGGCGGAGAATTTATTCTTTTGCTTAACGCCCTTCTCTGAAACGCACGAGCTCAGAGATTGTGTATCGATGGACATCAGTCGCATGGTGTGAATTGCCTGTGTGGCATGCTAAGATGCAGTGATCAGGGCTTCTGTTGAAAAGCAAAGTCTTGTGGTGATGATCAAAGCACCGCCTGTGTGGCGTAGCTTTGTGTATAACGTAAAATCGCGAGCCTCACATCCCGGTATGAACCAGAAACGGGAGAGGACATCAGGGAGGGCCTGCGTTTCTTCCTAGCTAGGGTGGTGTCAGTGACCTACCAGCCCTGACATTTATATACTTTTCACCTATGTGGTTGTTGCTGTTGCGAGGCGCCTCGATTTGATCGGACGATCCGGGTCCGATGGAGTCATTCGTTGGCTCATTTACACCCCAAAGGGCGGGGAAACGCAGTGTTCAGGCATTTTAATCCACATCGGTGGACCGGCCCTGACGATCCAAGGGTCGATGCGCTCTGACCCTGAAGCTCGGGCTAGGCAGTCTCGAATTCGGTAAGGACTATCTTTTGCCTTGGTTCATGACGGAAATCCAATTTCCAAATACGACATCGTGCGGTTTTGATTGTATATATATATTTGGCGACATAGTGGCATGGGACGCTCATTTCGTCTATGATTGATAGTTATGATTTGAAATTGTTTTCAAAACATATAAACACTAGTAATAATATCAAATGCCTTTGTTTTATTCGTATCAAGCATATCTTGGCCGTTATAAGGTAAAAACTCTATCCTCCGGTTTGCGTTGCATTGTGTGATGGGAACTGAGTCTTATAACGACTTCATTTTTATAAAAAGCATAGCGATGTTTAATAGAAAGATTTGTTTTAAAGCACTGACAATCCAATGGAGTAAACCCGTTCCATGAAAGTGGCGTGGTCCTGTGATTTGCCAAACTATATATGTGTTGAATGGATTTCTCATACCAGTCCCATGACTGACTCGTAGTTTGTTTCACTTTCCAACTCGGGTGCCCCTTTTTCTACACGGGCAGCCTTGTATTCAGGTTTAGCTGGTTCTTTCTGGATAGCTGGAGTTGAATATGGATTTCTATCATTTATCTCTTTTTATGCTGTTCAGCTCCTATTGTACATATTTTGTTTGTTTTCCGCTGTAGACATTTATGTATAGCTGAACTGTATTTGTACTAAGTAAGATCCTGTATACTGTGTAACTCTGATGATTACTTTTATCCAGTATATTTTGTTCTGCTATTATATGTTTCTGTGTTATATTCCTAAGATAACCCTTGTTTCCGTCTGAACGGGATTTCGGGTCGTCTCAAAGGCCGTCTTGGAACCTTCACTGTTTTTCCTTGGTCGTCTTACTCCGGTAAGGCCGTCTTGGAACCTCTCTAACATCTCCTCGGATGGTTTACCCCGGTAAGGCCATCTAGGAAATATTCTTGCATTGTTTGTTTTATCTTATTGCAGGTACAAATTCTTAGTCTTCTTGGATTCCTCTGGCCTTAATACGATCCCGTGTGATCGTCGGTTTTCTGGCCTTAATACGATCCGGCGTGATCGTCGCATTCTGGACTTGGATTTCTCAAATTATCCAGAACACATCTTCCTTCAATTAGCAAGATATGTTCTGGGGGGCAAACATGTTGACACATTTTTTGGCAAAAGCTGTCACACATGGAATTCCTGAATGATAACATGCTCAAGCGATAGAAACAACGTCAGAAGACATTGAGAGATTTGGTCAAAATCACATCTTCAACATAAACAGGCCTGAAAATCCTATCAGACGACCTCTTTTGGGTCCGAAAATAGCGATTACGGTGCTTCGCACCGTAACTCCTGTAGATCTCTGAGTTAGCTTCAGTTTGAGCTTCGAGTTAGCTCAATCGGACTTACGGTTTGAAAGTTATGCTCATTTCCATGAATGGGTGTAATCTAGCATCGAAGACTCAATACCATCGCACCGGATCGCTCCCATCAGCTCGCCCACGATTGGATCAGACCCCTCGGATCACACTCCTGCATCACGATCTGATCCGTACTGCGTCACCTTCACTCGAGTACCACGACCGGATCGGCTCGCCCTGTCTCCTCACGATCCGATACCATGAACACGAACCGACCTTCAGACATGCTGATACGGCACTGTTTTGACCTGTTCTCAAAGCTATTTATGCTCCTACTTTCTTGGATCGCCTGCCACGTGCCCCATCATGATCTGGTCAACCCAGGAGCTCTCCTGCAGCTATAAATACACTATTTCAAGACATTTTAAAGGACTTTTGGCTGAGACTTTCTCCTACATCTCCACAGCCTCTGCCATTACTGGTTACGATGATTTTTCACCTTTCTGCATTTAAATTCTCCTATCATAATCTCAATTAACACACGGATTGTGTGTCTGCATGTAACTGATTCTTGTAATCTGTCAGTATAACAATAAGATTATAAAGTGGACGTAGGCTACATCTACATCCAAACCACTATAAAAATTATGTGTGCCTCCTCTTTATTTACTGTTTTCTGCATTCTGTGATCTGCATTTGGGTGTTAGGCCTAGAATTTGGTCTAACAATATCTAACCATTTTTAATTTAATCCAACTCCATCCAATCATTTTTAACTCGGATCGCTAATTTATTCGTCAAATGGCTCTTTTGCATGTTCTTCTTTTTATTTGAACATATCATGTTCAAATAAAATTTAATTTACTTCTTACCCAATCAAAATACATTTTCAATTCAAATTTTATATTCGATTTCGAGTATAAAATTTCAAATCTCATTCACTTATTCAATGCCCAATTTCGTACCAAAACTCGATTAACTATTTATTCTTCAAATTAGTTAATCCTATTAAATAATTAAAAATCTGATTTTTATTTCAAAAATCAGTTCACTTACTCCACTTGAGTCTACATTTATTTTATATCTCAAGTCTGGATTTTTCTAATGGAAATTCAGATTTTATTTACTTAAAATCCTGTTATTTATTTAAATAAACTGTTATGGTTTTATAATGGTTATGGCGCTGTTTTTTTTTTTGAAATTTTGATTTTGACATAACTAAAAATCGGTAAGACGAAAACCAAAATTTTCTCTTCCATTAGAAAATTATTATTCAACCGGTCCTACTGATTCTTGTTTCAAAGAATTCTGACTTAAATTGAGTTCTATATACTCAATTAAAGTTCGGAATGCCAATTTACGAACTACTGTGCGGCAGCGAGTTCGTTTTAATTATATTTAAATATAAACATTTAAACTTTGTTTATAAATAAATTTCAACTCCATTCTAATATATTTTAATACATATTAAACTAATTTTCTCAATTCAACTTAATATTTTTTATTTCCCTTAATCGCGATACATCAGAGTTGGGGAATTGGAAATGGCGGACGATATTGCTTCTTCTTCATTGTGGAATAGATCTCGTACTAATCTGACGTCTAATCAATTTCTTTCTGGCTTCTCTCGATCGAATGTTGAGCAGAAAAAATCGACTCTAATTCCGCTCTCAGATCCGAATCGAATTCCTCTTTCAGAACCGTATACCTCAAGATTTCAGAACCGTCTTAGATGTTGCTATCGTTGTGGCGATCCAAATCATTTGGTGGGAAGTTGCAGTAATTAGGTGAAGTGTTTTAATTGTGGAAAAAATGGACACAAAAGTTTCAATTGTGTGATTCCATTATTACCTAGGCGTAAGGAAGTAAGGGAGGTTGAGACTCATCATCAAATTTTAAACTCGGGTATGATATTATTAAAGAAGTATCTAAGATCTCAGGACCAGATTAATATTGTCAAAATATGTCAAGATCTTGGTACAGGAGAAGGCGGTTTTTACTGACCAAAATTTGATAGTGGTGCAAGATTAAAGCTTTATTTGATGTGTCTTGTAAGAATTGGAATCCGAAGACAAAAAAGTATGAAGACAGGCGATTAAGTGATGGTGTGTCTCCTCCTAAAATTCCGAATGAGTTTTAATCTTTGGTTGGTGAAATTTGGTTACAGTCGAAAAGGAAATTGCAGCGAGAGGTGGGAGTGTGGAAGATATTCCAATTATGACACCGGACATATGCATCGTTAATTTTTACAACATAGATGGGAAATTGGGTCTTCACCAAGACAAAGATGAAAGTAAAGAGAGTCTCATGGCGGGACTTCCAGTAGTGTCGTTCTCAATCAGTGATTCGGCTGAATTTTGTATAGGGATGAGAGGGGTAATGGACCGGTGAAGAAAGTATTGCTCGAATCAGGGGATGTACCACCGGCATGGTTCTCTGAAGAAACAAATCTAAAATCTGGTAGACTTAATCTTACTTTTAGACAGGAAGATAAGCCGAGTTTACAAGAGGTAAATCCGTTAGTTGTTCCCCATTTTTTATCAGTTTCATCGGATCCTCTTTTTATTCAGGCCGATTCAAATTCCATTCATAGATCATATGTGGATGTTTTAAAGTTTTCTGGATCACATAACATCTAGAAACCAGCATCTCATAATAGCTTTTCTCAGGTGAAATATGTTAGAGATAGATGCTGTTTTAAATGTGGTGACTTTGATCATTTGCCAAAGGTGTGTAGGAATGGCATTCGCTGTTTCAAATGCAGGGGAATTGGTCATCGCTCATCTAATTGTCCAAACATATTTAGGGGAAAATCAGTATATGATCTTCTGCACTTAAATTGTTCGAGGTTATGTATGAAACTAACCAAGCTCATTGATATTTTCGGTTTGGATTTCCCTCATCAGGATAATGGAGGGGCTTATTGTTTGTTGATGTTGGGGTGGCATTTAGAAGGACTCATTGAGGGATTATTGTGGCGTAAAAGCATTTTTGTTGATTGTGTGTACCCACCTTTGCCGAGCCCGATGAATAGAAAGGATCATGCAATCCAATTCAGTTTAAATTTGATAAAAAAAGGAGATTATATTCAGATTTGATTGCGAGGAATAAGATAAGAGCTTTATCGATTTTGGATGGAATACTGTCATACTTTGATACGATCAACACAGCAGTAAACTGTGAGCGTTGCATGCCAGAGTATCCGCTGCTGTATAATAATGTCGATACGGTTTCCATGAGTAATGAGGAAGGAATGATGCAATTTATTACTGAGTCGTTTGGAAGGAAGGTTATGTCAGATGCGTCATCTTTGAATGATCAAGATAAGGAGTTTATGAGGGAAGAAATGGTGGGTGTTGTTGGGAGGTATTCGTTCTGTCCTATGACTGATCCTATGAGCTATGATCCATTTGTCTTGTATTGTTATGGGATTGGGGAGGATGATTGGTTCAATATTGGTAAGAAGGCGAGAACTGATAAAGGAAAAGAGGTGATGACGGGCAATGACTCGATAGACATGAAAGATTATGTTGTGAGCTCTTCGGAAAGTTGCGATCTGTCCTTTTGGCTGGAGGAGGAAGGTAATTGGTGTGTGAATGAGGAGGTGGGACTGTCGAATGGTTTTGAAGTATTGATGGATTATAGGGAAGAAGAGGTTGGTTCAGATTTTGGAAAGTTGTCCTCCTCGCTGAATTTTAAAAAGGGATTTAGAGTTGGAAAAGTGAAAATGGCCACGGGGTCGAAGATCCAGACTGGGAAGGGGGTGAGCATGGCTAGTCAGTGGAAGGAAAGTGATGATGTTGATAGGGTGGGATTGGGAGTGGTGGAGTTTCAGACAGGTGGGTTCGGCCAAACTGGTAGGAATGCTTTGGTTGATGTGGTAGAATGTGGCTGCGTGTATGGAGTGAAAGATAAAGCGAGTGGGTGGGAGTAGATGAGGGTTAAATTGATGGACTATGGTGATTCAAATGGGCTAATGGTGGGACTGTGCAATTCAAGTTGCACAGTATGGTTGAAAGAGTCATGTGCCAGAGCTTTTTCATTGATGTGGAGTCCGGGTTTTTGCGAGTTGCAAATGATTTGTAACATGTCTGGTTTGGAGATTGGCGAGGCAGATCAGTTAAGAAATTCAATTTCGGTGGATGTGGCAGAAAATAGTGGAGGGTTCTCACTAATGGGCGAAATTTCTTCATCTTCCAGAAGGGGGAGGAGGAGGAAAATAGAACGAAGTTCAGGTTTGGTGAGACATAGTGTAAGATTACGATACAGATCCGCTTCATCACATGGTAGGTCCCCGAGCTCGAATGCGAGTAGTAGTAATTTGAGCTTGGGCTCAGGTATGGTTACAAATTATGGTAGTGATTATTCTCCATTTGCATTAGGTAGTCTCTCCACTAATCAGTTATTTCAGCTTGCTAGTGACACAGTGTTTGTTTTTTCTGATTTAGATTTAGATGTTGAGTTTATTAGGAGTAGGGAACTAGAGAGAGTTTCCTCTTTGGGGTTGATGAGGATTGTTAGTTGGAATATTAGAGGTCTAAATGAACCTAAAAAATATGCTAAAGTTAGGACTTTTTTAAAAGATTTTCACCTTGATATTGTAATGCTTCAGGAAACTAAAATAGATAATCCTGATCCTAGTTTTTTTTAGAAGGTTAGGCGGGTCTCTCTTTCGTAACTGGTCTTGTCTTCCGGCCATAGGTAGTGCGGGTGGACATATGATAGGCTGGAAAGACAATCAATTTGGACTCGTACAAGAGTTACCTATGTTGCATTCTTTGCATATTATTTTAGCTTCGACGGTAGATAATTCTCTTTTTGGCATTTCAAATGTGTATGGTCCACATACAATAATTGAGAGGAGACGGTTGTGGACAGAATGTATTGAATTTAGAAATCTCATTTTCAACCAATGGATAGTTGGGGGAGATTTTAATGTAACTAGATTTTTAGGAGAGAGATCACCAAGGGAAGGCGATTTCTCTGATATAGAGGAATTTAATGATTTCATTTTAGTAAACAATCTGATTGAGATTCCACTTTATAATAGAATGTTCACATGGTCTAATGTTAGAGATTGTCCTTCTTTCGCTCTATTAGATAGATTTTTTATTAACACGGAGGTTGAGGATAGATTCTCCATATGCAGAGTTAAGGGTTTACCATTTTTATTATCTGATCATTGTCCTATCATTCTTTCGTGTGACTTGAATTTATCTATAAGTAGCAATTTTAAATTCGAGAAGATGTGGTTAGTGGATAGTAGTTTTAGTAATTTGGTTTCAGTTAAATGGAATTCTTTATTTTATTTTAATAATTTGTATAAGGATAACTCGGCAAAGATTTTTGTTGCTAAGCTAGGAAAGCTAAGATTTTTTTCTTAAACATTGGAATAAGTTCATTTTTGGTAATGTTAAAATTTGAAAAGATAAGATTTTATGCGAATTGTTAGATCTAGATAAAGTTAGTGAAATAAGAATTCTTAATATGAATGAGAGGGACAGACTTAGCAATCTTAGAAATGATCTTAAGATGATTTTAGAGAAAGAAGAGATCATGTGGAAGCAAAGATCTCGAGTTCAATGGATTAAAGAAGGAGATAATAACATGAATTTTTTTCATAATGTAGCTATTAAAAGGAGACGTGATAATTTGATTCATTCTATTATTGTTAATGATGTAGAGATGTCTGTTCAGAAGGATTTAAATGAAGCTTTTAGAAGATATTATAAACAGATCTTAGGTACTACGAATAATAGAAGGATTAATGTTAGATGGAACGATATATATCCGTTGGCCTCTAGGAATGAGCTAGCTGACTTAGATAGTCCTTTCACTGAGAGGGAGATATAGAAGGCAATCTGTGATATGCCTAGTGATAAAGCTCTAGGACCCGATGGTTTTTCAGTTCTTTTTTATAAACAGTTTTGGAGGTTCTAAAGGACGATATTATTAATATTTTTAATGATTTTTATAGTGGAGAATTACGGTTAGGTAACTTTAATTTTGCTAATGTCATTCTCATACATAAGAGAGTGGGTGCAAACTCTCTTAAGGACTTCAGACCCATCTCATTAATTAATGTATCGATAAAGATCATCTCAAAAGTTCTTGCTAATAGACTTAGCTCTAAGATGAATGATCTAATAGATGTTTCACAAACAGCTTTTATTAAGGGAAGAAGTATAGTGGATGGAGTAGCAGCAGCACAGGAGTACATTAATGTCTGTGTTAAAAATAATCTTTCATGTGCCATTTTGAAGTTAGATTTTGAGAAGGCGTTTGACTCTGTTGATTGGGATTTTATATGTGAGTTATGTCTTGCTGGGGGATTTAGTGTTAGATGGACCAACTGGATTATGCTTTTGCTTAGGTCTGGTTGCTCCAGTATAGTTGTTAATGGAGTAGTTGGGAAGAAGATTCAGTCCAAGAGAGGTCTTAGACAAGGTGACCCTCTTTCGCTTTTTTGTTTAATTTAGTGGTTGATGTTTTCTCAAGAATTATTAAAAGGGCTGGGAGGATAGGTGTCTTAGGTAGTGTTGGAAATCAGGAGTTATATAATGAACTTTTTATACTCCAATTTGCTGATGATACATTATTATTTTCCTCCCATTTACCTAAGCATGTTATTGCACTAAAGTTTATTCTATATTGCTTTGAGAGTTTGTCTGGCCTTCGAATTAATTTTGACAAGAGTTCTGTCATGGTTCTCAATGATTGTGGTAATGTCGAGTCTTTAGTTGCTAGCACCTTAAACTATTCTATCATGAAATTTCCGTTTGATTATTTGGGTTTTAAGATCATACCTTCAAAGGTTAAAAAGGAGGATTGGTTAGTTATTATTGATAAGATAAACAATAGATTATCGAGTTGGAATAATAGATTTCTTTCTAGAGCAGGTAGATTAGTTTTAGTTAATTTGGTTTTATCAGCTATTCCCACATATTGGATGACAGTTCATCGTTTTCCACATTGGGTTATTGAGAAAATTGACAGAATCAGAAGAAATTTTCTTTGGAATGGTGGTCCTAATTGTAGTGGTTATAAGTGTTTAGTTAATTGGGAGGTGTGTTGCAAGCCCAAGAGAGATGGGGGTTTAGGGATTATTAATCTTTTTAATTTAAATTCATCTTTGTTAACTAAATGGCTATGGAAACTTAGATGTCCTGATAATGTG
This sequence comes from Allium sativum, assembly GCA_030737875.1. Classification (NCBI taxonomy): domain Eukaryota; kingdom Viridiplantae; phylum Streptophyta; class Magnoliopsida; order Asparagales; family Amaryllidaceae; genus Allium; species Allium sativum. The sequence goes on along the minus strand of CM060922.1, from coordinate 357,366,390 downwards.
ACTACTTGGAAGAATATAGTTTCTAAATTTTATTATTCTAGGGGTGAATTTTTTGTTGGGTCGGGTTTTAGTTGGGCTAATAGATTATCTCATTTTTGGAAGTCAGTTTCAAATTGTTTTGACCTTTTCAAGTTAGGTTACAAGATGACAGTTCATTCCGGTAATTCTACCTTTTTTTGGCATGATGCTTGGATTTCTAGTGTACCACTTAAAATTGAATTTGTTAAACTCTTTAATATTTGTGACTTTAAGAATTCTTTAATTGCTGATGTTTATAGAAGGAATTCGGATCTTCCGTGGGAGTTTTCTTTCCTCAATATTTTAGAGGGGGGGCAGTTAAGACAATTGGCCTTATTAAAAGCAAAATTAACCTTATATCACCTAGACGAGTATAGGGATACCATTAGTTGGGGATTGGATAAAAGTTTAGTTTACTCTGTTAATTCAATGTACAAACTTTTTGATTTTTCTGGTATTTCTTTGCTCCCATTTTAGTTTATTTGGCTTTCAAATTCTCCTCCTAAAGCTAAGTTTCTTATGTGGCTGATTGTCCATAAGAAGCTTAATACAGTGGAGCTTTTAAAGAAGAAGAAGGTTTTGTTTGATGTTAAATGTTGTTTCTGTAATCAATTGGAGGAAGATGTGGATAATTTATTTTTTTCTTGTAATTCTATCAATTATATTTTAACTGTGGTTTTAAGGATTTTTGTTATGGTTAGTTTGAATACATTTAGTAATTGTGAGAAATATTGGAACCATTATAGACTGGCTTATAAATCAAAACAGAGATATGTAATGGATTCTTTAGTTATTATCATTAGCTAGCTCATTTGGATGGAAAGGAATCAGAGATTTTTTCATTCTATTTCAATGACCTCTAGTAAATTAATCATTAAGATAGTTTATTTATGTTTGGACTGGATGACCACTTCAAGTAACAAGTTTTTTAGAGATTTGAGATTTGGAATTTTTCTGCAAAAGGTTAGGTTAAATTTGGTTTTATTTATGAGTATTAATAGCTATTTTAGTGGCAATAGTTTTCGTATTTGTGGATAAAATTTTAGTTTATGATGATGATAGTTATATCTCTTTTTAGTATTTTTTTCCTTCTCATATTACATATATGTATGGATATATATATTTATATTGGTGAATATATATACATATATATATACACACACATATATATAAATATATCCATACATATATGTGATGGTTACTAATGGTGGTTATTTAGTAAATTTTCAGGTTTTCAGGTAGAGAGATATTATTGGAGAACAATATGGATTGCTGTCAGGTTTTTGGTGCTTGACTTTTCTTGTGGAGTTATTATTGGGATTGTATTTAGAGAGCTTTTGTGGGTTATACCCATTTATTATAGTACTTAGGGTGTTTGGTTTATAGTATTGGAGTAGATATACTTCTATATCGGGTGGTGGGCTTGCCAGAATTCGATATAGGAGTAGATGGGCAGTGGTTTATCCGGAGCTCATCTATCTACAATCCTTTACTTTCTTAGAGTCAAGTTGATGTGGGAGTATTGTTTGTTGTTATACTCCTAGTGTGTTGTATTTGGACTCTGTATATTCTTCATTATGATATATATATGTGTGTGCTCTCTTCTTTTCAGAAGATCACACGTTTTTTGTTTTCAAAAAATTTCCCTTAATCGCCAATTTTTTCATAATTCAGTTATAAATTTATTTACAACTCGGTTTTCTATATTAAATTCCAATTTCTTTTGGAATTATAAAATTCGATATTTTCGAATTCTAATTATAACCCTTTTGATTTATCTTAATTCCGTTTATATTCTAAATTTTAAATTCATATTTACAGCTAAATTATCTAATGATAATTTATTTCACTTAATTTACCAACATCATTTCAAGTTGTAACACCCCACCTCTATACCCATATTATCCAAGAGTATTACTAAGTAATATCGTCAGATAGAGGCACACATGTGCAAATCCTCTTGGACTAACACTGGTACATATTAAAATTTCTAAAGTGTCGCTTACTCTTACGTACTCAATGTCGGTACAAAACAATTACACGTGTGCCTCAAGGGCAGAACAATACATAATATATAAGAATACCGAGATCACAGAGTCAACGCAGCCATAAGATATAATATAGTATTTAACATTTTATACACATTTATCTATTACACATCAATATATATATATCAATCCATACAATACACGATAATAAATGATATACTAAATTACTATACTCTTCTAAGCCCTATAAATACACGCCGGTCTCAAAGTCCCCGCACCAGTAACGTCTCGGTCTGACCCAAGTATTATATATAAATTCAACTTCCTTGTTTTATATATTAAAATAAGTTTCATTTCAAAAACCTATTTGAATCTAAATTAATTTTATATTCTGAGTTCCAGAATATAAACCGTCATTCCGTTTTCGAAATGATTTTCAAGTTCTACTTTAAATTCATACTAGAATTTAAAATTTTGAATTATCTCTTGATAATAAATTCACTAAATTAGAATTATCGTTTATAAATTTACTTGTTTTATATATTAAAGCAAGTTCCATTTAAAAATCTATTTGAAACCCAATTTCTATTTTGGAATATTTATTTATTATAGCTTATATATATATATATAAATAGTGAATCTATTTTCATACTTAAACTTTAAACTTTATTTAATCCAATACTAATATCTTTTTTTTTGAATTTTTTTATATAAATTCGATCTTATCGAATTCGAATTGTAACGTCCCGGAAATTTCGACAATTGGAATATGAATATAATTGAAGATTTAATTATTAGTAGTCAATTTTACATTGAAACTTGAGTTAAAATCTAATATATGGTTTGAGTTCGAAATGTATTGGTTGGTTGGAAATCAAATATTATTGTTGAATACTTAAATTTGAATTTGATTGGTTATTTAAATTGAATTTGGAATTTGATTGGAAATTATAAGTGGTTGAAACTAAAAATAAAACGTTACTGACATTAAATAAATTGGAGTTCTTATTTGCTCAATATAGAAAGAAATTGACTTGGATTTGTGTGTGTACAGAAATTGAATTTGACGTTTCAAATGTAACACCCCGTATTTTTGTTAACACTAATGTTCACAAATTAAAGAATAACTAATCTCAGACGTGAGAATTAAGGGAAACGGTTTGCGCTATTGTGTTTGTCTCGGAATTCTGGTTGAGATAGAGTCCGAGTTTGTGTAAATTGGACTTCGTAATGACCATCGTAATTTCAGAAAATTCAAAACAGATTTCAAAGTTTGAAAATTCAGAGTCAGATGGGCTAGGTGGGAATTTTCCCGCCAGGGCAAGGTCGACCATAGGGTCGACCTACCCTGACCAGGTCGACTATAGGGTCGACCTGCCCCCTCCCCCCCCCCCCCCCCCGGGGGCAAATTTGAATTATGACCTGTTAATGATTAGACGCTGACTCATTAGGGTTTCCGATATGCTCTGGTTGGCTGGGATTTATTCTGGGTTGATCAGACGGCTTAAACTAATACTAAACTCTATAAAAAGACATATAGACTCAAACCTAAAATCAAAACAAAATTAGATTCATGGCCTCCATGCCGTCACCTAGCAACTCAGCATAGCCGCCACCAATTAGAGAGGAAGAAAGCTAATCTAATTCAATTCTTTTAAACTTTAACAACGAATCTTCTTCAAGGTAAAGCTATTACAACTTCAGAACTCAGAATTCAGAATTCAAGACCTTCTCTGAATTGTGAGTTCAATAATTTTAATAAAATAATTAGCAAATTAATTGGATTGAGTTATGATGTGGACTATTTGGATATGATGTGAATTATTGACCGCATGTTATTATTCATGTAGTAAAATTGTGATGTTTACGTTGTAAATTCTATGATGCTATCTTGCAAAATTGTGATCATCTATGTTGTAATTTTATGAATGGCTTATGTATAATCGAATCACCATGTTGTTCATATGCTAGTTGGGTATGTTAATTCATATGATAAATCATAAGTATGTATGCAAGTCTAGATTTTTATTAAGACATGAATCATATGCAAATTGGGGAAAATTATATATAACCTTATATGCTTCATGACATCTATTTTAGATCTAAAGTTAGGCTAAGACATGTGTGAGTTATATGCTAAATTCTACATGCTAGTTTACATGTTTAGATGTAAGTTTATACCATTGTTATGTTGCATAAATCACATATGCAAGTTTATATGAATACATATGTTTGAAAATGACTCATGTTATGCAAGTTTGTGGTTACTACCTATGCAAGTTTGCACCTTTAGATGTAGAACTATGACATACATGATTTATGCAAGTTTGTGACCATTATCTAAACAAGTTCACACCTTTAGATTTAGATTTATGACATATGTAATTTTATGCAAGCTGTAACTTTGGCCTATGCAAGTTTTAGATGTAGAACATCATTCACACATGCAAGTTCACCCCTTATGTTTAGATCTATTTTTAATTATATGTATGTTGTGATGTTTTCTCTTTATTCCATGAGTTAGACTATTCGAGTCTAACGTATATTTTACGTTAAACGAACGAACGTACAACGTGGGGTGAAAGGGGATAATATTAAAAGATTTAATTGGCATAAATGCCTTAAAAGGCATAAAATAAATTTGTGATGAAATTGGTATGATTTTACGTACCATAGATAGATGGGCATAATTTAGTCAATTATGGCCATAGTTAAATTTGGAATTAATTGATAATTTGAATAGGGAAAGTAATTCAAATTGGGGGATGATTAATTAGGAGTAATTAATCGTCTAAGACATGAGGTTAGGCTCTTCTGTGGTGTAAGACTGCCCGGACCCGCCTGGCAAATCCAGCTGCCACAAATGCCAGTCTAATATGGGAGGTCTTAGGCACAAATTAAATATATAACAATTGTAAAGACACGAGGTTAGGATCGTTTGTGGTGTATGACTACCTGGACCCACCCGGCAAATCCAGCTGCCACAAATGCCAGTCTAATGTGAGAGGTCTTTATGAGGTTACGGTCCTAATGAATTAAGAAACACTTAACCAGATAAACATGTAGTGGGACATGAGGGGGTTAAGTGGGTGCCTTGGGTGGCATGTGGAATCTAGTGGGTGCCTTGGGTGGCATTTGAAATACGACTAGAAATACTTAACCAAAATTGAAACATGTAAGTAAACATGAATAAGAAGTGGGTTAAGTGGGATGTACTAGAGGGACCAAGCTTAGGTGAATAGCTTGTGTCAAGTAATGGGGGCCCATTTCAACCAGTAACCCATACGTATCTTTGTGGGCTCGACCCAAGTCGGGGACGGGACACGCATACTGGGCTTGACTGTAAGAGGCCAAAACGGGTTAGCGGTGATAACGCAAGTCCAACGGGTTCATATGCGTGTGTGGACCCAGGCTGGTAGGTAAGATGGTGTTGCATCTGTAGGTATAAGCCGTGCATTATTTGTGGTATCGGGTTGCCACATTGGGGAGTGATACACCCCATTGTGGGGGCCAGCACGGGTATCTACGAGTTTGCGAGCCGATCGCTTGGGGGGTAGTGGGTACACCTAGTAGAGATAGGGGCAGGCGGCACCTATGAAGGCAGCTAGGGGTGCACAAAACTACCAATATCATTACAAAGTCTGTAGGTGGGATCAACCTTAGGGTGACTAGTGGTTGTGCAGTATAGCAATTATTTTACAGTGTTGGTGTAGTTTAGTAATTATCTTATAATGGTTTAGGTGCGCTTTAACGATATCGTTGTTCATCTTGTTTCCTTGTTTACTCTGCCATACTCAATGGTTCATGGTCATTTCCTGATTTTCCAACTTATGCCTTAGTCTAGTACTCTGGTAATTATATTGTTAAAGTTATCGCACTCGCCAGACGTTATGTCTGACCCCCTTTGTTTCCTCCTCTTTTCTTCCTCTCCCCCCCCCCCCAAGGTGCTCAGGTTGGAACTAGCACCAGTGGAGCTTAATTTTGGACAGCTGTATCACTTGCTTTTAGAAAATTGATTGGATCGCTGAATTAAAGTTCAGCCTCTCTTTTATTTATGGCTATTTTGTATTGGGGATTATGTCTTTCAATTTATGTACTTTGAGTTGGTCAGATATTATGTACTTTGACTCTGGTTTTGATGATGTAATCAAACTTATGTATTTTCCGCTGCATTCAAATAAAGTTTTAATTTTTTAAGTACTGTTTATATCTGTCTTGTTGTTAAGTTTCTGTTCTATACTCACTTAAAACACTCCATAGAAGTTAATGCATTCCCTTTGTGAGTGACATTAATGGACGTGGGGTGTTACACGTGGTATCAGAGCTGAAGGTTACCAGAACATATATGAATCTTGAAAAGTGTTTTTAAAAAACAATTTTTATAAAGAAGTACCTTCAAAAGTATGTTTTAAGGAAAGTATTTTCAAGATAAAAGCTTATTTTAGAAAGCATAACCTCAATGGCCATATATCTTTCCTTCGGTTCTTCTGTATTGAATCTTTCCTTTTTCGTTTCAGCATGTCTGAAGCATCTGAGATACCAGAGGGTGTTCATGTACCTAGTTGCTTTCATCAATATCTCGAGGCTAGGGCCGCCACCGCAGGTCCAACAAATGCTCCTCCTCCTCCTCCTCGCATCGATAATTTCGCAAAGATATGTAAGGACCTTAAGGCAGTGGGTGGAAGACCTTCTCACGGAATGGAGACATTTGTTGAAGCTCGAAACTGGTTAAAGGAGGTGGAAGAATAATTTGGAATCTTTGAAGTAGATGATGGAAGAAAGGTCCAGTTAGCTGCCTGGCTAATGAAGGATGAGGCCTTGTTTTGGTGGGAGGTCACTAATGGAAGACGTCCAGTCGATACATGGCCAGATTTTAGGCAGAGGTTTGAGGCGAAGTTTCTCTCACGGGCTGAAGAGAATCTATACATGGAAAGGTTTCTAGCATTGAAGCAAGGGAATCTATCGGTGAAAGAGTACGTCAACAAATTCAATCAATTGGCAAGATTTGGCTTGGACTTGGTGAATACACCAGAAAAGAAGGCCCTGAGGTTTGTTAAGGGTTTGAACGAGCCGCTTCATGGGTTAGCTATGACCACATCCCTATGGGGGCTACCTTTGAGAGACTAGTTATCATGGCGCTCATGCATGAAGAAAAGAAGGGCGCCAATGCTAATAAGGCACCCGAGAAGAAAGGGGATCAAAAGAAGCCGCAACAGCAACAACATAACAAGAAAGGTGGTAAAGGCCACAATGGTAAGGGAAAGAAAAGGTGCTTTAACTGTGGGACACCGGGCCATCTAAGAAAAGATTGTAGGAAGAAAAAGAAGACCGGTTGTTTCCACTGTGGCAAAGCGGGACATCTGATTAAGGACTGCCCAAGGAAAGGGCAGAGGGCAGGGTCTACCTCGGGAGGACATGTGCAGGCTCTCATGGCACCAGGGCAGGCAAGGGGATAAGTTCAGGCTCTCGTGGTCCCACCGCTGCAAGAACAAGGTAGAGCAATTTCCGTTGAAAGTTTAGTTTTTCTGTTTGATCATCCTGTTCGTACTTTATTCGATTCTAGCGCATCACATTCGTTTATCTCTACATCATTAGTTGAAACACTGCACCTAGATACTACTCTTGTTACTAATCCCTTAGTAGTCTCAAATCCTATTGGTGGTTCGGCTCATCTTTCTATGATTTTTCGGGATTTGAGAGTGTTTATCTTGGGCGTTGAGTTCGAATGCAATGCCTTTATTCTTGGCTTCATGGGCTACGGTTTAATTCTAGGTATGGATGGGCTAACTAGATATGGGGCCATCCTAGATTGTGAAAGAAGGGTAGTTAGATTGTTGACTCGTTATGGAAAGACCCTTGATATTTCTTGTGACCCTAGAGGTCCAGTAATGCTTAGTTACCTAGAATCCCTTGACGCGTCCGATGATGACTTACATTCTGTTCCCATAGTCCGTGAATATGATGATGTCTTCGATAAAGTGAGGGGTTTACCCCCAAAACGTGAGATAGACTTTCGAATATATCTAGTAGATAATGCAAAGCCAGTTGCATTGCCAGTGCGCCACATGGCTCCAAGAGAGAGAAGAGAAATCAGTAAGAAAGTGAAGGAATTGCTTGAGAAGGGGTTCATCAGACGTAGTATATCATAGTGGGGTGCTCCAGTAGTATTTGCCATGAAGGCAGATGAGTCCCTTAGACTTTGTGTGGACTATAGAGAACTTAATAAGCTTACTAAGAAGAATAGACACCCACTGCCGAGGATTGACGATCTCTTCGATCAGTTAGTTGGTGCCTCAGTGTTTTCTCTATTGGACATAGCCACAGGTTTCCATCAGTTGAGAGTGGCTAAGGATAGCATAGACAAGACTGCCTTTAGGACTCCGGACGGTTTCTTCGAGTGGCTTGTGATGCCCTTTGGTTTGAAAAACGCCCCCGCATACTTTGTTGACTTGATGAGTAGGGTGTTTAGGGAGTACCTTAATAAATTCGTGGTAGTCTTTGTGGACGACATCTTGATCTTTTCTAAGAACGAGGAAGAGCATGCCCTACATCTTAGGGAAGTGTTGGAGACTCTTCGAGCGCATAGCCTTAAAGCTAAATTTTCTAAATGTCACTTTTGGAGGAAGGAAGTGCGATTCTCAGGGCACGTGGTTTCCATAGAAAGGATAGCCGTGGATCCCGCAAAGGTAGTGGCCATCCAAGATTGGAAGGTTCCTAAAAATGCTACTTAGGTGAGGAGTTTCTTAGGGTTGGTTGGCTACTATAGGAAGTTTATCAAAGACTTTGCAAAAATATCAGCCCCATTAACACGCTTGACGAAGAAGAACCTAGTTTTCACATGGGACGTAGATTGTGATGATGCGTTCCAACGTTTAAAGAGAGCTTTGACCACAGCCCCAGTCTTAGTGTTGCCAGATGGTAGTAAGCCATTTACCGTTTATACCGATGCTTGTGGGACAGGACTAGGCGCAGTCTTAATGCAAGAGGGAAGGGTAATAGCCTATGGTGGAAGGCAGTTGAGAGTGCATGAGAGAAATTACCCTACACATGACCTAGAGTTGGCCTCTATTGTCTTTGCGCTTAAGTCTTGGCATCATTATCTTCTGGGTGAGAAATTAGAATTGTTCACTGACCACAAGTCGCTAAAATACTTATTCTCTCAGAAGGACTTGAACTTAAGGCAGCAAAGGTGGATGGAATTCTTAGCATCCTATGATTTCGAGATAGCATATACCCCTGGCAAGGGCAACGTGGTGGCAAATTCCTTAAGTTGGAAGAGGTTATCCTTGAGTCAATTGTTTGTTGAGCGGAAAAACTTAGAGTTCATCTCTACGTTTGACTTTAAACCTTCTGTTGACTTTGTACCCGGTTTGCTAGCATCCTTGGAGGTCAGACCTACGCTTTTGGGACGGATTGGTGAGGCACAACGAGATGACCCACAATTGGTTTAGTTAGTAGAAAAGCTCAAAGGAGGGGAGTCATCGAGCCATCTCAGTAGGTATACTCTAGATGATAAGGGTTGGTTACGTAGGGACGGTAGACTTTGTGTACCAAAAGACGAGGACCTAAGGAAGACCATTCTTGATGATGCACATCGTTCGAAGATGACCATCCATCCCGGCGGGGACAAGATGTACATGGACATGAGACAAGTTTACTTTTGGGCCGACATGAAGAAGGATGTGGCCGAGTTTGTCGCTAGATGCTTGGTGTGCCAACAAGTAAAAGCAGAGCAAAAGAAGCCCAGTGGGTTGCTTCATCCGTTGGAGGTCCCACAATGGAAGTGGGAAAGTGTCTCGATGGATTTTGTTGACGGGTTACTGAGATCGAGGAAGGGTAATACGGGGATTTAGGTCGTGGTAGACAGACTTACCAAGAGCACCCATTTCATTCCCGTGAAGAGTAAGAGGACTGCTCCATGGTCAGCCTCCGTATACATTCGAGAGATAGTTCGTTTACACGGTGTTCCTTCTAGCATAGTGAGCGACCGCGATCCTATCTTTACTAGCGAATTTTGGAAGAGCTTGCAAGAGGCGGTAGGGACTCAGTTATGTTTGAGCACCGCATATCATCCTCAGACGGACGGTCAGACCGAGAGGGTGAATTGTATTCTAGAGGACCTATTGAGGTTGTGTGTCTTAGATATTGGAGGTACATGCGAGGAACATCTTCCGTTGGTGGAGTTCGCATACAATAATAGCTTTCAGTCTAGCATTGGCATGGCACCGTTCGAGGATCTTTATGGATGGCCGTGTCGTTCGCCTACATGTTGGTGGGAGTCTACAGATAGGATTTTACTTGGGCCCGATATGATTAGAGAGACTTCGTAGAAGATCGATTTGATTCGAAGGAGGATGAAGATGGAGCAAGATAGGCAGAAATTTTATGCGGACAAGAGAAGGTCAGATCCTCTGTTTGATATTGGGGACATGGTCTTTGTCAAGGTGTCTCCATTACGGAACGTCGTTCACTTTGGGTCCGTTGGGGAGTTAGCACCAAGGTTCGCAGGGTCGTTTCCTATTAAGGAGAGGATTGGGCGGATGGCATATAGAGTGGAGTTGCCCGAGAGACTTAGTGGCGTACATGATGTATTCCATGTATCACATTTGAGGAAGGGCTTTCACGAGACCGCGGAAGTGGTAGAGCTGAGATTGCTTAGAGAGGGGGAGATAGAGCGTGATGCAACGATTCGACGAACTACTACATGCATTCTTGGGTCGGAGATTAAGAAGTTGAGGAATCGAGAGGTCAAGCTAGTCAAAGTGCAATGGGGAGATGATGAGAGCAACGCTACTTGGGAGACGGAAGAGAAGATGCGTTCATTATACCCTTTTCTTTTCGAGGGTATGTCTTTTGATTTCTCCTTTATCTCTTAGCTTGTACTTATCTTTAGTATGTCCTCTCGCTAGTATCTTTGACCTTTAGATAGGGTAATCCTATGGTTGAAACATGTGTTTGAGACATGTTATGTATGATGGATGAATGTGGATGCAAGTGTTTGCTAGTGGTTGCTCGTGGATGCATATACACACACTTTAGGCACTAGATCGGCTCAGTAACTTCATATTGCATATTGCATATAAATGTATATGCATATTTAAGCTAATGGATGTATAACAGTTGCGCTATCATATGGATGCGGCATTTTGGTGAATGGTTGTGCACGCAAGTAGAAGTGATATGTATCGATAGGGTTCTTCGCATACATAATGGACGCATGGCACTATCATGGTTTGCATTAAGGAGGTCAACTGAATCAGTAGACCGCCTGATTTTCCATTAGATAAGGAACATATACACACACTTCTTGCATATGTTCATACGACATTAGAAATTTTTAAGGACAATGGATGCCTGTGTTTGATGGTTGAGTAGATAGTTGTTTGGACGGTAGGATATGCATTCTCCTTAACTTGGAGATTTCGGGGGCGAAATCCTTTAAGGAAGGGAGAATGTAACACCCCGTATTTCTGTTAACACTAATGTTCACAAATTAAAGAATAACTAATCTCAGACGTGAGAATTAAGGGAAACGGGTTACGCCATTGTGTTCTTCTCGGAATTCTGGTTAAGATAGAGTTCGAGTTTGCATGAATTGGACTTCGTATGAAGAAGTTATGGCCATTGGAAGTTTCAAAAAATTCAAAATATATTTCAAAATTTGAAAATTCAGAGTCAGATGGGCTAGGCGGGAATTTTACCGCTAGTGGGGGTCGACCTACCCTGACCAGGTCGACCATAGGGTCGACCTGCCCCCCCCCCCATTTGAATTATGACCTGTTAATGACTAGACGCTTACTCGTTAGGGTTTCTGATATGCTCCGGTTGGCTGGGATTAATTCTGGATTGATCGGACGGCTTAAACTAATCCTAAACTCTATAAAAAGACATGTAGACTCAAACCCTAAAATCAAAACAAAATTAGATTCATGGTCTCCGTGCCGTCACCTAGCAACTCAGCATAGCCGCCACCAATTAGAGAGGAAGAAAGCTAACCTAATTCAATTCTTTTAAACTTTAACAACGAATCTTCTTCAAGGGAAAGCTATTACAACTTCAGAACTTAGAATTCAGAATTCAAGACCTTCTTTGAATTGTGAGTTCGATAATTTTAATAAAATAATTAGCAAATTAATTGGATTGAGTTATGATGTGGACTATTTAGATATGATGCGAATTATTGACCGCATGTTATTATTCATGTAGTAAAATTGTGATGTTTACGTTGTAAATTTTATGATGCTATCTTGTAAGTTGTGATCATCTATGTTGTAATTTTATGATTGGCTTATGTATAATCGAATTACCATGTTGATCATATGCTAGTTGAGTATTTAATTCATATGATAAATCATAAGTATGTATGCAAGTCTAGATTTTTATTAAGACATGAATCATATGCAAATTGGGTAAAATTATATATAACCTTATATGCTTCATGACATCTATTTTAGATCTAAAGTTAGGCTATGACATGTGTGAGTTATATGCTAAATTCTACATGCTAGTTTACATGTTTAGATGTAAGTTTATACCATTGTTATGTTGCATAAATCACATATGCAAGTTTATATGAATACATGTGTTTGAAAATGAATCATGTTATGCAAGTTTGTGGTTACTGCCTATGCAAGTTTACACCTTTAGATGTAGATCTATGACATACATGATTTATGCAAGTTTGCGACCATTATCTAAACAAGTTCACACCTTTAGATTTGGATTTATGACATATGTAATTTTATGCAAGTTGTAACTTTGGCCTATGCAATTTTAGATGTAGAACATCATTCACACATGCAAGTTCACCCCTTATGTTTTGAACTAGTTTTAATTATATGTATGTTGTGATGTTTTCTCTTTATTCCATGAGTTAAACTATTCGAGTCTAACGTATATTTTACGTTAAACGAACGAACGTACAACGTGGGGTAAAATGGGATAATATTAAAAGATTTAATTGGCATAAATGCCTTAAAAGGCATAAAATAAATTTGTGATGAAATTGGTATGATTTTACGTACCATAAATAGATGGGCATAATTGAGTCAATTATGTCCATAGTTAAATTTGGAATTAATTGATAATTTGAATAGGGAAAGTAATTCAAATTGGGGGATGATTAATTAGGAGTAATTAATCGTCTAAGACACGAGGTTAGGCTCTTTTGTGGTGTAAGACTGCCCGGACCCGCCCGGCAAATCCAGCTGCCACAAATGCCAGTCTAATATGGGAGGTCGTAGGCACAAATTAAATACATAACAATTGTAAAGACATGAAGTTAGGCTCCTTTGTAGTGTAAGACTGCCCGGACCCGCCCGGTAAATCCAGCTGCCACAAATGCCAGTCTAATGTGAGAGGTCTTTTTGAGGTTACGGTCTTAATGAATTAAGAAATACTTCACCAGATAAATATGTAATGGGACATGAGGGGGTTAAGTGGGTGCCTTGGGTGGCATGTGGAATCTAGTGGGTGCCTTAGGTGGCATTTGAAATACGATTAGAAATACTTAACCAAAATTGAAACATGTAAGTAAACATGAATAAGAAGTGGGTTAAGTGGGATGTACTAGAGGGGACCAAGCTTAGGTGGATAACTTGTGTCAAGTAATGGGGGCCCATTTCAACCAGTAACCCATACGTATCTTTGTGGGCTCGACCCAAGTCGAGGATGGGACATGCATACTGGGCTTGACTGTAAGAGGCCAAAACTGGTTAGCGGTGGCAACGCAAGTCCAACGGGTTCATATGCGTGTGTGGACCCGAGCTGGTAGGTAAGACGTTGTTGCATCGTGTAGGTATAAGCCGTGCATTATTTGTGGTATCGGTTTGCCACTTTGGGGAGTGATACACCCCACTGTGGGGCCAGCACGGGTATCTACGAGTTAGGGAGCCGATCGCTTGGGGGTAGTGGGTACACCTAGTGGAGATAGGGGCAGGCGGCACAGCTAGGGGTGCACGAAACTACCAATATCATTATTAAGTTTGTAGGCGGGATCAACCTTAAGGTGACTAGTGGTGGTGCAATATAGCAATTATCTTATAGTGTTGGTGTAGTTTAGTAATAATCTTATAATGGTTTAGTGCGCTTTAACGATATCGTTGTTCATCTTGTTTCCTTGTTTACTCTGCCATACTCAGTGGTTCATGGTCATTTCCTGATTTTCCAACTTATGCCTTAGTCTAGCTACTTTGATAATTATATTGTTAAAGTTATCGCACTCGCCAGACTTTATGTCTGACCCCCTTTGTTTCCTCCTTTTTTCTTCCTTCCCCCCCTCCCCCAGGTGCTTAGGTTGGAACTAGCACCAGTGGAGCTTGATTTTGGACAGCTGTATCACTTGCTTTTAGAAGATTGATTGGATCACTGAAGTAAAGTTCAGCCTCTCTTTTATTTATGGCTATTTTGTATTGGGGATTATGTCTTTCAAATTATGTACTTTGAGTTGGTCAAGATGGATATTATGTACTTTGACTCTGGTTTTGATGATGTAATCAAACTTATGTATTTTCCGCTGCATTGAAATAAAGTTTTAATTTTTCAAGTACTGTTTATATCTACCTTGTTGTTAAGTTTCTGTTCTATACTCACTTAAAACGCTCCACAGAAGTTAATGCATTCCTTTGTGAGTGACATTAATGGACGTGGGGTGTTACATCAAATATGGGAATGAAACGGAGTTGTTGGTGGACAATTGGAATAAAATCAGTGAAATAATAAATAATTTAAAATTTAAAAATAATGTTGTATAAACCCGGAGTCGGATTATGTCCGGATTAATTTTATGGAAATCAGAACGCGAAGACGAAGAGACTAATAAATTTTGTCGCATTTGGAGACTTTGTTAGCGGTGCGAACTCTGAACATTACCCAGTAATTCGCGGTAGGGATTAAAATTAAAATATACATAAATAAAACCTACACCAGTTAAAAATTGCGACGACCTACATCTGAAAACGTGGAACCTCCCTTAACCCTATTGATGTTACGTTATTCTTACCTGCAAAAATATTCCTTTAAAAATCCATGGGCTCTGATACCACTTATAACGATCCATCGATTTGAGTATATGAAATGAAATTAAATAAGTTGACACTGTATTTGTCATTAGCCTTGGATATTGAGTTACGTGCAGGTTGGAAGGAGGGATGGTTGTTAGTTGATTTTCCTCATGACAAGAGTATGGGTTTCCCGACAAATAGGTAAGCCATGATTATATTGATTGGGTTTTTTATTTTATAGCCCAGAATTGGGTAGCCGCTTGGCTTTACTTTCTTTTGAATGATGTAAGGCCCGGAGTGGCGAGTTGTGGTTGTTCAGATTGAGCCGTACAGAGTAGGTGCTGGAAATTTTTCGTAAACTTTTTAAAACTTAAAAATTATTTTTGATAATAATTTAATGTAATAATTGGGCTAAGAGCATTCTTCTTACTTAGTAATTTCGAGGACGAAATTCTATTAAGCGGAGAAGAATGTAACGACCCAGATTTTTCTGCTATTTGTATCTGAATATTTAGATTTATTTTAAATATTTTATTTCTAATATTAATAGATATTAAATATAGACTTCGTTATTTAACGACGAGTAAACGTATATATTTATATTTAACATAAAACGAACTCGAAATGGCGTGGTAGTTCGTAATATTGAGTTTTGAACTTCAATTAAATATACAGAACCCGTTTTAAGTTGAAATTCCATGAAATAAGAAACGTTGGGATCTTATTATTTATAATTTTTCAATGGAAGGGAAAAATCGAGATTCCAACTTATACATTGTGAGTTATGTCCAACTCAAATAGTAAAATAGTCGCTATGGATTTCGTTAGTAAACGATAATGTTTGTTTAATAAATTAAATATGAATTTTAGTAGAATTTTAAATATCGTTTAACTCAAAAATATTTATGATGTACTTGAACATCGATACAGAACAGGTGTATGAAGTGTCCAAACATTTACATTTTTATTTCAATGGTTTGAATTTTCAATTCAACATTTCTTAAGATGAAACAACCAACAAGGGGTAGTAACTAATTTTACACAAAATTTATGTTATACATTAATTCTCGAGTGATTCTAAAAGGTTATCGATTCGCTCTAATACATATACAGAGTTGTTGTAAATCTAAACTACCGATATAGACACCGTGACTGCTGGTATGCTTAGCATCTTGCACGATGATGCAATGTATACTATTAAATGGACATTGCAAGATTATCAAATAATAAATGGACGGATATGTTATGTTCATTGCAGAATTTGCACGTAGCACCATTCATACATGAATACCACCGTATTTAATCCTTATATATGTTAACATGAGTAAGAGAAATAAACAAATCTCATTTAGCTGGAATTACCACACATTTAAATTAAAAGCAGCTTGGTGAAATGAAATATACTAGCACACCTACCCTAGTACAAGCGCTACAGTTTCACATATATGGCCAACGTATTGAGACATGCTCATTTTTACCAGACTACCTAACCTACATGTTACCTAAAACACCTGCATACCCCTAACTTTCTGCCATCCTACACCTCGTTTTTCATCATACCCTTAGATTACACAACAACCTATGGAATACACAGGCTACACCATCCCATCACCTGCAAATGAAATATATGTACATGAAAATAACTATAGATAGGAAAATTAGAACAATAACTATGCCACCCTTAGATTAAAGCCTATCCTTTCACGAAGAAAACATGTGTCTCTACCTTCGAATTACTGCCTCCGATCAACTTCCGCTAACCCCTTGCACATGCCTCCATACTTTATATCCTAAGGTTCACACATCTTTTCCCCATCGCAACATTGTATTATTACATTAGGCATACCTACCCTAAATACAATGTAGATAGGGAAGCTGAAGCATAAAATTTGAAAAGGAATTACACTGAGAAGCTAAGCATACCCTGTACCCTCCTTCCAGACGTGATATTTCACCATCAACATAGGCCTAAAACTTAACACTTAAGAATACATGTCTACTCTGATTTCTCACATGCTACTGCACGGCTGTTTTGACGCATATATACTGATGGGTAAGTACTGAAGGACTTCGTTGTTATCTCCACTTTCTCCTCTATAAATATGCATTAAACCTCATTCCTTTCTTCAAACAAAACAGAGTCCCAAAAGCTTGAAAAGATTACTTCCTTTTTATATCGTTTTGCAAATAAAAAAAATAAAAAATATTTATACAGCACTTCATATTTTTCTAGACCCAACTACGAAAACACCTCAAACCATAGATTTTTGGGCCGACCTTAACCAAATAATGAAGTCGTGGAAGGAAGCATGCGTTCAGAAGAAAATAACAGCAGAGTGTGTTCTTGAGTTCGTCCGTACGGTGGTGGTTTGAGAGTACTAGTGAGATGGAAGCAGGGGCGTATGAGGTCCGAACCAAGGGTGAGAGTAGCTGTGAAGTGGGTGGCGAGGTGAGCTGAGAGTCTGAGATTTGGGGGGGTGATCGCTGCTAGTCAGCAATAAGGGTGGAGGCGCAGTTTTATGGTGGAAGGCAGCTACGTTTGGT
Source organism: Allium sativum (assembly GCA_030737875.1). Lineage (NCBI taxonomy): Eukaryota > Viridiplantae > Streptophyta > Magnoliopsida > Asparagales > Amaryllidaceae > Allium > Allium sativum. Next base: position 357,348,839 of record CM060922.1, on the reverse strand, counting down.
CAGGGTGAGGTCGGCCGGAGCAGTGATGCTCTGGTGATGGACGGAGATCGACTGGAGGGGGCGCCGTGGTTCAGGGTGGTATCAGAGCAATGGTTTAGGAATAAACTTGTCTTTGTGGTGTAACTCAATAAAGATGGGGTTATTAATACCTTAGATCAAGAATGAGTGTTTATATATATGAGAGCATATTTGTAAATATTATATACAAATATTTTATGTTGTGTTGTTTGATCAGTTCAAGTTGAACTTGCAATTAATACAATATTGTTTTGTAAAATGGGTAGATGAAATAATTTTTTCTAAAATATATTTTTATAAAAAGTAATAATTTTATCAAATTATTAATATATTGGTGTGTTTGATTGATTTGAGTAAATTCAAGTTGGATTATAACTCTGAACGGTTTAACAAAACTAGAAGGGAATTTAAATTATGGGATTAATGAATAAAGATTTAAATGTATAAAAAATTAAATAAATCAGAAGTTAACTTAAAATAAGTTAATATGGATGATTGTGTTATATTGATTATGATCGAATGGTTGTTAAATAATAGATTGGTTGAATATGAATTCATCAATAATTGAATGAATTGGAAACTAATGAAATAAATTTCAGTATAATTATTATGAATTAAAATCAAATATGAAATCCCAAAGGAATTACGTACGTTGACTTCTTCAAATGTACCATAGTTGATGTTGGAGAAATGGTTTTTCTCTAGCCAAATAACTAGAGTATTTTTGTGGATGCTAATTAGTGATATCTGGCAGATTTGAAAAAGTGGAATTCAAAGTGAATGGTGACTAGATGTTCCAAAAAAGTAATTCAAACCTCAAGCCTCATACCGGGAAATGACAAAATCGGGCAGGCAGCATGGCTATGTGGGTCGCTCCCATTAGGGTGTATAATCACCTATCTAGAGAAATTCCTTTTCCTTCTTTAATCTATTTCGATGCTGTTCCTTTTCATAACGATACCACATACATGATTTTAAAACTGTTTTGGGTTATAGTAAGGTAAAAACCGTCTGTGTTTATGTGCGGGATGGTCTTACTATTATCTTTTTCTTTCGAAAGGATTTGAACTTAAAATCAATATGTGTGTTTTATAAACTTAGTGGGTTTCTCACTCTGGTTCACCAGACTGACCCGGTATTTGAAATGCTCGGGTTAGACCTAGTACAGGTTCAGGTCATCAGATGCTGTAAGGAGACAAGCTGGAAGAGATCAGACGTATGATGTTATATAGTTGTTATTCCGCTATGTGTTGTTTTTGAGGACAGGTTGTTATAACTGTCCAAATGTGTTGATGTACTCTGATGATTTTAAGTTTTATTTCAAGCTCTCAATAAAGTTCTATTTATATATTATATTTTGTTCCGTTGTGATGTGAGACTCTGTGTTATGTTGATTCTTCTTCTTCTATTCTAATATTTCTTCCTTTCTTTCTTATCTCACCCTCTAATTTCTTTCTAATGACTATCTGGTGTTTTCGATACTGGGATTTTGCCAAGCAATATGGGATTTATATATTATTGTCGAAATTCGAGCATCGAATTTCTTCCGGGTCGTTATAGTAATTGGGTCAAACCGAGTTGTACATGTTCAGGATAAGATACGAAACTCCAGGAGACGAGCTGAAGGAGTTCAGACGTATGATTCATATATTCCGCTGTGTGTTGTAAACAATGACAGATTGTTATAACTATCCAGATGTAATGAATGTCCGCTACACTCTAATAAATGTAAATATTGTTTCAAGTTTTTTTCAATAAAGACTTATTTCTGTATTATATTTTATTCTGCTGTGATGTGAGATTGTATATTGTTCTTCTTCATTCTTCTATTCTCGAATTTCTTTCTATCTACTTCTCATCCTCTTATTTCTTTCTATTAGCTTTATGGGATTTTGATACTTGAATCTTAACATGGAGTGTATAAATGTCTGGGTTTGAGGGTCAAAATTTCTGGGACGCTACAGTTAAACCAAGTTAAAACATTCAAATTGACGGATCATTACAAGTGTTATCAGGGCTTTGGTTTATTCAAAGCTTAGCTTATCAAGTTTAAATGAATTGGATTGATACTAGAAAAGCAAATTTTGAAAATAAAAGGTTTCGAATTATAAATTTTTAAAATGAAAATAAATTTTGAAAGGAAAATTATATTGGGAATATTATATATTTTGAAACTGGTACAGCGGAAAAAAATTGTTTTGAGATTTAAAATTTTGGGAATCCCCAGTCTTCGAATCCAGGTCCGTAAGAGATTTTCTTTGATAAGTCTCTTTAGGATTGAATCTCGAATCCGTCATCGAATGGTATCCAAGGAGAATAAGTACGAGAGAATCGACGAATAAAATTTTGTAATCGTGTATATTAATAATCGGAGATAACTGAAATTGATTGGAAATAAGAATTCGTGTGGGAAGAATGGAAAGAGAAAATTTGGAATCGTTTCAAGAATAAAATGAAACAATGAATTTTATTCAGAGTAAATTAATAATAAAAAAGAGAGGTTATAATAAGAATTTGACTGTGTCGATTGTATTACGAGTTTATTTAGATTATTTAGAATTTGGCAAGATGATTTATAATTGGGTTCGAACTAATAATGTATATATGAATTCGATAGTGAGTATAAACTTGTTAATTGATTAACAAGAAGTGAATTGTAAACAAGAGTTATGAATTAAGTGAAATATGTATGAAGACTTTACAGGGATTTGAACATGTATTTGAGTGGAATCAAAATAAATTTGACATGACAAGTTAAAATTTCAAAAAGGGAATAATATTTACTTTTAGAAGTAAATAACAAATAAAAGAAAAAATGTTGCAAACGAAATTGGATAAAGGAAATGGAGTTAACCAGTACGGTAAGATTATTCTGAATGGGAAGAACAAGAAGCTCCACGTCGAGAACGAAGGACGACATAACGTAAGTGAAGTGGATTCGAAAATTGGATACGAGAGTTATTTAAGAATTGATTGGATTAGAAATTAAGAGATGAAATTAAGGAAATTGAAAATTGACTAAAGATTAGTTAAGTCGAATAATTTTCTGAGTATTGATCTGATGTTGGTTTCGGCCTTCGAGATTGATACTTAGGGAATTGTTCATTCACTAATTTACGGTCAGGTACTGATGCATATGGAAGGATAGAGATACGTGATTATGCTTGCGTATAACCATTTGATTAACTATATATAGCGATAAAAATAATATGAAGAGGATTGAGGGAAAGACGATAGTATGAGTAGATTGGTTGAAGATCATAGAATTTTGGAAATTTCGATGAATAAGAATGGTGAATACCATGAAGTCGGTTATGCGAGGATGTAGATAACCAGTCGAAAAGCAAACGATCACCAATGATTGTAGATCCCAATTAATTAAGGGAAGTTATTGAATGAATGAATTTTCTTTGAAAAAAGAAATCGAGAAAATATATTCTCGTTCGCGAGTTCCATCGAAATGAAGTAAGAAGTATATACGTGAATGGATTTGAGAATGAGAAACTGTTGAATGGGATAAAATGGAGCATATTCCAAATTAATTTAAATGATGGAATGATTACAATTAAGGAGGTTGCTTGATGAGATTTGAGAATTCGATTCTAGTAAATTTTGAAAAATTGATTTTTAAATAATTTGAGAATTTACAGTATATATATGTATTTTTGAATAGAAGTATTAGTAAATAGAAGAAAATCACTTTTAAGTCCAACGACTAGGTTGTTTTGATAAAATAAATTCATTTTGAAACATGATTTGATAAAACAACTTGATTTCGAAATATGGATATATATATACTTATTTATTTATATTTATGTTTCTGAATATTTGAAATAAAAACGTAGAATCGATTATCGAGATTGGTTGAATGATAATATGATATATTGGAATAATGAGATTGCACATCTAAGAGATGTATTGAGGAAAATGATTAAGTTTGTAAATTATGAATTACTGAATTAGAAGGTGAATTGCTGGTGGGTGAATAATTCAATAAGTTTTGAAATTTAAATTGAGATTCAAATTCAAATAAGGGGGAAACGAGTGAAATATCGTAAACACAAATGAATAAATTTCCATAGAAATGAAAATTTTGAAAGACTGAAAGCATGGAATTTTGGATAGGAATGTATCAATATAAGGATGTATGAAACCTATTAGATTCGAATGGGAAAATTTTAAATCGACAAGATTGAAAATTAAGTGATGAACTTAATAATTGGAAATTGGGAGGAAATTTGATTTATAACCAATGGATTTATAAGGTTGAGTTTGAAAGGATATCGAATATCTGAATTGGTTAAAAGATCAAAACTAAAATTTTGAAATTTGAATGGAAAATTGAGGATATTCGATTTTGGATAATGGATGTAAAAGTTTCGAAACTTATATGAAAATTGTATAAGAATATAGTAAATACGGAAACTACTGATTTGGAAGGTAATCATTTTGAAATGAAATTTTATACAACATAATTTATATAAAAATAAGATGTTAGAAAATATGGTTTGGGAAGAAAATCTTATGTAAATAGACATCAGTATGAATTATGATGAGTATGAAATGAAGTACTATATGTATATAGTATTATATATTTTCAAAGCAAAATAAGGAAAGTACCTTCCTTTCTCCTTTGAATTTTGAGCCTAGTGAAATGTGCTGCTGGTGGTCCGGACATTAAACTCGAGTTGTCTAAAAGAACACGATTGTGTAGCGTAATTCACAGGGTTGTTAATGGCCTACGGCGGACGGATGTTTCTTGGGGGAACCAAGCGTAACCATTGTGTCAGCTGCGATCTATAATCGTGATGATGGCGTAATCCGCAGAGCTGTGAAAGCTTACAAGTATGGATGTTTCCTAAGGGAATCAGGCTTAACCGTTGTATACCTGCGGTCCACATGGCATATCTACAAGTGAAAGAGATGTAACCACTAGAGTTACTAAAAATAGAATGGAGCCATGCGATGTTGAGATATATTAGTGATGTAAAGCCACCTGTTTGATGCATCACTGTGTCTTTGTGACATGATCTGTCGTTGCGACATGATTTGTAGTTGTAACTTGATTTGTCTTTATGACTTGATTGATCATGTCTTGATCTATCTTCATGATTTGATTTTTGACCTGAGTTAGAGCAGTCAGTGCTCAGTGACCTCAGTTTTTCCTTTGATTCATAAATCTTTTCTGTTGATATGTCCATGAAGAAATTCACATGAAAGTGATTTCTACGGATACAGATGTTCTCTGGGGGATCTAGATGGAACCATTGTGTATTTGCGATTCATGAACAATCAACAAATCGATATTACATTGGTACTTCCCGTAACTGTTAAACAAAAAAAAGATATTTAGTACTTGAAGATTTTGGTCGTGCGCCTGGCCAGCGTATGCCTAACATCTGTGAGAACGACAATAGACTTGTCAAACTTCGAGTTATGAATTATTTTCAAATTAATAATTTGAAATTAAAATAAGAGGATTTCAAAGTATTTTCAAGTTCATAGTTTCGAATAATAATACAAATGCTTTGTACAAATTTCATATTATAATTGTAAAAGATTTCGAATTTTGAAAGTTTTCAAGTAGATAATTTGTAACTTGAAAAGAAAAGTTTATTCACACTCTTAAATTGAGTGTTGGGAAGATTAAATGGATTGAAAGGAGATTGAATTAAACTTGGAAGTGTATCGATGAATAAGTAAACATTGACAGATTGATTTTGGAATAATTTGGAATACATGAAGAGATTTGTTCTGAAAGGAAATTTGACTTTTTTGAGTCAATTGAGTACGCTGGATAAACAAAGAGGATCGATGACTTAAATATCGATATTTAAATCAGTTATGGGAAAATTTCACATGAATACGAAAATTTGAAGTATAAGCGGGTATAACTCTAATGATCTCTCCTTTTCGAGGATGAAAAGTTTTAAAGGGGAAGATTGTAACATCCTAGAAATTTCGACAATTGGAATATGAATATAATTGAAGATTTAATTATTAATAGTCAATTTTAAATTGACACTTGAGTTAAAATATAATATATGGTTTGAGTTCGATATTTAATGGTTGGTTGGAAATCAAATATTATTGTTGAATATTTAAATTTGAATTTGATTGGTTATTTAAATTGAATTTGGAATTTGATTGGAAATTATAAGTGGTTGAAACTAAAAATAAAAAGTTATTGACATTAAATAAATTGGAGTTCTTGTTTGTTAAATATAGAAAGAAATTGATTTGGATTTGTGTGTGTACAGAAATTGAATTTGACGTTTCGAATATGGGAATGAAACGGAATTGTCGGCGAACAATTGGAATAAAATCAATGAAATAATAAATAATTTAAAATTTAAAAATAATGTCATATAAACCCGAAGTCGGATTATGTCCGGATTAATTTTATGGAAATCAGAACGCGAAGACGAAGAGACACATAAATTTTGTCGTGTTTGGAGACTTTGTTAGCAGTGCGAACTCTGAACATTACACGGTAATTCGCGGTAGGAATTAAAATTAAAATATACACAAATAAAACCTACACCAGTTAAAAATTGCGATGACCTATACCTAAAAACGCGGAACCTCCCTTAACCTATTGATGTTACGTTATTCTTATCTCCAAAAATCTTCGTTCAAAAATCCATGGGCTCTGATTCCACTTATAACGATCCATCGATTTGAACGTTTTGACTTGGTTTAATTACCAATTGGAAGCGGTCAAAAAGGTGGGACGTTACATAATTCATAAATCAATGCGGATTTATTTAATTCTGAACATCAGAATAGATTTCATCGCTTCTCTTTGAAACCAATTTAAATTCCCTTTTTAAATTCACATTTGAATTTAGACTTCTCGAATTATCCAAATGAAAAAAAAATTCATTTCATTTATAAACACCTTTTATAAATTCACTTCAATTCCCTACATTATTTAATTTGTAAACATCGTTTATAAATTTCTTAACTTGTTTTTATTATTCAAAACAAGTTAATATTTCTTAGCTCATTCGAAATTCAAATTCTATTTTAAAAATAGATTTTCCTTTTAAATCACAAAATATCCTTTTCACGATATTTTTATATATCAACATTTTAGGTTCAGTGATATTTCAAACATTCAAAACACCCAATTATAAATCACAGGTTTTCCAACATATCATATATGAAATATATATGAAAACAAACAAATAATAATATTTTTGAGGAACCCAGTTGGATCCCTTCAACCTGTTTTCCTGCATCTACATATGTTAGCCAACAAAAATAATACCGATCCTGCTTCGAGGTAGCATATCGCGATATACAAGGTCATCCACTAACATATTGTGGGGCGCATAGGGTCATCCGCTAATGATACCGCGGACATCCGCTAATGGTACCGTGGGAAATATCCAACCACCAATATATATATATATATATATATATATATATATATAATAACCACATACACCAAGCCTAAATAACTAATTTATATTTATAATAGCCATAAAAATATTTAAATGCATCCAAACAATGAAAAAAATTATTTTTAACTAATAAAAATAATTCTAAATAGATTTTAACTTTATTCGATTTAAATTGAAATTTCATAGCTGATCTTCGTTGACTCCAAAAATTTCAACCCTAATATCATCGTGAAGCTTAAGTCCTTACGATTCCAATGAATTTCACTTCGTCGAAAATTGTTATCGAATGACACGGTTATACACGTTAAAGATTTAAACATTTTAAGTAAACTAACTAGAAAAATCATTAGCAAAATAACTAAGTGTTTATTTACCTTTGATTATGTTATTAAGCTGCTGCTAACATCTTCTCACTTGTGGGTTTCGAATAGTCTTTTCCTCTCAATCTTTTGACCAACATCACCCTAGTTTTACGCCCTTACTAGGGTCAGTAACCTTTCAGCATCACCGTGACCCCAAACAACAAATCTTGATGTATAATTCATGAAGCGCAATCCCTAAAAACCCCACCCCTGTCATTTGCGCAACCAACTTCCTGTACATGAACATGGTCACATTCCCTCATCAATGTTTTCGTTCCTCCTTGTCAAAAATGTTTTCAACACCGTAGCCTTTTCCATAGCCAAATCTAAAATCGAACATCCCAAATTCGAACTTTGCCACACTGCAACTTCGAAGACCAACACCCAAATCGTTTTTTTCCTGAATTCGCAGTGCCCTCATTTCCCATCGCGTGAAACAACCCTAAATTGCTGCTATAGTACTCACAAAAGTCGCCATCTACCTCGACACCATCAGCCTACCCTCAAATTTCATCGCGACTCCTCCCTTCACACAGCTCAAACCGAAGACTTTAAAACCATAACTTCGGTCACGGACCTTGCCTCTTGACTGCGTGTCGCCTTCTCCCTTTGAATGAAATCGATTCTCTTCTCTCTTTTTTTAGGAATTGTCGATTCTTGAATCGCCTGAGGAAAGGAACAGAAATAGGAAAAAGGTGCACAATTTTAATTTGCAATTAATGTAAAGGAGGAGCAACATTTTTACTTATCTAAAGCTTTGGTATTTTCTTTCTAGAAGATCGAAATGGAAGAAAAAAGGAGTGTCGTGGTTTAATAAAAACGAATACTTCGACATTAAGTAATTTTGTCTAGGAACGTACAAACTAGGTTAGCTTAGGTTTAATGAAGTACAAATGAATTAAATTCGATTTGATTTTGATTTAACTATGATTTGATTTCTATTTAATTCGATTTAAAATAAAGAGATTTTTATTCTTTTTAAATAGATTCTGATTTGATTTCGAGCTTATCCACTATAGATATCTCGGGGTTCACAACACAAAATCATGAACCGCTATTTTAATGTACCAACCGAAGTTTCAATGATATAACGCTATTCTTTACTCAACAGAATAGATTCTGAAATTTAGTTTGAACGTATATATATAACAAGTATATTAAGTAATACATTTTAAATTTAGAACAAATAAATTCTTCGAGAATAAATAACTATTATCGTTGTCTATATTCAAATAGATTATATATATTGATCATCTTAATTGTTTTGATTCAATTCTACCTTCGAATTGAATTATTTTAGATTCTCGTATTACGGTAATTATATATATATTCAAAATAAATCGTATTTTGATTATTAAATCGATAACTCAATATAGAAATTCATTTATTTTATCAATTCAATATTTAAAATCATATTAAATATTTAAAATAAACTGTTCGAAAATCCAAGCCGTTACATAATTATACCCCAACTTGATTGACTTCATGATTAACGGAGGAATGATTTAAGGTTCGGTTGTGAAAGATTGGTTAGTAATACAGTTAGCTAATTGAATGATTAAGGAGTTGAGTTATAAAAACGATATTTTATATGACATGGTTAGATCTGAATAAAAGGATTTTGGAAACGTTTTTCAAATGAAAATCAGAGATATTTTCTAAGTATGGAAACTAAGGTGATTTAATTAATGAGAAGTTTAGAATTGAAAATTGGAAATGTTTTTTTTTTCAATATTAATAACATATATTTTCTAAATATAGAAAATAAGAAATGTGAAGAGATGGAACTATTTTCTGACGTTAATAACGTATATTTTCTAGAATATGGAAAAATAAGAGTTTATAATATTCGGAAATGTTTTCCAAGAATTGTGAGAGGCTAAAAAGGGTTCTGAGGAATATCTGGGAAGATATAGGAAATTGAGAAATGATAATTTACTAAGAAATTTATTTAAAAAGGGGCCAATGTTTTTTTGATGGTTGAGTGGTAGGATTTCCATTTGGAAATAGGATCGTTAGTTGAATGGATGTTCCTTCGATAGTTAAATCACTGGCTATCAAAGTTTGGTTTATTTTATACCTCCGTTGTCAATACGGAGAGACCAGGATAAGATTTTATATCTGAAAACCACTTTGTATTGGCATAAGCGTTATGAATCAAATTATGCTAAAGATCATTAAGACGGAGTAAAGCGCAAGGGCTATTCCATTAATCCTAGGTAGAAATTGTCCAAGATGGATTGATGGAATGGTGCCTTCGGTTTGTCCAGTCCCAGGACAACATATATGAATAGATCTAATAAAGGTGGCATTCAAAGTAAATGGTGGCAAGATGTTCTAGAAGGAAATCTCGACCTCAAGCCTCATCAACTGGGAAATGACAAAAATCAAACAAGCAGCATCGCCAAGTGGGTCATTCCCATTAGGGGTAGTATCACCTGATCTAGAGAAATTTCATTTGCTTTTTATTCTATTCGCTGCTGTATGCTTTCAGTAATGGTTGCTGATCACAACCGTTAGTGATAATATGCTTGGTACACTCAAGTTAAATGAGTGGCTAGTCAATTGTAGCCGGGTTGCAAGATGTTCTTGTTGAACCCCAGTGTATCCCCTCTAGAGTATGCTGATTGGAAGGTGATTTTGTACCTTGTCATAATCGGAGTCCAATCTCCAATATGCGCCCTGTGGTTTTTGATTTTATATTATTTATGGAGTGTGAGATGCAAGCATTCCGCCAGATTGCTATTTATTTGATTTAGACACTATTATAATATTACTGGATTTGATATCAAAAATATTTTTGGTTATAGTAATGTAAAAACCATGCGTGTTTATGTGTGGATCGATCTTACGATTATCATTTCTTTTGAAAAGGATTTTTAAAGTTAAATCTAATGGTTAGAGTTTACTCACACCAGTCCCATGACTGACCCAAAGTTTATTTTGTTTTGTTTTACCCTAAACTCTTGGGTGCCCAAATTTGTACGGGCAGTCAAGTAGTCAGCTTTTACAGGTTCACTTGGAGGAGCATCAAGCAGAAGGTTTTATAAATTATCTATGGACTATCACATATTTCTGTTGTGCATGATGTTTGTATCTGGAAATAGGTGTTTATAACTATTCCAGAAATGGTTGTTGTGCTTTGATGATGGTATGTATATACAATTACTGATTTTTATTTCAAAGGTTATGTTATATAATATATTTTGTTCATTCCGCTGTAGGATTTGTTTTCTTCGTTTTCTTCTATTCTAATTTCTATTTCTTTCTATTTCTCATCCTCTAACTTCTTTCTATTAATGATTCGGATTTCTGTGTAATTTGGGTTGAACGAGGGGTATAATAAGTCAACTCAAAGGGTATGGAAATTCGGGCCATTTCATTTTGTATCAGAGCTGAAGGTTGAGTATTAACCTTGGCTCTGTTGTGTAACTCAATGGAGATGGGGTTAGTAATACCTTAGATTGAGTTTGAATGTATATATATGAGCGTGTATTTGTAGATTTGATATAAAATTGTTTTATATTGTGTTGGTTGGTTTGTTGAGTGTTTATGAATTCTGGTCGATACAAGATGTACAACTGTATCGATAGGTGTTTCTGAACTCTCGAATAATGCAATTCGATACAGTATTGTTTTAAAATTGGTAAATGATATAATTTTGCCCAAAATTTATTTTGATATAAAAGGGATAATTTTTGAAATATTATAGTATATGGATGTATTGATTGTTATTGCAACCAAATGGAATTATAAAATATTGAATGTTTACATGTAACCAAATGAATTTGTATAAGAATGGAATATACAAATAAGCTGAATTACAAATGTATTTAGACCAGAATTTGGAATTTAGATCCCAGATGTTTAGTAAGTATTTTCTGAAGTATTTTTAAAGGTAATATAACATTAATTAGAAGGATTTTTGAATAAGAATTGTTATAAATGGATTTTGAACGTGATTAAGCACTGAAATCACTTTAGTGGCGAGAAAATAATTCTGATAATGGATAGCGATATTATTGGTATTCATTTTCGAGTTTTTAAGTGATGAATTACTACCATAATTGATTTATTAACGGGTAATTTGTTTGGAAAGAATAAGTGTTTTTAAAATTCAAATGTTTGAGCTGCAAATGATTATAAATATTTGCATATATTTATGTTATTTTAAAGGAATTTGTAATGAAAGTCGGGAATTTGAATTCTGAAATTAATTTGAGCTCATGGTAGTTAAATGGCTTGGAATGGTAAAACTGAACCAACTGGATTCAAATTTAACTTAAGTTAAGCTAAATAGAATTGTATTAGATTGGAGATTAAATTGAGTAGCTTATAATTGTAAAGTGAATAAATTAATTTAAAATCAATTTGGTTGAATGTTAATGTTTGTATGTGGATAATGGATTGGATGTGAAAATATGGATAGAGAATCATTGAAAACCAAATGAAATGATGTGAATTAAAATATCAGGTTTTGGACCTTATATGTTGGATTGAGTAAGTACAGGTACCTGGAGCTATTGGCTTGGGTTTGGCTGCATATGTTGCCTACAAATTAAGTGAGATCACTTAATTGCGCTTATAAAAGGTACGCCTACGCGAAAATACAGAATTTGGGTTTTGAAATTTGTTTTCCGACCGTGTTGCTCGTGTAGGATCAAGATTAACCCTAGAGGGGGTGAATAGGGTTTATCCAATATTTAGAACAGTCATAGAATAATAAGGAATGCAATAAAAGAAACACACATAAATTACCCAGCTTCAGCAAACTATGCCTACTGCTGCATTACTAAGATATCTACTAGGATTTAAAACAATCTCTCGCTTACAAACACTCAATAAACTTGCAAACCTTGCTACCGCCTAAAGAGTTTTGCAAACTTGAAACATCTGCTACTGATTTAAACCTACGCTCGAAGTCTTAGACTGATCTAAAATCCCTAGACCAGATTTTCCCAGATCACAAAACCATAATCTGTAAACCCTAGTTTTACGGACGTAATTAGTAAACCATAGATTGTTTTTCAAACAGAACTAAACAAAGTACATTAAAAATTAAAACAAAAAGCCCTTAAATGAAAACACCCCCTTTGTAGCTTCAATTAGAAATCCGTCGTCCCTTTTTCTTTATTTCTTCAAGCAAATAAACAAGGCGGCTGGGGTTTCTTCAGTTTGAGGTTCTGATGGCTTTGATTTTGTTCCAGATGATTTGCAATGCTTTCTAGCTTGACTCCGAATGTCTTTCTGCTCCAATCCAACACTGTAAGCTCTTTGATTTGACTGTAGGATTTAGTTGATTTCGAATGAGTTGGATGATTTTGCCTATGAGGAAACATGTGAATTTATAGGGGAAATTCGAACCCTGATTCTCTGATTTCACTTATGACTTGCTTGATTTGGTTTGATGAATATTTGGAAGGATTTTTCATGAATTTCCTCTTTTAATTGTTCTGAATTTTCCATGATTTCCCTTTCTGATTGAATTGATGAATATAGACATGAATTTGTCCATCGATGAATCTGGAAAAATGAATTGCCACCTGGAAACAAATATTGAACATGCACGAATTGATCATTCCATATATGAATGAACTAATTTATTCACTGCTTTTGTTTGTTGCCTGCGTGTATTGCTTGATTGAATCTTAAAAAAAATATTGATTTGTCCCCTTGAATAAATTGAATCATTTCTGGAAGATTTTGATTTCTTGCTTGCCCATTTTACTGTGTGTATTGATTTCCAGAGAAAAATTACCTTGCCAAAAATGAGCTTGGGATTGATTGATTAGCATAAAAAACAATTACCCAAGAATGTATTAAACACTTGCCTAAAATTGTATTGTTGATTAATTGTTTTCAAAAATAACTCATTTTTGAAATTCGAAAAACTGATTAAGGAGTTCCTCCTATGTTTGATTTCCTTTGAATGATGTATTGCCCACAATGTCGTGTTGAAACATTTCCAATTTCAAAAATTCAAACCAGGAAACAAGATAAGTGGAAACTGATTATCTTGTCAACCATTATTCACACAAAAATCTTCAGAAAACAAACTGCATGATTTTAGGCCCTCGTTTTATTCTTTGATGTCGAATTTTTCCACTATATTAAATGCCATCACCACTTGATTATGTCCAGATAATTGTTGCATGTTAATTGTGTTCATTTCCAGTCTAGTAAATCAAATCTGCTTCATTTGCACATGCTTTAGTTTCATGTAAACAGAAATAGGATTTTTTTTTATGCTGAACAATTTGCCATATATTTCCATCCTACAATGTCATGTTGCATGTTTGCTGCCTTGTGCATGTCTGAATTTCCTGTATTGCATATGAAATCCATGCAGTTTGAATGCTTTCCATATGTAGCTCTGAAACCTTGTGCAATCTTGTGCACACTGCTTTGACCATTTCTCTTTGAATGCTGCTTGAACCTGAAATGATTTGTTATTGTTGCCATATATGCTTCTGTGACCCTATAACACAAAAATGAAAAGAGCAGATACCATTCTTGATCCAACTTGAATGTGTTGATTTCGGTATACACAAGTATTTGGCTTTCTTGCTATTCTTGATCATTTCTGATCTTGTATAGTATTGTGCCATACTTGTAAAATATGTGTGAAGCAAGTCAAAAAAAATGATGAGAAAAACACACAGAAAATCTGAGGCACGTAAAAAAATATAAAATAAAATTTTAGCTTCAGTCTACTGTGTGCATTTCCATTTTTTTTTTTTTCTGTGACAGGTTTCAAGATGATGCAGCAGGAGAAAAACAGGATAAAGAGACAGTAAGAATGTATTGATGAGTGAGAGTGAAACATGTAGTGAGATTCATTTGTACTGAAATAATGAGTGAAAATTTGTATAGCTGAGAGTTCAGAAAGTATTGTACTGTTTTGATTATGAAATAAAAATATGATTTTTGAATAATAAATGCTTATGTAAAATTTCAATTTCTTTGTAGAAGCATTATTAGACAAAAATATTTTAATTCCAATATGATGTGATGAGCAGTAAACGGTACAGTTTCAAACACATTAAAAAATGTTTGTTATCATCAAACAAAAAATCACGAGTTCAACAATCTCCCCCTTTTGATGATGACAAACATACTTAAGATTTTGAATACAGCAAAATGTGTTTGGTACTGAAAAAAATGAGAACTCCCCCTATATATGTGCTCCCCCTATAACAGTAAACAGACATAGCAAAAAATTTGTAAAGAATAGAAAAATAATTAAACACTTGGCATTAATGGTAAAATACAGTCTATAGATGTCTGTATATGTATCAAAATCTTAGCTCTTTCTCCCCCTTTGTAATCATCAAAAGATGAACAGGGCTGGACATTTACAAAGGATATGGACCATAGTAAGAGATCAAGTCATTTGACAGAATCAGAAACGCAAACTCCAACCAATCAAACAAAAAAATCATAATAATTCGTAAGATAGGAACACATTTCATAAACTAGAGGATGGAATGAAAAGTTAATATATACCAGGGAGGATTTTATATATTATATCTATATAATATTTTTTTTAAATATATATTTCAGGAGCACACTAACCACGCATAACCAGAGCTTGGATTTTTAAATGGGATTAGTTGCAGCATGAAATTAAATAAGTAATCTCATAACCATGCATGACCAGAGCTTGGATTTTTAAATGAGGTCATAGATTTTTTTTTATTAATTATTATAAAAAATCCCCTTAATATATATAAAACAATAATGGATGATAGAAGGGTGGTAGAGATAGAGATGGATGCGAAAAAAATTCCTAAATTACTCATATTATAAAATATATTCAATCAAATCAGGGTTATAGAGAAGCTTTTATCCATCTCATATTCTGAAATCTAACACAGTCACAATTTTGTTACAAATGTCCAAAATAAACTGTTCTTTTCTTGATGATTTGAAGATTGGATTGATTTGCCAGAAAATGAAATCAATAACAGAACATCTTAAGAAAAATTTTACCCAAAAATGCAGAGGGATTAATTAATTTCTATAATCCCCAAATCCAATCGTAATCTGCAAAATCTATCTTCAGAAAGAGGTTTAGTAAAAATATCCGCAAGTTGGGATTCAGTTGGAATAAATTCAATACAAATGTCCTCACTAGCAATATGATCTCTAATGAAATGGTGTCTCACATCAATGTGTTTTGTGCGTGAATGATGTACAGGATTATTTGATAGATCTATTGCACTCTTACTGTCACATTTCAAAGGAACTTGTTTATAGAATAGGCCAAAGTCAGATAGAGTTTGCATCATCCATAAAATCTGTGCACAACAACTTCCTAATGCAATATACTCAGCTTCAGTGGTGGATAATGCAACACAATTTTGTTTACGACTTGACCAAGAAACTAGAGAATGTCCTAGCATGAAACAAGTTCCACTAGTGCTCTTCCTATCAGTGAGTGAGCCAGCATAATCAGCATCAGTAAAACCAACTAAATCAAAATTATCACAAGATGGATACCACAAGCCAAGTTTTGGTGTATGCAACAAATACCTCAGAATTCATTTTGTGGCTTTTAAATGAGATTCTTTTGGATTAGATTGAAAACGAGCACATAAACGGACAGAAAACATAATATCGGGTCTAGAAGCAGAGAGATAGAGAAGTGAGCCGATCATACCGCGATATTTTTTCTGATCAACAGCAACACCTTTTTCATCTTTGCCAAGCTTAGTTGTTGGGCTCATTGGTGTTCTCAATGGTTTTGCACATTCAACTCCAAATTTCTTCAATAGCTCCATTACATACTTTGTTTGAGAAATGAAGATTCCTTTGTTGCTCTGTTTGATTTGAAATCCAAGAAAGTATTTTAGCTCTCCAACCAAGCTCATCTCAAATTTGTCCTGCATGACTTTTTCAAATTTCTCACACAAAATATCATTAGTAGCACCATAAATGATATCATCAACATAAATCTGAATAATCAAGAAATCATTACCATCATGTAATAGAAATAGAGTAGTGTCAGCACATCCCTTTTTAAAACCAATTTCCAAAAGATATGAACAGAGACAGTCATACCAAGCTCGAGGAGCCTGCTTAAGACCATATAATGCTTTTTCTAATTTGTACACATGATTTGGAAATTCATGGCTCTCAAAACCAGGGGGTTGTTCAACAAAAACTTCTTCTTTCAGCTCATCATTCAAAAAGGCACTCTTCACATCCATTTGCTTAAGTTTAAAACCTTTAAAACATGCAAAATTTAGCAAAATTCTAATTGCTTCTAACCTAGCAACTGGAGCAAATGTTTCATCAAAATCAATGCCTTCAATTTGATTGTATACCTTAGCAACCAACCTAGCTTTGTTTCTAATTACATTTCCAGATTCGTCAAGTTTATTTTTAAACACCCATTTTGTTCCAACAACTGGATAATCTTTTGGTCTAGGCACCAAATTCCAGACTTTATTCCTCTCAAACTGGTTAAGTTCCTCTTGCATAGCTAAAATCCAAGATTCATCATTAAGAGAAATATCATACGAACTTGGTTCAATTTCAGAAATGAAAGCACTATGTATACAGAAAGCACAAACATTTTTATTAAGAGAGGAACGGGTGCGAACACCAGCTGTTGGACTTCCAATAACCAAATCTGGAGGATGGTTGGGTTTGAATTTCAACCTTTCAGCTTCAGCTGTTGCTTCTGTGACTTCTTTGTTGTTTGCCTCAACTTCATTGCTTTCTTTTTCGTCTTCTTGCACGCCACCTTCATTTTTATCATTTTCACAAGCTATCTCCAAGTCTGATTCGTTGAACTTCACATTAATGGTCTCCAGAATTGTTCTTGATTGCTTATTGAAGATTCTATAAGCTTTGCTCCTTGAAGAATAACCCATGAAAATCCCATCAACTGTTTTTGGTTCAAACTTTCCAAGTTGATCTCCTGTGTTCAGAATATAATAAGGGCATCCAAAAACTCTAAAATATGAGATGTTAGGCTTTTTGTCAGACCACAGTTCAAAAAACGTTTTATTGAGTATTGGTCTAATCATGACTCTATTCATTACATAGCATGAAGTATTAACCACCTCAGCCCAGAAGGTTTGAGGTAATTTATATTCACATAACATAGATCTAGCCATCTCTTGCAATGTACGATTTTTCCTTTCGACCACCCCATTTTGTTGAGGTGTTCGAGGAGCGGAAAATTCATGTTTAAAACCATTTTCTTCACAGAATTTTTCAAAATCTAAATTTTCAAATTCACCTCCATGATCACTTCTCAAAGATTTAATTGAAACACCTTTTTCATTTTGAACAAGTTTTGAAAACTTTGAAAAATAATCAAATGTTTCAGATTTTTTGCCTAGAAAATAAACCCATGTAAATCTAGAGTAATCATCAACCAATACATAACAATAACGTTTACCATTTAAGCTAGTAGTATCAGTTGGTCCAAACAAATCCATATGAATCAATTCAAGAATACGTGAAGTACTAACAACATTTTTTGGATGGAATGACGAGCGACTAAGTTTTGCCATGGAGCAAGCCTTACACACTTTGTTATTTTTAAATTTCTGATGAGGTAAACCTCTGATAAGCTCATTTGTTTCTAGTTTTTCAAGGAGATGCATACTAGCATGTGCTAGCCTTCTATGCCATAAAACTGCCTCTTCTTCAGTGGCAACCAAACATCTTGAAACAGTTACATCATCAAAAGAGAGTGTGTAGATATTTCCTTTTCTTTTGCCAGTAAAAACAACTTTTCCAATGGATGTATCAATGATCTTGCAAATTTCACTGTCAAAAACTACATTCATTCCTTTGTCACACAGTTGGCTTATGGAAATAAGATTGTGATACAAATTATCAACATATAAGACATCAGCTAAGGCAAAAATGTTGTTACCTACTTTTCCCTTACCAATAATCTTACATTTGCTGTTGTCACCCAATGTCACATTCACACCTTTATATCTTTCTAGGCTAAGGAACAATCTCTTGTCTCCTGTCATATGTCTGGAGCAACCTGAATCCAAATACCATTTTTGTTGCTCCTTAGCCCGCCAACATACCTACACAAGAAGAGAGAAAGATGACCTAGAGACGTTCCTAGGTCCAAAAATATCAGTGACTGAAGTATGATGAAAGTAAGAATCTTTTGGAACCCACATTTGTTTTGTCCTCTTATTTTGTGTTCCAAAATTTTTGGTAATTGTGTGCCAAGTGTTTAGGAACCCAAACTCTAGTGGATTTTTTGATTTTATTCATATTCTTGCAATTTTCAAATTTATGGCCAATTTCCCCACACTTTACACACTTAGGAAAGATGCTTCTACCTTTTGCATTGTCAATCACAGTCACATCATTTTGAACTTTACCAAAACCTAGTCCTTTTCCATTGTTAGCAAACAATTGGTTTCCTAGCAACATTTTGAAAGATGTTTGTCCAATTGAAAACTTATTTAAGGTGACTTCAAGATTCTGAACTTTGGTTCTTAGTGCTGTATTTTCGTCCACAAGTGAAGTGCATCTTTTAATAAAATTCTCTCTCTTAATCTCATCAGTTTCTTTCAAAGTCAAATTTTCTTTTTCAAGATTCTCAATGGTGGACTTGAGAGTCGATAGTTCTAATTTTTTTGCTTTAAATTATTCTACTTTTGCTTCTAGTGTATCAATGATTTCAGAAAGATGTTTACACATTAAAAACAAATTATCATAACTGTATACCTCAGTCGATTCCTCTCTACCATCTTCTGAATCTGATTTTGCCATGAAGCATAGGTTACTTTCTTCCTCGCTGCTATCTGAGTCTTCTTCTCCTTCCTCGTCATCCCAAGTTATAGAAAAGGCTTTCTTTTTCTTCTTGTTCCTTTTGTGCTGAAGAAGGGGACTGTTTGGTTTCAGATGTCCAGGTTTCTGGCAGTTGTAGCAAAGTGGTTCCTCATCTGAATTGTCAGAGTTCTTCAGCTTGTTGGATTTTGGTTTGTTTCTTCGAGGTTTGAATTTGCTCCACTTTGCAATTTGTCTAACGGCCATTGCAAGTTGTTCGATGGGGTCTTCGCCATCGCTGTTGACAGTATCGGACAAAGCAATTGACTTCTTCTTTAGATCAGAATTGTTGCGATCTTCTCGTGATTTTAGCTCCATTTCATACGTCATTAGATTTTCAACAAGCTCCTCCATGCTCAGCTTACTCAGATCCTTTGATTCTTGAATAGCTGTGACTTTTGCCTCGAAATTCATTGGCAAAACACGCAGAATCTTCCTCACAAGTTCAACTTCAGTAAAAACTTTTCCAAGGGCACTAGCATTGTACACTAGCACAGAAAAACGTCCATACATGTCCTTGATACTCTCATCCTTCTGCATAGTGAAATTTTCATACTCATTGCTGAGTAGAGCAAGACGAGATTCTTTCACTTGCGACGTTCCTTCGTGAGTGACCTCCAGTGTATGCCAGATTTCCTTAGCTGTTTTACAATGAAAAATTCTGTTATATTCAGTTTTATCTAAGGCATAGATCAAAGCATTCATGGCTTTAGAATCAATAGAGTACAGTTTCTTATCATTCGCATCCCACTTATCTTTTGGTTTAAGCATTCCAATTTCATTAACAATTATAGTGGGTGGTTTATAACCAGTTTCAATGATATCCCAAACATCATAGTCAACAGACACAAGATAGATTTTCATTCTAGCTTTCCAATACGCGTAATCACTACTATTAAACATGGGTGGTCTAGCAATAGATTGTCCCTCAGAAAAGCATTATTCATTGATGTCAAGACTCTAGAGTTAAATAAACACAGGCTCTGATACCAATTATAGGATCAAGATTAACCCTAGAGGGGGGTGAATAGGGTTTATCCAATATTTAGAACAGTCACAGAGTAATAAGGAATGCAATAAAAGAAACAGACAGAAATTACCCAGCTTCGGCAAACAGTGCCTACTGCTGCATTACCAAGATATCTACTAGGATTTAAAACAGTCTCCCGCTTACAAACACTCAATAAACTTGCAAACCCTGCTACCGCCTAAAGAGTTTTGCAAACTTGCAACACCTGCTACTGATTTAAACCTACGCTAGAAGTCTTAGACTGATCTAAAATCCCTAGACCAGATTTTCCCAGATCACAAAACCATAATCTGTAAACCCTAGTTTTACGGACGTAAGTAGTAAACCACAGATTGTTTTTCAAACAGAACTAAACAAAGTACATTAAAAATTAAAACAAAAGGCCCTTAAATGAAAACACCCCCTTTGTAGCTTCAATTAGAAATCCGTCATCCCTTTTTCTTTATTTCTTCAAGCAAATAAACAAGGCGGATGGGGTTTCTTCAGTTTGAGGTTCTGATGGCTTTGATTTTTTTCCAGATGATTTGCGATGCTTTCTAGCTTGACTCCGAATGTCTTTCTGCTCCAATCCAATACTGTAAGCTCTTTGATTTGACTGTGGGATTTAGTTGATTTCGAATGAGTTGGATGATTTTGCCTATGAGGAAACATGTGAATTTATAGGGGAAATTCGAACCCTTATTCTCTGATTTCACTTATGACTTGCTTGATTTGGTTTGATGAATATTTGGAAGGATTTTTCTTGAATTTCCTCTTTTAATTGTTCTGAATTTTCCATGATTTCCCTTTCTGATTGAATTGATGAATATAGACATGAATTTGTCCATCGATGAATCTGGAAAAATGAATTGCCACCTGGAAACAAATATTGACATGCACGAATTAATCTTTCCATATATGAATGAACTAATTTATTCACTGCTTTTGTTTGTTGCTTGCGTGTATTGCTTGATTGAATCCTAAAAAAAATATTGATTTGTCCCCATGAATAAATTGAATCATTTCTGGAAGATTTTGATTTCTTGCTTTCCCATTTTACTGTGTGTATTGATTTCCAAAGAAAAATTTCCTTGCCAAAAATGAGCTTGGGATTGATTGATTAGCATAAAAAACAATTACCCAAGAATGTATTAAACACTTGCCTAAAATTGTATTGCTGATTGATTGTTTTCAAAAATAATTCATTTTTGAAATTCAAAAAACTGATTAAGGAGTTCCTCCTATGTTTGATTTCCTTTGAATGATGTATTGCCCACAAAGTCGTGTTGAAACATTTCCAATTTCAACAATTCAAACCAGGAAACAAGATAAGTGGAAACTGATTATCTTGTCAACCATTATTCACAAAAAAATCTTCAGAAAACAAACTGCATGATTTTAGGCCCTCATTTTATTCTTTGATGTCGAATTCTTCCACTGTATCAAATGCCATCACCACTTGATTATGTCCAGATAATTGTTGCATGTTAATTGTGTTCATTCCCAGTTTAGTAAATCAAATCTGCTTCATTTGCACATGCTTTAGTTTCATATAAATAGAAACAGGATTTTTTTTAATGCTGAACAATTTTCCATATATTTCCATCCTACAATGTCGTGTTGCATGTTTGCTGCCTTGTGCATGTCTGAATTTCCTGTATTGCATATGAAATCCATGCAGTTTGAATGCTTTCCATATGTAGCTCTGAAACCTTGTGCAATCTTGTGCACACTGCTTTGACCGTTTCTCTTTGAATGCTGCTTGAACCTGAACTGATTTGTTATTGTTGCCATATATGCTTCTGTGACCCTGTAACACAAAAATGAAAAGAACAGATACCATTCTTGATCCAACTTGAATGTGTTGATTTCGGTATACACAAGTATTTGGCTTTCTTGCTATACTTGATCGTTTCTGATCTTGTATAGTATTGTGCCATACTTGTAAAATATGTGTCAGGCAAGTCAGAAAAAATGATGAGAAAAACACACAGAAAATCTGAGGCACATAAAAAATTATAAAATAAAATTTTAGTTTCAGGCTACTGTGTGCATTTCCAATTTTTTTTTCTGTGACAGGTTTTAGGATGATGCAGCAGGAGAAAAACAGGATAAAGAGACAGTTAGAATGTATTGATGAGTGAGAGTGAAACATGTAGTGAGATTCATTTGTACTGAAATAATGAGTGAAAATTTGTATAGCCGAGAGTTCAGAAAGTATTGTACTGTTTTGATTATGAAATAAAAGTATGATTTTTGAATAATAAATGCTTATGTAAATTTTCAATTTCTGTGTAGAAGCATTATTAGACAAAAATATTTTTATTCCAATATGATGTGAAGAGCAATAAACGGTACAGTTTCAAACACATTAAAAAATGTTTGTTATCATCAAACAAAAAATCAGGGGTTCAACAGCTCGATGTATATATTTTTGGTGTTCCTGTGATAAGCCTCTCGGTACAGGGGAGACTCTGCCAAATTTTTCAGAAATTTAAGGCATTAGAAAACTTTTTGAAAATTTCGATAACAGGAATGAATTAATATTTTAATTAAAATCAATTGATTCGGTTAAAATGGAAATTAAGAAGTGAAACAAATGATTTTAAGCTCAGTTAATAGGGCTTGTAGCATTTTTCCTACCTTACTAATTTCGAGGACGAAATTCTTTTAAGGGGGAAGGAATGTAACGACTTGGATCTTTTCGTGCTCGAGTAATTTATTTATTTAATTATTTAGAAGATTTATTTGGTGATTTAAATGACAAATATTAAATAATTTGAATATTTAATTAATATAAATAGTGCAATAATACATTTAAATTCCGAAATAATCGGAATTGAGTTGAATTCGCAATATTATGCGAATTGGATAACATAAGGAATTAAATTGAGCTTAGATTAAAGTTTTAATAATGAATTTCTTATTAAATGAAGTTTGAACGTATAATTTATAATATAAATCAAGCTCATAATGTCACGGTAGTTCGTAATATTACATTTTGAACTTCAATTGAATATACAGGATTCGTTATAAGTCAGATTTCTTTGAAACAAGAAACGTTTGAATCCATTAAACTGTATCTCTCTAATGGAAGTGAAAAATCGAGATTTTGTCTTATAGATTGTAAGTTATGTCCAAACCAAATTTTTAGAAAATCGTTGTGGAGTCGTGTATAAGCCATAACAGTTTATTTAATATAATTAAATATTGGTTTTGAATTTGGATAAGATTTTTGAGATGTGGTTATGATTTAATTTATAGAATTTTTCTATAACTTTTATTTTGAAAAATAAGCAACGTTTTATTTGAAATGTTTTACATCCTATATCTATGTTTTGGGATATCACAATATAAGTTAACTTGTCTATATTATTATATTTTTGGGATCATGGCACATCCCTTGATATGATAGCATTTTGATTTTTGTCCATAGCAGTCCGTAAGTGAATGAAATTCTTTGTAGCAGGGTACGCTAATTTTTAAAAACTAAATTAATAACATTGAAGCTTCTATTGAAAGCCAAATCGTTCCTTCCAGCTGAAGCCACCGTGAAGCTTCTCTTAGAAGCTGACTTTTCTACTTATAAAACCATTCCCCTTAAAATCACTAGATCCCAATTCACTGACCATCCCGTTCCTCTATTTTCTGGCAGAAACTTAGAACAAAAATTTCGCGACTTCAACAATCAATCAAAAATTGATTTCTCAACGCAAAAATCCAAGCCTTTTTTGCTTAGATTGCTATCGCGAGAGCTTCAATTTGATCCTCGTTTTGAATGGTGTGGTTCTATATACTGGAACTCGAACTCACTCCAGCAGCCCTAGGGCTCGAGATTTAGGGAAAATGGTGGAGTCATGTGTGGATCGACTTTCCAGTTGGATTAATTAGTTGATTTGGTGCTTGCATAGAAGTTTTGGTGAGTTACAGTCGAAGTTTATGTCGATATTTTCCTATAGCAGAGAAGCTTGATGTCGGGATTTTCTTCATGGCGCTGAAATTGTTTTCAGGGTAATGGTGATGAAGGGTTCCCGATGAGGTGAAGGACTACGTTGATGTCAAGCAGGATAGCTCAAAGTCGAGTTCATTTCTGAAGTTGGTAGAGACATCTCGAACTAGAGCATTGGGTTTTTGTAACAACCCGGAAAATCAAAACCAATTTAAATTTTTTATTTTGGCTATTTCATTGAATTTTGAATAGTTAAAATAAATTATTTTAAATAATAACGATTAAAATTTTATTTTAGTCGAAGTCAGAGCGAATATATTTATTTTAATTTCAAAAGGAATTAGAAATAGTATGGTAGTTTGAAAAATCAAACCTGAACTTTGACTGAATGTACCAGATTCAAAATTTAATGGATTTTAGTGAAACCAAAAATATCTAAATCTGTTTAAAAATATCTTTCTACAAGAATCCAAAAAAATTAAAATTTCATAGCGGGAATCAAAAGTTATGGCAAGATGAATATTCAGAATAACCATTATAGTATAATTTATAGCCCTTATAAAAGGCCATTTTTCAAATGACCTCCCTTTTTTGACGAAACCACTTTTGTCGGATCCGGAATGACAAATTATTGCTAAGTTTAATTTTCCAGAATATTTGAAATTAGTATGTGAGTGTGGCAAAAGAAAATGTGTTTTGTCAATTTCAGTCAAATTTAATCGACTAGAAAATGGCCATTTTTCAAACGGTCTCCAAATTCGACGAAATTAATTTTGTTAGGATCGTATCATCAAAAAAGCCAGAAATAATTTTTATGGAATTTTTAGAGTCCGTATGCATCCCCGGTGAATTTAAACGTACGATCAAATTAATAAAATAAATGAATTAAATCTTAAATTAAATAAAACAGGCTAAAGACGACCGTTTGGGCTGAGGGGAGCCCATTGGATCCGGAACGGGGGCTATTGGGTAGGATCAACTCCTGTTGGACTAAATTGGAGTTGTTTAGAACTTATGGATTTTTTGTAAAAATTAGCAATATAATATTATAAAAAGGCTTTTGTCATTTTCCCAAAACCCTAAATACTCTATACCAGCACCGCCGCCTTCTTCAACCCATGGCTGAAAATGCTTCCATCTTCTTCCACTAATTTCCCTTTATCCACTCACCAAAACCCATCAGTCCTTTAGACTTATTTGTAGAAATTTTCCTCCTCTCTCCATCCATACGGACATTAGCATCTGTAATGAGGTATTCCGAGAGCTCTAGGCCCTTAAACCCGACGGGTTTCAACCGTCGCCGCCCCCTATTGACGCCATCACGCCTGCCAAGGGTGGGACCCCCCTACGCGCTGATTGACATGAAAATGTGTTTATTTCATACTCTTATATCTTATCTTTTGTATATAAATAAATATTACTTGGGTATTGTTTTGTTACTTTTACAGATATTCCAACCCATCCCGCATGCAACCAGAAAAGTAGAGAAATGGAGGTCAAATTGGTATATATTTACATTTTGAAGAATTGTAGATGAAGATCTCACATCTAGTTGCTGTTGGACAAGAAAATGATTGGTAAAAAGACCAAGAATTTCTCAAATCAAGGGAAGCTTGTCAAAGAACCAAAAGGAAAAGAAGAAAGGCCAAAAATTTAATAGATTTAACTAAGGCCCATTTGAAACTCTCATTGAACTCTTTTGTGAATTCCCTAAGGCCCATCTATCATTGTATTAGGGTTAAGGTTAGGGTTTGGCTATCTATCCTATAAATACCCTTGTAATGTCATTGTAGCCACCATCTCATTTCTGTATTCCATTACTCTAATAAAAAAAAATCTTCATCTTCTTCTTTTATTTTCTAGTATTTTTTTTAGCAACTAGTGTCATCTACCCGATTAGATTCGGTAGAGTACTAGTTGTATTTTACATTTGTTTCATTAGTGATTAGTCGTTTAATTAGTTTCAACGACAATCCTAATTTTATTTTTTTGTTGTTCTTCTTATTCTGCACTTTTATTTTCTGCATTGTTGTTCTTGTTTTGCAATTTACTTTCTTTAGTGATTAATTGTTGATTAGATTCAACGATAATCCTAAGTTTACAATTTCAATTTGTTTTTATTTCAACAAAATCTCCAGGCTTCGTCTAATTCGCCCAAGATATTAGATAAATAATTTGATTTTAATTTACCTCCCTGTGTTCGACCTGTATGCTACACACTTGTACGCTTGCAGTATTTAATTTAAATGTCACGCTTTTCTAATTCATAGGAAAGCGACGATCAAGTTTTTGGCGCCGTTGCCGGGGAGGTAACAATTGAATTTTATTATTTATTTAATTTTTGATTCGTGTTAGTTTTTTTTCTTTTTGTTTGTTTTTGTTTTAAAAAAAAATCTAGCCAAATTTTCTTTTATTTCCTTTTATTTTCCTATTGTTTTCTTGTACATATATATAGATAAAAATCTTGATTAGTTGATTATGTATCACATATTGATATTATAATCTCTAAGGCAAGAAAAAAAAATCTTGCCACTTTTACTTTTAATTTTCTTTTTTTTTCATTTATTTATTTCTTTTTTTGTTTGCATTTCTTCCAATCTAATTCCTTCTTCAAAAAGAAAAAAAAATATACAAAAAAAAAAAGAAACTTGCTAATTTTTCTTCAATTTCTTTCCATCTTTCTACCACCTCGCTGATTTTCACATTTTTCTTTTCCCTTTCCTTTCTTTTTATTTGTTTCCATCTTTTGTCTACAACTTTCTAAAAAAAAAACTTTTGCAATTTCTTCTCTGTCTACTTTGATTTCTTTCTTGTTTTTGTCTGCTTTTATTTCGTTCCTCAATTCCTTCTACCCTTCCTCTCTACTCAAAAAACCTTGCTTTTTTTCTCTTATTTCCTTCCTCTTTTAATTTTTTTTCCTATTTTGTTTTGGTTTTTCCCATTCATTTCTTTCCCTTTTGTAACAACCCGTATTTCCAATAACCTGTTATAACATAAATCGAGGCAGAATTTAATTCTAAAATCTGAATCAAGGGAAATGGGCTATGCCATTGCGTTCGTCTCGGAAAAATACGCGAAATAGAGTCCGAGTTTTCGAAAATCGGAGTCCGTATGACCCGATTAAGGCCCAACGAAGTTTTCAGAAAATTTCAAAGTAAAAACAGATTTCAAATTCAAGTTTGAATTTGGAAATTAGGGCACTAGGGCGCAGGCGGGAAAATTCCCGCCAGAATACCCAAGTCGACAGCCCTGTCGACTTGGGAGTCGACTTGGTTGGACCCAAGTCGACAGCCCTGTCGACTTGGCTGTCGACTTGGTCCAGCTGGGCTGTCTTGCCTGGTGCACCATTTTAGGTTTGTGTTGAGTTTGGGGGCCAGATTCGGTTTTAAGGGCTGAGATTGGAACTAGGGTTTAATCCTAAGGCTAGAACTTGTCCTAATCTCTATAAATAAGCCCCTAACCTAACCCTAAATCATCATTATTCATTCATACAACTAAACTATGGCAAAATCATTCCTCTCATGGCCTCCACTCTCTTCATCAAATTCCTAAATAAATTTTTAAGAGATTTTCCATGCATACAAGTGTTTTCAAGCATGTATGAGTGTCATTAGCTTGCATTCAAGTCAAGTTTCTATATTTACATCATAAAGAGAGAGTTTTGATCATTTTGGCTCAAGGGATTTTCTATTAGAGCTTGCATTTTGGGTTTAATTGATTGCATAAGGGCTTTGTCATATTTTTGTGACTTCATAAGCATTGTAAGCCCTATTCTACTTTCATACTTAAACTCTAAAGTTAAATGTATGATATGCAAGTTTGCCATGATATGCAAGTTTACTAAGTCATGTTATGCAAGTTTGATATGTTATAATATGCAAGTTTATCATGTTATGTTATGCAAGTATGTCATGTTATGATATGCAAGTTTATCATGTTATGTTATGCAAGTATGTCATGTTATGATATGCAAGTTAATCATGTTATGTTATGCAAGTTTGCCATGTTATGATATGCAAGTTATCATGTTATGATATGCAAGTTTATATGCAAGTTTGCCATGTTATGATATGCAAGTTAATCATGTTATGTTATGCAAGTTTGCCATGTTATGATATGCAAGTTATCATGTTATGATATGCAAGTTTATATGCAAGTTTGCCATGTTATGATATGCAAGTTAATCATGTTATGTTATGCAAGTTTGACATGTTATGATATGCAAGTTATCATGTTATGATATGCAAGTTTATATGCAAGCTTGCCATGTTATGTTATGCAAGTTTGGGGTGATCACTTTGTTCATGTTATCATGTTATGCAAGCTTATCTTGAGCATATGAACATAAAGCTTCAAGCTTTATGCTAAAGGTTGCATTTTGGCAACATGTAAGTTATCATATCTCTAATGATGACTTGCATGTGAGGCTAAATGCGAACTTATGGCCATTTCTACATGTCATTTATCACCATGTATCACCAATATGCTAAGTTTGGTTTTATGCATGCTTTTGAGGCCTAAAAATGTAATATGCAAGTATATGAACATGTGTACATTTCATATGCCACCATGTTGAACTTGTGGCTTCAACACCTTTATGTCATGATTATGCCAAGTTCCCTCTTTATATCCTTTATGCGCTATTGCGATATGTAAGCGATGGGATTGCGTTTGGGGTTGGGTAAACTTAAAAGACATAAAAACATAAGATTGGGAATTTACCTATTAAGTTAGGTCTACCCATTGGGAATTTACCTATTAAGTTAGGTCTACCCAATTGCTTGAAAAGTGTAATATGTTTTGGAAACATGATGGACATGACACTTAGAAAAGATAAGTGTGACCAACTCGAGGTTGGGTTGAGTTTGTAGCGTAAACCTACCCGGAACCGACCGGCTTAACTAGTTGCTACAAACAATAGGACCCAATGTGAGAAGTTGGTCATGTTGTACCTTGAACCCGAGGTTAGACCAAGTTGTGGTGTAAAGCTACCCGGACCCGCCCGGCTTAACTAGTAACCACAACAAGGTCTAATGTGAGAGGTTAAGGCGCATTAAATTAATTAATGCCTCGTGATTAGGGTTAAGTCATGGTCCACTTAATACTTAACCAATTTGGGCTTGGTAGATTAATCAGGGTTAAGTCGTGAACTCATCGTTACACTTAACCAAGTTAATCCATGATTAGCAAGAGGGTTAAACCATACTTAACCCACTAGAAAAATCCTAGCAATGGGGGTCCACTCCAGCAGTAATCCCAAGTTTGTATCATTAAGGCCCTAGGGTCTAGGCTAGGGAGGGAGCACGATTACTGGACTGGAGGTAAGTGACCAAAAGCGACGGCAGAAGGGTACGCCGGTGTAGTTCCGGGCGGACTATGGTCGTGCACACAGTCCGAAGCCGGGGAAAACATGCACGGGTACCAGTAGATCGGGACTGTGCACGCATGTTTATGGTGTCCAGGGGTTGACACCCTAGGGCTTGATACACCCGACGGGAGACCCGACACAGTCTGACTACAATTATGTTTGGGCCGTATGGACACCAACACGTGACGAGTTAGGCTTAGGGAGCCGATCGATTAGACCGTTTGGTTGGACCTCGTGTTAGGGTCACTTC
Source organism: Allium sativum (assembly GCA_030737875.1). Classification (NCBI taxonomy): domain Eukaryota; kingdom Viridiplantae; phylum Streptophyta; class Magnoliopsida; order Asparagales; family Amaryllidaceae; genus Allium; species Allium sativum. The sequence goes on along the minus strand of CM060922.1, from coordinate 357,318,654 downwards.
ATGTTATTGGACCTCGTGTTAGGGTCACTTCATGTTATTGGACCTCGTGTTAGGGTCACTTCATGTTATTGGGCCAAAGCTTGGGCCAAGGGATCAATACTTGTTTATTCCAGTCATGTTAGTTTGCTAGTACACCTGTGGTGCAAAACCTTAAACCTGATTATGCGATGACACCTTTATCTATCTTGTTAGTTATTCATCTTGCTAGTATGTTGTTATCCTTATGATCATCCCTGCTTCTCATGCCAGTTAACTTTATCAGTTTACATTGATTGTAGTAGGGCTTACTCAGTCTTTTTGACTGACCTGTTTTCTTTCGCCTCTTTTCTTCCATTCCCCCCCCCCAGGTTCTCAGGGAGGGAATATTGGAGCTTAGCTTGGATCTCTGGTCGCTTGCTTGTGGGATTTAGCTCATGTACGGTTTGACATGAAGCTAGCTATGGTTATCACTTATTTTGGGGATAGTACTTATGTATTTCAGTTTTTCAGTAATGTTGTTTTTATCTAGACCTGTGTATTTGGAAAGTTAACATTATGTTGTACCAGACTTGTTTTGAAATAGTTTGAAATCTTCCGCTGTTTTACTTGTCCTATTTACTCTGTTTACATATATACATATGTTCTTGTTCTGCCTTGATATATCATTATGCATGTTTACCTGATTCAAACGCCCCTCCAAAGTCAGAGTGCTTGCAAGAGTCACCCTGGCGGAGGTGGGGTGTTACATTTGGTATCAGAGCATATGGTTTACGAGAAGGAACAAAAAAGTTTTTAAAACTTTTGGAAAACTATTTTCAAAACCAAGTATAAAGTATTTTCCAAAGAATAGTCTAGTTTATTTTAAAGGCTATTCCCCAAAAGGCCATTAGCAAAAATTCCTTCGTTTTTCTCCATTCTGAATCTATCCTTTTTCTTCGTTTTCAGTATGGCCGATAACTTCGCTATTCCAGAGGGAGTACACGTACCTGTTTGGTATAGGAGACTTTTGGAGGCTAGGGCGACCGAAGCCGGCCCCGCAGATGTTCCTCCTCCTCCTCCTATCGCTGAGGTTCCTCTTCCTCCTTCCCCTCAGCATCCTCAAACTGACTTCGCAGAGATTTTCCAAGACTTTAAGGTGATGGGTTGCAAGAATTTCATTGGAACCGAGACTTATGTAGAGGCAAGGAATTGGTTGAAAGAAACCGAATATCTTTTTGCCTTCTTTGATATAGATGACCGTAGGAAGGTTTTATTGGCAGTGTGGTTGCTAAAGGAAGAAGCTGCACGTTGGTGGGTGGTCACCACCGCTACTAGGCCAATTGAGACTTGGGATGACTTTCGGGGAAAGTTTGGACTAAGGTTCCTATCACTGAAGCAAGGGGACATGACTATTAGGGAATACATAGATAAGTTTAATCAACTGGCTCGGGTCGGTTTAGACTTGGTTAACACAGCTCAGAAGAAGGCCCTATACTTTGCTCTAGGATTAAACGAGCCATTACATGGTTTAGCCATGTCTCATATACCCTTGGGGGCAACTTTCGAGAGTTTGGTGAATATGGCCCTACTCAATGAAGAGAATAGGAGTGACAAGAAGGAGGAGAAGTCTAAAGATAAGAAGGAAAAGAGGTGCTTTACATATGGAAGCTCGACTCATCTAAACAAGGATTGCAGGAAAAGGAAGGGCACTTGCTTTAACTGTGGAGAAATGGGACACTTCACTAGGGATTGCCCAAAGAAGCGAGGGCAAGGCCAGGGTCAGACTCAGCGTGCTGGACCTTTAGGAGGGCAAGTTCATGCTCTCAATGCCGCTCCAGTTCCCGATCGAGGTAGTATTTCTGTTGAAAGCCTTGTATATATTTCTGATTTTTCAGTTCGTACCTTGTTTGATTTTGGTGCATCGCATAGTTTATCTTGTCTGATCTAGTTGAAAGTTTGCACCTAAGTACTAGTCTAGTTAATGATCCCGTGTGTGTTTCAAATCCAATTGGGGTTTCCGCCCATTTGTCTATTATCTACGTGGATTTGAAAATCTCTATCTTGAGTGTAGAGTTCTCGTATGATGCTTATATTCTCGGTTTCATGGGGTATGGGTTGATTTTGGGCATGGATTGGTTGTCCAGTTTTGGAGCCATTCTTGATTTTTGAGCATAGGGTTGTGAGGCTCATGACTCGCCTCAGTAATACCCTAAAAATTTCTAGTAACCCTATGGGTCCCGTCATGTTGTGTTATCTTGAATCCCTCAACTCGTTTATCGATAGTTTGCAATCGGTGAGGGTGGTCCGAGAATATCCTGATATCTTGGGTGAAGTGGAGGGGGTTACCCCTAAACGAGAGATAGATTTCCGCATTTATCAGGTTGATAATGCCACGATAGTTTCGTGGCCGGTTAGGCACATGGTCCCGAAAGACGGGAGCTAAGAAAGCAAGTCATGGAGTTGCTTGAGAAGAACTTCATTAGACGAAGTATATCTGAATGGGGAGCGCCTGTAGTATTTACTACCAAGGCAGATGGTTCTCTTCAACTTTGTGTTGATTATCGTGAGTTAAACGAAGAGAATAGACAACCATTGCCAAGGATCGATGATTTGTTTGATCAGCTTGTAGGAACATCTGTTTTCTCTTGATCTTGCTACTGGATTCCATCAGCTCAGAGTAGCTGAGGATAGTATAGGCAAAACTGCGTTCAGAACTCCAGATGGATTCTTAGAATGGCTAGTCATGCCATTCGGTTTGACTAATGCACCCGCCTACTTCGTGGACTTGATGAATAGGGTGTTCAGAGAGTTCTTGAACAAGTTTGTCGAGGTCTTCGTAGATGATATTCTGATCTTCTCTAAGGATGAGGGAGAGCATGCAAGGCATCTCGTGGAGGTGATGGATACGCTTAGAGCGCATCAGTCGAAGGCCAAGATCTCCAAGTGTCACTTTTGGAGAAGGGAAGTTAGATTCCTTGGGCATATAGTATCTAAGCAAGGCTTAGCAGTGGATCCCGCTAAGGTAGTTGCAGTTCAGGATTGGAAGACTCCAAGGAATGCAACTGAAGTAAGAAGTTCTCTCAGTTTAATTAGTTAATTAGCGTCCCTCGAGCTTAGACCTACCCTTCTGGATCAAGTAGGGACTTCGCAGAAAGAAGACCCGCAGTTAGTCGAGATCATGGACAAGTTGATTCGAGGCGAGATGGTAAGTCACCTCGCTATAGATGACAAGGGATGGCTAAGACGCGATGAGAGAAAGAAGGTTCTTGAAGATGCACATCACCCGAGGAGGTGGTCGAGTTTGTCCCAAGGTGCATGTTGTGCTAACAGGTTAAAGGCCGAGTCATAGAAGCCCGGTGGGCTATTACATCCATTGGAGGTCCCCGCAATGGAAGTAGTAAAGCGTCACGAAGGATTTCGTGGATGGACTGCCTAGGTCAAGGAAAGGGAATACGAGCATGTGGGTCATAGTAGGTAGACTCACGAAGGGTGCTCATTTCACTCCGGTAAAGAGCGAAAGGACTGCATCATAGCTAGCAATGGATTACTTTCAAGAAACAAAGCGGTTGCACGGGGTTCCCTAAAGTATAGTTAGTAACCATGACTCAGCCAGTCTTGGGATAGTCTACGGGAAGTCATGGGCAAACGGCTGAATCTAAGTACGGCCTATCATTCACAGGCGAATGGTTCATTTCGTTCAAGCATGAGTTATAGAAAATCACGTTAGTAACGTGGATTGGTATTTTCAAGAAAAGTTTTGCTGCATGGAATACTTTATAGTAAGTAAATGAGATCCAGGATTCACTGGTGAATTTTGGAGAGCTTGCATGAAACCATGAGGTCATAGTTATGTTTAAGCCAAGAATGATAGAAGAGTAAGTGAAAGAGGAAGACGAGAGGCGACAATGAAATGGGTTCCAACTCATATTTGGAAATAAGAGTTAAGAAGCTAAGAAATCATGAGGCGAAAGACGGTCAAAGCACAGTGGAGTTAAACTCAAGGAAACGTGACTTAGAAGATTGAAGGCTAGATATGCGCATCATATCTCTTTTTAAGAGTATATCCTTGATCCTTGTTTTCCTGTGGAACTTACTTGCATGTTATCTTTTTACGTATATCCTCTCGGTCCCATTCTCGGTCCTATTTCTGTCGGGAGGTACGACTCATCGGTTAGTAATACATGTCAAGGTTTGAAGGGGTCCGTTAGGTTGACTAAACCTTTTGGGCTTTTATAGAATATGGGTTGGGTTAGGAAGGGATTTCTGGTAATCCGAAAGGAGTATATCCTGCTTATCTTCCCGATCTCTTTGTAGCATATCTTTTGCTATCCATGTTTGTCTTGATTATCCAGTTTATCATGTTAATCTTGTCATGAGAACCTTAGGTAGAAACCCTTTGGATGAAACATGTGTTTGAAACATGTTATGCTTGATGGTTGCAAGTGGTTGCATGTGTTTGCAAGTGGTTACTCGTGGATGCATTATACACATTAGGCACTAGATCGGCTCACACACTCCTCATATTGCATATGCATGAGTGTTTATGCTTATTCATGGATGAAAATTTTTGTGTTATCACATGGATGTTGCATATGGATGTATGTTATGTGCACACATATAGATGTTATACATTATGTTAGGAATTGCATACATATGGATTCATCTCACTAACATAATTTGCATTAATGATATTTGCATTAGATAAGTACATATACACACACCTTTGCATATGTTCATACAACATTTAGAATCTTGTAAGGACAGTGGTTGCTCGTGGATGATGTTTTGAGTAGATGGATGATTGGATGGTAGGATACGTTCTTCCCAACTTGAAGATTTCGGGGACGAAATCCTTTAAGGAGGGGAGAATGTAACAACCCGTATTTTCAATAACCTGTTATAACATAAATCGAGGCAGAATTTAATTATAAATCTGAATCAAGCGAAACGGGCTATGCCGTTGCGTTCGTCTCGGAAAAATACGCGAAATAGAGTCCGAGTTTTCGAAAACCGGAGTCCGTATGACCCGATTAAGGCCCAACGAAGTTTTCAGAAAATTTCAAAGTAAAAACAGATTTCAAATTCAAGTTTGAATTTGGAAATTAGGGCACTAGGGCGCAGGCGGGAAAATTCCCGCCAGAATACCCAAGTCGACAGCCCTGTCGACTTGGGAGTCGACTTGGTTGGACCCAAGTCGACAGCCCTGTCGACTTGGCTGTCGACTTGGTCCAGCCGGGCAGTCTTGCCTGGTGCACCATTTTGGGTTTGTGTTGAGTTTGGGGGCCAGATTCGGTTTTAAGGGCTGAGATTGGAACTAGGGTTTAATCCTAAGGCTAGAACTAGTCCTAATCTCTATAAATAAGCCCCTAACCTAACCCTAAATCATCATTATTCATTCATACAACTAAACTATGGCAAAATCATTCCTCTCATGGCCTCCACTCTCTTCATCAAATTCCTAAATAAATTTTTAAGAGATTTTCCATGCATACAAGTGTTTTCAAGCTTGTATGAGTGTCATTAGCTTGCATTCAAGTCAAGTTTCTATATTTGCATCATAAAGAGAGTTTTGATCATTTTGGCTCAAGGGATTTTCTATTAGAGCTTGCATTTTGGGTTTAATTGATTGCATAAGGGCTTTGTCATATTTTTGTGACTTCATAAGCATTGTAAGCCCTATTCTACTTTCATACTTAAACTCTAAAGTTAAATGTATGATATGCAAGTTTGCCATGATATGCAAGTTTACTAAGTCATGTTATGCAAGTTTGATATGTTATGATATGCAAGTTTATCATGTTATGTTATGCAAGTATGTCATGTTATGATATGCAAGTTTATCATGTTATGTTATGCAAGTATGTCATGTTATGATATGCAAGTTAATCATGTTATGTTATGCAAGTTTGCCATGTTATGATATGCAAGTTATCATGTTATGATATGCAAGTTTATATGCAAGTTTGCCATGTTATGATATGCAAGTTAATCATGTTATGTTATGCAAGTTTGCCATGTTATGATATGCAAGTTATCATGTTATGATATGCAAGTTTATATGCAAGTTTGCCATGTTATGATATGCAAGTTAATCATGTTATGTTATGCAAGTTTGCCATGTTATGATATGCAAGTTATCATGTTATGATATGCAAGTTTATATGCAAGTTTGCCATGTTATGTTATGCAAGTTTGGGGTGATCACTTTGTTCATGTTATCATGTTATGCAAGCTTATCTTGAGCATATGAACATAAAGCTTCAAGCTTTATGCTAAAGGTTGCATTTTGGCAACATGTAAGTTATCATATCTCTTATGATGACTTGCATGTGAGGCTAAATGCGAACTTATGGCCATTTCTACATGTCATTTATCACCATGTATCACCAATATGCTAAGTTTGGTTTTATGCATGCTTTTGAGGCCTAAAAATGTAATATGTAAGTATATGAACATGTGTACATTTCATATGCCACCATGTTGAACTTGTGGCTTCAACACCTTTATGTCATGATTATGCCAAGTTCCCTCTTTCTATCCTTTATGCGCTATTGCGATATGTAAGTGATGGGATTGCGTTTGGGGTTGGGTAAACTTAAAAGACATAAAAACATAAGATTGGGAATTTACCTATTAAGTTAGGTCTACCCATTGGGAATTTACCTATTAAGTTAGGTCTACTCAATTGCTTGAAAAGTGTAATATGTTTTGGAAACATGATGGACATGACATTTAGAAAAGATAAGTGTGACCAACTCAAGGTTGGGTTGAGTTTGTAGCGTAAACCTACCCGGAACCGACCGGCTTAACTAGTTGCTACAAACAATAGGACCCAATGTTAGAAGTTGGTTTTGTTGTACCTTGAACCCGAGATTAGACCAAGTTGTGGTGTAAAGCTACCCGGACCCGCCCGGCTTAACTAGTAACCACAACAAGGTCTAATGTGAAAGGTTAAGGCGCATTAAATTAATTAATGCCTCGTGATTAGGGTTAAGTCATGGTCCACTTAATACTTAACCAATTTGGGCTTGGTAGATTAATCAGGGTTAAGTCGTGAACTCATCGTTACACTTAACCAAGTTAATCCATGATTAGCAAGAGGGTTAAACCGTACTTAACCCACTAGAAAAATCCTAGCAATGGGGGTCCACTCCAGCAGTAATCCCAAGTTTGTATCATTAAGGCCCTAGGGTCTAGGCTAGGGAGGGAGCACGATTACTGGACTGGAGGTAAGTGACCAAAAGCGACGGCAGAAGGGTACGCCGGTGTAGTTCCGGGCGGACTATGGTCGTGCACACAGTCCGAAGCCGGGGAAAACATGCACGGGTACCAGTAGATCGGGACTATGCACGCATGTTTATGGTGTCCAGGGGTTGACACCCCAGGGCTTGATACACCCGACGGGAGACCCGGCACAGTCTGACTACAATTATGTTTGGGCCGTATGGACACCAACACGTGACGAGTTAGGCTTAGGGAGCCGATCGATTAGACCGTTTGGTTGGACCTCGTGTTAGGGTCACTTCATGTTATTGGACCTCGTGTTAGGGTCACTTCATGTTATTGGACCTCGTGTTAGGGTCACTTCATGTTATTGGACCTCGTGTTAGGGTCACTTCATGTTATTGGGCCAAAGCTTGGGCCAAGGGATCAATACCTGTTTATTCCAGTCATGTTAGTTTGCTAGTACACCTGTGGTGCAAAACCTTAAACCTGATTATGCGATGACACCTTTATCTATCTTGTTAGTTAATCATCTTGCTAGTATGTTGTTATCCTTATGATCATCCCTGCTTCTCATGCCAGTTAACTTTATCAGTTTACATTGATTGTAGTAGGGCTTACTCAGTCTTTTTGACTGACCTGTTTTCTTTCGCCTCTTTTCTTCCGTTTCCCCCCCCCCCCAGGTTCTCAGGGAGGGAATATTGGAGCTTAGCTTGGATTTCTGATCGCTTGCTTGTGGGATTTAGCTCATGTACGGTTTGACATGAAGCTAGCTATGGTTATCACTTATTTTGGGGATAGTACTTATGTATTTCAGTTTTTCAGTAATGTTGTTTTTATCTAGACCTGTGTATTTGGAAAGTTAACATTATGTTGTACCAGACTTGTTTTGAAATAGTTTGAAATCTTCCGCTGTTTTACTTGTCTTATTTACTCTGTTTACATATATACATATGTTCTTGTTCTGCCTTGATATATCATTATGCATGTTTACCTGATTCAAACGCCCCTCCAAAGTCAGAGTGCTTGCAAGAGTCACCCTGGCGGAGGTGGGGTGTTACACCTTTCTTCTTGTTCAAATTTTCATAAAAAAAAACTTGCATTTTATTTATTTATTTATTTATTTCCAATTGCATTTCTCATTCACCTCCTACAATCTCTCTTTCCATTTTTTCATTTATTTCTTTCCGGCTCTCTCCTTCATTAAAAAAAACAACTTTCAATTTTCCTTTATTCTTTCCACTTTCTTTCCAATCATCTACATTCTTTTTCTTTTTACAAATTTCAAAAAAAAAAAGATTCCTATTTTGCAATTTTTTTCCTTTCTTCTTTTGTCTTTCTTGTTCTTAATACATGTGATTTCTTTTCTTCTCTTACAAATTTCCTTTCTTTTCAAAAAAAAAAAAAATCCACTTTTGATTTCTTTCCTCTTTATTCCTCCTTTCCAATTTTCAATACAATTACTTCTCATTCTTCTTTTACAAGTTCAAAAAAAAAAAAAACTTGCCATTTTTTTTTATTTCTTCCCTGTTTTCAACTTCTTTCTCCTTTCTTTCGTTTGTTTCCCCTCTTACTAATTTCTCGCATCCTTTCTTCTTTTACAATTCGCTGAAGAAAAAAAATTCCTTTTATAAATTTCTCTTCTCTGCCTTGTAATTAATTTTCTTTCCTTTCCCCATTTATTTATTTCCCCTTTTCAAGCTTTTCCTTTTTCATTTTTTTCACTCTCTTCTAATTTTACAACAGTAAACAAAAGAAAAAAAATTCTTTCTGTTTTTGTCTTCTCTTTTATTGCTTTCCCTTCTCAATTTCTTTTCCAAATCTTTTACAATTACTTTCCTTTCTTCCTTTATAATTCTCTTTCTTTTCTGAAATCTCTCTTCCCATTTTTTTTGGTCATTTGTTTCTTTCCTATTTTTCCGCTTTTCAACAATAATAAAAAAAGGGAAAGTCATAAAAAGATTCTTTTTTTTTTGTAATTATTCTTCCCTGCTTCATTTCTTCCCCTCTGATCAAATACCCCTCTTTCTCACATAATCTCATTTCACCACAGTTTTTTTTTCTCAATCTACACTTCAACACCATCTTCTTCAATCCCTCCTACCCACCATACTTCTGCCACAACGCACAAACCAACCCCATCCACAAGCATTCTCTCAAAAAATTCCAAACTTTCTTTAACCTACCACAGCCTCATATTTTCTTGTGCTTTTTTTTTGTTATTTACTTCATTAAAAAAAACCCAAAAAAATAATAAAAGAGTTTCAAACCAAGGACAAAGTGACTGGAGTTCAAGCAACAAATCAAGAATTCAGAAATCAGAAGAAATTGCAAATAGTGAGATTTCAATCATTGACGCTACTCATTTTTCTGGATGGACCGCTATACCCCCACTGTAAAATTTTCTAAACTCTACAGGTGCTCTGGTGCTTTGAAAAATATAGAGATTGCTTGTAAAAATCTTCTGCAGGGATAGCGGCTTGCTTGTACAATATTTTAATTTTCTGTTTATTCTGTGACTTTTCTGTGACTGAAATTTCTGAATCTGTTTGTGAGGAACGAATTTACATACCTGAAATCACCACTCTCGTCGAAATTCAATTATAAAACGTTATTTGATTTTTGAAATAATATAATTGAAAAGTTGTGTTTTGTGAAGTTGACTGTCTCGTATAATTGGATCGTGGATATATAGTAGTTCAATTTATTGAACTATTAGCAAAAGAGGTTGCATACTACCCGTAAAACATTGGTCGTATCCCTTAGTATTTATACTATACGTGAACGACCATAAGACCCTCTTCCCCTTCTAATTGAGTCAGTTAACTAATAGAGCGCAGTTTAGTATTTTATATTATTTTGAAGTGAGAATAATTTCTGTCTTGTCATAATTTCATTTCAAATGTCTGATTCAAAAAAATCATTGAGAGATATGTGGGATAATAATCAGAGTAGACGTCCGCTTGAAGAGTATGATTTTGAATTACAACTCATGAAGCAAAATTTTCAAAATAACCAACGTTTTCAAAGTTATGATCGAAATGACGACTTCAATTCAAATTTCAATAATTTCGATTATGGGCCAGATCCACATCAAAATAGCTTTGAATCTCAATACAGCTTTGATCCACATCAATATGAGGTTGAAAACCAAAATTTTCAAAATTATAGCCCATATCAACATCTTGAAAATAACCAAAATTGCAATTTTCCCTCGATTTTCAACAGTTTTGGTAACGAACATAATTTCTATGATCAAAATGATTTCCAACATCATTGTAATTTTTCTGAAAATTCAAACAACCACCGCATTGGAAATAATATTGATTGTGAAATTGATGTGGACTATAATTTCGAGAATCAAGAAATCCAAAACGAGAGCTTTCAAATCAACGATTCTGAAGAATATCATCTTAACATTCTTAGAGAGAGGGTAGAAAAGCAAGATAGACAGCTTGGTGAAAAAGATAGACAGCTTGATGAACTTCTTTGTTTAATGACGTGTTTTAAAGAACAATTCGAGCAATAAAATCAAACTCAATGCGACGAATCAGGAAATAATCCATTCTTTGCTGACATTGAAAATTTTCAGATTACAACTTTGGAAATTGAAAATGAAGATCTAAATGAAGTTGTTCACAATTCAGCAAATGATTTAGACTTCAATTCTTTTCAGGAAAAAGATTTAAGCTCAGATTTTGATCTCTCTCTTTCAGGCTGCGAGAAACTTGAAATTTTTGAAATTGAACAGAATAAAAATGTTGAATTTTTCAATTCAAATTTGGCGATGGATTTTAATGAACATGAATTTTTTGGGCTGTACAAGGATGAGTTGCCAAATGAGGAAGAAGTAGATTCACATCACAAGTTCAAAAAATTTAACTTTGAGAAAATTTCAAACGAACTTGAAATTGTCAGTGTCGAAAAATCGTTGTCAGTTAATGATGATAAATGTGATCACATAGTCTTGAACAACACTCAGATTTCAACTTTCACTGAATTTATATACGATCATAAATTTTTGAAAAATTACACTGACAAATTTGTTGAACACATGAACTATTTTTGGAATGCTGGCTTGGTTGAAAAACTTCATGTTAGGATGACCCTGGACATTTATTTGCTGGACTATAAATCTAGGTATAAAGATGAGATGTTTTTCAAAAACTCTTGCTTATTAGAAAACATGCCTAGACATAGTGGGAATGGCACTCATAGGGCAAGAACCAAGTGTGGGGGAAAAAGATGGTGGTATTCTTTGCATCGCGTGCACCGCAAACACATATATCATTGTACATATGATCCATTTTTACATATAGTTAGATTGCATTTTATTCTACAAATAATTTTGCATCTCATTCACCTTTGGGTACGATCTTTCAAATTTAGGAAACGTTTACAGTGTGGACACTGTTTAGTTCTAGTGTGGGGGGGGGGAGTCTGCATTTAATCCATTTTCGTTTTTTTTCTTATTTTTCTTTCTTTTCATTTTCAGCCATTTAAATAGGACCATCATGCATTTTAGACTATAGTAACATGCCATTTTTTTTAAAAAAAATGACACATTTTAGATTTGATACAACAAAATAAGTTAAGGATTGTTAATCAATTGATAGTATTTTTTTCTCTCAACTAAGATCGAATATGAAATATAATGAAAAGTTTAATTTTGAGGGATAATAATGTAACCGGTACATAGGGAGATTCTTAGGTGATGGCCATGAAATCTATTCTATATTGTAGACTTGTTTAAATAAGTGGAGGACTTAAAAAACTTATACTGGCTTTTCAAAATCTTTAAAACTAAGTTGTGTTAAGTTGAATTCGCGTAACTCTCTTTTTTGCTTATATTTTCAATAATTATAATAGTAATCCAAGGGTATCCAACATTGCTCGTATATCGAGCGTTGGTGTGCAAACCCGCTAAGCTATATCCGACATGTTGTTGACAAAGTCAGCGTTGGAATATCTTGGTCTCATTTTATGAGATTGGACACCTAAGGATTACCGACATGTTGTTGACAAAGTCAAAGTCGGCCTGCATAATCCGCCAAGCTCTTTACCCACTCTCTGTTAGTCCGCGAGGCAGTGCATGGGTGGTAAACCTTGGTCTTCTAAGTTAAGTTTATGTACTTAATCATAAATTTTAAAATTTTATAGAATAAAGAATAAGCGATGATGCCCAAACACTTCTTGACCTTATTGATTTGACTAGCCATACATGAGAAAATTAGAATACCACGTTGCAAAATGTGCCAAGCAAACTAAGAATCTATTTCATGGCTGCACTATGTTATCAACCGAACTAACTGGCCTACCTGGAATTTAACATTTGAAAACTTGGTTTATATTGAAAATTTGTGACAAGTTGAGATATCTAAAATAAAATCAACTGACTAGAAATTGTTAATTTAATTTGTTGTACCACTTCAGAAACAAGTCTTGTTTTCATTTTTTTGTTTTTATTTGCATATGTCCATTGCATTCATGTAGTTTCATTAGATCATATCACACTGCATTTGGATTTTGTGGGTAGTATCCGCTGAAAACCCTCACGAGACACCACTCGTCCTACTAGGGACACCTAGAGGTTTAACGGCTTGTTGCATACGCTCAATGAAATCGTGTTTCCTACGAAAGTGTGACTTATCTAGTTTAGTTTTTCATTTCTTGTTTTACTCGAGGACGAGTAAAAGATAAGTGTGGGGGTATTTGATTGACATGAAAATGTGTTTATTTTATACTCTTATATCTTATCTTTTGTATATAAATAAATATTACTTGGGTATTGTTTTGTTACTTTTACAGATATTCCAACCCAGCCCGATTGCAACCAGAAAAGTAGAGAAATGGAGATCAAATTGGTATATATTTACATTTTGAAGAATTGTAGACGAAGATCTCACAACTAGTTGCTGTTGGACAAGAAAATGATTGGTAAAAAGACCAAGAATTTCTCAAATCAAGGGAAGCTTGTCAAAGAACCAAGAGGAAAAGAAAGGCCAAAAATTTAATAGATTTAACTAAGGCCCATTTGAAACTCTCATTGAACTCTTTTGTGAATTCCCTAAGGCCCATCTATCACTGTATTAGGGTTAGGGTTAGGGTTTGGCTATCTATCCTATAAATACCCTTGTAATGTCATTGTAGCCACCATCTCATTTCTGTATTCCATTACTCTAATAAAAAAATTCTTCATCTTCTTCTTTTATTTTCTAGTATTTTTTTTAGCAACTAGTGTCATCTACCCGATTAGATTCGGTAGAGTACTAGTTGTATTTTACATTTGTTTCATTAGTGATTAGTCGTTTGATTAGTTTCAACGACAATCCTAATTTTATTTTTTTGTTGTTCTTCTTATTCTGCACTTTTATTTTCTGCATTGTTGTTCTTGTTTTGCAATTTACTTTCTTTAGTAATTAATCGTTGATTAGATTCAACGATAATCCTAAGTTCGCAATTTCAATTTGTTTTTATTTCAACAAAATCTCTAGGCTTCGTCTAACTCGCCCAAGAGATTAGATAAATAATTTGATTTTAATTTACCTTCCTGTGTTCTACCTGTATGCTACACACCTGTACGCTTGCAGTATTTAATTTAAATGTCACGCTTTTCTAATTCATAGGAAAGCGACGATCACGCGCCATTCTTCCCCCATCGAGGTGCCACCATCTGATCTTCAAACCGCTGCTCCATTCGATCGAAAAGTTTAAACCTAGAATCGAACAAAGTTGAAATAGTTGCGGCCTTTCATCTGTGAGGAGGAAGAAGGGTATAAATTCCTATTTTATTTTATTATTATTTTTTAAATTTTAATTACACAAATTAAATCATAACTCATCCTTACTGACTTAGAATAACATGATTTCGAAGTGTTGCGATCGTAGAGACGAGATCTACGTTTCTAGACTGAAAAGAAGCAATTCTGAGCCGATTGAATTTTGGCCCAAATTTTCAGATCTGAACTATTCAGATTCAAAAGAACTATGAGAAATCCTATTTTATTTTTATTGTTATTTATTTTAAATTAATTAGAATAAATTGTAATTGTGTTCTCATTGATTCGCTGTATATGTTATGCCACGTGATTTGATTTATATGTGATGTGTTAACATAGATCTGTTAGTTTAGATATTTTGTTAATATAGATCTATATGTGATGTGTTAATTGTTGGTATTTTGTTGAATCATACTTATTCAACAAAATGGAGCTTTGTTTGTTTATTGGACTAAATTAGAAATTTCAATTCAATAAAAATATCACTTTTGTTTACAATAAAAATTTCACCTTTGTTTATTTACTGAATTGAATTAGAATTTTCAATTCAATAAAAAAATTCACCTTTGTTTATTTATTGAATTGAATTAGAATTTTCAATTCAATAAAAATTTCAACTTTGTTTATTTTGTTGAATTGAATTAGAACTTTCAATTCAATATATAAAAATTTCAACTTTGTTTATTTTGTTGAATTGAATTAGAACTTCCAATTCAATACACAAAAAAAAAATATCAATTTGTTTATTTTGTTGAATTGAATTAGAACTTTCAATTCAATATATAAAAATTTCAACTTTGTTTATTTTGTTGAATTGAATTAGAACTTTCAATTCAATATAAAAAATTTCACTTTGTTTATTTTGTTGAATTGAATTAGAGCTTTCAATTCAATATATAAGAAAATATCACTTTGTTTATTTTGTTGAATTGAATTAGAACTTTCATTTCAATATAAAAAAATATCACTTTGTTTATTTTGTTGAATTGAAATAGAACTTTCAATTCAATATATAAAAAATATCACTTTGTTTATTTTGTTTAATTGAATTAGAACTTTCAATTCAATATAAAAAATATCACTTTGTTTATTTTATTGAATTGAATTAGAACTTTCAATTCAATATATAAAAAATATCACTTTGTTTATTTTGCTGAATTGAATTCGAACTTTCAATTTAGTATGTAGAAAAATATCACTTTGTTTATATTGTTGAATTGAATTAAAACTTTCAATTCTATTATAAAAAAATATCACTTCGTTTATTTTGTTGAATTGAATTAGAACTTTCAATTCAATAAAAATATATCACTTTGTTTGTTTGTTGAATTGAATTAGAATTTTCAATTCAATAAAAATATCACTTTGTTTGTTTGTTGATTGAATTAGGATTTTCAATCAAAATAAAAATACCACTTTTGTTATTGTTTGATTGAATTAGAATTTTCAATCAAATCAAAGAAATATCACTTTTATTTGTTATTTAATTGAGTTAGAAGTTTCAATCAAAAAGGAAATATCAAATCTTGTCATTTTGTTAAATTAGAATATTCAACAAAAATGAAACGTAAATTTCTATCATATTATGAATTAATATAAGAATAGAAATGCTCATGTTTTAGATAAAAATAAGGACATTACATTAAAAAGTTTACATTTTAGTGTAATGTTAAAAAAAAAGAAAATGTTCATGTTTTTAACCAAAACATGAATTCATTAAAAATAAACAATTTAAAGGAAATGTTAAGAATAGAGAAAATGTACATATTTCAAAATAAAAGCAT
This sequence comes from Allium sativum, assembly GCA_030737875.1. Lineage (NCBI taxonomy): Eukaryota > Viridiplantae > Streptophyta > Magnoliopsida > Asparagales > Amaryllidaceae > Allium > Allium sativum. The sequence goes on along the minus strand of CM060922.1, from coordinate 357,302,909 downwards.
GTAGTCATTAAAAAAACCATATTTTAATGTCATTAAAGAAATTAGCAAAATGTTCATAGTTTGAACAAAAACATGATTTCATTAAAATATACATTTTTAATGTTAAGAATATAAATAGTGAAAAAAATTCATGTTTTTAATCAAAACATGATTTCATATAATATACATTTTAATGTAATGGTTAGAAAATGGAAAAAAAGTTCATGTTTTTAACCAAAACATGAATTCATTAAAAATATACATTTTTAATGTAAAATTAAAAGTTAGAAAAGTGTTTATGTTTTAAAGTCAAAATATTATTAAATTAAAAATATACATTTTTATCGTACATGTTTTCAATCCAACATGATTCCATGTAAACAGTTCACATTTTTAATATAACGTAAATTAAAATAGAAAATGCACATGTTTTAAAAAAAGAAAAAGAAAACATCATTTCATTAAAAACATGAACATGATTCCATTAAAATTAAAAACATGATTTCATTAAAAATATACATCTTTAGTGTAATTTAAAATAAAGAAAATGTACATGTTTTAAATGCAAAATATGTTATACATTAAAATTTCACTTTTTAATGTAATTATAAAAATGCAGAAAAGAAACATGTTTTAAAACAGGTTCTACATTAAAAATTCATTTTTAATGTAATAATAGAAATGTTAAAAATATGAAAGTTATTCATGTTTTAAATAATTAAAAATATGCCTTTTTAGTGTATAAAGACAAACATGCAAGTTTTCAAAATAAAACATGTTTACATTAAAAACTTTGTTTTTAATGAAATGGTTAAAATCATATTTAGATTACATCGCATATATTAGAATTTATATGCGATCTTAAAATCACATTTATATTACACCGCATATATTAGAATTTATATGCACTGTTAAAATCACATTTATATTACACTGTATAAATTAGAATTTATATGCGTTGTTAAATTTGCATTTTTAATTACATCGCATATATTAGAATTTACATGCGTTGTTAAAATTTATTTATAATTACATCGCATATATTAGAATTATATGCACTGTCAAAATTTACATTTATGTTTACCTTTGCATATATTACATTTATATGCAAAGTTGCTTGTCATTGGATAAACTTTCATGTGAATGAAATATACTTTGTTTGACAGTACATGGTTATGATACGCCAATAAAAACATCATTTTATTTGGCATGTTATATACTTTAGAGAGATCATCAAAGACTTTATATATATAATTATATATATATTAAAAATAAACGAATCGTGTGCGGTAGTTCGCGTTTTGAAATCGTAACTTTAAACGGTTATACCAAAAGATCCAACCATCGGATTTTTCCCAAAACTGGAACCGTCAGGACCGCTTTGGGAATATCATTCCAACGATATATATTTGGTTAAAATCCAACGGTTAGATTTTGAGATAAGTGTAAATCAAAATTTGGTAAAAACAGCACCAGGGCCGCCCATCGACCTAAAGCGTCGTTAAATAAATTTGGCTATTTTTATATATATAAAAATAGCGATTAATCGTTATTAAATACTATTAACGATATCAAATGATTTTAAACTATAAATATGTGAGAATCATTTGAAAAGACCAAGTTAAATATCATTTCAAATGATTATACGGCGATCCAAATTAAAGATCTTAAAGACGGCGATTGAAGACCGGTGATCTTCACATCGAAAGGATAACTACTGATGCCTGGCATTGGCTAGATACCAATAAAGGGTTAAAGTGGTAGTTGTCCGCACGTACTTGTTGATTGTCTGGATATGCAAGCACCTCTCTTCCGTATTGGACATACGGGACGAGGAATAAGGTGACTTCGGTTTCGTTCAGACCCAGAACGGACTTGTAAATGGATGTGTCTTACATTGAATTTCATTTTATGTAATTAAACTGATTTCTATTTAATATATATCTGTGGTGGTGGAGAATTTATTCTCTTGCATAACACTTTTTTTTTGAGACGCATGAGCTCAAAGGTTATATATTGGTAGTTATCGATCGCATGGCGTGAATCATCAATGTGGCATGCCAAGATGCAATTGATCGAGGCTTTTGTTGAAAAGCAGAGCCTTGTGGATGATGATCAAAGCACAGTCTATTTTCGGCGTAGATTTGTGTATTACGTTACCTCCCGAGCCTCACACCGCGGTAGAGTCAAAAACGGGACAAGGGAACGCAGGGAGTGCACACGTTTCTTTCAAGCTAGAAGTGGTGTTTGTGTTTTTACTAGACCCGACATTTTTACTTATGTGGTTGACGGAATGGGAAGCCACAGTTTTATTGGTCGATTGTGACCATTTTATAGGTTCAATAGGACCGGGAAGCATGTGTTCAAGAATTGCCAATTCACTAAAGTATTTGTGGACCGGCCCTGCAGGATCCAAGGGTTCGCTAGCATCCGAATTCTAAGACATTGCTAGAGTGTCTCGAATCGTTCGGAAGATCGTCCCTAGCCTTGACTCATGATGAAAATCCAATTCCCAATACGACATCACAGTTTTGATTGTAAACCTATATATGGCGACATAGTAGGATGGGGTACAATGCCGTCTAGGAATGATACATTTACTTTGAAGTATTTTAATACTAATTAGACACTAATAATAATATTAAACATTATTTTCTACGTATCAAGCATTTTTTATCATTATAAGGTAAAACTCTATCCTCCAGTTTGCATTGCATTGTGTGATAGGGCTTGAGTTCTTATAATGATTTCATTTTCTAAAAAGCATTGCGTTGTTTTTAAATAAAATTTATTAAATATATGCACTAGCAATCCAATGGAGAAAACCCATTTCGCGTTAGCGGCGTGGTCCTGGGATTATCTTATTGTTAGTTAAGTAAGATTTCTCATACTAGTCCCATGATTGACTCGTAGTTTGTTTCACTTTGCAAACTCGGGTGCCTTCTTTCCACACGGGCAGCCAAATGACAGGTGTTAGGTATGGATATTTTCTGGACTGGAGCTTGCTAAGGAAGAAAATGAAGACTCTTTTTCTTTTATCTTTTTATTTACTTCTTGAGACATTTAGACATTGTTGAGCCTTGTTGTATTTGGAGGAGATTGAGACTTTATTTCTTTCCTTGTTTATACTTCTATTTTGCTAAGTGTATCATGTACTGCGTACTCTAATGTCTGTGATGCTATGTTGTGATGACATTTCCATTTTCGTTGCAATGATTTATATGTTTTGCTATTATCTGAGATCTGTTATTGGTTTAATTATGTTATGCTCCTATGATTATCTTACTTTCGTACCATGGAAGTTTGGGATCGTCACAATTGGTATCAGAGCTAAAGGTTAACCTTAGCTTCAGAGTATAACATTTTAAGAAAAATTCATCTAGATAGAATCAGTAGTATTCTAAGACGAGTAGCTCATTAGAGATAGGATTTAGTAATGTCCTAGAATGAGCACAGCAGAATAGCACATATTAATCAGTCATTACTTCAATATCATGTTATCATATATCTCTACTTTTAACCTTTCCTTTGAAATTATCGTTTCCCTTAGTCTGACTCTTTCCTTGGTGATACAGACTGGTTAAAAAATGAGTACGAGAGCCAGAACTAGAGGAAGAGGTCAAGATGGAGCAGCAGGCAGGGGCGAAGAAAGAGATACAGTCCCAGCTGCTCAGGACCAAACTAATTTGGATGCTGAGATGTCGCCACCACCACCACCTCCATATGCTTTTGATCTAGACAAGGTGGCAAAGAAAATCAAGAATCTAGGAGGCGTGCATTTCACGGGCCGGGAGACGGTGACAGAGGCACAAGCGTAGCTTAAGACAATCGAGAAGATCTTAGGAGGATTAGAACTAGAAGACCATAGGAAGCGATTTATGGCGACATGGTTCCTGAAGAACCAGGCTCAGATTTGGTGGGAAACGATTATGATTGGTGGTAATGAAGCTGATATGACTTAGGAGAAATTTAAAGAGCTCTTCAGAGAAGTTTATTCTACCTCACGAAGTTGAACGCCTTCATGATGAGTTTGCCAACCTCCAACAGGGAAGTATGACTATTGCCGAATATGTGAAGAAATTCGATGAGCTCTCATGATATGCCCCTGAGTTAGTTCAATACCCGCTTCAGAGGGATAAGAGATTTATTAATGGTCTTGCGAGGAGGTATCATAATAGAGTGACGGCACACATTGAGCGTCCATTTGCTAAAGTGATCGAGATGGCTTGCAGATATGAGGAGATTGACCAGAAAGGTTCTCAGCAAGATCGAGAAAGAAATCAAGCTAATAATAAGAGAAAAGAGTCTGACAAGAAATCAAAGGCGGTTAATCCTTCTACCGCCAAGCCCCAGGGGAAAAAGAAAAGAGATAAGTCTAAGGTGAAGTGCTTCAATTGTCAGAAGATGGAGCATTTTGACTATGAATGCCGAGCCCCGAAGAAGCCTAGAAGAAATGAGTCTGGACCGAGTTGGAACAGCGGACAGAATTCTCGTGGCCCAAGGGAATGCTTTAACTGCCACAAGCCTGGACACCTTATCAAGAATTGTCCTCTGCTCAAGAAATCTGAAGTAGCACATGTCTATGATGGAGTGGTTGCACCGGCCTCTTCTGAAGGAACAGGTAAACCCGATGTTTTAGGAGGTACTCTAATATTAAGATCATTCCTATCACAGTTTTGTTTGACATTGGTGCATCTAGAAGTTTCATATCTAATGACACGTTTAAAAATCTTAAATTGAAACCCAGAAAACTTAAAGAATCAATTAGAGCCCATAGTCCGATAGGAGGTTCACTTATCCTCGATTAGTACTGTAGAGTGCTTATTTCTTACTCTTACATCCATTTCCCTTTTGACTTGATCGTTATGAGTTTTTCTGGATACGATATCATACTTGGGCTATATTGGTTAACAAAGTATGAGGCTGAGGTACTATGCGCTGAAAGAGTAGTCAGAATCAAAACCAAATTTGGAGATGTTTCTAGATATGATATCATACTTGGGCTAGATTGGCTAACAAAGTATGAGGCTGAGGTACTATGCGCTGAAAGAGTAGTCAGAATCAAAACCAAATTTGGAGATGTTATTGCTGTTCCATTCCACGGCTCAGCCACATATAGGAAAGAATTTTGGTCTTCTCTAGAAGTCACTCCTGCTTCTATTGAGGATATTCCTATCATCAGAGACTATGCGGATGTGTTTGAAGAAGTTGACAGCTTACCACCACGCAGAGAAATCGATTTCAGAATTGACTTAGTTCTAAATGCAAGGCCCGTTGTACACCCTATTCGGGGAATGTCACTGAAAGAAAAAGAGGAACTGAACAATCAAACTAAGCAACTTTTATGGAAGGGTCTGATTAGACCTAGCTTCTCAAGCTGGGGTGCAGCAGTGGTGTTTGTCATAAAGTCAAATGGTACCCTCTGGCTATGTGTGGACTACCGTGACCTTAAAAAGCAAACGCTGAAAAATAAATACCCATTGCCACGCATTGAAGATCTGCTAGGACGCTTGAATGGAGCACGAGTATTCTCTAGGATGGACCTAGCTATAGGTTTTCATCAACTACGCATTGCCGAAGAATGTGTGCCTTTGACAGCTTTCAGAGGACTAGACTTATTTTATGAATGGCTAGTGATGCCCTTCGGCTTATGCAATGCTCCAACTTACTTCGTTGATCTGATAAATAGAGTATTCTGAGATGTTTTAAGCAAATTCATGCTAGTGTTCATCGGTGATATCCTAATCTTTTCTAAAACCACTGCTGAGCACGAAAAGCATCTGAAAGAAGTCTTGGAGATTTTGCAAAGAAATGTGTTGAAAGCCAAATTCTCCAAATGCATATTCTGGAAAGAAGAGATGAAATTCCTCGGCCATGTTGTATCAAAGGAAGGCATTTCAGTAGATCCAGGAAAGATCTCAGCCATCCAAGATTGGAAACAGCCTAGCACGCCCATAGAAGTCAGAAGTTTCTTAGGACTAGCTGGCTATTATCGGAAATTCGTTAAGGATTTTTCGAAATTATCTTGCCCATTGACGAAACTGACTAAGAAGCATACAAATTTCATTTGGATACCCGAATGTGAGGTAGCTTTCCAAGCGCTGAAACAGAGGTTGATCACTGCTCCTGTGTTGACCATTATTGATGGCAATCAGGATCTGAAAGTCTGGACAGACGCTTCTAGAGAAGGTTATTCTTTTCATCTAAATAAACATGACAGAGATGACATTTTTAATGTCAAATCTTATTTTAACATGTTATCCTTTTATCTATTTAAGTTATTGGTGCAGTGCTAATGCAAAGGGACAAAGTAGTCGCATATGCTAGCCGTTAGTTAAAACCGCATGAGAAGAATTATGCCACTCATGATCTTGAGCTAATGGCCATCGTATTTGCTTTAAAGATATGGAGGCACTATCTCTTGGGCGAGAAATTCGAGCTGTACACTGATCACAAATCCTTAAAGTATTTGTTCATCCAAAGAGGTTGAATTCCTTGCACCCTATGACCTGGACATCTTATATACTCCAGAGAAAGCCAATGTAGTGGCAGATGCTCTCAGTAGGAAGAATACGGCCAGCACCAATCTCATCCTTGCCAATATAATTATTACCCCTACCTTGATCGATAAGATCTCTGCTCTCCAGAAAGGTGATAAATTTATTCAGATGATTATTGAGCGAGTTCGAAGGGGCGAAGCGTCAAGCTTCCAAATAGATAGCAAGGGAACCCTTAGACTGCAAGGGCTAATATGTGTGCCAGATATTCCTGAGCTAAAAAGAGAAGTTATGGATGAATGTCATAAATTTAAGCTCAACATCCATCCAGGAGTAAGCAAGATGTATCATGATCTTATGCGTACTTTTTGGTGGACGACGATGAAGATAGACATTTCTATATATGTTGCTAGATGTCCCACCTGTCAGCAAGTCAAAAGCGATCAGCAAAAGCTAGCAGATTTGTTGCAACCGCTAAGGGTTCCAAGCTGGAAGTGGGATGAAATTTCTATGGACTTTATTGATGGCTTGCCCCGAACTAGGAAAGGAAATGACAGTATATGGGTGATTGTAGATCGCTTCACAAAGCCTGTCCATTTCATCTCTGTCAAATCTAATAGAACAGCTCGAAGTTGGCACAACTTTATTTCAGAGAGATTGTCAGACTACATGGAATTCCTAATAGCATTGTCAGTGACCGCGATCCGATATTTGATAGCAAATTCTGGGAAGCTTTCCAAGAAGAGATAGGGACTAAGCTGAATATGAGCACCGCTTATCATCCTCAGACAGATGGCCAGACTGAGAGGGTGAACCGCATATTGGAAGACTTGTAGCGAGCATGCATTCTAGATTTTGGTGGGTCGTGGGAAGATCATTTGCACTTGGTTGAATTCTCTTATAATAACAGTTACCAAGCGAGCTTGCAGATGTCGCCATTTGAAGCATTATATGGAAGGCCATGCAGATCTCCCGCATGTTGGGTGGAACCCGGCAATTGATTAGTACTGGGTCCCGACATGATTCGTGAAGCGGCAGATAAAGTTGATTTTATTAAGAAGCGATTACTGGCTGCTCAAAGCCGACAGAAGAGCTATGCAGACGCACGAAGAAGGGATTTAGTATTCTCTGTTGGCGATCTTGTGTACTTGAGTGTTTCCCCATTGAGAGGGGTAATTTGATTTGGGAAGACAGGGAAATTGGCGCCGAGATTCATTGGACCATTCCCTATTCTCGAAAGGATTGGAACTCTCGCTTATAGGGTGCAGTTGCCCGGCTGGTTGCCAGAGGTTCATGATGTATTTCATGTGTCCCAAATTCGGAAGCATGTTCGTGATCTAGACTTAGTTGTGGACGAAGCAGCACAACAAAATTTGTAGATTACCCCGAGCTTAGCAGCAAGGAGGAAGCCAGTAAAAATAGTTAGCAAGGAAACCCGTGTTCTGAGGAACAAGATGATCCACTTAGTCAAGGTGCAATGGAGCGGGGATCCTAGAGGCTGTACATGGGAGATTGAAGATAGCCTCAAACAGACTTATCCCAAGTGCAGAGTGGACATCTCCGAGTGACTCTTGTGTCGAGGTACGTTTACAATACCTTGCATTTTCCGTTTTGTCTCCTACTTTACTATTGTTTCCTTTTCGGGGACGAAAAGCTTTTAAGTGGGGGAGATTGTAACAACCCGAAAAATCAGAACCAATTTAAAATTTTTTACTTTGGCTATTTCAGTGAATTTTGAATAGTTAAAATAATTTATTTTAAATAATAACGATTAGAAATTTATTTTAATCGAAGTTAGAGCGAATATATTTAATTTAATTTCAAAAGGAATTAGAAATAGTACGGTAGTTTGAAAATTCAAACCTGAACTTTGACTGAATGTACTGGATTCAAAATTTAACGGATTTTAGTGAAACCAAAAATATCTAAATTTGTTTAAAAATATCTTTCCAAAGAATCCGAAAAATCGAAATTTCATAGCGAGAATCAAAAGTTATGGCCATATGAGTATTCAGAATAGTCGCTATATTATAATTTATAGCCCGTATAAAAGGCCATTTTTCAAACGATCTCCGTTTTCGACGAGACCACTTTTGTCGGATCCGGAATACAAATTATTGCTAAGTTTAATTTTCTAGAATATTTGAAATTAATATGTGAGCGTGACAAAAGAAAATGTGTTTTGTCAATTTTAGTCAAATTTAACCGACTTGAAAATGGCCATTTTTCAGATGGTCTCCAAATTCGACAAAATTATTTTTGTTAGGACCGTATCGTCAAAACAAAGCCAAAAATATTTTTTTTGGAATTTTTAGAGTCCGTATGCGGCCTTGGTGAATTTAAACGTACGATCAAATTAATTAAATAAATGAATTAATTTTTAAGTTAAATAAAACAGGCTAAAGATGACCGTTTGGGCTGACGGGACCTAGCCCATTGGATCCGGAACGGGGGCTATTGGGTATGATCAATTCCTATTGGACTAAAATTGGATTTGTTTAGAACTTATGGATTTCTTTGGTAAAAATTAGCAATATAATATTATAGAAAGGCTTTTGTCATTTTCCCAAAACACTAAATACTCTATACCAGCGCCGCCTCCTTCATCAACCCGTGGCTGAAAATGCTTCCATCTTCTTCCACTAATTTCCCTTCATCCACTCATCAAAACTCATCAGTCCTTCAGACTTATTTGTAGAGATTTTCCTCCTCTCTCCATCCATACGGACATTAGAATCTGTAGTGAGGTATTCCGAGAGCTCCAGACCCCTAAACCCGATGGGTTTCAACTGCCGTCGCCCCTATTGACACCATCACGCCAGCCAAGGGTGGGACCCCCCTACGCGTCGTTCCTCCCCCGTCGAGGTGCCACCATCTGATCTTTAAACCACTGCTCCATTCGATCGAAAAGTTTAAACCTAGAATCGAACAAAGTTGAAATAGTTACGGCCTTTCATTTGTGTGGAGGAAGAAGGGTATAAAATCCTATTTTATTTAAATATTTTATTTTAAAATGTTAATTACACAAATTAAATCATAACTCATCCATACTGACTCAGAATAACACGATTTTCTAAGCGTTGCAATCGTAGAGACGAGATCTACGTTTCTGGACTGAAAAGAAGCAATTCTGAGCTGATTGAATTTTGGCCCAGATTTTCAGATCTGAACTATTCAGATTCAAAAGGACTGTGAGAAATCCTATTTTATTTTTATTGTTATTTATGTTAAATTAATTAGAATAAATCGTAATTGTATTCTCATTGATTCGTTGTATATGCTATGCCACGTGATTTGATTTGTATATGATGTGTTAATATAGACCTGTCAGTTTAGATATTCTGTTAATATAGATCTATATATGATGTGTTAATTAGAATAAATCATTTTTGTTGATATTTTGTTGAATCATATATATTCAACAAAAATGGAGCTTTGTCTGTTTATTGGATTGAATTAGAATTTTCAGTTCAATAAAAATATCACTTTTGTTTACAATAAAAATTTCACCTTTGTTTATTTATTGAATTGAATTAGAATTTTCAATTCAATAAAAAAATTCACCTTTGTTTATTTATTGAATTGAATTAGAATTTTCAATTCAATAAAAATTTCAACTTTGTTTATTTTGTTGAATTGAATTAGAACTTTCAGTTTAATATATAAAAATTTCAACTTTGTTTATTTTGTTGAATTGAATCAGAACTTTCAATTCAATATATAAAAATATATCACTTTGTTTATTTTGTAGAATTGAATTAGAACTTTCAATTCAATATATAAAATTTTTAACTTTGTTTATTTTGTTGAATTGAATTAGAACTTTCAATTCAATATAAAAGAAATATCACTTTGTTTATTTTGTTGAATTGAATTAGAACTTTCAATTCAATATATAAGAAAATATCAATTTGTTTATTTTGTTGATTTGAGTTAGAACTTTCAATTCAATATAAAAAATATCACTTTATTTATTTTGTTGAATTGGATTGAATTAGAACTTTCAAATCAATATAAAAAATATCACTTTGTTTATTTTGTTTAATTGAATTAGAACTTTCAATTCAATATATAAAAATTTCAACTTTGTTTATTTTGCTGAATTGAATTAGAACTTTCAATTCAATATAAAAAAATATCACTTTGTTTACTTTGTTGAATTGAACTAGAACTTTCAATTCAATATATAAAAAAAATATCACTTTGTTTTTTTTTTGTTGAATTGAATTAGAACTTTCAATTCAATATATAAAAAATATCACTTTGTTTATTTTGTTGAATTGAATTAGAACTTTCAATTCAATATATAAAAAATATCACTTTGTTTGTTTTGTTGAATTGAATTAGAACATTCAATTCAATAAAAAAAATCACTTTGTTTATTTTGTTGAATTGAATTAGAATTTTCAATTCAATAAAAATATAACTTTGTTTGTTTGTTGATTGAATTAGGATTTTCAATCAAAATAAAAATACCAGTTTTGTTATTGTTTGATTGAATTAGAATTTTCAATCAAAACAAAGAAATATCACTTTTATTTGTTATTTGATTGAGTTAGAATTTTTAATCAAAAAGGAAATATCAAATCTTGTCTTTTTGTTAAATTAAAATATTCAACAAAAATGAAACGTAAGTTTCTATCATATTATTGAATTACTATAAAAATAGAAATGCTCATGTTTTAGATAAAAATAAGGACATTACATTAAAAAGTTTACATTTTAATGTAATGTTAAAAATAAAGAAAATGTTCATGTTTTTAACCAAAACATGAATTCATAAAAAATAAAAAAAAATAAGCAAATGTTCTTTTTTTTAAAAAGAACAAAAATGTGTGATCTTCTAAAAAGAAGAGAGCACACATATATAATAAAAACAAAAATGCTACAAAATTCGGGTACATAACAAAAGAGACAAAGCAAAAATAAAACACAACTCTACATTTTTAGTGTTAAGAATAGAGAAAATGTACATGTTTAGAAATAAAAGCATGCAGTCATTAAAAAAAACCATATTTTAATGTCATTAAAGAAATTAGCAAAATGTTCATAGTTTGAACAAAAACATGATTTCATTAAAATATACATTTTTTATGTTAAGAATATAAGTAGTGAAAAATGTTTATGTTTTTAATCAAAAAATGATTTCATATAAAATAAACATTTTAATGTAATGGTTGGAAAATGGAAAAAAACGTTCATGTTTTTAACCAAAACATGAATTCATAAAAAATATACATTTTTAATGTAATGTTAAAAATTAGAAAAGTGTTTATTTGTGTGCTGCTATTCACACCCCTATTTAGACTACCGACCACCTTTAAAAAATTAGTAGATTGTATTATTTTTGACCTACTTCCTACCACCACTTTTTTCTTTTCACTCAGTCAATAATAGTCGCACTGTCTCGTCTCTTCTCTTCTCAAACAACGTAAATTCTCAGATATCAAACCCTAAACCATAAGAAAAAAATATTTTTTTTGGCTCAGTTGAGGATGGAAGATAAAGACAAAAAAGATGTTAGTTTTGTATATCATGCTGCATAATCTATTTTGTTGTTATATAATTTTTTTAGGGTTTTGTATTAATTTTTGTAGGAGCTTTCTTTCACCCTTCTCTCTACTTCGAGTTTGGAAAACATTAATTTCAATGACGTTGTAATAGAGAATGATATTGTAAGTTATTGAATTTTAGGGTTACAACAACAATTTATATGTCAAAATTTACAAAAAAATTCATTTTAGTTATTTTTATTTGATTTTTGTAGGAAGATAATGTGATTTACGATAAACTTGATAATTATATGGATGATAGCAATAGGCCGCAAGATGATCGGTCAAATGCCGTTAAAGACGCAAAAGTTGATTTGACAGATCATTTTACAACTGATGAAGTATGTAGTTTGTACTTAATTTACAATCACTATTATTCATGTAAAACCGGAAGTATGTTAATTTTTTTTTGAACGATGTGATTTCGGGTATTTGATTTGCAGAACACGCTGATTCATTGGTGTAAAACAATAGTGAAAAAGTTGAATACTGATGTAGAGGATTCGATGATGTTAATCAGCTGATTGGACGCTTGAAATTGCATTGATAATTTAGGGAAATCTTCAAGCTTGTAAAGCGATAGAGAAAATTTTAGGAAGAAGACGTTTTTTTTTTGGAACGATGAAGAATTAAAGGCAGAGGTGGTACCCGATTAGAAATTGAATAATTTAGGTGGTGTAAAGGAGTAGAGAGGCATAAAAAAGAGGTGGCCTTTGGTATAGGTGGCCAGAAGTCTAAATGTGGGTGTGAACAGCAGCACACTTTATGTTTTAATATAATGTTAAATAAAATAGAAAACGCACATGTTTTTTTTTTAAAAAAAACATCATTTCATTAAAACATGAACATGATTCTATTAAAATTAAAAACACGATTTCATTAAAAATATACATCATTAGTGTAATGTTAAAATAAAGAAATTGTACATGTTTTAAATGCAAAACATGTTATACATTAAAATTTCACTTTTTAATGTAATTACAAAAATGCAGAAATGAAATATGTTTTAAAATAGGTTCTACATTAAAAATTCATTTATAATGTAATAATAGAAATGTTAAAAATATGAAAGTTGTTCATGTTTTAAATAGAATACATGATTTCATTCAAAATATGCATTTTTAATGTAAAAAGACAAACATGCAAGTTTTCAAAATAAAACATTTTTACATTAAAAACTTTTTTTTTAATGAAATGGTTAAAATAATATTTATATTACATCGCATATATTAGAATTTATATGCGTTGTTAAAATCACATTTATATTACACCGCGTATATTAGAATTTATATGCACTGTTAAAATCACATTTATATTACACCGCATAAATTAGAGTTTATATACATTGTTAAATTTGCATTTTTAATTACATCGCATATATTAGAATTTACATGTGTTATTAAAATTTATTTATAATTACATCGCATATATTAGAATTATATGCACTGTCAAAAATTACATTTATGTTTACCTTTGCATATATTACATTTATATGCAAAGTTGGCTTGTCATTGGATAAACTTTCATGTGAATGAAATATACTTTGTTTGACAGTACATGGTTATGATATGCCAATAAAAACATTATTTAATTTGGCATGTTAAATACGTTAGAGAGATCGTCGAAGAGTTTATATATATAATTATATATATATATATATGTATATGTATAAATTAAAAAATAAACGAATCGCGCGCGGTAGTTCGCGTTTTGAAATCGTAACTTTAAACGATTATACCAAAAGATCCAACCGTCGAATCTTCCCAAAATTGGAAACGTTAGGACCGCTTAGGGAAGATCTTTCCAACGATATAAATTTTGTTAAAATCCAATGGTTAGATTTTGAGATAAGTGTATCGACCCGAAGCGTCGTTAAATAATTTTGGTTATTTTTATATAAATAAAAATAGCGATTGATCATTATTAAATACTATTAACGATATGAAATGATTTTAAACTATATATATGCGAGAATCATTTGAAAAGACCTAGTTAAATCTCATTTCAAATGATTATACGACAATCTAAATTGAAGATCTTAAAGAGGGCGATTTAAGACCGGCAATCTTCACATCGAAAGGACTACTACTGATGCCTGGCATTGGCTAGCTACCAATAAAGTGTTAAAGTGGTAGTTGTTCGGACGTACATATTGATTGTCTGGATATGCGAGTACCTCTCTTCCGTATTAGACATACGGAATGAGGAATAAGGTGACTCCGGTTTCGTTTAGACCCAGAACGGACTTGTAAATGGATGTATGTCCGACATTGAATTTCATTCCGTGTAATTAAATCGATTTCTATTTAATATATATCTTTGGTGGCGAGGAATTCTCTTGCTTAACACCCTTCTTTGGGACGCATGAGCTCAAAGGTTATATATTGGTAGTTATTGATCGCATGGCGTCAATTGTCAATGTGGCATGCCAAGATGCAATTGATCGAGGCTTTTGTTGAAAAGCAGAGCCTTGTGGATGATGATCAAAGCACAACCTATTTTCAGCATAGCTTTGTGTATTACGTTACCTCGCGAGCCTAACACCGCGGTAGAGTCAAAAACGGGACAAGGGAACGCAGGGAGTGCACACGTTTCTTTCTAGCTAGAAGTGGTGTTCGGATTTTTATAAGACCCGACATTTTTACTTATGTGGTTGATAGAATGAGGCGCCTTGGTTTTATTGGTCGATTGTGACCATTTTATAGGTTCAATAGGACCAGGAAGCATGTGTTTAGGAATTACCAATCCACTAAAGTATTTGTGGACCGGCCCTGCAGGACTCAAGGGTTCACCAGCGTCCGAATCCTGAGACATTGCTAGAGTGTCTCGAATCAGTTAGGAGATCGTCCCTAGCTGTGACGGCCCGCCCCGCACTAGCCGACATTCCCAATGAAAGTGTGTTGTGTCTATGCCTGACCAGCATGGGACGGTCATCAAAGAAAGGAAAGAAGGGAATTTGAACTAACAAGGAACCTGTAAAATGTCTCGCAGCGCATGGAATAAAATATAATAATAACATACTTGATATAAAACAGACAAGACAGTGCATAAGCTGAGAACTAAACCATAATAACCATAGCAGCGGAAATTCAAAATACAGCTTATGTTCCACGTCATCATTATTACAACTTCGAAGAACTATCTCTAAAGCAAAATAAGAAAGATACATTACTAATGCCAAAGTAGTGACCAGCAGCGACACAGGGAGAATATCTATATATATCATACATGGAAGCCTCCTGCTCGTCTCCGGTACAGCTACCTATGCATACCACCTAACCTGTCTCTAGTCTTCCCGTTTAAGAGCACCCAGAGTAATAAGAAGAGACATAAAACTCTGGGTCAGACAAAAGTCTGGTATGAGCAATAGGCAGCAAAACAGAACAATAACAGGTATACTAAACCATACCTGAACCTAGACCAACAACCAAAGAGTTAGCACTACAAGATGTACAATACTCTAAGGTGGCACTAACATATGGTGTAAAGATACGGGGTGGGGGTGTGCATGTCATAATGATGGCAAACAATCAAGCATAGCAACCATCCTCACATCTCTCACTCAGTGCGTAAAGCATACGATATCCACCGCTTTGATCACCTAATTCCTTGCTATGATCACTCTTCCCTACGGAGTCATGGTGACTCCACTGCACTGATCCATAGCCACTAGTCCTTGCTATGTCCACTCTGCCCCATGAAGTCATGACGACTTCACTGCATTGGCTCATAGCCATGCTACGATCACTCTGTCCCATGGAGTAATAACTAACCCACTACACTGATCCGCAGCCTAACAATTGTCTTTCCGTGTTGAATCAAAGTTATGGACGTCGACAACTTCTTAGCACACGTCCCGCAGCAAAGTCCAATCATGAAGCTAACTCGTCGGTTCCCACTTGAATCCTAAGTTCTACTTCCCATTTGGACTACCTTTGCATCTTGGGTTTTAGTCTCCTCCGGATTGGTTCGATTCTTCACTTCATTTTGCTTCCGTTCATGCTTCCTTAAGTGGTTTGGTTCGTTCATCATGTTGCTCACTGGTTCGTGATTCCTCTTCTTAGCTCCAGATCAGTTCAGCTCGTGACCCCATCTCCTGTTCGGTTCGGTCTTCCCTTGCTCATGGTCAATCTCCCAGGTCGTGGCACTTCGTGGAGGCATCCGTTCAGTTCGGGGTAATGCACCGGTTCGGGTCGTGAGCTCGGGTGGGTTCAGAGCTTCTGGTTCGTGGTGCTAGAGCTGGGGCGGTTCGGTTCGTGGCTACTCTTCACGAGTGGGTTGGGTCGGAAAACTCCAGATGTGAGTGGGTCAGGTCATGGAATGCTCAACGAGCGGGTCGGTTCGTGGAATGCTCCACGAGCGGGTCGGTTTGTCCTCCACCGTTCTGATCTGGTTCCTGCACAGTTTTCCCGCAACTGTTTCACGCCATACGACGGCGTTTTCAACTATTCTAACTGTTCTAAGCAATCACAAAGCATACCATACAGTCATAGCAACATATAGAATTGACCACAAACACCAAAACAACAATTCAACATGTCAATATGGATCAAACATAGCCAAAAACCCATGTTTTCCCCTTAATCATGTTTAAGCATAACTAACCTTAGGATTAGCAAAACTTAACCAAATTAACCCAAATTTTTATCAGAGCCCTAAAATGGTATTTTAGAATTTTGCAAATTTTTCCAGATTTTTCTGAGCCATAATTTCGCTAATTACCACTAATCATACCTAATTAGCCGTAATTAGTAAAAAACAATGCAAATCGCTCACCTTAGCCATAAATAAATCTTAGATCTAAAAATATCTCTGATATAGGTCGAATCTCCATGTGTTCCAGCAGCTCTATCCCAAATCCTATGTTAATTGACCTTGATTTGATGTAGATTAGGCTAATACTTGATTAAACAGTGATTAGAAGGTGTTTTAGGAGTTGGAGGCCATTGTTAGGGTTGAAGAGAGGTAAGTGGCGGCTGGAAAACGACAAGGAAAAGATTTCTCTAACCCTAATCAGCCCTTATATAGCCCTAAACACGAAATTCCCCAATGATCCTAGCAGTTAATCACCCGATTAAGCCCAATTAAGCTGTTTTTCACTTTCTAAACCTTGTTTCAGCCATATCTCCCAAACGGTAAGTCCATTTGGCTAATGTGAGCACTCTACGGAAAGGTAAACCATCATCCGGATCTAATGGAAATGATTTCAGGTCAAAATTCCTTACCAATCAAAATTTATAGCCGAAACAAGATCAGCTAGGGGCAAAACAATCATTTAAAAATCGACAAAAAAAATCATGAACATAGGAAATGACCCCAATAGTCGTCTCCCAAAGTTACATAGCTATATGACTTCACATGAGAAAGAAATAAATATTCTACTATCCCCTGATGCGTAGAATGCGGGTGACTACATTCTTCACCCCTTAAGAAATTTCGCCCCCGAAATTCCTTAACTAAGAAACAAGAATCCTGCATGCCCGCTAACCATTCACAACAAGCAAACATACAAAACAACAAACAAGTCTATCCTAGCATGCGGAAAACTAAATTGCGCTTTCCTTCGAAGTTGCTTCGTATCGTGCTCGACAATATGAATTGGCTTGCGGTTCCCAATCGCCTTGGGTTCTACTTCGATATCATCCAACTGATCAGGTGAAATAGTCATATCGGGGTCGTGCGCGAATTTCCTTAATTGGGAAACATGAAATACGTTATGAACTCGTGCCATCTTCTCTGGTAATTCAACTTTATATGCCAAATTCCCAACTTGCTCGAGGATTGGGAATGGACCAACAAATCTTGGTGCCAGCTTTCCTCTCCTTCCAAATTGAATAACATTCTTTAATGGAGAGATCTTGACGAATACTAGATCGCCAACGGAGAATTTCAAATCATTTCGCCTCTTATCAGCATAACTCTTCTGCCTATCTTGGGCAGCCTTCATTCACTGTTGAATGATCCTAATTTTGTCTGAAGTTTCTCTTATCACATCTGGTCCAAGCACAAACTTCTCATCAGTTTCTAATCAATAAGACGGTGAGTTGCAAGGTTTTCCGTACAAAGCTTCATATGGAGCCATACCAATACTGGATCGATAACTATTATTATATGCAAACTCTACTAGATGCAAATGGTCATCCCATGATCCAACAAAATCCAATATGCAAGCTCTCAAGAGATCTTCTAATATACGATTTACCCTCTCTGTTTGACCATCAGTTTGAGGATGATACGCGGTACTGAGATATAATTCCGACCTTAGAGCCTCTTGTGAGCTCTTCCAAAACCCACTAGTAAACAACAGGTCTCGGTCACCGACAATGCGTTTAGGTACTCCATGAAATCTCACTACCCACTTCATATATAGTTCTGCTAAGTTAGCTGCCATTCTATTCGACTTGATAGGTATAAACCGTACACTCTTGGTCAATCGGTCCACAATCACCCAAATGCTATCCTGGCCTGATCTAGTCCTTGGTAACCCATCAATGAAATCCATTGAGACTTGTTCCCATTTCCATTCGGGAATTTCTAATGGTTGCAACAAACCACTAGGTTTCTTTTGCTCAGCTTTAACTAGCTGGCAATTCATGCACTTGGATATAAACTTCTCAACGTCTCTTTTCATTCCTTCCCAGGAGTAGGTCTGCTTCATGTCTCGATAAATTTTGTTACCACCGGGATGTACAGTTAGTTTTGAGAGATGACATTCTCTAAGAACTTCATCTCTCAATCCATTGACATTGGGTAAAACCAGTCTTTCATTCTTTCTAAGCCATCCATCTCGATCAAGCCCATACTCGCTCATCTCCTCATCGATACCCATCTCTAACTTGGAGATGATTTTCAATAAGTTAGGATCGTCCCTCTGACTGGAACCAATCTGCTCAATCAAAGTGGGTTTGATTGTCAAACTCGCTAATACTTCTGGATCCAATTCGCACTTTGTTCTGAAATCAAACCCACCGATGTACTCCAGTTGCTTCCATTCCAGGAATATAACACCTAAACTGGCATGTCTTTTACTCAATGCATCAGCTACTGCATTTCTCTTTCCTGGTGTATATGCGATATCGAAATCGTAGGAAGCCAAGAATTCTAACCATCTATGCTGTCGGAGATTTAGATCCTTCTGAGAGAAAAGATACTTTAGTGACTCATGATCAGTAAACAACTCAAATCTTTCTCCTAAGAGATAATGTTTCCACATCTTCAATGCGAACACGATCGCTGCCAATTCTAAATCATGGGTAGGATATCTTTTCTCATGCGGTTTCAGTTGCCGACTATCATAAGCCACAACCCTACCTCCTTGCATCAATACAGCATCTTGTCCGGTACCACATGCATCCGTGTATTTTGTCATCTCTTCATTCCCTTTAGGAATGACTAACAATGGTGCACACGTTAACTTTTCCTTTAGAATCTTGAATGCATTGTCGCACTTTTCATCCCAGACGAAAGCTTGATTCTTTTGGTCAACTGAGTCAACAGTGCTGCTATCTTGGAGAAGTCTTGGATAAACTTACGATAATATCTAGCCAATGCCAAGAAACTTCTTACTTCTGTTGCACTCTTGGGCGTAGACCAATCTTGTGTGTCACCTTCGCGGGGTCCATGGCAATACCATTCTCTGAAACAACATGGCCCAAGAATCTCACTACCCTCCTCCAGAAGTGACACTTAGAAAACTTTGCTTTCAATTGGTGTTTTCTCAACACCTCCATCACTATCCTCAAATGTTCCTTGTGTTCTTCCTTTGTCCTTGAATAAACCAAGATATCATCTAAGAACACAAGAACAAACTTATTCAATTGATCTCGGAATACTCTATTCATAAGTTCCCCAAAATATGTTTGTGCATTGGTCAACCCGAATGGCATGACGAACCACTCATTGAATCCAGACAGCATCCGAAAGGTCGTTTTAGCTATACTCTCAGTTTCCACCCTTAGCTGATGAAAACCTATCATGAGATCCAACTGGGAGAACACTCTCGCACCACTCAACTGATCAAACAAATCATCTATCCTCTCTATCCGCGGTAGAGGATACTTATTCTTCCTTGTCACCTTATCCAACTCGCGGTAGTCCACACACAATCGAAGGGAACCATCTGCCTTGGAAGCAAACACAACTGGCGCTCCCTACTCAGAAATGCTTCTTTTGATAAATCCCTTCTTCAAAGGATCGCTTACTTGCACCTCGAGCTCTCGCTGCTCCATTGGTGCCGTACGACGAAGTGGCATCACTGTAGGTCTGGCATATTTCACTAAATCAATACAAAACTCAATCTCTCGGTGTGGTAGAAGTCTGGTCACTTTCTTGAAGACGTCCGGATATTGGCCAGCCACGGGCACATCTGACAACTCATCATGTGGGATGTCGAGGGAATTTAGAAAACTAGCCATTACCCCATCACTAGGTAGACCACCAAACACTACCCTCCGGCCATCATCCGCTCTAACTGCCACCAAAAAGCCCTTACAGTCTACCCCTACCCCGTACCTTTAGAGCCAATCGACTCCCAAAATAATGCCAAACCCAGTAAAGCCCAAAACAAAGAAATCACAAGAAAACATACATCCATGACTCGATAAGACCACATTACGACAAATCATACCAAGGCTAGTCGAACCACCAATCGAGTTCGTCACTGCTAAAGGTCTATCGACTATCTTGGGCTCCAATCCCAACCTATCTACCAGGTCACTAGATATGAAGGAACGGGAAGCCCCAGTATCAAACAATACTCGAACATGAACATCATAAACAGAAAGCATGCCTTGAATGACGACTTTCTTTCCTTTCTCCGCCGCAGTTGGGGCATTCGACGAAGAAGAAACAGCATGATAGCATATGCTTTCATAATATGCTTTTGTTTAAGGGGTTGCAGACACTTATCCTTTTGATGTCCAACTTGGCCACAGTTGAAGCACTTCCTGTCCGCGAGCTTTGCTCGACATTCTTTAACATAATGTCCCTTCTTGCCTTAGCTAAAGCACTCAACATCTTTCTTATTCTTCTTCTTCTGGCCATCCTTGGTCTGATTCTGCTTCCTCTCATTCTGAGAACCATTCTTGCATCTACCGCTTGCTTGCTATTTTGGTTCCTCTGCAGATGCAACCTCAGTCTTCACCTTA
Source organism: Allium sativum (assembly GCA_030737875.1). NCBI lineage: Eukaryota > Viridiplantae > Streptophyta > Magnoliopsida > Asparagales > Amaryllidaceae > Allium > Allium sativum. Next base: position 357,281,735 of record CM060922.1, on the reverse strand, counting down.
GGGTAAAGACTCTCTGACCTCAGTGCTTTCCCCACAATCGATTCAAATGTCTCATCGATGTTGTTAATAAGCCTTTCCCCCAAATACCCATCCAAACCAGTTATGAACTTCTCGTTCTTCTTCTCGGCAGTATCAATAAGGGATAATCCATATTTCAATAGAGTATCAAACTCAGCAGTATACTTCGAGACAGCTCTACCATTCTGCTTTAGCTCCAAGAACCTCTTAAACAATACTGACTTCTGAGCGACTGGAATAAACTTGTCGCTAAAGCGAGTCTTAAACTGATCCCAAGTAACTTGATCCTCAAGAGTAGCTGCCTTAATAGCATTCCACCAATTCATCGCCCGTCCTTGCAGCTGACGGGATGCTAGCTTTCTCTTCGTCATATCCTCGATACCCAAGTCTTCGAAGATACGCTCAAAGCTATCCAATCAATCTTGAACTTCTGTAGTCGATTCCGTTCCGTGGAACGGCTTCCCACCAAGATTAGTGTAATCCTTGCAAAGCTTAGCTAAATCAGCTTTAGGCGCACCATTTGCAGCATTAGGAACTACTCCTTGCACCTTTCTAAGCATCTCTCTCATGAAGTCAGTGAACATCGTCCTCATATCAGGAGCATTCCCATTATTAGCTCCTCTACCAGTACCCCCAGCATATCGGCTCGTCGTTCAATCTGTAAGGAGAAAACGATTAACCATCTCTTCAGTGGTGTCAGTGCAGTGCGACTTCATATTTAAATATGCTAATAGTATATATATATAGCTTTTGAAAACCAAAATATCACAAATACGCACTCTTATATATGTACTATCTCTCCCTGGTGTCTTCCCTAGGTTAACTACGCAGCCTAAAGCTCTGATACCAAATGTGATGGCCCGCCCCGCATCATCCGACATTCCTAATGAAAGTGCGTTGTGCCTATGCCCGACCAGCACGAGACGGTCTTCAAAGAAAGGAAAGAAGAGAATTTGAACTAACAAGGAACCTGTAGAATGTCTCCCAACGCATGGAATAAAATATAATAATAACATACTTGACATAAAACAGGCGAGACAATGCATAAGCTGAGAACTAAACCATAATCATCATAGCAGTGGAAATTCAAAATACAGCTTATGTTCCACATCATCATTATTACAACTTTGGAGAACTGTCTCTAAAGCAAAATAAGAAAGATACACTACTAATGCCCAAAGTAGTGAACAACAATGACACAGGGAGAATATCCATATATATCATACGTGGAAGCCTCCTACTCGTCTTGGTACAGCTACTCGTGCATAACACCTAACCTGTCTCTAGTTTGCCCGTTTAAGAGCACCAAGAGTAATAAGAAGAGACATAAAACTCTGAGTCAGAAAAAAGTCTGGTATGAACGATAGGCAGCAAAACAGAATAATAACAGGTATACTAAACCATACCTGATCCTGGACCTGCAACCAAAGAGTTAGCACAACAAGATGTACAATACTCTAAGGTGACACTAACATATGGGGAAAAGATATGGGGTGGGGGTGTGCATGTGACAATCAAGCATATCAACCATCCTCACATCTCTCACTCAGTCCGTAAAGCATACGATATCCACCGCTTTGATCACCTAAATCCTTGCTATGATTACCCTACCCCATGGAGTCATGGAGACTCCACTGTACTGACCCATAGCCACTAGTCCTTGCTATGTCCACTGCCCCATGAAGTCATGATGACTTCACTGCACTAGTTCATAGCTATGCTACGATCACTCTGCCCTTTGGAGTAGTAACTACCCCACTGCATTGATTCGCGGCCTAATACTTGTCTTTTTGTGGTGAATCAAAACTATGGACATCGACAACTCCTTAGCACACGTCCCGCAGCAAAGTCCAATCATGAAGCTAACTCGTTGGTTCCCACCTGGATCCTGAGTTCTGCTTCCTATTTGGACTACCTTTGCATCTCGGGTTTTAGTCTCCTCCGGATTGGTTCGGTTCTTCACTTCACTTTGCTTCCGTTCATGCTTCCTTAAGTGGTTCGGTTCGTTCATCATGTTGCTCACTGGTTCGTGATTCCTCTTCTTAGCTCCAGATCGGTTCAGCTCGTGACCCCATCTCCTGTTCGGTTCAGTCTTCCCTTGCTCATGGTCAATCTCCCAGGTCGTGGCACTTTGTGGAGGCATCCGTTCAGTTCGGGGTAATGCACCGGTTCGGGTCGTGAGCTCGGGTGGGTTCAGAGCTTCTGGTTCGTGGTGCTAGAGCTGGGGCGGTTCGGTTCGTGGCTACTCTTCACGAGTGGGTCGGGTCGGAGAACTCCAGATGTGAGTGGGTCGGGTCGTGGAATGCTCCACGAGCGGGTCGATTCGTGGAATGCTCCACGAGCGGGTCGGTTCGTCCTCCACCGATCCGATCTGGTTCCTGCATAGTTTTCCTGCAACTTTTCCAGCGACTGTTTCACGCCATATAACGACGTTTTCGACCATTCTAACTATTCTAAACAATCACAAAGCATACCATACAGTCATAGTAATATACATAATTGACCACAAGCACTAAAACAATAATTTAACATGTCAGTATGGATCAAACATACCCAAAAACCTATGTTTTCCCCTTAATCATGTTTAAGCATAACTAACCTAAGGATTAGCAAAACTTAACTAAATTAACCCAAATTTTTATCAAAGCCCTAAAATAGTATTTTAGAATTTTGCAAATTTTTCCAGATTTTTCTAAGCCATAATTTCGCTAATTATCGCAAATCACCCCTAATTAGCTGTAACTAGTGAAAAACAATGCAAATCACTCACCTTAGCAACAAATAAATCTTAGATCTAAAAATATCTCTGATATAGGTCGAATCTCTGTGTGTTCCAGCAGCTCTATCCCAAATCCTATGCTAATTTGCCTTGATTTGATGTTGATTAGGCTAATACTTGATTAAACGATGATTAGAAGGTGTTTTAGGAGTTGGAGGTCATTGTTAGGGTTGAATAGAGGTAAGTGGCGGCTGGAAAACGACAAGGAAAAGGTTTCTCTAACCCTAGTCAGCCTTCATATAGCCCTAATCCCGAAATTCCCCAATGATCCTATCAGCTAATCACCCGGTTAAGCCCAATTAAGCTGTTTTTCACTTTCTAAACCTTATTTCAGCCATATCTCCCAAAAGGTAAGTCCGTTTGCCTAATGTGACCTCTACGGAAAGGTAAACCATCATCCGAATCTAATGGAAGTGGTTTCAGATCAAAATTTCTTACTAATCAAAAATTATGGCCGAAACAAGATCAGCTAGGGGCAAAACGGTCGTTTAAAAATCGGCAAAAAAAAATCATGAACATGGGAAATGACCCCAATAGTCGTCTCCCAAAGTTATATGGCTATACGACTTCGCATGAGAAAGAAATAAATATTCTACGATCCTCTGATGCGTAGAATGCGGGTCGTAACACTAGCCTTGACTTACGATGGAAATCCAATTCCCAATACGACATCACGGTTTTGATTGTAAACCTATATATGACGACATAGTAGGATGGGGTACTATGCCGTTTAGGATTGATACATTTACTTTGAAGTATTTTAATACTGATTAGATACTAATAATAATATTGAACATTATTTTCTACGTATTAAGCATTTTTTATCATTATAAGGTAAAACACTATCCTCCGGTTTGCGTTGCATTGTGTGACGGGATTTGAGTCTTATAATGATTTCATTTTCTAAAAAGCATTGCATTGTTTTCAAATAAAATTTATTAAACATATGCACTAGCAATCCAATGGAGAAAACCCGTTTCGCATTAGCGGCGTGGTCCTGGGATTAGTCATATTGTTAGTTAAGTAAGATTTCTCATACCAGTCTCATGACTGACTCGTAGTTTTTTCACTTTGCAAACTCGGGTGCCCACTTTCCACACGGGCAGCCAAATGACAGGTGTTAGGTATGGATATTTTCTGGACTGGAGCTTGCTAAGGAAGAAGATGAAGACTCTTTTTCTTTTATCTTTTTATTTGCTTCTTGAGACATTTAGACATTATTGAGCCTTGATGTATTTAGAGGAGATTGAGACTTTATTTCTTTCCTTGTTTAGACTTCTATTTTGCTAAGTGTATCCTGTACTGCGTAGTCTGATGTTTGTGATGCTATGTTGTGATAACATTTCCATTTCCGCTGCAATGATTTATATGTTCTGCTATTATCTATGATCTGTTTTTGTTTTAATTATGTTATGCTCCTATGATTATCCTTACTTTCGTACCATGGAAGTTTGGGGTCGTCACAGTTTCTGAGGCGTGATTTAAATTGGAATATTTGTGATACTAAGAGCCGCAACTGACACTGTATTAGTGACGATGAGGAGGGGGATCGGTTGATGAGTGAGTTGTGGTTGTTTGGGGGTAGAAGTCCATCTATAAAAGAAGAGGGGGATACTGGGACCTAATGCCATTTAAACTGAAGAAGTATACTTGGAGAAGAAACATGCCATGTCATTTTGTAGGGGTGAAATGTTGTTGGTTTGAGAACAGTTTAGGTGAAGTTCATTGGTTTTTCATAAAGGAGGAATGGGGAATGTATTCACGAAGGGAAGATCAATGGTGGCCACGGTTTATGAGATAGTGGAGTGTGATGCAGATGGTGGAAGTTGGGGTACACTATGAAGAAAATGTGGCCATGGACCTGTAGCTTGCGGTTCGAATATTGTATTGGAACAAAAAGGAAGATGGGTGATTAAGGAGGAATGGATCAGTATACATCTTCGAATTGTGTTCCAAACATGGTATTGGATTTTAGAAGCGGTATTAGCTTATGAAGGATGCGGAAGGGAATAAATCGATCTGCCTTAGAAGTTTGACCAAAGTAATTAATTTTTAATTTAAATTTTCAACTAAACAAATGGTAGTTAAATCATTGAAGTTGTTATACATAATATCTCATGTGTATGTTAACAGAATCGAATGCGACCAGACCAATTGGAATCGTAACGACGAAATCTACATTGTGGAACTAGTGTGGTTAAGAATGGAGCTATAGAGATTTCGTGGTAAAATCAAACGCTTGTTTGATTATAAACAAAACAAAAGCAAAATCATCAACTGCGAACCAGTGTGAGTAAATGTAACACCCCGTATTTTTTGTGAATGTATAAGTAACAAATTAAAGTATACTTAATTTTTAGGAGAAGAATTAAGGAAAACGGGTTGCGCCATTGCATTCGTCTCGAAATTCTGCTTGAGGTAGAGTCCGAGTTTGCGTAAAACGGATACCGTATGAAGGAGATATGGACGAACGAAGTTAGGCAGAAAAACCGGAAACAGACCAGAAATGCACTGGCGCACTTGTAAAGTGCGCCAGCACAAAAATACACTGGCGCACTTGGGAAGTGCGCCCATGTCGATCCAGAAACCTGCACAGGGTTCTAGAGAGTTCTAATGACGATTTTTGATGTGCTGGACGGACCTGATGGCTTCTAGGGTGATCTAATGGTTCTGAAACACTCTCTACACCTATAAATATGTGATTAACCTAACCCTAATTCATAGAATATTGTCTATGACACCATTATGCTACCAAACTCTCTCTTAAACCCTAGCCGCCGCCTCTAAATCTAATCTCAAGTGTTCATTCACAATTCAAATTAAAGTTTAGAGCTGCAACAACAATCGAAGAAGATTAATCAGCGTTTTTGCATCAAATTCGATTTATAATCCTTTTCTTTAGCCACGAAAGGCAAGTACAGTTATTTTCCGATATAAACGTTAATTATGATTGTGGCGTGAATTGTAAATCTGAATCTGAGGTTATGTTTGTTCTGTTCTGTTTAGATCTATCTTATTCTGTATCTCTTTCTTCTTTTTGTTCTATAGCCAGGCTACTACGAGCCTGCGCCGAATCTCATAAGAGATTAACGCACGAATGCTAAATTTTGGGACAAACAATGAATAATGCATAACTGGACATGAAACTATTGCCTATGACTATGATTCAGGACTATGAGACTATTGCCTATGACTATGATTCATGACTATGAGATTATTGCCTATGACTATGATTCATGACAATGAGACTATTGCCTATGACATTGAATAAGAAACTATTGTGATTTGTTGCCCATGACTATTGTAGTTAGTTTCTTACGCCTATTCCCTTAATGATACTAGATCTCATATTTAGTATGTAACTTTGCTAGTTTATTCCCATTCACTGTTATGTACATCGAGCCTAGTGGGGCCATTATCATTGTATTTGGTTCATTATTTCATGCCTATTCTTTCTTGTGCTTATCTCCTATTCCTTTTGCTAGGGCCATTTCATGAGTACTTAGAGAACTTGTTGAAACATTGGGCATAGCTTAATTAAGTTAATAAATATGTTGGCATAATTTGAATTAGCTATGATAGAGAATGATTTACATGCATATTAGTCTTGGACAAAAATGGTAAACTAGAATATTAAATCTAGTTTTGACATGAACTGCAAATGGGAATATTAAGGCTAAGATTTGGGGCATATATTATATTATGAATTATGACCTTGATTTAGGCATGTAAGTTTAGGATAAATCTATGATTAGGCAAGACAGGTAAATAGAGTTTTAGATATATATAATCTGCTAAATCTGTTATCTGCTAAATCCGTTAAATTGCCTAATCTGTTATCTACTAAATCTATTATATTGCCTAATTTGCTAGTTCTGCTATATTGCCTAATCTGCTAGATCTGTTCATCTGCTAAATCTGTCATCTGCTAAGTTTGCTGAAAATGCCTAATCCGTTATATGCTAAATCTGCAAAATTGCTTAACCTGCTAAATCTGTTAAGTCGCCTAATCTGCGAAATTTGTTATCTGCTGAGTTGACATATTTATTCTGTTATTGACATAATCTGAATTGGCTATAGTTATGAATAATTGACATGTATATTAGGCATGGGCATAAATGGTAAATTATTAATTAATTGGCCGCAAAGATAAACATGGCTAACTCGAGGTTAGAATGAGTTTGCGGCGTAATCCTACCTGGAACCGCCCGACACATCCAGTGGCCGCAAACAATAGGTTCTAATGTGAGAAGTAGTCATAACATGCCTGAAACCCGAGGTTAGACTCAGTTTGTGGCAGAAATCTGCCCGGAACCAACCGGCCTAACCAGTAGCCGCAAACTGTCAGTCTAATGTGAAAGGTCTGGGCATTAATATTTAATTAATGAAAATCTGAGATAAATATGATGTTTAAAACGTGTTGGGTGGATAGGGTTAAACCAACTAATGAAATTAATAAACCCGTTTCATGAATCTGTAGGCC